>JAJKFI010000011.1:6432216-6456937 GCA_029204185.1 Lerista edwardsae | reverse complement strand
CTTTCCTCAAGATAATGCATCAATTGTGGGGCTGTTGAATTTTCCCAGCATTCAAACCACAATATTGTTTGCAGGCAAAAGGGGATTTCCACTCCACCACCCTTGCCCTCAGCTAGGGTTCCATTTCTGTTTTAAGTGCTTTGGGTAAGGAATACAGCTGTGTATGTGTTATGGATTGCTGGACTGGAAAAGAAAGGAGGACAGGAAGAAAATGTGGAAGGGAGGGTAATGCTAGAACATTGGAGGAAGAGCAGAGGCTGGCACATCACTGAGTAAGGGGGACAGCATTTGGCATGCCTGGCATTTGGCAGGTGTCAGAGTGGTCTAGGGCCAGCAGAAGAGTTCAGACAGATAAGACATTATTCACACAATGCTTCATTAATTTGTGGAATTATCTGCCACAAGACAGTGGTAATGGCCACTAGCTTAGACTGCTTGAAAATGAGGCTCAGAGGTGTAATGCAATGTCCCAGCACTGGGGGGGGCAGTGATGTCACAACATCATGTGATGTCATGACATCACTTCTGGGTTCTTCCCGGAGAAGGGATTGCTCACTGTGACAGCTTCCTGCCCCCATTCCTTCTCCTGTGGAGGCTTCCCTTAGAAAAAGAAGGAATGGGGTGGGTCACAAAGCCACCAGTACTCCTCTGAAATTAGGGTGGAGTCTGATGTGCAGTCATGCACTTCCCCTTGGCATAGTGCCCAAGACATGTGCCCTTCAGGCCCCACACTAGTTACACCCCTGCGGTGATGAGGCAAATTAATGGAACAGGATAGGCCTATGATTGGCTATTAGGGTCAAGGACTTCATGGAACTTTCAGGTTTAAGAGTAGAATGCAGGGAACAACACAAGGAGCAACAACACAAGGAGGAGAGGAGGAACAACACAAGGAGCAACGTGGGGAGAATGTTATGCTCACACAGAATTTCTCAAATGCTAATGAGATCCCTTGTAAAAACAATTATGGTTGCACTTACCATTCAAAATGTGGGTGGCTGTTTCTGAAATGTCCACAGCTGTTTTTGTGAAGAATTACTGTGGATACCTCAACTTGGAAGCCTGCCTGTGGGACTCGAAGACTCCTTGAAGGGGTTTTCCAGCCCTTTCCCATTTATGGATCAGCCTCACAGAAGCATTACGCCAGATTTGCAGCACATTCTCTGTTTGGGCATGAAAAATGGCTCTGCCAGCATTTTCAAAGTGGACTTTAATTTGCTCTGCTAACAAGCCAAAGATCAATTGACTGTGACTATGTACCAAGAACAAAGAGGGAAAACATGGGGATATTACTGCTAATACTTATTGTGTTTGGCTGAGTGAAACACTGTACAGCACAGGGATTCCTTTGAAGTCAAATGGGGTCTAGTAATGCCACTTAAGAATTCAGAAAAAAAGGCCTATTTATTCAGAACAAAGCAGTTTAACACAAAATGTCAATGACTCAAAATGGAAATACAGGCATTTCCTGGTATCTGCTGGGGTTCTGTTCTGGACCTCACCATGGATACCTGAATCATGGATACTGGACACGTCTTTTTAAAGATAGGGGAACATCAGTGGTTTTGCTGCAACTAGGTAAAAAATATAGATTTGTTTAATGTTACCCTGTCTTTTTAATAGGAGTCCCAGTATCCATGGTATCTGTGGATAACTGAAACTGTGGATACCGAATCAGTGGATACCAGGGCACACCTTTACATGTGAAACTGGATTGTATTAGTGGAATAAACTAGGAAACAAATACAATAGACAAAAAGAACATAATCCATCCATAATATGAAACAAGCCGTGCAAACTGGGCAAAGATACATCTTTCAAAATGGTGTCATATTTAGCAGGTAGAGATCAATCTCTTCATGGTGACTGTGGCTGTGGCTGGAGCCCCACCACCAATCTGCTTCCTGAGGCATCTACTTCAGCTGACCTCATGGATGAGCCGGCCTTGTCCCTGCCATATAGTTTATTTGGCTGACAACTTCAGCCAGCTAAACCACATTTTTAAAAAATGCACTTCTGATATTTTTCTGAGTACAGGAAAATTTTACTAATGGCATTTTGAGAAACATTGCATTCCTGTATCTGAATTAATTTGGGAATTTTATAACAGGATTACAGAGCCGTCCTATCCATTAGAAAGGAGGCTCTTGTGCCTGACAGCTAAATATGTGCCAGGTTTAAATATCCTGTCCCAGGGGCGTAGATTTACCGAAAGTAAAACGATGCAGTTGGAAACAATTACATCTACTTACTGCAATGTCCACATTTTCCTCTGCAACGTTCTGTGGACTGTGCATTTCAAGAGAAAATGTCTCATTCAGTAGTTTAGCTTACAAATGAACAAAATATTCAAGAATCCAGAATTCTCAGAACTCCGTGTACTAAAGATCTCATCAGTGATCACAACATAATTTGACTTCAAGATTTTTAACACAGGCTGGAAAATATTTTTATTATAAACAGCTTTTAATGATGGATAATTCCCTGTGATGATTTATTGCTGGGAGAATTATTTCATTTCCACTTCTGGAAGGAGAAAAAACAGCAAGCAAGGTTGCCACTTGCTGGTATGTGGGTACAGTGGGATATCTGGGGTTAAGGTGGGTGACATAAATATTATGACCCTGCTACCTGAACTAAAAGGCACCTTGTTACATTTAGTAACTATCTCAATTCATCCTAGCATAGTGTTTTCTACAGTAACAGTTTCCTGGTATCTTCTTTTGTGTCTTTTTCAGATTGTGGGTCCCTTTGGGACATGGAGCAATTTTATCATGTTTTCTGTTATGTGAACTACTCTGTGTAATTCTTTTGTTGAAAAGCTGTATGTAAATATTTAAAAGAATAAGACTGTGAAAGTCACCACCATCACCCAAAATGAAACCATGAGTGATTTGAACATGCAGGATTTTTGTAACACAGACACTACACAATAAACTGAGCTAGGATAGCAAAGCTATTTCAAATTATGGCTGATAAGATGGAGTCCCACTATACCGTACCATGCAGAGGTTCTTTCTTTTAGAATAATGCAGCCCTAATGGGCATCTCAGTGCCCTTTCATATTCCAAGAAACATCAATGCATTCATTAAAAAGTAGCCTGAGAACTCCAGAAAAACCCTGTTGGATCAAGCTAGCAATTTTCAACTGGTGTGCTGTGGCACATTGGTGTGCTGTGAATGGTCTGCAGGTGTGCCATGGGAATCTATGGGAGGGTCATTTATTAGGCCATTGGGGGATGTAAGCCCCTCACCAGCAGCATGGCTGCCTTGCCAATTGTTTAAAAAAAATGGATGGTGTACCTTGGTGTGGTGTGAGATGAAGAGGGTTGAAAATTGCTGGATCAGGCCAAAAGGGGTCTCTTCCTAGAGGCAGCCACAATACTATTTCTGGCTGGAATTCTGGAAAAAACTAGTGTAAAATGCAGACTATTTTAGCACCAAAAAGGCTGTGTTCTGTGTTTTTGTGTGTTTTAATGGGGAAAAAAAATCCTACTCATATTTCGTTTTGTAATTATTTGAATTTCTTTATATAATGCATAGCACTACACCTAATTGGACTGTAGTGTGTCTGTGTGTTTAAATAAATGAATGTGTAATGAAATTTCTCTTTTATTGGGGGATCAAGCTGTGGGCTTCAGAGGCAGATCTAAGGGAGGGCAAAGCTCTAAGTGTTGCAAGAAGCCTGACCCTGTCATGTAAATCCCTCCTCTCCCTTGCTGCTGTAGCCAGTAAGCAACGCCAAGATGTTGCTTTTCCCTGTGAGGATTGGCTAGAACAGTGCAGGAGAGGAGTGATTTCCACTGCATGGTAAGGCTTCTTGCAAAACTTATATTAGAACTTTGCCCTCCCTTAGATCTGCCTCTGGTGGGCTCAAGTGTCAGCAGAGTCAAGTTAGGTATGCTGAGCCCAAAAGGTTCACCATCACTCTCTCTCTCTCTCTCTCTGTGAGATATCTCTCTCTCTCTCTCTCTCTCTCTCTCTCTCTCTCTGTGTGTGTGTCTGTGTGTGTGTGTGTGTGAGATATCTCTCTCTCTCTCTCTGTGTGTGTGTGTGTGTGTGTGTGTGTGTTGTGTATTTCCCCTGTGTGTTTCTACTAATACTTTTATTAGGTTTTTGCTGTAGTTAAGCTATCTTAAGGGATGCTGATTTCAAATAAGCATTCATTTTACACAGCTTCAAGAGAAACAATGTTAACAGTTAGATGGGAAGAAAGCCTTCCACACACCGTTTCCCAACAGCCATCCAAATCCAATACAGTGTGTAGTAAATTGAAAAACAAAGCGTTATTCTTTCTCTGTGTGTGTACCTACGTGCATGCATTTTGCACCAACCAACTTGGTGTCAGTCAGCACATTCCAGGTTAGTTGTGTGTAAGGCGTATAATATTTCTTTTGCTAACAGGGATTTGCAAAGGGCAGTCGGTCCAAGGGGAAGCGAGTGACCGGGTAAGCAAGGAGGAAATCTGCGTGCACTGTTTTGGAGGACGACTCGCTGGGCCCGAGCTTTCCAAAACCCTCTGGGCACAAAGGCATCAAAGCGAAGAAGGGGCTTGGGGGAGCCTCGATGGCCGCTGCTGCTTTACTTCGGCCCGGAGACGAGCCGAGGGTGGGCATAAAAACCAGACGCCCACCGGCGCGCAAAAGAGAGACCACCGCTCCGCAGGCACCGCTGGGATTCGAACCCAGGATCTCCTGTTTACTAGACAGGCGCTTTAACCAACTAAGCCACGGCGCCAGCCGCTAGGGTGAGCAGCAGAGTAGCCTACATGTATCGCAGAGGCTCCGTCCGAGCGGCGGCGCTCGAAAGCGAAGGTGCGGCGATGCCCGCTGACGGCTGAGACGCGCACGCCAGAAAGCCCCGCGGCGAGGATTTCTTCTGGAAAGCGCTGAGCGCGGCGCTCCTGGGCTTGCATCCTGCAGTTCTTTCGCAAGGCCCCAAGCGAAGGATGCAGTTGCGGCACATTTACACGAGCAATGGGTGGACGGGGTGTCATGGAAAGCAGGTCTATCTGCTTGCAGGGATGGAGCCACGTGGTGTCCCGTCTCCCCACACACACTTGCATTCCCTTGCACAGCTCTGTTTAAGGTGCACGAATATGCCACCGTGCAGAAAACATTGCCTGCGGCAGAGGCCTCTGGAAGCTGGCGCAAAACCAGACTAGTTCCACTGGTGTAACTAGGGTGTAGCCTGAGGAGCACCTGCCCCAAGGGCTAAGCCAAGGGAGGGTGCAATGTGCAAAGCAGTCACCTGGGTTCTCCCTGGAGAAAGAGGCATTGGCAGCTTCATGCCCCCTTCCTCCTCCTGTGGAGGCTCCCCAAAGGGAGCAGCCAGCACCCTCCTCCAGGGAGAACTGGGAAGTGACATCACAATGTCACTAACCTGGGCGCTGGGGCTTCACGGTGGCCCTGCCAGCCTAATTGTGCCAGCCTAACTCCAGGTTAGGATTGCGCTCTTATTGGTATAAAAACATAGGCATTTTCTGCCACCCCCACCCCCAAGTTATTGTGCACAAGAGTTTTCATTGTTTTGCTGTAGCAGATTAACAAGTCAATCCCACTGGAAATTCATACCAGGAGTTTGAAATGTTTACACCCTCACATTAAAAAGCGTGCCCAAGCTGGGCATGCATCTTTTAAGCACAGAAATGTTTCACAAAGCTATTTGGAGAAGCCTGAATTTTCCACCATGATGCTTATTGCTTGTTGTACTGCGTGAGCATAGGGTTGAGACTGTCCATCTTTGCTCAGAAATAGCCTGGAGGTGAAATTGGTTTTGCTTTCTTCATGACTCAGTTTGATTAAATGGCAGTTATGATTTTCCTTCTTCTGTACTGTTTGCCTTTTGTTTAGCTAGCTAATCAATTCTGTTGTGAGTACAGCAGTGGCCCACACATTGATTGGGCAAGACTAGATTCATTGTGCTTGTCTAATTTGGAGGGTAAACTACCCTTTCAAAAGGTTTTTTGGCCATCCAGTGCACTCCATATGACAACACAGACAAGTACTTTATCTGTACAATTGGTTTCACAGTCTTCTGGAAAGTTTTTTTTAAATTTAAAAACAAAAGAGGCATGAAAATCTCAAGCAAACGGCTTAAAATATCATTTTATTACACTAAGGCTAACATTTTTTTGAAATCCACAAATTAGTCAACACTCTAATATTTCCTGTTTAAACGAACTGCATCCAATTGAATTGCAAATATTCTGGAAAATCACTCTAGAACCACATGCCTTTTAAAAACTTTCTACTGAACAATAATTATGCTTAATATGAAACAGTTGGTGTACTGGGACACATTACTTCACTGCATAAAAAACATTTTATTGAAAGATCGTCCATCAATGATTAGACAAATCATTTCTACACACGGTTACAGTCATTTTAAAAAACACACAGCAGTCACAAAAATTTTAAGACTGGTTCACTACCGATTCATTTAGAGATCAAGAGCCATTGGAGGGGGCACTGGTAATACCCTTTTCTTTTGAGATGCTAGTCTGCAGAAAACACATTTTGTTTCCAGTTTGTCTTCGTCATTCTGGAAGGTTAAGAAAGGCTTCCCACATTCTTCACACTGAGTGTTTGCACAAAGGAAAAGGACATGAGTGATTCAAATGCAATTGGTGTTTTAACACTAAAAACAAGAAGATCAATTTTTACAACTGCTAAACTGATTTTCTCGGAAGGCTGATGCCTGATACAGGTGAATGAACAGGGCAAGAGAATGTGCCAGACCTTCTTGGGGAAGGGTATTTTTCTAAGATCAGTTCTAGGATTGGGCCTTGGCTCAGGACTAAGGATAAGAAGAGCCCTGCTGGATACAGCCAAAGGTCAATCTAGTCCAGTTTCCAGCATTTCACAGTGGCCCACCAGATGCTTCAGGGAGCATACATAACAAGATACCTGTGTCCTGTTGCCATTCCCTTGGATCTGGAATTCAAATAAAGCCTACTTCTAGGACCAGGAGGTTCTACCACGACACAAGGTATTTATAGAGTTATTAGCAAGGTATTCTTGAGAGCAAATAAAGATAGATGAATAATATACTAACCTTTGCTAGCTTAGAGCCTCTTGTTTTTATAGCTTCTATCACCATGGGGACTTCATTTGCATTTTCAATGTTCCATAATCTCAAAGTGCAGTCCTGAAATGTTACCAACATTTTAATCCATGAACAGAATTACATTCCCTTGTCTACCCCAACCATGCGCGTACCTGGGCGAAACTGCACCCAGGGCACGCGACATCATGACGTCATGACATCATGACGTTTGGTGCCTCTTTCCCCCGGGCTGCCGCTTAAAGCGCCCCAGCGGCAGGACGGGACGCCGCCAAGGTGCCTCGGGGTGCGGGGGCCTGCAAATTTGCTGGCAAGGGGGCGGGGCACCATGCCAACAGTGCCCCCCCACCTTATGGCGCCTCAGGGCTCGTGCCCTGTGACGCCATACCCTAGATTCGCCTCTGACCCCAACTAAGGGTATTGGTCTTGCTGACAAGTACAGTTTTAAGATGAATGTGAGCCTGTACACAAACGTGTTTCCCCAGATTTGTCTAGTATAAGTATTTTATCAAGTTTGTAGAACACCCTTCCTCCAAGACCTGAGCAACAGGAAAAACAACAACAAAGGTTTCATTGGCTGCAAGCATTTTTCATTATGTTTAGACACCAATTTTCTTGGGGCACAAAACAACATACATACTTTTAAAAGCATGCCTCTCCCTATTTTGTTATAGTTTCTGTACTTCCCAAATTTCTTATATAAGTTCACTGATACCTTTGAGGAAGAAACAAGCTTTTTCTTGTCACCACTAATTGCAATATCTGTCACCCAGTCTTTATGACCCTGCGGAGAAACAATTTTTTTTTTTTAGTTTTAGGTAAGAAGGGATCTTCCTGGCCATGGTAATGCTATTGTTAATTTTTTTTTAAAAACTGTGAATTTAATATTGAAGCACAGGTTCACGTCTTTAGGAGATAACTGCTCGAGGGTGGGTGGGTGCATAATTGGTGCTTAACTTCAGTATATGCCATATTCAATATCTTTTTGCTGTGTTTATTTATGGCTAGCTATTCAGGTCTCTTCTCTATTAGCTTCTGACCTCATTCTGAAAGAAGTCTGACTTTTTCTCAAGCACTTAGATAACATATAAAATATTCCCTATCCTTCCTATCTCATAGTATCATTCACACAGTTTTCATAATTGCTATGGAAAAAACACCGTTCCATTTCATTCTTCCAAATCAGGCTTTTGTTTTTTTTAAATTACAGAGCAAACAGTAATCATTTTGTTCATGATAAAAGATGGACAGTACAGGCATGTCCCGGTATCCACTGATTCGGTATCAATGGTTTCAGTTATCCAGGGATAGCGTGGATACTGGGACACCTGTTAAAAAGATAGGGGAACATTGAACAAGTCTCTTTTTTTTTTACTTTGTTGCAGCAAAACCACTGATGTTCCCCTATTTAAAAATGATGATAGCGTAGAAGCAGCTTGCAGCTGTGAGGCTTGGAAAGGCTTCAAGGTCGCAGAGCTCCAGCAAGGAATCACTCATACAACAGAGATTAGGGTAGGATCTATATTCTCAGGTTTCTTGCAGCAAAGAACAACAAACAGGTACAGCAAAGCTCCTCCAACAGCAACACTTACAACTCCAGCAACTAACCACAGGTGTTTCTGGTCTTGATTAAATAGTCCCCAGCATCCAATCAGAGATCAGATGATCTCATCCCCAGGTTGAAGCTGAGTCAGAATGACTCAGCACTTTACTACTGGTCTGCTAGGCCTGAATGACTCAGCACTTTACCCCCTGAGTCGGCCTAGTGTTAGGCCTTTCCCCATTCAGGCCCGTAAATTTCCAGGGACTTCCTTCAGTATCCCAACAAAAAGGCATCCCCAGTATCCATGGTTTCAGGTATCCAAGGGAGGAGGGTCCAGAACGGAATCCCAGCAGATACTGAGGCATGCCTATATAAGAACATGCCTTAATAACTGGATACAGCTACAGGGGAAGCCCAATCCTAAGTGCCTTGGCATCCACAGCTCCTGCAGTGCCAAAATGGCAACCCCCGGATCTTATGGGCACCAGCAGTCTCCTCAGGGTAAGGGATTGTTTGCTAACACTGCTGCAGCACCAATGGGTCTCCTTGGCTCTGCACCTATTATTGAGTGGGCACAGAGTCTAGCAGGCCTGCGTCAGACTTCCCAGCCTGGGAGGAAGGTTAGGATTCTGCGGCAGAGACAGATATTTTTTATTCTATCCATATAATATTGCTGAAGAGAAACTCCTATATGCTTATTGAATTCTCATAAAAAGAGCATACTTAAAAAATATCACTTATTCGGCAACTGATCTTCCTGCTTACATAAAAATAAAAAGCTCACATAGTACCTTTAGACTAATCTTTTTATAGGCTTCACTTGTATCCCAGACAACTATTGTTTTGTCATAACCTCCAGACACCACAAGTGATCCTGAAATATAAAATTACAATGTCATGTCACTGTCTTCTCTTTTGTTATGAATGCCGAGAGATGAATTAATGCAGGAGACACCTGACTGTTAATATGACTGAAATCCTGTATTAAGAGTATTAGTCATAGTTCAGCATATTATCAGAGACTCCTTTCTGGGAGGTTTCTAATACCTAAATTCAAAGAATATCTTCCTGTTTGGAACGACCATGTGATACAGTTCTATTGAGACTGCACCAAACTGTGCGGATAGGAGTTTGAATGGACCCTTTTTGAAAATGAGAACTGAATGAGAACTGAATGTGTGCATTTCAGATGACTTCACAAGGGCCACATCTAGACATCGTGACTAAGAATGCAATCCTAACCTGGAGTTAGGCCAGCACAGTTAGGCCAGCAAAATTTAGCTGGCATAAGGGCCGCCGTAAAGTGCATTTAGACTACCCTTGGAGTCAGGGAGGATGGCACACATCTGTGTGCTGGCTTCTATAACTTCGAGAGTGGTCCAAACATACTTTACAGTGTCCCTTGTGCCAGCCAAACTTTGCTGGTCTAACTGTGCTGGCCTAACTCCAGGTTAGGATTGCATTCTTAGTCATGATGTCTGGATGTGGCCCTTGTGAAGTCATCTGAAATGCACACATCCTACACATTCCCAAAAGTAGCTGTAATTTGGTACTTTATATCACCTACCATCTTTACTAAGATCACAGCAACCAACAATGCCTATGTGACCCTGCTCCAAAAGAATGGGTCCATGCGAACGGAAGTCCCCTGTTCTGATATCCCATAATTTTAAGGTCTCATCCCAAGCTGCCGTGCATAAGTAGTGGCCGTCGGAAGAGAAGCAGCAGTCTGCAATGGCATTGGTGTGTGCCCTGAAAGAGATGGGACAAACACTGGGATGGATTCGATCACATTTACTGGGTTTACTCATCCATAGGAAAAATGGGATATTTGACCTCAGCACCCACTGGCCGGCAACTGTTCCTCCTGGATGTTCTCAGGGCTCTGAGGCACACAACTGCCTGCTTCATCCTCTGTTCAGCCAATACAGCTAGTTTTGGAGAAACTAGTTGTGCTGTGGTGATGTGCAACAACAATGTGGATATGGTCGAAGAGAAGGAGGAGCTGGGACTCCATTCAGGCCACACCAAAGCAGGCTGCCCAAGGATATGTAGAGTGCATTCAGACAAAAGAGGACTTGTTAAGGTATTGCTAAGGTATTTCTGCTTGCACACACCCCACCATTCCATGCTTTAAAAGGTAGGTTGTGCTGCCTTTTAAAAATGTTTATCCAGTGCAACGCTTGTTGAACGCCTTTTTAAAACGTATACTGAATTTTGAAATAGTTGGGAAAAACTGCTCTCATGGGGGGGGGAAGTGAAGATGCTACAAGGCCCCAGCCAATTGAGTGGTGCTAAGGTAATAGGCTACCTTAGAATGCCAGATGCAGGGGAGTGGCAACAAGATACAAGTGCTCCCTGAGGCATCTGGTGGGCCACTGTGATACAGGAAGCTGGACTAGATGGAGTGCCTATGTTCCCATGAGTACAGGAAGCTGGACTCCTACGGTCTCATGAGTACATGTCTGAAGAGGAGCATCTGGTTCTGGTGGCTTTCAAACAGAAATGCTGTGGAGAATCTTGACTAGCCACCAGTGTGTTTACCTCTGAATTTACATCAGAATTTACCTCAGAATTTATTTCAGAATGCCAGGTGCAAGGGAGTGGCAACAGAATGATCAGAATGCTTGGAAGGATAAAGGGAAAAATACTTTCTTTCACATTCCATAAGCCTCCTGATTACCTATAGGGGTCTCCTTGTCCAAGGAGACAAAACTTGCCTGCTATTGGAGGGGAGAGTCACCACTAAGAAGGCTCTATTCCTAGCCATCACTGCCCTTACCTCTACGGGTGGTGGCACAGTGAGAAGGGTCCCCCCCTCCCCAGATGACTTAAGAGAATGGGTAGGATTATATGAAACACTATATGGAACATCATTAGTGGCATCACTGCTTCTTACCGTTCAACTGTGATTGTGGTGGATTGTGCTACGATGTCCCAGAACTTTATAGACATGTCAGATGAAACTGTCGCTATCCTCTGGTTAAGAGGATCAAAACAGCAGCTTCTCACTGTGCTTCTGTGATGGCCTGAAACCAACAACAAACCCAAGTATCAGGCACTGTAATTTGGCACTTCTGAAGATATCAGACTGCAAGCTCCTTGGGGCAGAGACATTTTTAAACTATGGGCAGAACCAGGGCTATTTTGAGGGTATCTCACATCTGAGTTTCAGCTTTGTTACTGTCATTTTTTAAAATGCAAAATTTTTATGGCATAAATATAAAAAGGAAACACAAAATAAGAAATACGGGGCAATGTTGCAATTCAGCAATGCAACCTTAGGTTTCTGGAATCCTTTAAGTGACCCACCCAACACTTATTTTTCAATTTACTGCACTATTAGCTATTTTAAACATCACAAAGCTAGCCTCAGGAGCCACTGTATTCATTCAACTGGCCCAATTTTGTGCCATTAAAATGTGGCCTGAAGGCCCCACTCCTCTCTGGGCAATTAATGTTTTCAGTTTATATTCACACCCATGAAATGAGGAAGATGAACCACATGCCAAGAATTATTGAGGATTTCAGATGTGTGATGCAATTATTCAAGTTATTAGAGATAACTAAAGAAAAGGAGAAAACATGGGTAAAAGCAGAAGAAAACATTATGTTGAACATTATGCTTCCCAAACCTTTTAGCATTGGGACCCACTTTTAAAAATGGCACTCTATCACAACCCACTAGGCCAAAACGGAGTTCAAGGAGTGTTCCCCCAGACCTTTTTAATCACTCCAGGGTACCCAGAAGGCGGAACTAAAGAGTACGATGTGCAGTTAGGAACTTCAAGGCCAGACAAAAAGCTGAAACTGGGTTCACATGTGATCTATGGCACACCAATTACTACAGAAAAATAGGAAATTTTAATTGGGGGGGGGGGAGAGGTATGTGAAGATTACCTCGTACCAGCTAATGGTTTTCTTCTGCAAAGCTTGCGAAGTCTTTTTAATGTTTCAAAAACTTTTCGCAACCCACCCAAAATTGGCTTGCAACTCACTGGTGGGTCCCAACCCAATGTTTGGGAAACACTGTGTTAAACAATATTTTAAACCAAGGCTCTCCAAACCCCGGCCTGGGAGGCCAGATGCGGCCCTCAGAGAGCCTCTATCTGGCCTGTGGCAAGCCTCTGGTCCCCTGTGAGCCTCTGGCTTTCTGACCTTTTGTGTGGAGGGTTTTCTGGAGGCCAGGGAGGCCATGTGCAGCCATGTGCAGAGGGAGGCCTCTGGAAGGCCAAAAATCAGCAGCATCATGCAGCCGGAACGCTGGGCGGGAGGAACGGGTGAGCGGCAGCCCGCCCATTGCGTACCGCTCTGTTTCGCCGTCTTCCCCGCCCCCACAGGGAAGACAGCGAAACGGAGCGGTATGCAACGGGCGGGCTGCCGCTCACCCGTTCCTCCTGCCCAGCGTTCCGGCTACATGACGCCGCTGCCAAAAATAGTCACGTCCTGGTTTTCCCAAAGACCTGAAAATGCTATTTCAGGCCTTCTGAATGTCGGGGAGGCCTCCCAGGCCCTCAGAACATGCTCTGGGGGTTTACCTTTGATGAAAGCCACTTGTTTAGCATTTACTGCATCGCAGATGAATAAGGCGTTTTCAATATCCGAACCAGAGACGACATATTTGCCATCATGAGAAATGTGGCAGCACGTTAAGAGACCATCTTGCTCTAGAGACCACTATAGGTGAAGACAAAAAGCATAAGGGTTTAATCATGTTTAATTGTCAGCTGAACCTCAATCTTATATAAACATTAGACCTTTTCCTGCTAAAGTTTGTCAAGACAAAAGCTGTTTAATCCTATGCACCAGGGAATAAGGTGAACACAGTGGGATTTGCTTCAAAAACAAATGCACATAGGGGCTCCGCTGCATGACTCATTGAAACCAAAAGGGCTGCAATTAGCTGCAAATTGTGACTACCCTTCTTCCAGTAGGAATTTGTCACGATTCAGTTGGAGGGATTAAAAACAGGAAGCAAAAAGCATAATCACTCATCAGCAAGGAGTTTCTCCATCTCTGCTATGAGTCAAACTAGATGAGCTGAGGGTCCATCCAACTATTTTTTTTCCTCCTTTACTGAAATGTAGGTATAGGAGGAGGCTGTGCATTTTATTGGCACAGTAGCAGGAAAGGGGAGAATGCTTATCCCTTTCCATTCCATCATTTTCTGATCAAACCAGCCCCTGCAGCAGAAAGGTTACAGGATCTGCACATATGTCTCATGTGTGCGATCTCGTCTGGCCCTAAAATTTCACAGCATTTTTTCAAGGCTTTCTTTCTAGATTTCACTTTGCCCTTCCATGTCTTTTATTTTATATGTATTCTGTAAAATCAGATTTGAAGCATCAGGCTTGCCATTCTCGCTAAATGTATTCTCACTTCCTGCTTATTTTTCTTTTGACACAGATTGTCTCTGACAGCCTACAAAAAACCCTGACCTTCAGCCATTTCTCTAGATACGGACTATCTATAATTAAATATTTTTTCCCCCCAAGTCTCCCGAGTTGCAATCCTACCCTCAAAAGCTTAGTTCTAATGAAGGCATGCCAGAACTGGGCTCAGGATTCGGCAGCCAGCCTCACCTTCCTTGTTCTAAGAATAGCAGGCTCGGTCAGGTAGAAAAAAAAAATACGGCAAGCCACCTTGGACTCCTCTTGATTGGGAGGGGAAAGGCAAGATATAAATATTTTAATCATCGTTATCAATTTTACATGTGCTTTTAAAAACATGGATTAAATTTTCTTCTGTATGTATGCAGAAGACAACAAAGAAATTCAGGACCCAATCCTAAACTTCCCAAGCGCCTGGAAGAACTGCGGTGCTAAAATGGCCTCCACTGTGCCCTATGGGGCAAGGGAAGCAGCCACAGGTCTCCTCAGGATAAGGGAACATCGGTTCCCTTACCCCATGTCGACCAACAGTGGCCCCGATGGCTCTACTTGAATATATGGCCACTATTAAGGCCTGTGTGGGGCTCTGTGGCTTAGGTGGAGGGTTAGGATTTGGTGGCAGTCTTTGCCACCAATCCTGCCCCCCTCCCGGTCCCAATCTTCCCCTTGGTCCCTCTGCCCCTTCCCTCCTTCCTCGTCGTCAACTGGCCTCGTCGTCAACTGGCAGCGATACTGCTGAGCACTCCCATCAGGTGTCTCCTTGGCGTTGAGGCCAGCACTAACTGGCACTGGCCTCAGTGCAGCCCAGCATCCTTATCACCAGTGCCAGAGTGTCTTATGGCATTTTTTACGATACCTGGAGTCAGCAGTATAGCTACAATACAGGTGGTAAACCTGATAGGATTGGGCTGCCCAGCTGCAATCCTATGCACACTTATCCAGGAGTAAGCTCAATTTATTATAATTGAGCTTACTACTGAGTAGCCATGCCTATAATTGTGCTGTAAAATACAAAGTAATGGGGACCAAGTTATGGTCTGTAGAAGAGGGCACAAATGTCAAAATACACGACTTTGAAAAATCTAGGGAATAATCCATGCAAATTATCTCCTCCCAAACACTGTGCAAAGGTAGGGACTGGATCTTGCCATAAAAAATCCTTAGTGTTTCCTTTCAATTATTAGATTATGTAGGTTTCAGAACATTAATGAAGTACTGTATTAGATGAGATGCAGGTTGAGTTTTTTCCATCTTATTCAGCAGGGAACTCGGAGGCATTAAGTACCTAGTCCAAGATTAATTTGGGTCAGAGCTGGGATTGGAAATCAAATATAAAAAACATAAAGTGGAAGACATTTTTATTTTCTGTAATAGTTACTTTTTATAGCCCGAGTTTTTTTTAACAGGGTGATCAAAACCCTCAGCAAGTTAATTAATTTAATGAGGGCTTTAGGACAGAATTAAACGTTATACACAAACCCATGTAACAAAACCTGGATGGACCTTTTTAGTTGGAGAAAAGCCACTTCAGGGGAAGTTGATTTGGAACAGAAAAACAATGGGGTGGGAGAAGGTGCTTAGCTTTTTCCCTGTCTGCAATACTCTCACTATTTTCCCCACACATGGGGCTTCCACTGCATGTTTGCAAAGGTAAATATTTGATTTCACCCTAAAGCAACACTAACTTTATTTAGTTTCTAGCAGACACATGCATGCAAAAATCAATACATACAAGCATTTTTCCTGTTTCAGTATCCCAAGCCTTTAGTGTTTTATCGTACGATGCTGTTATCAGCCTATAAATTAAGCACATTCACATGTTCAGAGAGAGAGAGAGAGAACCAAGTTTCAACACCCATGGACCTTTCTAAAGTAGGGGTTTAATTAACCAATAGAGGGGAAGGGATGCCTGGATTTAACATACCCCTTCCCCCACATTAGTCTGCGAAATCAAGGGTTTACTGAATACACATATTTCAATACATTTTTTAAAAATTAGCTGTAATAACAAACAAATCAGGAAGCAAGGAATTACCAACGCTGAGACCCTGAACAGGCAATTTTGTTATCATTAACTTTTGTTTTCCTCCTATCTATAGCTAGATTAGATAGCTAATGTCTCTTCTATTCTTAATTGTTCCCATAATACAGTACAATAATATTGTTTTAATTACAAGCATTAACCTTTTTAAAAAAATTAAAAGCATTTACAGAAAGCATAATTTGCAGAAACTTTCCATATTCCTTTGCTGGCTTTCCCAACACAATCTGACAACAGCTCCTCTGATACTTGAATTTCAACAGTGGGACAAAGGAAAGACCAGTTCCTTTGTTATCTAGCTTGCCTTGTTATGTTAACATGTTCCCCAAAAGACTGGCTTCAGAATGTGTGACATCGCCACACAGAATCTTCCTCAGGGACCAGTGTGCACTTGTTCAGTGCAAATGATCACTATGAGCGACATGATATTTGTGCGTCCTCTGTGACAATCCACCACTTGTTCACAATGGAAGATGCAGCAGTACTGGGCAACTACACCAGAAATGTGAATCCTGGATGTGTGTCAGCATTTTTCAACAGGTGATACATGTACCACCAGTGGTACTTGAGGTGTTGTCCAGTGGTAGGTGGGGCTCCTAGAGGACACTCACTGCCTGGCAGCAAGACTGTGATAGGACACCACAAACTGTGGTAGGAGGCTTGGCTCAGTGGGAAGAGCTCCAGTGCGCGGTTTTTGTGCACTTGCAAAAGCTCGCCCACTCGCTCTAAGCCTCTTGCCTTTGTAATAATGCATCTGGTCTCCCAAGCCGTAAATAACTGGTGATGACATCATTCACAAGCAATCATATCCAGTGATAATTAAACCACTGATGAGAAGTGGTACATCGGGGCACAAAGGCTGAAAAATGCTGGTTTAAGTCTCATGATACCTCCTTTTCTCAGGAGCTGCTTTCTGAAATTCTAATCTGCTTGCTCATCTCACTTTTATTTTGTGTTGAAGTACCAGACAAGGGAGTGGATGAAGCTGCTGCCCAGACATGCCTTGTTTGGTATATATGCCTGCAGTTCTCAAAATGTATGCAGCAGACTGCCTAAAGATGAGCTGCAGCAAGAAGTATTATCTGGTATAGCATTCTGGCTAAGGCTGAGCGATGAATCAGGAATTTGCTCAATTTGAATCTCTTCTCTGCTTTGCTATGAACTCAGGAAGTGGCTTTAGACAAGCAATTTCTTTTCTTACAACTGGTAAGTAAGGTAAGGCTTATACTCAGTGGTGTCATCCAAATGATTTAGGAACAGGTACTCACTTTTGATTGGCACTTGCCGGGGTCTGCCCACTGGAAGTGATGTCATAAGCCGGAAGTGATGTCGTGGCAGGAGGTGGGGTCATAGCCGGAAGTGATGTCATGATTGTTGCCATGGATGTGGTCATGTTTGTAATAACTTCAGCTTGTGGTTAGTGTTGATTTAACTTCTATTGCTTTGCTTTCTAGAGATGTATATATACATATTTTGCTTCAACTGTTCCCTGGTTAAACAGCAGGCTAGACCGTACTAGATTGTGAGCCCTTTTGGGACAGGGAGCAGTACTGCTGAGCCAAGCAGTCGACGGGGCCAGCTTCGAGTGGGTGGGGCCAACTCAACTTCTAGGAACCGGTACTCACGTAGTGGTGCGTAGTGGGTGCATGACATCACTGCTTATACTATACAAGTATAGTATTTCTGTATAGTAAGTGTTCTTACTATATTTTATATGTATTTTTATATGTATTATTACTGCATGCATGTATACAATTCTTGGTTGTGGGCAGTAGTGTCATTCAGTAATGAGGAAGCGGAACGCTAGGTGGGACTTACCCCTTGATTGACAGGGAGCCCGCAACGCGTCGCCGCCTGCCATTCCGCCGTGGGAGCTTCTTCCGGGTGGCGCGCCCCTCCGTGGCTCTCCGCAGCACCCAGCGTGCCCCCCAGGCAAGCGGGCACCCCCTCCGAAGCCAGGGGTGCCCGCACGGCGCTCAGAAAGGCAGCGCCGCGTCAGCAACGTGCAGCCAATCAGGCGGTAAGTCCCGCCCAGCGTTCCGTCTGTTCATTACTGAATGACACTACTGGTTGTGGGGCAGACCTGCAGGTGATGCCTGCTTCTTTCTCACCTGCTATAAATTTACCTTTACTCATTTGTGGAGGCAGCTGCTCCCTTTGAAGAGACACATGAAACCAACAGCAAGGATGCCTTACAATTCGTTTTAAGTAGATCTGGATGTCACATTGCAGCCCAGTATCCACATATGCTCAGCAAGCCTCAAAAATATGCGTCTCTCAGTGGGTGTTGCTCAGAGAACCAATGACATCTGCCACACACACTGACTGACAGCTCAATCTTGACTAGCATAAATGCAGTGCGGCAGTATGGCCTCTGCTGTATCTGACCACTAGGCAGGAGCTAGCTAGAGGTCACTCCAGGGTTATATTTCCCCTTATGCTGAGTAACGCCCCAGCCCGCCCATGGGACAACTTGGATCTGGGGCTACAAGTCTGAGCAGCTCTGTGGAGGGGGGATAGGATACTGCTCAGGAGGAGGGATAGGCTCAGAAAGGGGAATAGGATACTGCAGAGGCCTGCTCTGCTGATCCCACTCATCCCCAGTGCCACCCCCCTGTCCTGAAACTCCGCCTCCCTGCCTCCATTCCACCCTCCTACAGCTTCTCTTGCCACCGTATCCTTTAACGTCTGCCAGTGGCTGCTTTCCTGGATGTAGCATTGGGAGGGAGGCAACAGCCCCACCCTTGCCAGTGCTACTTACTCTCTTGGTGCCACAAACCAGTGCCATAAACTGGGTGCCACTGTGCCAGCCAAAGACTTCGTCTGAACTGTGCTGTGAGTATAATTATTTCAAGGTGGAAACACTGGTTGAATCTTTTGCAAAATTGTTACTTCACCAAATTAAGCAGGCATCAAACATGCACAACTTCCCTAGGGAGGAATGTTACATTTTGCTATCATATCACTCTTTTCCCAGGTGCTGTGAAAAGACATAATTCAGACCAACATATAATCAGTTTCATTTTATTACAGATACGGGATGTGAAACAGAATGGTCACCTTTTGTTATCAGGGCTGAGGCAGCATTCAGAAATTGGTCCGGTATGCTTGTCCTCAAATGTCTGAACAGGGACAAGGTGGACAACGTCCTTCAATAAATAAAGACAAGCTTGATTATTAAGTAGTACATTAAGAATATAAACCCTTCTTCAAATGCTTAGATGTTCAGTAAAACATCTGTCGTGCTTCTTCTGCCACTGATATTGGCATTTTAACCTCCAAGAAGCTCTCTGTTTACAAGATTTAGCCCATAATTTCTCACCCACAAAAACCGCTTGAAGATATTTAATACAACCACACCAGCATAAACTGTAGATTTAATTTCCTGCCATATACTCCCACATTCCAGGTTCACGGGATCCACAATGCAAGTTGCATGCTTTCTGCACATTCACATCGATATTCTCTCTCTTCCACAAATATTGCTAGTCTTCTTTTAAGCATGTTAAAACATTTCACAGTTTAGAAACATGAACATCTGTTTGGTTTTTTTTCTTGAATTGCATACTCAATTTCTTTTAATATGATCCACAATGGTTTAGACTTCAGTGAAGTGCTAGCACTTAAGCTCAGTTGCTACAGCTTTATAGCAACTTACCCAGAGTTTCACAGTGCTGTCATAAGAGCCTGAAATAATTTTTGTGTCATCAAAACAGAAATGGCAGGTGGTCACAGAAGCCGAATGTCCTTGCAAAATGTTAAAATGAATCTGTAAATGAACAGAACAAAGATGTAATTTTTCCTCTTCATTGTTTTGGCAGGTACACCAATCTAAGAGGAGACTATGGAAGTGAAATAACCTAACTAAAGTACCTTCTATTTTTATACAGCATCCACTTTCTTATCCCCCCTTGAGAGGTTTTCTCTTATAAACTCACTAGAACAGATTCATGTGAAACCTGCACAGTAGTACTAGCTTTTAATCTTAGCATTGACCAGTCAGTTTCTTGTAGCATATGGCAAGTCACATGAAGCCAAGGATAGCATGGCAGCCTCAGACACAGAGTCAAGTTTTTGCAACCTGCCCTACCTCACAGGGTTGTTGTGAAGATAAAGTGAGGAAGAGGAAAAACTCAATACACATGCAACCCTGAGACTCACAGGATGAGATAAAAATGCAATCACTAGACTGCCACTAGTTGTGGCACAAAAATGAAAATGTGGTACGTATCAGATTTCGGAAAGGAAAAATAGCTGCATTTCCCATTAATAATCCCTTTCTAAACACAAACCAAAGTGAGCCAAAGGGGAACTGCTGTTTCTATATATTGACTTGAGGGCCCAATCCTATCCAACGTTTCAGCGCTGATACAGCCATGCTAGTGGAGTGCGTGCTGCATCCTGCGGTGGGGAGAGCTGTCACAGAAGCTTCCTCAGAAGTCTCAAGGCTGTGTTATGGCTGCATCCATGCTGGAACGTTGGATAGGATTGGGTTAGGGTTAGAAAAAGCACCCTGAGTGTGTGAAAAGTGCTTTCCTTCAAATAACTACAGGGTCCAGCACTGCAGGGGTGAACTACATGCCTGGAGGATGTTCAAATGCACTTTGCGCCTTCTGTGCTCTCTCAAATTATGTGTGTGCGCCTTTCTGCAGACTTCTGCTGGTGAGCTACCACTGTGTTTCCTGATGGCATTTTTATCCTGCTGCTCATTCCACTCCCCAATTCACTTCACAACAACCCTGTGAAGCCAGTTTTACCCCTCCTGAAATGCACTTTGCCTCTTTTGTGCCCCCAATCCTCTCTCTCTCTCTCTCCCCCTGTGCCATTCCTCTATTTCTTGCAGGCATTTTCATCCCGCTGCTTCTTCCCAGAAGCTCCTGCTCTTCTTGTCCTTGATTGTCCTTCCCAACGCCCCCCCCCCATTTTATTTTCAGAACAACCCCGAGGTAGGTTAGCCCTCCCCAAATTAGTTTGCCTTTTCTGCACCCTCCAAATTATGTGTGTATACATACGCGTGTGTATCCTGTATTTCCCCCATACATTTATTTATTGCATTTTTATCCGGCTGCGACTTCTACCTCCCCCCCCCCACATTATATCTTCACAACAACCCCGTGAGGTGGGCTCGCCCCTTCCCAGAAATGCACCAGCTCTTCTGCGCCCTTACCCCAATATTCCTTCTCCGGGCACTGCCCTAACCACGCACCCAATCCAAGCCCCCCACCCGTGCCCTCCTCCTCCGCCCCAAACCAGGCTCGGCCTCTTTCTCCGCCGCACCTTGGCCAGCCGCTCATGGTCGCCCTCCCCGAAAGGCTTCAGCGAGAGGGGCGCAGTGGTCAAGGGGTCCGCATGGCTGCTGCTGCTGCCCGGCGGAGGCATCCTGCGGGGGGCCCGGGAGCCGCTCTCCCCTCTTGCGCGGCCTTTCCCCACCGGACGCCGCCGCCCCCTTCGATCTTAGCAACCAGCCCGGCTCGCCCTCCGCCTCCTGGAATCGCAACAGCAACGAAGACCGCCCAGGACACACCAACCCGCTGCTGCCAACTGGCCTAAGCGCGCAGTCCTGCGCACGTTTACCCAGAAGTCAGCCCCACCGTGCGCCAGAGTTTTACTCTGACCTCTGAGCCTGTACGCAAGATTGCAGCCGGGGGGTTGCGATCCTGCACGCACTCACTCGGAGGAAGCGAGTCTTCTCATGAAACTCAGTGGAGCTGACTTCCGAGGAGACCTGGCGAGACTTGCGCTGGCTGTCGGAGCACGTTCTTTACAGGCAATTGTACTCAAGCAGGGAGAAAGCCACGGGCCGGATTCAGCCCGTTGCTGGCATTTTTTCTACATCTGTTTATTTACTTGCTGGGTGTGAGCTCCCTGGAAACGGAACCATTTAGTCACTTATTTTGCTAGGTAGAAGTGCTTGGTGCATTTTGTTAAAAAGCAGTATGTAAATTCAAAATAAAAATGATTAGTTCCCTGTTTTCTCTGTCTCTCCCATTCTGTTTTAAGTCCTTGCTTTGGGTTTCCATCCTTTCCCTCCAGTGAATTACAAATGTTTACTTACTCACAGAATACATTCTTTTGTCTCTCCCCTTTTTGTCTGCCCATCAGTTCCACTGGGTGCTGCTGAGGTGATTTTCACACTATGAGCCAAAAAACAATTCCTCCCTCTCATCACAATACACAATTTTAGAAACCTCTTACACCAAAGTTCCTTTCCCATATTCCTCATCTCTCTAGATCTGTTGCAGCCATCTCCCTACCCTATCTGAAATCATAAAACCCCATGGAGTGTCTTATAATTAATAGAAACGTCAGTTTCCGCACTGGGGCTACCAAAAACATTTCTATAACACCACCGAATAATTATTTTAAGGGACAATCTGCCTGTTCCATGCACAGGTCCAAAAACTCAAAAACACTAAAAGGATGCTTTGTTGCCATCCTATGAATAAAGAGGAGTGGTGCAGAAAGCATGTGTTTTTATTCCAAGGGTGCATTTTTACCCATTATAACCGCTTTAAAAGAGTACAGGGTAGCTAATATAGGTATTGTGTCAGCAGATGCGGCCTTATGCATGTAGAGGTGTTAGAGAGTGGTTTTTGTTTATTTTTTCAGATTTTGGGTTTTGTTGTTTTACAAAAATGAGAAGTGCAGTGATGTGTTTTTATTTCGTTATCACAAAAAAAACCCATTTCTACCTATGGAATGGTGTGGCCTAACCAGTGAGATAATGGTGAGATAAACAAGCCATTTCTAAAGTTGAATGTTGCTGGAAATACCATATTCAAACACCTGGTACGAGGCAAAAATAGAACATGCCATTTTGCCCAATACATTTGAGAAAGCTGGACTCATGCTGGAAAGGCAGCCAAAGGTTTATAATTGCATTTCAGAGCCTTAGAATTCCAGTTAGTCACCTGTGGTGCTGGCCCTGTCACATTCATATGGAATTTATGTCCCAGATGTATCATACATCATCAGATACATCAATATAGAGAACCTCAAATAGAACTTGATTTTATTAAAGCACATTGGGCAGTTGAAGTTTTATTCTACAAAAAGGAATAACTAATGTGGTAATAGGAAACTATGTTGCTCAATTAGGCAGCAGGTTTCTCCTGCTGTATGAATTTCCCCATCGCCGCACCTCAGAACAGGTAGCATATGGCCTTCTCCTTCCAAACAATGCACATGTTTTTTCAGCATGTTCATCATACTGTATGCAGTAGATTTGAGCACAAAAACAAGTATAAAAATATTGTGGTCCCAATCCGGAGGAAGCCACTTATACTTTATTTTTATTGAAATCAATGGGACCGATGTATGACCAACTTATCCTGTCCAGAGGCCAACTAGCTGTGAATTGCCTAGGTGCAATGGCCCAAAATTTCAACAAAGTTAAAATGAAAAGCAGTATCATCTGAGGACTGATGTGAATATATTGGACATCTTTATCCGTCTAATGTATTTTTCTGTCCACACTGAAAGAGCCAGGAGCTGCAGTGTAGACCATTCAGGTGAGGAAAAGCTGCAGGGGATAAAGACACCTCAGGGTATCTAAACCTGGTTGCTAGGTAACATTTCCAGGGGGCGCTACACATCTCATGGCCACTGCAGAACACAGAAGAGCAACAATTGGGGTGATGAAATTTTACATAATCATTTCCCCAGTGTCTTCATCAGTCACCAAATTTTAATCTTGTTATGTCTACTGTGAGTTAATTTTCTCTTGCCTGCAACCACCTTGGAAGTCTGTTCTCAGGCAAGAAGCAACATAATGAATATATACATTCTTTGAAACAAATCTCAACCAAAGCCCTTGTTTCTCATCTTCTCAAATCAACATATACTGTCCAGGAAATGATTTTAAGACAATAGACATAACATTAGTAAACTTAGTTTATTAAAATTTCTTCATGCTCATCATCTTTGTTAAAATGCAGAACTTGCATGATCTGATTTTACAATATTTGAAGTTAACACAGAAAGTTGAAGAGGTTTTATCAGCATTCCACATCTCCATTTGGGTTTTTTTTTTAAACTATGAAGCAACAAAATTAATTTTTATGCTATCAGATCCAAAATAAATACAGTATTTACAGGATATTCAAATATGCTTAATATTGCTGATCTGCCATCATAGAGGAGATCAGAAGGAGAATAAGGTCTAAGAATCTAAGCTATTGCTTCAGATTTTTCAGCCTAAAAAAAAAAGGAGAGGAAGGAAAATAATTGAGTAGATAAACAGAAAGAAGCATTTCAAAACTGCAAACTGAGCTGTCATCTTCATCAGCTAGTAATGTGAGATAATCCAACTATTGACAACATTTTCAAAATGTGAACTTGAACAAGTCCTGTCATGAGTTTAGTCACGCCAAAAAGTGTGAAGAAGAAGAAAAAAAGATGTCTTATGGAGAAAAATCTTATGCATTATCTAAATATAACATATTTTAAAAGGAAATTAAAAAGCATAATGTTTTGTTCTGCTTGATTATATACCAACATATCAAGATTAATCTCAAATAACAAACACACACTTTCGTCAATGCATAGAGAGAAATATCCGAAGATTAGGAATCTGCAGATTTAAGAACTGGGGGATTCTGAAAGGAGGATCCCACCTGGACCCTCAAAACCAGCATTGTCATGCAGCCGGAACGCTGGGCGGGAGGAACGGGTGAGTGGCAG
>JAJKFI010000011.1:6369507-6431816 GCA_029204185.1 Lerista edwardsae | reverse complement strand
CTGCCACTCACCCGTTCCTCCCGCCCAGCGTTCCGGCTGCATGACAACGCTGCTCCAAACCTGACTGGAGCTGGGCTTTTTTCCAAGATCCAGAGAGGCCACAAGTGACCGCCCACAGTCTCACCCCACAACATTCTAAAATAAACCGACTGTCTGGAAGCCTTTTTTCTTCAGGGAAACAGCACACATGAAGCAGAGAGGGGTAGAGTCAGGATCAGACCCACAAAAGGATGGGGTGTGGTTGAATAAAAGACTGAAATGTGCTGTTTTATATAAAAAAGCAGGCATGATGAGAGGGCCAATGATGCAAGTCACATCTAGTTTTGTCCTAATTCTTTTACACATTTTTGTTAAGAATTCCCTCCCCTTCCATAGTATTTCTGCTCGAAACTGTCCCCCTTCCAAAGCGCCTTCTTTTTAAAAACAAGCCACCAGGACTCTGTTGCATGTGTTCTCACGTACATGTAGCCTCTACGTGAAAACTACATGTAGTTACCTTTTCAAAAGTTCTTGTGGCGATAGATCTGCGATCTCTTCATCACTGTTGCTGTCACTACTGTCAGCAGTGTCCGAGCCACTGTTTTTCTCCAGTTTCTTACTCTTGTGCTTGCCCTTGTGTTTGTGTTTCTTATATTTCTTTTTCTACAAAAGAAGTTCAGATCCAAAATAAGTCTAATCAGAGAGTCTCTTCTTTCTACCCATTGTGTTCAGTAAGACTTGGGCTGTAATCCTATCTTACCAGAAACAAATACCTCTACTAATAGTTCAAACCTGAAAGTAAGTTGTAGGGACAGCAGTAGCCCTTATTCCTACCTGTTTGGTGTCCTTTTCACTTTGATGTTAATAATAGCTTAATACCATAAGGCAGTGGTTTTCAAACTTTGGTTGCTGCCTGATTTAAAAATGCAAAGGGGTGTAGCTATACTGGTGATGGGGCAGCATGCCCCCCCCCCAGGGGACCCATAATATGAAGTTCTATGTCTGGTAGAGGAAGAGCTGATCAATTACAAATCCTGTACTTGGGAGGAAGGAGCGGGCAGAAGAGAAAAATTCTGCACCTTTTCTTTTTTGTGTTTATGTTCTCTTTTGGTCTTGTGTTTTTCTTTGCTCTTCTTAGATTTTTCTTTCTTAGTGGCTTCAGGAGAACTTGCTGGCTGTTCGTTCCTTTGCTGCAGAAGAGTGTCTAAAGCACAAAATGAAGGTAGGGAAAAATAGTTCATCAAGAACCATCCTAAAACTTCCAATATTAACTACACTTTTAAAGTTCTCTTAAAACACAAACAACCCTACTTAACATTTTCTTCCTTTATTCAAATCATACACTGAAGAATCTTTCAGTCCTTTCCAGATATTGATTCTGGACTTTGTACGGAGCCTTGGCAGGGTGAACGAATTCCAGTTGTACTTGGCCAGGAGTCATTGTGGTTCAAATAGTATTTTTAATTCAAGCATTCTCCTCAAAAACCATGGAGGCAAGCTTTATTACGTTCCTAAATTTGTTTTTCTAAGTAAGTTAGATGATTGAAGAAAGTATTATAACTACAGAGAGATGCAAAGCAAAATCTTCTCCACAGTGATCTTCCTTACCCTACCTTATACTGCAATCCAGCCACAGTGAAATCCACATGCATCTCAACTTTGAAAAAGTATTTTTAAAGTTTACACACTTAAGAATCATGATATGTTTGAATAGGAGAAGGTACCACCAACAAGTAAGAAATCAAGATTTAGGAATCCACCCAAATAGCCACAATCGTACACCAATCTTAGAAATAGTCTTCATTATTATCTTGTTACTGTAAAGCAAGGGGTTCCCAAAGTGTGTGCCGCGATGCCTTACGGCAGCCATTCTCAAAAACTGTGCAGCAGCACATTGGTGTGCTGCGAATGGTCCCACATAGATGCTCCCCACACATACCACTGTACAGAATTCACATATTGCTCAGAAATGTCAGCATTTACCAGAACCAGCTGGGGGAAGCCGAGGTCCAAATTCCTCCACATCAATTACTTCCTTTGAAGGTGCTGTTACAGTAAGGGGAAGCTCAGGCGCTATGGCTTCACTCTCTTTAATAACAAAATAAAAAATTAGTTTTCAAAAGTTAAAGTGTATTTTAAATAATCCAACACAGCACAATGAAAATCAGCACTGAGCCAGGTATGTGGCTGACTGTGATATGTAAAGCTCATGTGGAATCCTGCCTGGCAATGGTGAGAGAGCAGCCTACAACAGGATTTGAATCAGCCTACACCATCTGTTTTGTCCAGAGCTTAATCTGGCTTGATGACAACTTCCTTGCACAAGTTTTTATGTACTGCTGTCCCCATAAACATCAACCTATCACCAATTCCACATCTCTTAAGGTAAACCTGGGCTGGTTCTCAAGGTTTTGCATGATGGGGATAAATCCTGTTCTCATATGCTCCCTCCTTCCTTAATCGTTCCACTTCCATCTAGTTACTTACTTGTTCAAGTAAATCATAGTTTGCTGTTACATCTAAAAGAGCAAACTATGGTTTGTGTTTGCTCTCCTAATCAGGATTAGAAACCATGGTTTACAATCCTGGCTTGGAGGGCAAGTACAAACCATTGTTTGCTGGTCTGTATCTATCAAACTGTGGTATGTTTCAGTTGGGAAGTAGCTGATTGAAATGAATGAGTGAGGAAGTACCATAGCAGATGCAAGACTTGTTCCTTTAGCATGTCTGAACTGAATCACTATTACCTTGTACATCAGGTAAAGAGGAATCTAGCAGATCTGGAAGTTCCATAAGTTCAGCAGCTGGTTCTGTTGTTGGTTGCTCTTCCCCATCACTCTCTTCTTCAGATGAAGATGATTTTTCATCTGAAGAGCTGGCAAAGATGGCTTTAAATAAATCCATTGATGGCCTGCTTTCTTCTTCTACTTCTTCATTCTGATCTCTAGTTTCACCAGTTGCCTGCACGACAGAGTAGAAGGGACATGTGAAGGAGAAATAATATACTTCCCATTAAGTTAAGCAAAGATAATGCATACAGCCTTAACAATTCCATAATTTATAGACAGATCAGGAATTTTAAGAGGTAATGTAGGATCCTAAAACTCTATAAACTGTTGAACTACAAGGCACTACTATGCTTTGTCTCCTTCTGGTACAGAAAAGATTTCTCATACAATGTTAAAACCAGTTGAAGTAACACAAGTAAAACGCTTAGTAGGAGTTTGATTAGATGAAATGAACATTATGTATGTGATCAACAAGTTACAAGCTGTAATTATGAGCCCTGCATCTGAAAAGGTTAGCTAACAGTAGTCATACTCCTCTTAAAATATTTGAAGTCAACTAAAATTGATTTATAAATAAAACTGAACATCATGATCAAGTTAACAAGGTTAACAGCTAAGTGTTATAACCTCTTTTCTCCCTGTTCTACTAAGAACATAAGAAGAGCCCGGCTGAATCAGGCCAAAGGCCCATCTAGTTCAGCTTCCTGTATCTCACAGCGGCCCACCAGGTGCCCCAGGGAGGCATGAGACAACAAGATGCTTGCATCCTGTCGCCACTCCCTTGCACCCGGTGCCAAACTGTATTACTGCACTGTAAATTTCAATGAGCAGAATTAAGATAATTCTTGTCAAGTTGCATTCTTCATGGATCAACTGAACTCTATCAAAGCTTACTGTGTACTGCAATTAACATGCAGTTGAGCCCAAAATACAACAAGCCTTTCCTGCTTTTCAAAAAGCATACTTACCCAAAACATCTTACTATTTTTTTTTACTAAACATCTTACTATTTTTTTAAAGGCGTATTTAGGGTGTTCATCCAGATGCAGTTCAGTTGAGGTTAAGGCAGATTCAGAAACATGCTGAGCACACCCAAAAAAGTATGCAGCTTTTACAGACAGTAGTTTTCTAATTAATTATACTAGTAAACTGCATAGGTGCAGCCATACCCATCTTAACTGGGTCATAGAATGGGACTGAAGATTAATTTTATTTACTTTATTTCGTCACTGAACATTATTTTCTGAGGCCACATATCAATTAAGACAGGAAAATAGATCAGTTACTACATCAATTTTCTACTATGCAAGAAGAGAATACTGGAAGGTCAAAGTATATTCAAGAACGTATGGTGAAATAAACCTTGCTGGGACCATGAAACAGTTGGCACTGCTATACCTTATTGGAAACAGTTTCGGGGATTCTATCTTTGTCTTTTGCACTGACTGGTGTTGATTGTTGTTCCTGTGCATCAACCTTTGATCTAGCCACACTTATGAACTTGGTAATGGCATCATTTTTCTTCTTCTCTTGGTCAGATACATCCCACCTTGATGGCTTCTTCGGCTCTTAAAAAGATTAGGCATAAAGTTCCCATGTTAATTGCCATACTGCCTCCATCATCATAAATGCTTAAAAAAGTAACCAACAATGAGGAAAATAACAGACTAGACCCATATGAGAAATACTCTCAGGGTGCAATCCTAACCTGGAGATAGGCTGGCACAGTTAGGCCAGCAAAGCTTGGCCAGCACAAGGGCCACCATAAAGCATGTTTGGACCACTCTTGGAGTCAGGGAGGATGGCGCATGTCTGTGTGCTGGCCTCTCAGACTCCAAGAGTGGTCCAAACATACTTTACGGTATCCCTTGTGCCAGCCAAACTTTGCTGGCCTAACTCCAGGTTAAGATTGCGCTCTCACATGTTTATCACATAGTTCATCACATGTTTAAGTTCAAACTAAGCTGTGTATGACTGATTTGATTACTGTTACTCAAAAACGTTTCTGTTTTTTATACCCAACTTTTTCAAAGACTGAAATCATTTACTCTCAAATATAACAAGCAACAAACCACTTACTGCTCAGAGTACTACTTGGCTGTACTGCCATGTTTGTGGGCTGGCTCAATGTCCTTTGTGTTGATTCAGATACTGTCAAGAAATTGAATACAGAATACTTGTCGCGTTTCACTTTGGGCAATCCAACAATACATGACCTGATGAGAAAAAGGAGGGGATACTTTAGTCAAGTTTTTTTTTAATTTTTAACCTAAATGAAAAATACATACTGTACACTTGAGTGTGTGCGTGTGTGCGCGCGCACACATACGTACTTAATTTGTAATTTTAAAAAAACTAACATTCTGTTATACGTTTATACTAAACTTAGTAGAAAAATCAGGAAGGCCTAGAAGTAGTTTATCACATGTGTACGTCCGAACAAGACAGAAGTTCTCCTGGTCTGGAGACTCACTGATTCAGTGTATCCGCCTGCTCTGGATGGCTTGTGCTCCCACTGAAGGAGCAAGTGGGCAGCTGAGGGTCTTCGCTCAGCTTTGGCTGCTGTGCCAGCTGCACCAGTTCCTGACTCAAACAGACCTGTCTTTGATTATCTATCCTGTTATTCTCAAACTGTGGATCAGGACGCACTAGTGGACCACAAGCCAATTTCCGGTGGGTCCCCATTCATTTCAAAGTGCTTTTTATTTTTAATATATTAGACTTGATGGTGACTGCATGTTATAGATCTGTACTTTCAACAGGCTTACTATGTATATGCTTTTGACAATGATAGTCAGCTGAGCTTACTCACAAGTTAAGTGTGGATAAGATTGCAGCCTTTAGGATGTTTAGGGAATTTTTAAAATACAGATCAGCAACTGCTTGTGAGAGCTAAGAGGGTTCTTCTTTATTTTAAAATTTTTAAACTTATACTTACTGTAAATGTTATTTACTTGGATTGATTTATTTTTGTCGTTTGGCAGGGTTAAAAATTTTCCCACTTGATAACGTCACTTCCTGTCATGACATCACTTCTGGTGGGCCCCGGACAGATTGTCATTCTAAAAAGTGGGTCCCAGTGCTAGAAAGTTTGAGAACCATTGATCTATGCCTTAAGGAACCTCTAATTTGAATTAATGCACAAGTTCTAAATAACTTGGGGGCCAGGATATCTGCAGGACTTTCTTCCTCCACAGGAATCTTCCCATTAATTAAGACCTTTCAGGGAAGTTCTTTTGCGGGTTCCGCTATTATATGAGATGCAGCTTGTGGGGACAAATGAGAGGGCCATCTTGGCACTGGAGGCCTCCCTATAGAATTCTTTCCTGTGTATACCAGAGGAGGCTGAAGTCTTTTTTTTGATTCCTTCCAATTTATTGTCTGCTGTCCTATATCTTTTTTTGTAGTTTCATTCACCCTCCTCGTTAGCATTTATAGCATTTGTTGCGGTTTGCTCAATTTTTGCTTTAATTCAATATTGTAAGACATTTTTAAATTTTGTTGTGAGCTGCTCTGGCTCCAAAAGGAAAAAAGTAGAATAGAAATATTTTCCATAACAAACAATACAACAGAGGAACTTGCACATGAACCTCCCCAAAAGATCAACGACTGTTTTTATCCTTCCCAAAAGGATAAACTAAGAATAGCCTTGGAACTGTCCAAATTGTTTTCTTTTCAAGTGGTGAAATAATCAACTTACTCTGAATAAGGATCAGGAACATTAAACCTTTTGCATAACAGTTTGTCAGGGTGCCATTCAAACTTCTCCCTTGTGAGCTTGCCAAACATCTTCATCTTTGCAGCGGCTTCCTTGTCGTCAACATCAGTCTAAAACAAATCATGCAGGGATTAGTGCCTACAGTGCTAGAGAGAAAACAAAGTAGGAGCTGAGAGCAAAGATCCAGCTACTTCCCACCATTAAACGTTGATGCCTGTTTGGAAAACCAGAATTAATGCTGGGAAAGTGCTTCAAATAAATCAGCATTGTGGAGGCTGATTCAAGCCATCACAGATGGTTAGTGTAGAACAGAACAAGAACGTACCTCTTGATCGCGAGGAACGTCTACTTGGTCAGTGTCATCCTCAAGCTTAGCATGAGTAAACCTTGAAGACAAGACAGAGCTGGAGGATTTGTAGAGCTCTGCGGCACGAGAGAACTCCTCTTGCTCTCTTCCACGTTCCCATTCTGTCATACTTGGATCTAAACAGCTTTCTAGAGAATCTAATGGAAGATAAAGAAATGCAACTAAGAGCCCATAAAACCAATCTGAAATACAAAACAAATGAGCTGTAAAAAACTGTATCTAATAAATATATGCTAGGGCAGTGTTTCCCAACATGGGGGTTGCAAACCCCCAGATTAGGCGTTCCCATTTTGTTTGGGGATGCTACCCCCCCTTTAAGGAGGGTGGCGATCTCACTGGAGACCTGATTTGGACGCTGTCATCTCAGATCCAAAGAGATTTTGCAAGATCCAAGATGGCAGCACCCAGCTCAGCCAGGAAGATGTTGTGAGGGGTTCGTGGCTTAAGAAGCACTGGGCATGTTGAACACAACATAATTAACTTTTATCTCCTGGCCCAGTTTGAAATCTTGACTCTTTTTTCAGGCATGCACAAGTGGCTCAGATCTTTGGTGCTGCCTCTCCTTTCCTTCTGCTCTTGACAATACTTGCATCAAGATGCAGAATTTGTCTCATGATGGAAAAAGAAAAGAGGTGCCCGCCCATTCACTAATTACCTTTCTTTCCACGCTTCAGATTTTCTATGAACCCTTCGTATCTCTTTTGTTTTTCTGGATCCTTTGCAAACGGTCTGAAGTCACCAGAACCAATTGCAGCTAACTGGGTGCCCAACTGCAATTGCCACTTCTGCGGAACATTGCGCATGGTGGGTGCCTGCGATTGGTTCGGTACAGGTTGCTGGGACAGTACTGGAGGTTTCATCTGCTGCTCCGCTTGCTGCTTTACTCCTCTGATTCTCTCTTTGTCTTTATCAGACAGATACTCTAGGACAGAAGCTGTTGGACCTAACAAAGGAAAGAAACATCACAAGGTTCGAAATTCTGACCAACAACATAAAAAACAGAGTTTATGGGATTTTCTGTTAAACAGTGCGTTTCTTTTCTTTTTTATTTAAAAGAACTTTGTACCCAGATTTTCCAAGCAGACAGGATTGCACAGAGGGTGGTCTGCTGAGACTGGGTGGGTGTACTGTAAACAGCATGGCAAAATGGTAAGCGCTGCTCATGGTGGGGAAGGCTGCAGCGTTGCGCTGGATCCAGCCTTGGGGCTGTAGTTTGGCATAAAGGAACAAGAAGCAGGATGTGTACACACACAGCAAACCGAGTCCTGAATGCATGTTAATTGGGTGTGCCAGCTATACAGGTTTAACAGAAGGAAACCCTTTGTGCATTCTGGATAATCAGCAGTCAGATAAAGAGGGAACTCCAACTTATTCACATCGATAAATAAGAATGACACATGGAACACATAAAAGAATGGGACATGTAAAAGCAAACCTAGATTGCAATGAGGGAACACGTGTGATGCAAGGTAAAGCATATTGGGTACCTTTAAGAGGTGTTTCGCCCAGCAGTTCCCTTCTCTGAGATGCAGTCTTTTGATGTCTGCTGGACAATGTTGTATCACTCTCAAGCTTGCCAGCGGATTCTGCCAAGGCCTGCACTAAATGGGTGTTTTCTTTGCTAGCTTGGATCACAGGCCGAAAATAATGGACTGGTCTGTAATCTTTTGGCAGATCAGGAGGTGGATAGATCTTCTAAACAAAAAACGATACAGCACACTCAATTGTTCGAGTACACCGGTGATTACTTAAGCAGTAGATACATTTAATGAAGATACTGGGAACAGTAACTGGGAAGTTACTGGGAACAGTATAAAGCTTAATCCTAAACTGGCATGTAAAACAGCAAATATAATTGGATTCTGCACTATCTGAAATTCTGTTATAGTAGACAATTCTGACAGAACCCCAGTATCGCTTGACTCCTACCGCTAGCTACTCACTTTGAGCATTTTGAGACCAATTTAATAACACTACATTGATTCTTTAAAAGTCCTGAAAAAGTAAACTGAATAGACGGATGAATGGAGGGAACAACAGATTGAGCCTAACTATCTGCAGATTTTTAATCCATGGATTTGGCTCAACATGGGTCCCCCAGAGCAGCGTTGAGCCAAATTCAGCTCAGCCTGAAGCCTTCAAGGGTGTCTGGAGCTGTGCTCCACATGTGGCCTCAGAATGTCCATTTAGGCTGAAAAACAGTTTTAAGCAAAACCGGGATTCCCTGGGCCTTGTAATGCCTTTTTTGGCTTCTGGGCCTCATAATGCCTTGTTGTTGTTGTTCAGTCGCTAAGTCGTGTCTGACTCTTCGCGACCCCTTGGACCACAGCACGCCAAGCCTCCCTGTCCTCCACTAGCTTCCGGAGTTCACCCAATTTCATGTTCATCACTTCGGTGACACTATCTAACCATCTCATCCTCTTCCACCCCCTTCTCCTTTTGCCTTCCATCTTTCCCAGCATGAGGGTCTTTTCTAAAGAGTCCTCTCTTCTCATGAGGTGGCCAAAGTATTGGAGCTTCAGCTTCAGGATTTGTCCTTCCAAGGAGCAATCAGGCTTGACTTCCTGGAGGATGGACCGATTGGACCTCCTTGCAGTCCAGGGGACTCTCAAGAGTCTTCTCCAGCACCATAATTCGAAAGCATCTATTCTTCAGCGCTCTGCCTTTCTTATGGTCCAGCTCTCACAGCCATACATTGCTACTGGGAAAACCATCGCTTTGACTATGCGAATCGCTTTGACTATTTGGCAGGGTGATGTCTCGGCTTTTGATTAAGTTGTCTAGGTTCGCCATAGCTTTCCTCCCAAGAAGTAAACGTCTTTTAATTTCATGGCTGCAGTCACCATCTGCGGTGATCTTGGAGCCCAGGAAAATAAACTCTGTCACTGCAAACTCTTTCAATGCCTTACAAGGCATTAAAAATGCAACTTCTGGGTTTTCAGCAAAACTGGAAGTTGCACTTTTCGGCCTAAATGGCCATTCTGAGCCCCACCACGGATGGACATGCACAACCTTGGTGGGCCTCAGAAAGCCCTCCAGACCTGATCAGAGCAGTGTTCAAATTCAGAGGGGCAAAATCCGTGGGTTTAACTACCCACTGATTTCTTTTATCCACGAGGGTTCTGAGAGAAGACCCCATCCGTATTTTTATTCATACATATGCTACTGCTACCTTGGCAGCTAGAAAGAAATGGAGGATTGGGGGATCCAGAACCTTTTGCACAGTGAACCATCTATGTGGTCCTCCATTTCCCATCCCATGCAAATTTCAGCAAAGTTCTGTGAGGCCCCCTTTGTTTAAACATACAAGAGAGGTTAACGGTCATTCTTTGGAACAATCTATTCAAGGTTAAAAAAAAAAAGTTTATTACCACTTTGGAAGTCATTGATGTAGATGCCAGGGAAAACCCATCCAAAATCTTCCCGATATATTTAAGTTCTTTCTCCATCCCTTGAAAACAATTATAGGAATCCATGAGTATGTTACAAAACAAGCAAGCAAGCATAGCAGGGTTGGGCAACATATTCCTGCAGTACGTCACCTCCAGGTAAGCAAAAGATAGCTGAAAACAATACCTTTGGACTTCTGGAACCTCGGGTCCATATCTTGCTTGCTTTTATACTGCTTAGGGGCTGTCCAGCCATACAGTCCATCTCCTGGCTCCTCATCTTTCAGAATAGTATCATATTTGGAAAGTGATTCAGTAGCATAAATGTCATCATCTTCCTCTTCCAAAGCTCCAACACCAAAAGCCTAAAGAAAACAAAATAAAAATAGTTACTATTATACAGGCTGAGTATCCCTTATCCGAAACACTTGGGACCATTTGTGTTTTGGATTTTAGAATGCTGGCATACAAGTTTAAACATGACATTCTTTTTCATATACACCTTATACATATAGCCTGAAGGTAATTTTAGACAATATTTTTTAATAATTTTGTGCATATCTCTTGTGCACCTACATATTGACTGCGACCCGTCACATGAGACCAGGTGTGACATTTTCCACTTGTGGCATAATGCTAAAAACGTTTTGGATTTTGGAGCATTTCGGATTAGGGATGCTCAACCTGTATGCCATTGTTAAAAGCATACACTTTTGCTTGGTAGTCACGTCTTTACAAAATTGGACACAGGAAACCTTTAGTTATGTTGCTATGTAAGCTATTTTCAGAATGTTTTTGTTGAAAAGTGGTACATAAATATTCTTAATTATATTGTATCATTTCAGACTATGATGTGGGGAAGGATGTTTTCATGTAAAGAAAGCTGGTGAAATGCTTCCTTGTGAAAAACTATCCATCTACAAAGAAAATTAAAGGTCAGGGAGAAGAGTTCTTATCTAGCCTTCTCCTTGACATGCTTACTTGCTACGTGGAGAGATTTTTTTTTTTTAATGGAAGCATGAAGACATGCAAACTATCACCGATCTGAAGTTGTGAAACCTGGACACAAACACTTTAGTGAGCTCTAGGTTACAGTAATTGTCAATCATTTAAGCGGGGTACTGAAATTGTGCCCCCCGCTTCGACTCAGTCCCTTCTTCGTTTGAGGCATCATTTACAAGTTTATCCATCTTAATAGCCATAAAGGATAAGAACACCTTGAATATTTTACCTGGCCTGAAATACCAAGTTTCCTTCCTTTACTGTGCTGCAGCTTGCCAAGTAGATCTGTATTTTCACTACCGGGACTAAAGAGGTTTAAGTGTTGCTGTGAAGTTCCAAACAAGGCTTTGGTGGGATCCAGGCCTTTGTAGCCAAGTCCATGGACGTTATCTTTAGGAGTCAGGTCTACAGGCATTACATCTTTGGGTGCAAAGGTCACATTTTCCGGCTGATATTCGTCATCTTCATCCTTTAGGAGATTACCATACATTACTAATAACATTCAGTTATAAGATCAGTCCATCATGAGGACTACATAAGATCAGTACATCATGAGGAAGGCAGGGCTGGATGATTCACAAGCTGGAATCAAGATCGCTGGGAGAAATATCAACAACCTCAGATATGCAGACGACACCACTCTAATGGCAGAAAGTGAGGAAGACTTAAAGAACCTGCTGATGAGGGTGAAAGAGGAAAGTGCCAAAATTGGCTTGAAGCTCAACATTAAAAAAACTAAGATCATGGCCACCACTCCCATCACTTCCTGGCAAATAGAAGGGGAAGAAATGGAAGCAGTGACAGACTTTATCTTCCTGGGCTCCAAGATCACCGCAGATGGTGACTGCAGCCATGAAATTAAAAGACGTTTACTTCTTGGGAGGAAAGCTATGGCGAACTTAGACAACTTAATCAAAAGCCGAGACATCACCCTGCCAACAAAGGTTCGCATAGTCAAAGCTATGGTTTTCCCAGTAGCTATGTATGGCTGTGAGAGCTGGACCATAAGAAAGGCAGAGCGCCGAAGAATAGATGCTTTCGAATTATGGTGCTGGAGAAGACTCTTGAGAGTCCCCTGGACTGCAAAGAGGTCCAATCGGTCCATCCTACAGGAAGTCAAGCCTGATTGCTCCCTGGAAGGACAAATGCTGAAGCTGAAGCTCCAATACTTTGGCCACCTGATGAGAAGAGAGGACTCTTTAGAAAAGACCCTCATGCTGGGAAAGATTGAAGGCAAAAGGAGAAGGGGGCGGCAGAGGATGAGATGGTTAGATAGTGTCACCGAAGCGATGAACATGAAATTGGGTGAACTCCGGAAGCTAGTGGAGGACAGGGAGGCCTGGCGTGCTGTGGTCCATGGGGTCGCGAAGAGTCGGACACGACTTAGCGACTGAACAACAACAAAATAAGATCAGTGATCACTAAAGCCTTACTTGCATTTGTCCCACATTACCCTGGCTTCTGCTCTCCACTCACAGTAATGCAGTAACGACTTTTAGATTGTAAGCTCTGTGGGGCACATTGGCATACCTAGAGAGTGGTCACAGCACTACATTTTACAAGCAGATGCTCCCCCTCCTCTTTGGAGCAATTAGTAGCCAACATAGCCTTTGTTTTGCTCTAGCCCAGGGGTGTCAAACATAAGGCCCAGGGGCTGGATGTGACCTGGGGAAGCTCTATCTGGCCCTTGGGCTCTCCCAGCAACACCATCAGTTGCTCTCAGGTGCTGAGCTGTGCCGAGGTCTCACTGCTGAAAGGACAACCCAAATTATAATTAGGCTCACCCAGTGATGTCATCCGAGCGCGCCAACTACCGGAACGCTCGGATGATTGACAGCCCTCCGCCCCTATGGCGGAGGGCTGCCACGCCCCCCCAAGCCTCACTGCGCCGGAATCGCTCCATTTTAGAGCAATTACGGATGCAAGGGAGGGAGGGAGGGCCCAGCAGCAGCTCGCCTGTCCTCCGAAGCAGCGGCGCGGCCCGGGACCTCCGCGGAACTAGCGGAACGCAGTACCGGGCCGTTCCGCCTGAATGACGCCTCTGGGCTCACCCATATCTTGAAAATATGACCAAGATTTGCATATTTTTTCTTTTATTTGCAGTTAATGAGATCCTCAGTGGGGGAAAAATTTTTGTTTCTGGCCATGACCTGCTTAATTACATCACTTACAGCACTCAGCAGGCATCATAAATGCTATTTGGCCGCTGTATGAAATGAGTTTGACACCACTGCTGCCAGGAATGGCTCCAAAGAGGAGGGGGAGCGGCTGCTTGCAAAACTTAGTGCTGTGGTCCCCCTCTAGGTACACCACTGGTGGGGCAGATACCTGCCTTTCTGGAGCCATTTTACTATGAAAAATGCTGCACCCATTGATGGATGCTGTACAAACCACATCACCTGGTTGGCACATTAATTACAAATTATTCTTTTTGCTATTAACAATCTCTTCATTTTACAGCATATTATTTGTAAAACCCTACATTATACTAAAAAAGTGATAAAAGTATGGCAGAGAATACCTCAGACTCTTCAGACCCTGGAGGCAAAGAACACCCGTATATTTTCACACCAGGCTCTGCAATCAAATAAGACAATGATGATGACATGAGGTTCAAAAACTGCTACCCCTTTTTACATGCTTAAAACTTTAAAAGGACATTTCACTCATAAATAATTTACACTGCTACAGTCATACTGAAATCAGTTGGCCAACACCAGTGCAGGTAATCATTATCCCAAACAGAATGGCGCAAAGCAGTAAGTTTGTCCAAAAGGTTCTCAAGCAGACTAGGATATGCAGACCACATTGCTATATTCCTTACAGAATAACAAGTACGTTAAAGGGAACATACCAGGTTTTTGTCTGCGTGGCTTTCTCTTTACTCGAGGTCCAACTCCTTGTCCTTCTTTCCAGCCCATTTTTTGCAACAAGTCAATACCAATAGTTATTCTAAGAAGAATTTTACACACAGATGGTTACTGCAAGTGTGCCTGTTCCATTAACGTTAGCTACAAGTATCCTGAGAAACATGGGTCAAATCTTCAAAGCACAGCCTTACTTTTAGCATCAGTTAAATCTGTATAAAGATGGAAAATCTGGTAACCTAAGAAGAGCCCTGCTGGATCAGGCCAAAGGCCCATCTAGTCGAGTTTCCTGTAGCCCACCAGATACCTTGGGGAATGCACAGGACAACAGGATCCCTGCATCCTGATGCCATTCCACTGAACCTGTCATTCTGAGGTAGCCTACCCTCTAAAATAAGGAGGTTGCATGTACTCATCATGGCTTGTAAGCTGTTATAGACTTTTCTTCCATAAGTCTGTCTAATCCCTTTTTCAAGGCATCTAGACAATGCCATCACCACATCCTGTGGCACGGAGTTCCACAGATTAATTACACCCTGGGTAAAGAGATACTTTCTTTTATTTAACTTGCATGGCACTCAATTTTAGCAGATGTCCCCTGCTTCTTGTGTTCCTCGCCCCGCCCCAAAATACAGAAGCCAGTCCTTAAACTGAGAAATGTACTGTATTCAGAACATCAGCATTTATACGCACATCAAAACAAACCCAGGAATTTCTTTCATATACTCACTTTGCAGGGGCTATAAATTCATCCAAAACAGTGGCTCCAGGAATGGGGGCAGCAGCTCCAGCAATTTGTCGGGCCTTCTCTTTTATTTTATCTTTGTTTTTGGAAGCAAATTCATCCGAAACTGTAATTTCTTTAGGTGCTATCCCATGTTCGCTAAGGTCCTTCAGAGGAAAAATGAAAAAAGGAGGATGACATTGGATGTTTCATACTGGAAAGAATTCCTCCTCAGATCCATGTAAATACTGAAATAAAAAATGACAGCACTTTTATTGTGATGCTATCATTAAAGGCATGGTCTCTTGGCCAAGTTATAATTAATATTTATTACTCAGCCAGACAGGCACTATATACATCAGCATTTTTCAACCACTGTGCCAGGAACACTGGTGTGTCGTAAATGATATGCAAGTGTGCTGTAGGATTTTGGGGGCAGGTCACTTTAGCAGGGCCATTTGGGGGATGTGAGCAGTGGTGTCATCTACTCTCTCGCAAGCCGGAACGCTGGGCGGGACTTGGGTGATTGACAGGCCGTCGTTTGACTTCCGGTTTCTTCGCGCGCCCCGCGCAGCTTTCCCTCGCCTCGGAGGGAGCGCCTGCTTGCCAGGGGGGATGGGTGGGGGGCGCGCCGGGTGCCTGGGCGAGCAGGCGCCCCCTCCGAGGCGAGGGAAAGCCGCGCGGGGCGCGCGAAGAAACCGGAAGTCAAACGACGGCCTGTCAATCACTCAAGTCCCGCCCAGCGTTCCGGCTTGCGAGAGAGTAGATGACACCACTGGATGTGTGCCACCCACCAGCAGTACAGTGTGCCTTGCAAGTTGTCAAAAACCTGATGGTATGTCTTGTCAGTGTGCTGCAAGATAAAAAAGGTTCAAAACTGCTGATATACAGAATTCATACTAATGAGGAACTAGAAGGCTTATATAGCCATACCAACACATCAACATATCACACAGAGATCCAATTTGAAGCGCAGACTTTATCCACTATGCTAACACCAGCTCTCTCATCTGAAACTACAATACTTCAAGAGTTTAACAGCACATCTTTGCCAATTTACCTCTTCATCCATAAAATCTTCTGGCCCAAGGACGGTTTTTTCTGCTCTGTTCTGACGCGAGGACACAAAGACAGATGGTGCCCATCCTTGAAAAACAACATCCCATCATTGAGACATGACATTCAACAATTACACCCTAGGTAAAGAGATACTTTCTTTTATCTAACTCTCATGGCACTCAGTTTTAGCAGATGTTAATAATGCAATATTTCAAAACAGAACTGAGGGGTTAGATTTAAAATCAATTACAACAGTGGTTCTCAAACTGGGGGTTCAGGACCTACCAGTGAGTCATGATCTGATTTTTGGTGGTTTACAAAACTGACAGGGCAGATTATACTAGGTGCATCAAACGTCAAACAAGCTGCTACTTGTTTGGGGGGGAGCACTGCGGTCCAATCATCATTATAATCAGAGGCGTCATCCTACCGGAACGGGGCGGTACCCTGCTCCAGGGAGAGCGGGAACGGAGCAGCAGCATGCGGCAGACTCCGCGCGCTGTTTTTGCCCGCCCCCCCCCGCCCCTGGATCGCTCTGTAAGAGAGCTCTTCCGGGTGCAGGGAGGCGTTGCCAGGCGCCGCAAGGGGGCGGGGAGCTATAGCTCACCCGTCCGTCCCCGCGGTGTTCCGGATCCTGGTGCCAGCAGTGTTCCGGTTGCTGACGCCAGTGAATGACGTCACTGATTATAATCAACCCTCTTGGCATTTATAAATTGCAGCCTCTAGAGCAGCAATTTTCAACCAGTGTGACTGCAGGTGTGCCATAGGAGTTTGGGAGTATTAGTAAAGCTACTGGGGGATGTGAACCCTCCTCTTCAAGTAAAATAAATACAAAATACTGGCAATGTGATTTGCCTTGCAAATTGTCCAAAAAAAACTGATGGTGGCCTTTACCATTTTAGCACCTTTGTCAATGTGCCATGAGATGAAAAACGTTGAAAATCACTGCTCTGGGGCCTCTAAAATGTTTGAGAACCACTGAATCAAACACTACAGCACTCACACAATTGGAAACCTTGCATGGACTGAGGCTTCCAACAGCATTTAGAATACAACTCAAGCTGCTCACTTTAACCTATAATGCCGTCACAGCACAATCCCATATATATTTACTCAGAAATAAATCCCACAATGTTCAGGGGGGCTTACTCCCTGCTGAATCCTAGGTACATACAGGATTTCAGCTTAAAATGTCTTGAGCCCTTCATATTGTAGAGTGTCTGTTTTGCTTTATCCCACAGCTTCCTGATGGTGCCCTCCAAGCACTAAGTCAGAACCATATGATTTGTATCAGCTCCACAGCAAACATTTCAAAAGCCTACACAACCTGAAAAATCTGTTGCATTTTAAGCCATTTAGGGGTAACAAGTTGTAAAAGGTCATTTTGAGGACCTGGCCAGGCTTGACTTACAATTGCCTGCTGAAGCTCAATAGCATGCAGCCAAAGGAGAGAACCACATTGTGAAGGCTACAGCTGGGACTGAGGATTTGGTGAATCACTGTGTATTTATAAAACCCCAATGAAAAATGGTAGTTTAGACTAGCCTGCCCACATAAGCCTTGTTGGGCATTTGCTTTGGCATGGGATGGCAAGTTATAAATTCTTCAAATAAATAGGGTACTCCTATTATACTCCTATAATAGGAGTATAGTACTCCTATAATAATCACCCGCATCATTAAGTCTCTCTTGAGACAAGCAAGTAACTTTTGAGATGTGAATGATTACCAACCTTCTTTGGAACCCACAGTGTTAAAATAGCCAGCAGAGAATCCACCACTAAATGCTCCATGAAAACGCTTGTATCGCCCCTTCTCATCCTTGACAGTCTGCTCGTGGAGAGGAACTGGCTTCTTAATCCGTTCACCTGCAATTATTTTTTCAAAAGGGTATATAAATTAATCTGGAAAGTGAATGAAAAGTAGAAAGAGGCAATACTTTAGGTACGCACACCGACTGCTGCAGCCTACTACCTGAAAGGCAAGACAGTTTGATTCACAATGCATCCGACAGTCCCAGGGCATGGTCTGAGAGAGCCCATGATACAGCCTTCTTGCTGATGCCAAGTATGTCTAGGTCTTCTCCGTGCCTGGATGGCAGTTTTCATGAAGGGAAATTGTAGGATATGCTTTCAAAAATTAATTGAATGTGCAGGATTGCCTCCTGACATGCGAGGCAGCACAGTCAAGTGTTGCATTGCTTTCCCGGCTGATGTGCCAGCCACCTGCTTCCTGGATTGGAAAAGTGAAAGGGGAGATAGAGGAGAAGAGGGAAATGTGGAGAAGAGATAAACAGGCTAGAGTAGGATGGAGGCAAGTGTGTGTATGGAGGCAGGCAGCTTCAGCCAATCAGCTGCCTGAGGCAGATGCCTCAGTTTGCCTCAGGGATGGGCCAGCCCTGTGAATGTGGTTCCCTTTAAAGAAATCTCCTTTTGTATGTAAGCTGTACAGAGAAAAGAAGGAAAGGCCTTTAAAACGCTACAGAAGTAGTGCACAGCCTGTCTTACATCGACAGAGCAGACACAGCTACAAAGCCTTGCTATATAGGAATCAGACAGGCCATGACGATGCCACAGAGCTTCCCAGTCCAAAAGGCAGCATGTGAATTTTTTGAGAATGAAAACCTTTGCAAGGGGGAAAGAGAAGGGAAAGGGGAAAGACTTGCAGGCTTTGCACAGACATCAGGGTGGGATTTGTGGGATGCTGGATGCACAGGGCTCTCCCCAGGCCCTGAAGCCCACAGTGGGCAAAGAGGACCTGAAGACACTTGGGGTGAAAGATGTGGGGGGTACACGTGTCCGTGAATACTGATGCTTGCTTTCTATTCATGTGGGGTCATTTTTTATTTTGTGTCAACGCAAGCCAGCAAGGCTGGCACCTTTTCTGTGCCTGGAATGCAGTGCAGTCCTCATTCTTTTATTTGGGATGTCCACCCCCACCCCAAAAAGCCAGCGCAACCTAGTTGCCCCCTTACGCTACTATTCTGCCCCTCCCCCAGAGTTCATCTCTCCTTCCCCACTAGGAGACTCTCTCTCGCCTCAGTCGCAAGCAAAACCCACTGGCGTGCATGCGGGCGGGGGGGACTTGCTTGCGAGTAAGCCAGCGCGGGGTGCCCTGCCCACATGCCTCCCCCCGCCACGGCTGCCGCCTCACCCTCCTCCAGGGGCTCTAGTGGGGTCCCGAAGCACACCAGATCCTCCTCCTCCTCCTCGCTCTCGCCGGCCGCCATCTTGCCTGGCCTCTGAGGGGGCGGAGGCCGCTGAGGCCTAGTCTCCGCCTCCGCCTCCTCGACCTCGCCCCTTGCGCAAGCCCGGCTCGGCCCCTCTCCTGGGCGGGGGAAGCCGCTCTGCTTCGGCTCAACTTCATTCGGTCGCCTCTTTTTTTCTTTTATATTTTGATATCTGCGTTTTTAATACTGTCTTCAAAAAAAAAAAAAACCACACATCGCAGGAGGAATATTTTAAAGCATTACTTAATTTATTAATTTTAAATGTTGAAACGTAATTTACTTATTTCATTTTTAATTAATTGAATGTTTTGTTTAAAATGTATTTGTGTTCAAAATAAAAAAAATTTATTTGTAAAAAAACTATTCTTTTTTTTTTTTTAATGACACGCCGTTTGTGTTCCATGGGGAATGTGTTCAATTTTGTGTTCACTGGGGGTTTCTCTCTCCCAGGAAAGCGCATATAGAATTGCAGCCTTGCTCACTTTCCTGGGAGCAAGCCCCATTGAGCGCAGTGGGACTTAACTAGACTAGACAGGCATTTCGGATTGTGCTGTGTCACCCAAGAATGTCACCTGTGTTCCTAAACACGTTGTTAGCATCACGTTCCTAAACTCCATTGTAGGTTGGCCAGAAGAGGTCACTCATGGGCCATCTGATCTCTGGAGTCCTGGTGAGCCAAAATGTTTTCTGTATAAAACTTACACAGCAGTGTTTCTGAAACTGGGTTGGGACCCACTAGGTGGGTTGCAAGCAGGGTGATCAGACATCCTCCTTTTCCGGGACATGTCCTACATTTCAGCTTTCTGTCCTGGGTCAATTTCAAAGTGACCTACATTTTGAGACAGATGGGATGCCAACGCCAAGGGGAGCTGCCTGCATCACTTTCTTGTGTGTTTGTCCTTCATTCCTTGGGTTGCATTAAAATATACACAAACAATTTAAGTCCTCCTGCCTCCCCTTTTTTGGTTCCGGCCATTCTCCAAATCCCCTCTTGAGCACAATTCCTTCATCAGCAGTCAACCACTGTGATTTCTGAGATCACAGCAAGTGGGTTTTAAGCAGTGGTGGGATTCAAATAAATTAACAACTGGTTCTGTGTCTTTCAGGGCGGCCTTCAGGGCCATCTGCTGCCTTTCTTCCCTCTCCCAACCTAAAATTAGCAACCGGTTCTGCAGAATAGGTGAGAACTGGCTGAATTTCACCACTGGTTTTAAGTACTTCTTAGTAAGCAATTCTAAGATTGCTGGGAGAAATATCAACAACCTCAGATATGCAGACGATACCACCCTAATGGCAGAAAGTGAGGAAGACCTCAAGAACCTTCTGAGGAGGGTGAAAGAGGAAAGTGCAAAAATTGGCTTGAAGCTCAACATTAAAAAAAACTAAGATCATGGCAACCACTCCCATCACTTCCTGGCAAATAGAAAGGGAAGAAATGGAAGCAGTGACAGACTTTATTTTCCTGGGCTCCAAGATCACCGCAGACGGTGACTGTAGCCATGAAATTAAAAGACGTTTACTTCTTGGGAGGAAAGCTATGGCGAACCTAGACAACTTAATCAAAAGCCGAGACATCACCCTGCCAACAAAGGTTCGCATAGTCAAAGCTATGGTTTTCCCAGTAGCAATGTATGGCTGTGAGAGCTGGACCATAAGAAAGGCAGAGCGCCGAAGAATAGATGCTTTCAAATTATGGTGTTGGAGAAGACTCTTGCGAGGCTCCTGGACTGCAAGGAGATCCAATCGATCAATCCTCCAGGAAGTCAAGCCTGATGGCTCCCTGGAAGGACAAATCCTGAAGCTGAAGCTCAGGTACTTTGGCCACCTCATGAGAAGAGAGGACTCTTTAGAAAAGACCCTCATGCTGGGAAAGATGGAAGGCAAAAGGAGAAGGGGGCGGCAGAGGATCAGATGGTTAGATAGTGTCACCGAAGCAATGAACATGAAATTGGGCGAACTGGGGAAGCTAGTGGAGGACAGGGAGGCCTGGCGTGCTGTGGTCCATGGGGTCGCAAAGAGTCGGACACGACTTAGCGACTGAACAACAACAAGTAAGCAATTCAGGCCTAACCAACTTTCCAGTGCTGACATAGCTGTGCCAAAGGGGCATTTGCTGCATCCTGCATTGGAGTAGTAGTCACAGAGTCCATCAACATAAGGGAATGTTTGTTCCTCAGAGCTGCCTCAGTGCTGCAACTTTGGTGAGGATTATACCGAATGAGACTGAGCACAGTTGACTGGGGAGTTCAGCACTGTTTCTTTCCCTGGGATAACTAGTCTGGATTGAGCAGTAGTGGTCTCTCAGCCCACCAGCGTTAGGGGTGAAAGAGGGGGGGGAGTGGTGTCTATTGCTTCATCCCACTTCCCCCACTGTGGGAGAGTGGGGGACAGAGGGAGAGACTCTGGGTGGGAGAGCAAGAGTGGAGGGAGTGTGTGGTTTGCTTGGGTAAACGAAGCCAAGCTACCCCAAAATCAATATAATATATAATGAGTGTTTTTTAGCTTGTTTTTTTAATAACATTCTTCATTTTTCTTGAATGTCCTACATTTTGGGGTGCCGTGTCATCCTTTGTGGTTATGATATCTGGTCACCCTGATCACAAGCCAATTTCAGATGGGTCTAATGGAATAATTGAATTGTAAAAGTCCCAGATAACTATAAAAGGTATATTAGAGTGCTTGCCTCTGTGTGCAAGAGGTAAATCACACTGTCTTCAATAGGACTTACACTAGGTAAATTGCATTGTACCCTTAATGTAACATGAGCTACATTCTCAGACAGTTCTTGTGAATGACCTTGACATTAACTTGTGCTCCTAGGCAAATTTCTCAGTTTTCTTCCTGATGAGCCTGTTGCTTCCTCTCTGCTAAGGCCCTTGGGGGGAAAAAGTTTCAAAGGCATTGACGTCCCTGATGTAAGAGGATTCCTAGTGCTCCACTTCCCTTTGACCACACCCCTACTTATACACAACTTTCAGAATTAATGACTTAACTCAGAGTTTTATGTTTCAGGTTACCTCATGATTGCTATGCAGCATGACAACAGTTTTCAGATTTCCGTGAACCAGAACAGCTAGTCCTCAATATGTCACTAACCAACAAATGTGGCAAAAGAAAACACAGCACCTTCTCAGTAGCTGGATAAGTTCAAGTAAGTGGCCTCAGGCTGGAAAAAAGCAAACTTATTTAACTACTGTAATGCCCTCTGTGTGAAGCTACCCAAGAAAAGGGTCCAGAAGCTTCAATTAGTGAAGATTATTAACTCAGGTTGCTCTATTGGATCACATTACCAAAGAAAAAAAGGTAGCTTTCTTGTCTCTGTGTGCCAGAGAAATGTTTTCACTTGTCTCATTTCTCTGTGTTGAGCTGCTGTTAAAGGCACAGGAGCAGGGCCAGTAAAAAGTTGGCAACAGTCAGTCATGTCAGCACACTCACCAGATGTCCCATATCAGCTGCTGGACATGGCATAAAAGATTTTGCCCGACCTTTGGAACAGTGTGCCTTACTCACCAACATTACATACATAAATCTTACATTGACAGTAGCTACCCCGCCTGGGAATTTATAACAAGTAAGGCAAACAAGCTGGGATTGATTAAACATATTGGATTTGCAATACACATGAGTCCCATCGAGTTAGAGGTGTGCCGTCTATGCACTGACAGATGAGAAAGATGATTAATAATGCTTTAGCAAAAAAACTATTTGACGCCTATATAGCTGAAATTAAAAGTTGTAGCTAGATTGTATTTTCTGAAACAAAGAAGTGCTGGGGCTCAATCTTCTGATCCAAAAGCCCTTCTCTATACTTTAGAGCATGTTCACACTCTTCAGAGGCAAATAAATGAACTATCTATGTTTGATAGTACTACTCTCACATTTATTAATAGGATATTATATTATTGTTAGGATTAGGGTAAAATTATTCCATGCTTGGGATTGAAGTGGGAGAGACCCCCCCCCCAGGACTCTCCCAGAAAGCTCTCTTGCCTGGCTGACATTTGAAAATACCTCGAGACGGCTCAGCCATGTTTTTGCAACAACAAGACCTCCAGACGGTGTGTAAACAGGCCGGTCTTGCTGTAACCACTAAGCTCTTCCTCCTACAATGCAGGCCTGAACCATTAAAGACCCTTGTAACGTAGCACAGTGGCAACAAGAGGGTTGGCAACTCTGGTGGGAAAAACATTGGCTCTGTACCCCATCATGCTAATTTGGCCTCCCAGGAACACTTGCATTGCTATGGTCAGATGCACATAATGCTGGGCCTGTACAGGTACAGGGGTAAGACTTAGCTGCTGTAAGAGAAAAATCACAGAGGTGAGTCTCTTAACACAAACATTCCAAAGCCCCCCCACCTCCCTGAGGGTCTTGTAATGCAAATCTGGTGTCTGACAAAAGGTATGCAAAGTCCTGCCTAAATCCAATCAAGTCCTTATCTGCCAAGTGTTTTACCCCACCAGAATTCAACTGTACCTGGCCACTTAAATCAGGGTGATTTAAGGTACTTACTGTTATCAAGGGTTTGTCTGGTCTAAATGGCCCCAACTGCTTTTGTGTGCCAACCTATTGTACTCCTTGATCCTTCCTGGAGCCACAGTAGAAGGGGGGGGGGCCGACCGCAAGGAGAGATGGCCAGTCAGATGGGTCACATCCCAAATGGCCAATTGCATTGGGCAAATGTTCTGACTGGCTGTTTTCAAATCCAAAGTTTGCATACTGAATTGTATAACCTGACCAAACACACATGTACAAGTTGCATAAGTTCTGTACTACCTCCTTGGAGGCATGCATCTTGTGTCCGTTTTGCTGATGTCTACACATGAGTAAAATGTACCTTTTTCGAACAACAAAGTCCAGCTGGTATGTATCTCTCTCTCTGTGTGTGTGTGTGTCGACGTTAAGCAATTAGTGTGCTATAGCAGTGATCCTGAGGGGGGATCACAGGATTGTGGGGCTTGGGTAGTTGCAGCAAGGACAGGGAGCACACGTCGGGGTAACGAGCCTTCAAATTAGCAGCCCTTAAATTTAAAGGGGCAGAAATGAGAGGAATCAAAATTGGGACCTGATCCTCTCCAACTTCAGGATCATTAAGGAATTGAGAATAAAACGGACAGTATTACAATGCCATTGGACAAATTGATGGTAAGGCCACATCTGGAGTATTGCATATAGTTCTAGTTGCCATATCTCAAAAGGCTACAGCATTTGGAACTCTTCAGTGTAGATAAAAGGTGCTTAAGGAGGGGAACATGATTGAGACATACAAAATTATGCAGGGGATGGCTAGAGGGATTTTTTTTGCTTTTCATACAACACCAGAACCAAGGGACATCCACTAAAATTGAGTGTTGGGAGAATTAGAACAGACAAAAGAAAATACCCAGCATGTAATTAGTCTGTGGAACTCCTTGCCACATGATGTGGTGATGGTGTCTGGCCTAGATGCCTTTAAAAGGGGATTGGACAGATTTCTAGAAGAAAAGTGCTTCACAGGTCCTTCCGTGATGAAAAAGAAGTTGTGGTGAGCCATGCCGACACATGTGCAGAGCCTTGGGGAGCCCCAGAGTCCTGAGTCAGAGCCCTGAGCAGTAGGAGTGGTGCAGCATTGAACCCACCTGGACAATGGGCAAGTGTGCTTGTGGAGCCCCTGAAAGGGTTTCAGTTAGCCTCTGGGCTCCTAGGAGCACCCTTTGAGAATTGCTGATCTATGTACAAATGTATATAAAATTATACGGTTTTTCCTATGCGCACTGCCCCTTAACTGGAACAATGCTGAGTGCCCAAGAATGTTGGGCGGAAGTATGTTGTAATTCATCTTGAGTGAGTAGTCTTTGGAAAGACCCCACACACATTGAGGAATTACTCACAGGAGGGGAGAAGGAGGAAGCACCATGCGGGCATTATCTCCCCTATTGCAGAAGATAAAGAGAAACCAAAGAAAGAACATTCCTCTCCAGAAATAGAGACAACGGGGTGATAAAAGGATCTGCTCTAAAGCACCAGCGGGAGGGACATTTTCAGCAAGGAAAAGTTTCCTGGCAACTGATTGTTGCCCTCTGATTCACACAGCTGCAAATCACAGCCACTACACGTGGTCTCTAGGCTGTGTCACAGAGGAACTGAAACACAGGAGCTCTGAATCAGCTCAAGAACTATGTTCTTCAAGAAGATCATAGCTTGCTGTTTACTCACCAGGTGATTAATTCTGCACAAAGCTGGACAAATGAACAGAAAGTTAATTAACCTGAAGAACCCTCTATGTGCTATGCCTGCCCCACCTAGATTTCCCTGGAGACCTAATAAGCTTGCTGATCCATCTATGATCCATCTATGAAGCTGTCTTCCACTGAATACAATCATTGAGCCCTCTAGCCTGATTTTGTCTATTCTCTCCAGGGTCTAATTAGCATTAGTGGCCGTTTCTCTCCCAAGATAAACAGCAATGGGGGGGAGGGGTAGTTGAGCTCCCCTCCCTGCATGCCATAGTCCATATTCTTATCCTCTCCCTACCACTCCCATTTATAATAGATAAGATACAAATTATTACTTTGTATAAATAAGTAGATAGTAGTTTGTAAATATTAAAACATGAAAGCCCCCCTGGATTGGGCCAAAAACCCATCTAGCTGCATCTGGTTTCCCAGAGTGGCCCATTGGATATCTCTGGGAAATTCACAAGTAGAAGATGAAGACATGCTGTTAACTACCACTGCTCCCCTGCACTGGTATTGAAGGGCCCTTGTAATTGTTCCTTAATGTAATTGTTCTCAAACTTTTCAGTCTTTGGAAACTTTCACACTCCTAAATAGTCTCGGGGAGCGCAAGTGCCGGTGCATGTGCAGAGTGGCACAGCACCAAGTAGATAGTGGCCATTTATGGTGTGCTTGTGGAGCCCCTAAAGGAGTCTCAGGGAGCCCCATGGCTCCTAGCAGCAAACTTTGAGAAATGCTGACCTACTGTAACTCAGCTTAAGGGTGTGGAACCAAAAGAATCACACACTTCCCTTGTTTACCTCTGCCTTCATCCCCTTCCCTTCCTCTGTTGTTTTTCCTTGTGTCCATTTCTACATTGTAAGCCTTTGGGGACAGGGACCTGTCTTTTCTACTCTGTGTAATGTACGTGTATTGTTGTTGTTCAGTCGCTAAGTCATGTCCGACTCTTCGCGACCCCATGGACCACAGCACGCCAGGCCTCCCTGTCCTCCACTAGCTTGCCCAATTTCATGTTCATCGCTTCGGTGACACTATCTAACCATCTCATCCTCTGCCGCCCCCTTCTCCTTTTGCCTTCAATTTTTCCCAGCATGAGGGTCTTTTCTCAAGAGTCCTCTCTTCTCATGAGGTGGCCAAAGGATTTGAGCTTCAGCTTCAGGATTTGTCCTTCCAGAGAGCAATCAGGCTTGACTTCCTGTAGGATTGCCCAACTGGATCTCCTTACAGTCCAGGGGACTCTCAAGAGTCTTCTCCAACACCATAATTTGAAAGCATCTATTCTTCGGTGGACAGGGACATGGTGGCGCAGCAAGTTAATCCGCTGTTGCTGGGCTTTTGACCGCAAGGTTGGGAACTCGAGACTGCGTGACGGAGTGAGCTCCTGTTGCTTGTCCCAGCTCCTGCCAACCTAGCAGTTCGAAAGCACCTAAAATGCAAATAGATAAATAGGGACCACTTTGGTGGGAAGGTCACGGCGTTCTGTGCGCTACGGCGTAGAGTCATGCCGGCCACATGACCACGGAAGCTTGTCCTCAGACAAACACGCCGGCTCTACAGGCTTTGAGCACCGCCCCCTACAGTCAGTCACGACTAGACCATTCAGTCATGGGGAAACCTTTACCTTTACTCTTTGGTGCTCTGCCTTTCTTATGGCCCAGCTCTCACAGCCATACATTGCTACTGGGAAAATCATAGCTTTGACTATGTGAACCTTTGTTGGCAGGGTGATGTCTCGGCTTTTTATTAAGTTGTCTAGGTTCGCCATAGCTTTCCTCCCAATAAGTAAATGCCTTTTAATTTCATGGCTACAGTCACCATCTGTGGTGATCTTGGAGTCCAGAAAAATAAACTGTCACTGCTTCCATTTCTTCCCCTTCTATTTGCCAGGAAGTGATGGGAGTGGTTGCCATGATCTTATATTAGTTTTTTTTTAAATGTTGAGCTTCAAGCCAATTTTTGCACTTTCCTCTTTTATAAACAGAGGACCACTTAAAAACTGTTCACAGACCAGTTAGCAGATTGTATCTCTCTGTCTACCTAGGGATAACAGCTCTCTGCATCTGATGGGCTCCAGTGCAGAAACATTGCTGCCACCTGAAGGCTGTGATCTTGTACACACTCATCTGGGACTGGGAGTAATTCCCACTAAACTCAATGGGACTTACTTCTTAGTAGGCACACTTAGGATTGCCCTGGAAATGTGCCTGCCTGTCAGGTGTCACAAGCCTCTTCCAGTACAATCCTAACTCAGCGTGTGTACTCAGAAGTAAGCACCTCTACGTTAAGTGGGATTTGCTCTCTAGTAAGTGTGGTTAGAATCGCAGCGTTAAACGGATACCGTGGAGGCATAGCTGAGGCCCCTACAGTGTTGCTTCCCTCCCATCTCTGTGAAACAGGTGCTGACTTTGCCTAGAGGGTGCTTTTCCCTTTCCGAAAGGCCCTCGTGTTAGGGCGGGGCTGATCAGGTGTTGCCAGGATGAACGCTTGACTGGCACTACAAAACAGAGCCAAAAAATAAAAAAGCGTTTGGCCCCCTGGTCTTCCCCAGGCAGGGGAGGAGCGCTGCCGAGCCACTGGACTCTAGAGGGCAGCCGGGAGCGGGCTGGATTCAGTCATTCGCCTCCTGGGTGGGGGAGCAGGAGGCGGCGGCTGAAATCATTGGAGCGGTAAACAGCACAGCGGGAGCCCGGAGCCAGACGCGTTCTCCTCCTCCTCGCGCAAGGTGCAGCTTCTCCGGAGCTGGAGATGACCGACGCGGTGCTCTCCCCGGGCTGCCGGGCGGCGGACCAGAGTGCAGACCGCTACTTCCGAAAGGTAAGGGCAGGAGAGGGACCCGAGCATCACGCAGGGGGGAGGCGAGGCGCGATCGAGCTTCCAGGGCGATGGACTCCGATGTCAGCCCCGATGAGCTTACTAGGACTTACTCCCTAGTAAAGCTAGGGGGGGTCACGCCAGCTAGGGAGGTCAGCCCCCTTGAACGTAGTGGGCCTGCCTTCCGGCTGCGACCCACTTAGTCGGGGCCCGCCTGCGTTCAGCACAGCGGGACTGCGTTCTGTGTAAACGAACATAAGCTGACGTTGTTAGTTGAGCACTTGTTCCGCGTAGACGCTGATTTGCATTGCTTTCTATTGTGAATTTTGCCATTTCTTTTGGTTGGGCAGCACAGTTTCAATTGGAATTTGTTGAGCGTTTTTGCGTTCTCTCTCATATGTTTGTTTATGTATGTAGATGATCCCTTATCTGGGCATCTGAAATTCAGACATCTCTGTCCAAGACTTTTTAAAACTTTCTATAGGAAGAAGGTCTTGTGCTCATTCCCTGGTACAGGCTGTAAATTCTAATCTCTGCTCTGTGGTGTGTGCCATTGTTGAAAAAAATGTCATAGGCCAGCAGACACCCAAATGGGTAACAGTGAAAAGAGCAAGAGGAAGCATTTCTCATTATATTTATGCAATTATTCTGGTATCTAGAAAAATCTGAAAACCAGACACCTTCCCATCCCAAGCAGTCCAGATTAGGAATAATCAACCTGTCCTCTCTCTCTCTCTCTCTCTCTCTCTCTCTCTCTGTGTGTGTGTGTGTGTGTGTGTGTGTGTGTGTGTGTGTAAAATCTTGTGAACATATGCTAAATGCTTGACAATCATGTTATAATTATATGGAGGGCAATTGGGGATTTTGCTGTGCAGAGCTTTTTCCATCCCGTGAGACAGGATAGCAAACATCTTTGTTTCCCTAAAGCTGAGATGGGGCAATAGTTATTGTAAAGGGGCCATACAGATGGGCTGCTGACGATGGGGAGTGAGCTTACTGCTGCTGGGTACCCATAAATAGTCCGCCCCTCCCCCTGAGATAGATGCAGGATCTTTAGAGTTATCACTGTTTTTCCTGATAGAGCTTTTGATGTCTTAAAGAGCCTCTGGACAGGCAGCAATACAACAGGGTCAGCTTTGACCACCACTCCATTTCTAGCAGGGGTCAGGTGTTGAATGTTTGTCTCTCCATCCACCTTTTAAGATCTTATTTGGTCTGTTGCACAATTGTTGAAAGCCTTGTTTAAAAAATCCACCCATTACTACAGATATCCTCTTACGTCTAGCTAGTGAAAATAATAGTCGACTTGTGTTATGTGATGGAGAGGCTAGGGAGCACAGCAGCGACTTTCTATGGGATCCATTGGGAACATTGTTTAGTGTTCTCCATTTGTTACAGCTTGTGTAGCTTGAGTCTACAGGTTACTCAAAAGCAAGCCCCACCAAATTCAGTGTTACTTACATATGGGTGTAAGCGTGCAAAGGGTTTCCAAATCTTCAGAAGGACAATTTTTTCTAAACCCCCGAATGTCCATATTTCCCCCTTTTCACACTATATGCGCATGTGTTTGCACTGTGAACATGTTCAGAATGTTGAAATGTATTACACATCATGTATTACATAATGCATTACAATGCATTACACATGTTTATAAAGGTTCCTAACAACCAGATAGGTACAGCTTGATGGTATGCTTAAGTACTCATTTGGTACATACCAGTAACTGGTACACATAAATAAACAACAACAAAACCCTTTCCCTATTAAATAAATTGGATGGTAGGGAGTGTTACCCGCATATAGGATGAACATTCTTTTCCCTTGGTGCAATTCATAGCATTGATGCAGAAGTACCCTCTAGCCTTAGCTTTGTCAGGCAAGACTCTTGACCTCTTAACACGTACAGTGATTACACTTGCAGGATTTCTGGGAGCCCATTCAGTTTAATATTTGTCCAAAGAGTGCATTGCTGCAATTCATAGACCGTGATTTCATGGACTTCAGTAAGCTACTTTGAAGAAGGAGGTTTTGAGTATTGCAGCCAAGATTTCCAGCCTTTGTGCTACGTAGTGATATTTGCTATGTAATGTAGCCTTTGTGCTGTGTAGTGATACTTGAGCAGGAGAGTTAGTACTTATTGTTGGTGAAACTTGGGAGCAGTGCGGGGGGGACGGGACAGTGCAGTGCGGGGAACAGTGCAAAGGGGGCCTGACTTTCATTCAGGTCTGCCTTCTTGTTCCCTGTAGCAGTGTTCTTCAACCTTGGGGTTGGGACCCCAAAGGGGTTGTGAAGCTTCAGTCATGGCAGTTTTATTTTATCTATGGAAATGAATTCATTTCCTGGGAGGAGGGTGGATTGATGGTGGGTCCCCTGTCTCATACTTTATTTATTAGGGTTGTGGCATGAAAATGGTTGAAGGCCACTGCCCTATAGTTTGAGAGTAGCATTAAAAACTTAACCCATGGAACATGTTGAAAACAAATTATGTAGCTGCAAATTTTCTTGGTGCTTGAACATAAGAAGAGCCCTGCTCGATCAGGCCAAAGGCCAATCTAGTCCAGCTTCCTGTATCTCACAATGGCCCACCAGATGCCTCAGGGAGTACACGAGACAACAAGATGCTTGCATCCTGTTGCCATTCCCTTGCACCTGGCATTCTGAAGTAGCTTATTACTAACATAAGGAGGTTGCACAACCCATCATGGCCTATAGCCAGGATGGACTTTTCCTCCAGAAATCTGTCCAAGCCCCTTTTAAAGGCATCTAGGCCAGATGCCATCACTGCCTCCTGTGGCAAGGAGTTCAATAGCTTAATTACTCGCTGGATAAAAAATATTTCCTCTTATCTGTTCTAACTCCCCCAACACTCAATTTTAGTGGATGTCTCCTGGTTGTAGTGTTGTGAGAGAGGGAAAAGAACATCCCTCTATCCCTTCCGTGCATAATTTTGTATGTCTCAATCATGTCCCCCCTCAGGTGCCTTTTTTCTAGACTGAAGAGCCCCAAACACTGCAGTCTGTCCTCTTTCTTGGATCAGAGACCATCTGGGAATCTCATGTATATTGCCTCTATTTCCATGAAAGGTGTAGGATATTCAGGCGTTCTCCGGTATCCACTGTTTCAGTTATCCATGGATACTGGTACACTTACTAAAAAGCTAGGGGAACATCAGTCATTTTTGCTGCAACAAGGTAAAAAATGAAATTTATTTAATGTTCCCCTATCTTTAAAAAGGCATTTCCAGTGTCCACTGTTTCAGGTATCCATGGGGTGATTTGGAACGAAACCCCAGTGGATACCGGAGCATGCCTGTACATAGTAAACTGTGCTGTTGCTTAAATGGCAAGTGGATTGTAAGCCCAAAATTATAGAAAGCACTTGGCAAACCAGATCACCATCAGAACATTCCTCCCCAACCCCCAAGTCCCTGAATTCTGGTGAGTTATCAGATCTTTACTTCTCTGAAACTGGAGTTAAAGTTAACTAATAGCAAACTGTAAAAGAAGCTGCCTGCTCTGAGATGGTAAGGGAAACCTGTTCAGAAGGAAATTCAATGGGGTGTAGAGATTAGGGCCCAACATTTTTCAGCCAGCTCAGCTCTTTGACAATAGAGCAACATGCCTCAAGAGAGTACCTAAACACTTGTGAACCACTCCCCTTGGATTAGATTACACAGGTTAAATTTAGGGCACTTCTAAAAGCCTGCAGCTCATTTGTGAGCTTCTGACATCAACAGGTTTCAACAGGGGCTTAACTTGAAAGTTTTGCAAGGGACTGCCATATGTGCATGGCTGATTTCTGGGTGCTGTTCCAATGACTATGCGTAGCATTAGGCTTCAGTAACATGGAGATAGTGAACCCTTTCCATATTAAACAGTAGAACCAACTTGACAGTGTTCCTACACAGAATCTACCTTCCATGTATCATAACCTTATGCATAACCAATCTACCTTCCATGTATCATAACCTTATGCCTAATGTGCAGATGTTCTCTATGGGGGTGGGTGGAGGGGTTTGATATACATGGTTGTTTCTGCCTCCAGTTTTTTGGAGTGTTGTGGGGTGTTGCCTAGAGTGTTAGATATGGACCACATTGATCTGGGTTCTAATCCTATCTCGCCCACAAAGCTTGCTGTGTGACCCAGGTACATTACACACTGTTGGCATAACCTACCTCACTGAATGGTAGTGCAAAACAATATTTGCTGCCCAGAGTTTCCTTGGAGGAAAGGTTGGATAAAAGTGAAATTTATACTCACTGGAAAGTATTGCCTTTAAATGTGAAATGCCAAGTGGTCCTGGACACTTGTGTGCTTGCTTCAATTTTTATTTACGTGTAGAGATTTGGTTTAGTTTTTTAGATGAGAACTAAGTTCCCATTGAAAATATTATAACCATAATCTTTTGCATGATTGTTCAGTAGCAAGGTGGGGGGGGGCTGTCCTTACAGTTTGGAAAAAAACAATGTAAGGAAGTGACCTTCAGACAGGTGCCAAGGGAAAATGAGAGAAGTTGCTTGACATCTTCAGATAAGATCTTCCTTGGGGGTGATAATTGAATGTGGCAAAGAAATTAGTTCCCAAGTTTTTGTTGTTTTTGTTGTTTTGAAGAATTTATACCCTGCCTTTCCAATGCCAAAGCAAATGCCCAAGATGGTTTACATGAGCAGGCTAGTCTAAACCACCATATTTTCAATGGGGTTTTTCCAAATATACAGTATTTTTGTGATCCACCAAATCCTCAGTCCCAGATGTAGCCTTCACAGTGTGGTTCTCTCCTTTGGCTGCATGCCGTCAAGGCTCAGTAGGCAGACAGCATAGGTTTGCAATAGTGTCTAGGTTCAGACAGCGTATTGCAAACCTGCAAATTCTTTGGGGACTAGCCTATGGTGATACAGGCTAGCCTGTACTTAAATCTTAAGTTTGCTTTCCTTCCTATCGCAAAGTTTTGTTTTTTCTCTTAACACTTGTGAAACAATTATGGTGGCAACAATCTTTTTGCAAGCTGACCTGCTACATCAAATTAGAGCACCTTGTGAGGGCTTCTTTGGTCTTCTAAGACAAACAGGGAATGTTTTAAGAGATCCACTCCAGTTGATTTGCAGCACATTCCAATGCATGCTTCCTTTAAAGCAAATACCACTGAATGAAGCTTACTCCCTAGTAAATGTGCATAAAATTACCCACTTAAATTTAGAGTCTATGAATGGAAAAGAGAAGAAAAATGATTTTAAAAGGCAGTTTATCAAATGCCTTCCTAAATTGCTTCCTAATTGTGTCTTTAAAAGCATGTAAACAGCTGCCCTAGTTTCTGTTTTGTTCTCGTGTGCTAAGGTGTGGTTGAGTGTGAGATGAATAGGGACTTCTGGCCAGGGGGAAACCTAGAACTATGTTGCATGGATTATCAAGCATTGGTAAATATAGGTGAGAGAGAGCACTTCTTCTCATTCATCATCCCAACCCTATTCAGGTTGAAGGGGAGAGCCTAGATATTAGTCACAGGTGTGACATGACCATGGGTGCAGTAGATCCAGCAAGCTGTGCAAACACACTCTATGGCAAGTAGCCAGAGACTCTTGACTTCCTCATTTGAGTGTCTAGCTGTATGCTTAGATGGGGCATCAGAAGAATAACACGGCTGTTTATAACCAGGCATCACGTGGACAGTACGTGCGTGGCTGGGTGGAACACGTTGAGAACACATTCCCCAGGAAAAAATCCTGCATCGAGGGAAATGCAACAAGGCGGGGTGGCTCAAATTTTATTTGGCTGGCTTGTTTGTATAGTTCAGATGAAATCACCAGTGAGTGATTCCATGAAATTCTTTGCTTTATGTGGATTAAGGCATACACAGGCATACACTGAGCCAAGACCTTCCTGGTGCTCCTGGCAGTGGGCTAAATTGAATCTGTCCTCCCCTTACCTATGGTGCACCAGCTTGCCACTTACTTCACCGATTCCTAGATTGGGGAAGTGTGGAGACACTCTAGCCCACCAGTCTCCCACACTTCTCCAATCTAGGAATCGGTGAAGTAAGTGGCAAGCTGGTGCACCATAGTTAAGGGGAGGACAGAATCAATTTAGCCCGCTGCAGATGGTGGGCTAGAGTGTCTCCACACTTCTCTTCCTCCTCTGTTACCATCTTCCTTTTTTAATTGGGGAGTATGATAAACAGTGGAAGCAGGCAGGTATCCCTACCAGACCAGTGCCTCTGGCAACCACTTTGGTAGTCCTATGGTTAGGCTGGTCCAGCTTCAGTTCTCCTGCTGTTTTTCTGCATTTGCATAAAGCTTTTATAAGCATCACACTACACACATGCATGCACACTGTAGAAAAGAAAGATGGATTGGTATAATGTTGGATCCAGTTTCATGTTTCTCTTTGAGCTATAAAAGGACATATCTGAAGTGCTGTTTTTCCTCCACTAAAAAAAAAAAAGCCTTTATTCTGCTTTTCCTTTGTAATGGGGAAAAATCAATGAGAGATTGTTGGCATAAAATCTTGCATAAGAAAGAAGGCTGCTTTGTTCGTTTGTTTCCAGTTCAGTGGCGGTACTTTTCCATTGAATTGGGTGTGGAACCTGAGGGGGCCGAAAAAGGCAAACTTGAGATCATTCATGGACATGGTGGGTGGCCTTGGGCAAATTGCTGCATCTCAAACCTCGGTTTCTCCTTTGTAGAACAGGGATAATGATGCCCTAGTTCAGAGGAGAAAGTAACAAAAGCCCTGCTGGCTCTGACCTGATGCCTGTCTAGTTCAGTGCTGTATTTCCACAGTGGCGGTACAGATGCTTCTGGAAAACTCACAGTCTGGATATTAAGGCAAAATCCTTTCTCCACTGTTTGCCGTCCATCTCTTGGCATTTAGAGGTCTGTTCCCTATGACTCCCTCTTCATGGGAGTTTCATTTAGCGGCCCTGGCTGATAGACCTGTCACCCTTGTATCTCTTCTGAACCTTCTTTTAAAAAGCCATCTTAGACAGTGGCCATCAGCCCATTTCTGTTCTTCTGTTTTTCAAAAGTGAGTATGTGCAGTTGCCATGCTACTCTCTGCCTCTTCCCGATTTGACCTGGAAGAAAGAGGCCCCAAAGGCAAACACATGCTGATTGGCCACCAGCTGATTGAGCGAAGAACTAGTTGGCATAAGGGTTTGCTACTTGGTGCATGAAGCCTTATGCTGCATTTTGGATTTGGGGTTGGCCCCAGTTCTTGGCAACCTGAAAACCATTGCTCTTGGAGGACTGCAGGCAAAGGAGTTACTGGAATCCTTGCCTAAGCAACCCTTTGTGTGCATGGAAGTATTTACTGTGTCAGCCGTTTATTTGCTCTGGAGGTAGGACAGTTAGGTTGGGTGGAGCCAAATGTCTCCGTTCAACCACTGCAGCACACCCAGCTTCAATCCCACGTCACCTTTTCTTTTCTGTTAAATTAACGTGTGCCTCAGCTTATCACCTGAAACGCCCACAATATCCATTGCAATACCTCCTACCCATGGGCAGGACTAGATGCAAATACTTCACTGGCTGAATAGTTGGCTGGTCAGGACTCTATTTTCTGTAGCAGTTGGGATTTTAGATTTTGAAATCGAAATCCATCAACTTTGAAAGAAGTGTCTGTATGCAATTTGAGGAAGATGTCTGACTTGTTTAGCTTCTGCTTTTTGCTTTGACCTGTTTGATAATTGTGCCATAATGATGCAGGTCAAGACTGGGATATTGTCTAGATGAGGCCAAGGTGTTGTCTTTAATTGAACTGTAATAAGATATAATGTTTTGTATAATGCTTTCTGTGCGTGTTCACATTATTGTGATGTAGTCCTTGCAACACCCTGTAAGTAGTAGTCTTCCCATACTGCAGCTTAGGCTAGGAGGCATACCCAAGGACACCTAGTGAGTTCATGGCAGAGAAGAGGTTCATCCCTGGGAGTTGTGATTCACAGATCAGTCTCTTGGCCATGCTACAGTCTTGAGAATGTAGACTAGGAAGCAGTCTATGAATCTGACGAACGCTTAAATATGGATAGTACTTCCAAGGGAATTTGGGTGTTATAGACCATTACAATGCTTGAGTTTATAAATATCTGGAATTTACCTGGCCCTTTTACTAAATGATAGGCTTATAACACTGGCTTATAGACTCTCCTTGGGTTTTCTAATAACCCCAAAGATCTGCTAACCAGATTTGGAGTCAAGTACAAAATAATGTCTCCGGGAGTGAGTAGCATAGAATTCAAGAGTGGCTGCAGCTGAGCATGCCCTCAGCTGAAAAATTTGTTTCAATCCAGGGCCTTGCTTACAGGCCTTCCACACACAAATCCACTCCTAGTATAGGGTTTCCCCCAACTTATTGCTGTTTCAGCAGCTTAGTTTAGCAATATGGACTGCAATTCATTCAAAGACCTGCACACCCCAGCCAGTATGATAACAATCTGCATGCAAGCATCTATTTACATAGGCGTATAGTAATGAGAACGCCCGTTTGTCTTGATATTTTCCCCCTCAAGCTACTAGGAGAAAAGGTAGTTTTGTGTGTATGAGTAAATATCGCTTGCACGACTTGAATATTTACGTGCTAGAGCCCTTTATCGGTTCACTGCAGGATCTTCTCAGACTTTTCCAACTGGGAACTAGCTCAGGCTGGTAAGAGTTTCAGAAGTGGTCAAGACATTCATCACATGACAGAACTGCACCACTTTAGTAGTTCCTGGACTGTACCACTTTCATAGTTCGGAGGTGGGGAATTGCATTACAAAGTGCTTCTACCCATACTTAAAAAAGAAAAAAGAGAAAGTAAGAGAACTCTGTATCTAGAGATAGCAGGGGAGAGGTCATCTCTCTGACATCCTACCTTTCTATTGGGGTGCAATCCTAACCTGGACAGTTAGGCCAGCAAAGTTTGGCCAGCACAAGGGACACTGTAAAGTATGTTTGGACCTCTCTCGGAGTTGGAGAGGCCAGCACACAGACATGCACCATCCTCCCTGACTCAGTGTGTGGTCCAAACACACTTTACGGTGGCCCTTTGTGCCAGCCAAACTTTGCTGGCGTAACTGTGTCGGCCTAACTCCAGGTTACGATTGCGGCCTTAGAGTTTTATCTCTGAGAGAACTTTGAAATAGTTGGCAGGTGAGGAATGAAGTCGTATAATCCATAGAGTTTTACCATATGGTTAGTCTAGGAGAAATTATCCTATGATCCCAACTGTACCATGCACTGTGCTAGAAAAAGTTATTCTTTCTAGGGACAGATGGAGTTCAGAGGGAAACCACATCACATATATGTGGTATCGGCTTGACTAAATGTTCCTCTCTCTTCGTGGTGCAGGAAGGAGGCACGGTTGAACCTGAGACTCTCGTTGAGTTGAGTTTCCCAGACAGTAATGCCCAAATTAGGCCTACAGGTTTGAATTCTAGATCTGACGTGGTGTTGGTTTCAGCATAAAACACATTAGTAACTAGAGATTAATCCATGGTGACCTTACTCAGGCAGTTTGAGAAACAAGATGCTTCCTTGACATGATTGCATACATTCTTGGATTACTGTGTGCATACTCATGCTCATTTCCACTGATAAACACAAATGCACATGCTCTGCCTGTCCCTGTTTGCCAAGGACTGTCCTCTGGAACCTGTCCTTTATAAATCATGTCTCTTTTTTTTGGTCTTTGAAGGATGCTGTATTACAATTTTGTTAGTGTGAGTTGCTAGGCTTTCCATTAGAGAAGCCCTGTTGGTTGAGCATTTGTCTAGCATTTTGCTTCTCACAGAGGCCATTAACTGCCCCCGGGGAGCCCATGTGCAGGAGAGAGAGGCATTCTTCTGTCCCATCATTGGTATCCTGCAACTGGTATTCAGAGGTTGAGTGCCAGTGGATCTGGAGGTGGCACATGGCCATTGTGACTAGTTTTGGTTGACCTGTCCTCCATGAATTTGTCCAATCCCCTTAATAATGAGCATTCAGGTTACTGGCCATCATCCCATCTTGTGGCAATGAATTCCACAGACTAATTATGCTCTGTGCAGTGTCTCCTTTTTCCCCTCTCATATTTCTTCCCAATTGGTTTAAATAAATAACCACTAGTGCTATTACTGTGAGCAGGAGAAACTTTTATCTGTCTGTACCATATACCTATTAAGACTGTAATTAGGAAATACTGTGCATAATTTCCATTTTTAATTGCGTAACTTTAGGTGCATAATTTGTCAAGCTTCATCCTCGTACCCTAGGTCTGTATAAGTTAGAATTGGGGAAGGGATGGAGAGTTTCAGGTAGAGATATTTCCCAGCGCTGAACAGCTGGTCCTGAAAACGATGTAGGCTGACTGAGGCAGTTGCCTTAGGTGGTTGGTTGGTGGTGAATGTCTCCCACCGCTACCCCAGAGGCTGGCACTGGCAGAGGTAAGTAGAAAAATAGGCCCCATGCGCCTGCAGCGGTGCGATCCTGGGGCATTGCAGAGACCTCTGAAGGATAGTCTCGTATGAAGATGGGTAGGTAGGTGGCTTGATTCTGGGATGGTGCAAGCTGTTGTCCAACTTGCACCACCGCCATCACCAATATGGCAGGGTCAGGAACAGCCTGGCTGGGTAGGTCTTCTGATGCCTGGGTGTGATTTGTATGTGAGACAAACAAATGTGTGGATATACAGAGACACTGAGAAATGGAAAATTATTCCAGCATGTAGAGAGTCCACCTTCCAAAGATGGCTTGTTCTGTGGCCTGCCAGTTACGCTTGCCTCCTAAACTCCAGCAAGTAGGTGTGTGTCTGAAATGAGTAACCAACCAATTTGAAGGTAACAGTTCTCTGGAAAGGACAATAGCTTGGTTGAGCCACATGCTTTGCATGTAGGAAGTCTCTTCCTACTTGGGCAAAGCTATTCAGATTGGAGGGAAAACCTCTGACTGTGGTTTATTTTTTTTGGAGTGGGAGGGACCTCTACAAGTTCTGAGCACTGCAAACAATACTGAAACATGTGGTCCAGGCAGATTCTTAAGTTCAGTTTCATACCAAGTATATCACAGCATCCTTTGAGTTGGTTCATGACTCTTCCATCAAGTAACACTTTAAAAAATGACATTGCTGCAATTGAGTAAAAAAAACCATACACACAGAAATACACACCCCTGTATATCATAGCATGACACTAGGAGTGTAATCGAGAAGAAGTGTCATTCCAGGACTTCTACAGCAGAAGCAGTGATTTCACCAGCTGAAGCACTCAGATTTTGCCTTTGAAATTCTTTTCAAAGCATTGTAGCTGAGAAGAAGAATCGGGCTTAGCAGGAAGAAAACTGAGAAGTTTGCCCAGGGCATTTGTTCATATCTAGACTAGAGACTATTTCCTGCCTGAAGAGATAGTATGTAATTCATATGACATCAAAGCTACAATCCTATGCGTATTTACCTGGGAGTAAGGCCTTGTGAACGCAATGGAATTTCTGAGTAAACATTCATAGGCAAGCATTTCAATGTATGTTTTATGTTTGGGATATTTCTTAATTTCATTTTTTTCAATTTTTATGCATTTATGCCAACACTGTTGCAACCCTCTCCAAGTGTTTGGGATGAGGTTTAGGACAGATGCAGTATAAGAAGTTTCAAAATAGATATATGGCAGGAAAAGAAAATATTTTAATGAAAGCTAATATAGTCTAATTAATTTTGGGCTGTCTGTGATAGACCAGGAGAGAGATCCTGGGGTGCTGGTGGACAGCTCTAGGAAAATGTTGACCCAGTGTGTACCAGGAGTGAACAAGGCCAATTCCATGTTCGGGATAATTAAAAAGGTGATTGAGAATAAACCAGCCAATACTGTATTGCTGTTATACAAAGTAATGGTAAGGCCGCATCTGGAGTATTGCATACAGTTCTGGTCGCCACATCGCAAAAAGGACATAGTTTAAACTGGAAAATGTGCAGGAGAGAGCAACCAAAATTATTATGGGGCTGAGGCACCTCCTTTAGGAAGAAAGGTTACAGAGTTTGGGGCTCTTCAGTCTAGAAAGAAGGCGCCTGAGGGGGGACATGATTGAGATGTACAAAATTATGCAGGGATGGAGTATATAGAGGGAATTTCTTTTCCCTCTCACACAATACCAGAACCAGGGGACACTCACTAAAGTTGAATGTTAGGAGAGTTAGGACAGGCAAAAGAAAATATTCCTTTGCTTAGTGTGTGATTTGTGGAACTCCTTGCCATAAGATATGGTGATGGTGTCTGGCCTAGAGGCCTTTAAAAGGGGATTGGACATATTTATGGAGGGAAACACCATCACAGGTTACAAGTTATGATAGATATGTACAATCTGAGGTTAGCTGGTCACTCATCATGAGGACTGGGTAAGAATTTTTTTCTGTCATCCGAATTGGCCATGGATGGCAGTTTTTTGGCCTACCCCAGACTGGTGAGGGATGGTGTGTTCATGACTTCAAAATCAGTCAGTTGTGTTTAATAAAGTTAAACCCCAATCGCAGCCTGGTTTCTTCCTTGGGGGTGGTGCAAGGGTAATTGGTTACCTCAGAATGCCAGATGCAGGGGAGTGGCAGTGAGATACAAGTATCTGGTTGTCTTGTGTGCTCCCTGAGGCATCTGGTGGGCCACTGTGAGATACAGGAAGCTGGACTAGATGGGCCCTTTGCCTGATCCAGCGAGGCTTTTTTTAATGTTCTTAAGACGTTTAAAAGTTGATTTTGCTTATAGTCTTAAAGAGGTCTGACTGAGGAGGTGACAAAACGAATTCTTGCACTTGAAAATTTATGCCATTGTAAGTTTTAAAACTTTAACCTTGCGTTAAGTGTTTGAGGGAATAGCTATGAGGAGCTATTGACAAGAGCAACAAAAGATACATAACAGATCTCAAGTCAAGACATTAAACTTGGTCAAAGGCACAACTTTTGCAATCTCACCCCTTTGGTAACCTGATTGTGTGATAGATGTCCTTTGTGGTTTAAAAAACCTGAAAATCTTCTCCATCCATTAAGGGAAGTGTTTGGGTTTTTTTATTCTCTCATTTCTTCTTGATAAATGATGTGTTTCTGTAATCCAGGGATGTAACCCTCTCGCTGAGACTGGACGAAGTAAACAGCAAAATCAAAGAGCCCTCCTGAACCAACAGATTCTGAAAACTGTGAGGATGAGAGCTGGCGCTGAAAATCTACTACGGTATGTTCCCACGATTTTCCTTCTCCTCTGCCCCAGCAACAAAATGCAGCCTTTGTTCTTTTCAACAGGAACAGCCTCTGATTCTAGCCAGCTGTCCAGTTGCTCCCCTATCTTACTGCAGAAATTGTGGCTGGACATTCTTGCACAGAGTTTGATATTGTGGTTTTTAATGTTCCACCCCTAGGAAACTGCCTGTTCTTCTAAAAGTCTTCCACTGCCTTGGGCATATGCTTTGATGGCTATATGCTGATTCTCAAATACTTCTTCTTTTGAGCAGCTTTGGATCCTTTTGGGGAGAAAGGCGGGATAAAAATACTGTAATTTTTTTTTTAAATCAGGTATAGTGGGAACCAAATTTAGAGTTTTGTGCAATTGTAATTGTCCCTGGGAAGTGTGGATAGTCTAGTGCAGTGGTTTCCAAACTGGAGACAGCTGCTACAGGGAAAATCTTTCTCAGTGCAAATGGTTCTTCATGTTCTGCTGGGGAAGCTACAAAGACCCCTACTACAGCTCTCAGGGGTCTTCGCGGCCAGTCGCCCATGCGCAGAACACCAGGCACATGGCTTGCTGGGGCAGCAGACCCCAGAAGCTGCTGGCCGCAAAGTCTCCTGGGAGGTGTAGTAGGGTTTTTTGCAGCTTCCCTGGTGGAACACGAAGGGCTGCTCATGCTAGGGAAGGATTGGGGTGGCAGCGGATCTGGCCCATGGGCCCGAGTTTGGAGCCCCCGGTCTAGTGCAACATGGTTTAGCTGGGCATGGTGGCTTGTTTTTCTGCTCTGTGCCCAAAATAACTCTGCTCCAGTTGCTGGTTGCACTGGGACTGCAAACCTGAAGGGTAGCACACTGTTTCATTAGCTAGAAGACTAAGATCCATCCATCTGCCTTCCACTGTTCTTTTCCTTTCACTCTTGTCCCCTTTGTCTTTTCCAATCCAGGAAGTGGAAGTGTGGAGAATGGTGGACTAGAATGTCTGGGATGCTCTAGCCTACCACTCTCCTTTTCTGCACACTTCCTCTTTGAATGCAGGGAAGAAGAGGAGTAGTACGTACAGTAGCTGGTGCACCACAAAGCAAGTAGGTCACTATTTGGCATAGCAAGTTGCTGTGGAAGGTTGGTAGCATCTGGTGTGTTGCCTGCCATGACAGGAGGCCCTATTTTGTCTTCCTCAACAAAAATATACAAAAGCATTGTCTGAAAATCTCTTCCACCTTCTTTCTTGGCCATCGCCCAAGTCGTTTCTGAAACAAGCGTTTTCGTATTGGTTCTTGAAGGGGGAAAAGAAATCTCAGAAATGTAGAGAATGCCAGTAAGGGAGCTTAACTGACCCACGCTATACAATAAAGAGGGCCATTCTCAAAGTATTCACAAAGGTGTGTATCCTTTTTCTCTTGGCAGAGTGACAACTAACAATAAAGTGAAGGATCAAGTGCTTCTTGAGCTGAGTTACATAAACTCAAATCTGCAGATCCTCAAGGAAGAGCTAGAGGGACTCAATATCTCAGTTGAGGTCTATCAGAATACTGAGTAAGTAAATGGGGTGGTGGTGAAGAATGCTTGCATTATGATCCCACTTTCTGTTTATTGCTTAGCAAAAAAACCCCAAATGTGTGGATGAACTGGAAAAGGAGCAAAGAACAAAGTGTGCAGGTAACAGTAAAAAATGTTTGGTCTGACTTGGCTGTTGACTGAGGATTAGAAGGATTATTATCCCTCTCCTTTGAGGAAAGGTATTAAAAAAATTTAATTCTGATTCCTAATCCTCAAATACCTTCTGAAAGGTGGCCTGAATGGAGAATACCAAAGAACACTAAGGCCAAAAGTTGCCCTTGTATTAACTAGTTCAAAGCCAGCAAAGGTTTGCATCAAGCTGGACAGGCAAAAGAACACACAGCCATTTTTCATAATTTATTCATTTAGCCTAATAAATTTCCCTGGGTTCCCATTATGATCCTTTCTCCATAGTGATCCATCCCAGAGTCCAAATTCTAGTTCGGTCCCTCTCTCCTAATTGTCAGACCTATTTTGGACAGTGGTGTCTGCATTGAGATTGCTGCAGGCCATATGTTACTTGGTGTTCATTTAACTATGCACTGAAGGTGCTATTCTGCTACTGACAGTGAGTGGCAACCAAGGGGCAGAGGAAGCTTTTGCTGGTACTGGTGAGGAAGGCATTGTAGTGGCAGAACAGTAGTGTGTGGTGTAAGTCCTGTGCTTGTTGAATGAACCTGGAAATCTGCCTTCTGCTGAGTCAGACTATTGGTTAGTGTAATTTGATGTCAACACTTACTGGCATTGACCTTCCAGTGTTTCAGATCATGGCTCTTTACCAGCCCTTGATAGAGATGTCAAGAATTGAACTGGAGACCGTCCATGCAAAAAAGGTGCTCTAGCACTGAGCTCCTGTCCATCTTCTAGCAGTGCTCTGTGTTGGTTGATTGTGTCATTGGACTGCACCCCTAGTGGGCATTGCATGCCACTCTTCTGGTATGGTGCCTGTACCATAGTCTTGTTATAATCCTGGGCTTACCAAGTAACTCTACAAAAAGCAATTGATTAACTTGGAGAGAAGAACTTGCCTGAGATAGTTGATGAACATGTCCTGCTGCCAAATGTGGGATTTCAGACAACAGTTGTTCCTGGAGATACCAGGGATTGAACCTGGGACCTTCTGTATACAGTTCAGGGCTTTGTCTGTTCAGCTACGATACCTGCTGAGGGATTATTTCAAGACTCTTTCAAATAATGACAACCGATCAGTCATTTAAGTGTCAGCTAGAGACAGATGTAGGAGAATGGAGGCAAAGAACTGCCCCCGTGGAAGTGAGAGCCTCCCAAGAAGCACCAGTGCAAGCATGCTTTTTAAAGTGAATCCTGTGTGTGTTGGTTTCTGTTGCTAGGGCGATGCGTTTTCCCCTTTGTCAATCATCTTAGCAGGTCCATAGTTTAACATAGGTTGAAGGGACGTTTTGCAAAGGTTTTTGTGCCCTGTCAATCTCAATAAAGAAGTTTATTATTTTCCCCCATGAGGTTGGCATTTCAAATGGTCACAGTGAGAGATTGAATTCCACTTCACATTCATCTTGGAGCTGGCAGGATGGCTGGTGCCCATGGAAATTCTGCACAGACTTGGCAACTTAATAAAGATGGATCATGGGGGAATGCTTTAAATCAACAAGCGAGGAGCTCATTTCAATGGCTTGGCTAATACCAGGGATTTGGTTGGCCTTTTGGGATACCTTTTGTGTTTGTGTTTTTTTCCTCTGAATGTGGCGTGTTTTGGAGTAATAATGGTGGGCTTTGTTTCTTGTTTCTATGATTGTGTTGCAAGTAAAATGGTGGGGAGAAGCATAAGAGAAGAGCCAACCTGTGAGAGGCAAGGCTGGCATCAGGAGTTGACATTGCTGGGCAGCTGCCCAGGGCCCACTGCTGATTTCTGTACCCATTACTTGCCTGTGGTGGTGGAATTACTCTTGGGCTCATCCCGTTTGGAAGGGACCACTTGGGTAGGAAGGGGCCCATGGAGGGTGGATTGCTGAGGGGCTGCCTGAAGTCTGAGGTTGCAATATAATATGTTGAAGATCTTTGTCCTGTGAAAATGCTCAGGCCTGCTTAGAAGAACTTGGAGGAGTCCTACTCTTATATTGTCCTGTCCTCGCAACTTTTGATATTAGGAGTTGAGCTGCACATTTTAACTACAAGTAGGGAGGATCACATTTTGGGTACAAGACAGTAGCCTGGGCTAGAATCTTTTCCCTGCTGTGCTAGTTATTTTTATTGCAAGGAATTTTATGTGGGGGTACATTTAAAAAAAGTTCTTAAGATGTTTTCCTCTTTTATTGCTACTATGTGAATCAAGAGATTTTAAGTGATTTCTTTTGCTTCCTCTTTTAAAACAGAGAGGCGTTCAGCATTCCTCTGATACCGCTTGGCTTGAAAGAGTCCAAGGATGTTGACTTCAGCATCCCCCTAAAGGTAGATTTTTCTAAGAAGCAAACTTTAAAAAGCAATATTTTTAACTGCAAAAAGTGTGGAGTGTCACTGTTGTGATACTATGGAGATTCAATCATATAGTTTCATGTTTTAACCTTATTCAAGTAATTCTAAGAAAATGATTCCAGCATGAGAGTGAAACCACAAAAGCTGGTTGAAGATATTTTTGGCACCTTGAGAGTGAAAGCAAGTTGCTTGCATTCAGTGTTTCAAAGCTGACCTTCTTTGCAATTAAAGGTGGGTCCCAGTATCCATGGATCCCATATCTGCAATTTCAACTATCCATGGATTGGGGGGGAGCCCTCTTACCTTCCTTAATTTTTTCTTTGGGTCACTAAAAAACTTTCTTGCTTAGGGGTGGGGGGGGAGGAGAGGGGAGAATCTTAAACTTAACATACAGTTAAACCACTCTTACCTGTGGTTTCAGGTATCCACGGGGGCTAAGGAACCTATCCTCTGTGGATGCTAGTGCCCACCTGTAGTTTACTAATAGTAGTTTTACACACTTCAGTGTAAGATTATTGTAAGATCAATCAATCAATCACTAGTATTTATATACCACTTTTCAACACAAAGTTCACAAAGCTGTTTACAGGCAAATAATAACATTCAAGTTAAATGGCTCCCTGTCCCAGAAGGGCTCACAATCTAAAAGGATGGAGAACACCACCAGCAACAGCCACGAGAAAGACACTGTGCTGGGGTGAAGAGGGACAATTGCTCTCCCCCTGCTAAATATAAGAGGACACCACTGGAAAAAGTGCCTCTTGCCCAGGTAGCAGGGGTCAAAGATAAGTGAATCTTTGACAAATTGATGTTGCTTGTGTGCTGCCTTGATCTACTGAATCAGTAGTATAAAAATTTCCCCTTCATCCACCATGGGAGGCAGCCCAAGGCAGGTGCTGCTTATCACCTAGTTCAGCAGCATTAGAGCGCCCATGATCTCTGCCCATTGCCACTGCCGCCCTTGGATTTGAAGGGGTTGGAGCAGGAGAGGAGTAGGGACACACTTTAGCCTCTCGTTTTTTTCGTTTCCTCTACTGCTCCATCCTCCTTTTCTTCAAATCCAAGTGAGGAGGCAGCAGTGGGCATGTGGGTGCTCTCATTTTCTCTCCGCCACTGGATAATTTGTTTGAGCTGAATTGCCAATTCCCATCTGGCAATTCAAAAAGCCAGAATTGATCTCATTCTCTACTTCCTGCTGTAAAGTACAGCACCATGCAAATCTTTGAGCAGAGAGCAGACTTTGGCTTGTGACGTTTAACACAGCCGTTGCTGCTTCTGTTCATTTTGCAGATCATGTGAAATCCTTTTTTAAAAAAAGGTTTATCGAGATTCCGTGTGGTATACTAGGAAGTGCAAATATTTACACCATGAATGAGATCAGATGCTGTTTTTTGCCCTGCCTTGCCTGTTCTTCAAATGAGCATGTTATTTTCAGCAATATGGGGCATGCCTGATTCCTGGTCATTGTTGCATTTTTTTTCTCCTCATGGTCTTTAACATGGTCTAAAACTAAAGGTTCCATAGTCCACATCACTTGTACTTCTGTGCCCGGAATTGGAGTATGAACTGCTAGAACTCTGTACAAAAGCCTGCTTTTGCCAGTGGGCAAGGAAATACCAGATTTTAGAAATGGCACTTAACCAAGGAAGTAAATGACTCAATTAGCAATTGTTCCCAGGATTTAGGGCTTGTCACTTGAGTTGCCACCTTTTAATCTGAAGTGTATGGACAGCCTAGTCATTAGCTGTCATTGGAGCAAGGTGAATAGGCCATCATGGACATTACTGCGTCCACCATATCCTAGAATATTAGAGTTGGAGGCCATGTAGTCCAACCCCCCTTTTCAACGTAGTCAAGTGCTCCCTGAAAGCTGCTCCCTGAAATCCAGCTTGTACTTGAAGACCTCTAATGTAGGAGAGTCTATAACAGCCTGGACAGCTCTTACAGCCAGGAAATTCTTTCTACACCTACTTTTCTGTATAATACAGATAGGGAAGATACAGTTGCCTAACGTACCTAATGGTGTGGCTGTGAAAATAAAATGGTGGTGGTGGGGGAGGATGACTATGTATATTGCCCTGATCTTGTTGGCAGAATAGTGGGACGCACATGAACATGCATCTGAATTTGAAATGTCAGGGATGGCTAATTCAGTTGAGTCCCATGCCTAATGTTTCATCTTGACAGTGCCTGGGATGGATTTTGAACACTTATGTGGTTATCCTAAAGAAACTCAGATTTTGGATTTAAAGCCCTTCGGCATGTCTCTTAAAAAGAAAAAATTTGATTTTCAGGACTTTATCCTTGAGCACTACAGTGAAGATGGTTCTGAGTATGAAAATGAAATTGCAGACTTGATTGATTTACGACAAGTAAGTTGAGGCTCCCTGTGAAATATTGTCTATACCATCAGTATAAATGCTGACAAATACTTACGTCTTTCAATTTTTTTAAACTTGCAAGCCGAAACGTGTTCTAACTATTTAAATAAGCCTATACCCTGAAGCCATTGCAGAACATTTGGCACCTGCTGCTGGTCTCCTCCTGGGAGAGATTTACACTGAGCCTGCCTCAAAATCCAGCTTCCATTAAGCCTATACATTGTTAATGATTATTTGTGAAATTGCATGAAGAGCCTAAGATTGCAGTTCTGGACACACTTACCTGGGAGTAAGGGCCCAATCCTTTGTGGCCCAGTGCTGGCAGTAAGCTCTTACCACCGGTACTGGTGCTGCCAAATTGCCATAAGGCACTTCTACTGCTGATGGTAAGGGCTTACTGCCAGCACCACCCCTGCTCCAGGAGGAACCAATGTGGAGCTGGTGGACAGTAAGTAACACTGCCACCGCAGTGAGCTCTTTCTGGGCGGGTGGGAGGGACTGCTGGTGACCTCCACCGCTGGATCTTATCCTCTGTGTTGGGCTGCGCAGGCCAACATGGTTGCCATCAAATCTGTGCTGGCAAAATAGCTGATGCAGATCTGAGGAAGCCCATTGGCAGCCCAGTGCCTTACCTGGGGTAATGCCCCCTTCCCCCAAGGTGCCTTCCTCCTACGGCTGCCATGGTGCCTGCAGGATGCAGTGCTGACCATTTTGCTACCGCTACTCCTACAGAGCCAGGCAGTTTAGGATTGGACTGTAAATCTCATTAGTCTCAGTGCAGCACTTTTCTGGAGCATAGGATTGCACTGCTGGTTACTATTAGTAAGTGGTTGTACTGGTTTTTTGTAGCTTTTGTTTGAAGTAGTAATGTAAATTTACTGAAAGTGAAATGATAATATTTAATAAGAAAACAAGCTAGTACCCACCAGAACATCTGGGCTAGACTGAATCTTCTCTCCCCCAGTCCTTGCTGCCACTTACAACTGCTGCAAGGAAAAAGAGACGGCAGCCAGGTGTGCTCTTGCATTTGTGGCCCAATGGAGCAGTAGCCCCATACCCTAGTGCTGTATTCTGCTGTCAGCTTCTTCTTGGTTCCATTTATCTATTTTGCATTGAGCCTGCAATATCTTTAATACCCTCCAGAAGCTATAGCCAGAGATCTGATTATGTTGTGTATTTCAAGGCTTGCCGCACTCCCAGCAGAGATGAATCTGGAGTTGAGCTGTTGATGAGCTATTTTGTGCAACTTGGCTTTGTGGAGAACCGATTTTTTTCACCCAGCAGACATCTGGGGATTTTATTTACCTGGTAAGTTCTTGTGGGTTGGGGGAAGTTTGTTACAGTTTTAGATGAGTTTGGAACGCTGCTTTGCCCTCTCACAGTGTGCTGGAATTTGATTTAGCTGGAGCCTGGGAGTTTCGATGGGGGTGGGGGTGGGGAAATGCAAACCTTGCCATTTGGCAAAAACAAAAACGCAGAACAAAACAAACTTTGAAGGATCCAATCGAGCATTGCAAAAAAAGGGGGTGTGGGTTTTAAGAGAAATGACCTTTGTGATATAAGAAGTTAAGCAGTTTGTGTATTGTGCTAGCTAGATTATGAATGTTAACTCTTGGTTGACGCAGAAAAGATCTGTCATTGATCTGCTGCAAATGTGTGGTGGGTGAATCTCTTAACCCCATTCAAGAGGTCAGGAGTAGGCCACAAGACTTAGGGTCCATTCCTGTCCCATTTTCCAGTGCCGGAACAGCCACAACGCAGCATTGAGGAAAGGGATCAAATGTTCCCTTACCTGGAGAAGGCCCCTCAGCTGCAGGTTGCTGCACATGCCCCGTTGGCTTGGCTGCATCCATGCTAGAAAACTGGATAGGATTTGGCCCTTATTCTTTTGTCTATCCTCCTCCTTTCTTGCCACAGAGCAGGAAATAGAACTTGCAGCCTGTACGTGGGAATGAGCACAAGACCTTCTTTCTATAGAAAGCTTTAAAGTCTTGAACAAAGATGTCTGGATTTTGGATGTCTGGATAAGGGATCATTTCCTTGTAATTTAAAATAGGGTAGTATACAAATCTTTTAATAAATAAATTTACACTGACTTGTGTTGACCACTGTAGCAAAAAGTACCATTCTTTTTGCTCATTGCCTCTTTTTTCCACTAACATGGCTACAACTTTTTTCCTATAAAGGTATGACTCTTTCACAGGTGTCCCTGTCTGCCAGAAAAACCTGTTGCTTGAAAAAGCCAGTATTTTATTTAATATTGGAGCTCTCTACACACAGATCGGCACACGGTGCAATCGACAGACACAGGATGGCCTGCAAAAGGCAGTTGATGCATTTCAGAGAGCTGCAGGTAGGCTAGAGCTGTGGTGTCCGTTGTCATCCCCCCCCCAAAAAAAAGCCTTGAAGGGTTGCTTAGCTCAAGTACTTAGTTTAATTTCACAATGTTTTGGTTGCAAAAGAGAGGCGGGTTTAAAGTCCAAAGGGTTAACAGGATCTGGGGCAGGCTTTTAATTAAACATGCCTTTTCAAATATAGTTAAACTCAGTGTGTCTTGCCCCATGATTAGGACTGCTACAGGAATTATACATTTAGAAAAGACAAAATGAATATTGTGGTTAATGATTAACATGCTATAGTTGGCCAATGTGCTGGCAGTCCAGAATTAACCATTTCTCTATCCTCACAATTGTGGCCACTTAAGAACATTTTTCCTTTTGAAACTCCAGTGGTGTTGCACTAACTGAGGTCTAACTACAACTTGTATCCAAAGTGTCAACAATCTTAATCCTCTCTGGCCTAAATGTAGTAATATGCTCTTGTCCTAATATGCTCTCATAAACCTGATTCTAGCAAAAGGTCTCCATAGTCAGGGCTTTGAGGGGGTTCCATGGTTCCATACACACACAGACTCCAGCACCCTGGAAACATCTGCTGCTTTGTGAAAACAAAGCATATAACCTTGGCTGATACTCTGGGATTTGTACCCACACAGCTACCTCAATCTGCCTGAATCTGCCTGAGGCTTTCCAGTTAAAATAAGCTCATTGTACCTGTGCATGATTGAATTGCTTTGTACAATACATTTATCACTCATAGAGCACATACAATCTTTTTGAGGCAATGCAACGTTTTGTTGCTATTGTCTTGGCTCATAAACACAGCCCTGTGTATATACCAGGAGACAGAAATCATGAGAAATCACTTGGGACGTGTGGACAAGCTACAGTTCTCTTTATATTTGGGAACTAGTTCATCTTTTCCTCCCAGATTGTAATGGAGTAGTGATTTTCCTTTGATTTCATGTCCCTGGCTGACAATAAGGGTTTTAATAAATTTTCATGGGCTTTCTATCCATTTTCACAATCCAATCTCAGCGTTCTGGGGACTTTTTAGAAGGGTTAGTTGAAAAGCAGATTGGCATAAGTCCATGCAAGGTCTCTGGGTGTCCAACCACTTAACTGCATCTTCCTCCTCCCACTCCTACATTCAGGAAGGGACTAGAGAGGGGGAATGATGGACTATTCTCTACTCTACATTTGCTCTTGAACTCGCCGCCTTTTCTCCAATTCAGGAGCAAGAGCAGGTGCAGGAGGAATGGAAGCAGCATAAGGGGAGGTGTTCCACCCCAAGGCAGCTGCCTCAATTGGCTTCATGAACAGGCTGACCTTGGTCCATGGATCTGTCAGGAAATTGAGGGTTTGGCAGGTTTCTTACACCAAATCTGAAGTTCACATTTCTTTCTGTGGGAAACGGAGACTAATCATTGCATTTTCAAAAATGTGGGTGCTTTTTTATCAATTAACGCAGAAGGTCATATATATTGAGGCTTCTGGGATTGTTCTTTAAAAATAATGGCAATTAATGACCAGAAACGGAAGGTGCCCTGTAATAAATATTAAATATAGTGTGATACTCGGGGGGGGGGATTCACAGCATTGAACAATACAGGGATCCACTTTCAATATTGTTGGGCAATTACAAGTTGCAGGTAAAACTTGACCAACCAGTTAGGCAAGATGCATATTTGAGATTAGATTTCAACCCTGGCAAGTGTCACTTAGTGTTTATGCTACAGTGAATGTTTGTTTTAATTTTCAAAGGAATTGTTACCTTCGGAACAAAATGTCATCTTAACTTTCTTCTGCCAATTGCACTGTTCTGCTTTGCTTGCTGCTTGGGCACAGCACTGCCTCCTCCTCTGCTCCCTTCGGGATCTTTTCCTAAACTTGTTTGCTCAGGGATTTCTCTTCCTCAGACTTCCAGATGCTCCATCCTTCTACCTTGTCTCTCTCAGCCATTTCTAAAGTGACCCAAGATCTTCACCTGCCTGAGGCAGAACGTCAAGTGCTGCTGCTTTGATGGCAGGAGAGCAAATGCTGTCATTGCCTCCTTGGCATTTGAAAAGGAGAGGGACAGAGCAGAAAAGGAAGTGGGGGAGAGTAGAGTAGTAGGCCCTTGGCACTCTAGCCCTACTCTCTTCTTCTTCCTGTCCATCCCTCTTCTCTTTCAGATACAAATGGGGCAGGTGGGATGCATGTTCATTTGCTTTGTCAATGGTTGGCTCAAACAGTTTGGGTTTACTGGAGATGATTTGCTGCTTTGGATATGCTAGAAATGGTTGGATGTGCAAGTAGAAATGGTTGGATGTTGCGTGCTATGTTGTATTTTCCCCAGCTCAAATAAAGGTGGAAAGATTAGCTGTAGGAAGGAAGGAGGTGGTAGCTTAGGAGGCCTCCTTTAGCATTGTTTGTTTATGAATCCTTTTGCCCCTTCTTGGCTTCTATTTCTCAACATTAGAATGGATTAGAGATGAATTGTCTTGTGCACCTCATTCTCTGATTTCATTTCCTAGTGTGTGATTTCATTTCCTAGTGTTAGGACCATTTGAATCCCCATAGCATTAATAAAGCTTCAATCAAGCAGGCAACACTTGAATATTTAAATGTAACTTTTTCTCCTTTGGTAGCCTTAATGGCAACTTGGTATCTTGTTAGCCTTTGATCACAAACTCCTGTGAAAGGCCATGGCACTAACAGCTTCTCACCTTCCCTTATTGACTTTTAACTCTTTAGGAGTTCTTAATTACCTAAAAGAGACCTTCACCCACACGCCGAGTTATGACATGAGCCCCGCCATGCTGAGCGTTCTTGTTAAGATGATGCTTGCGCAGGCTCAGGAATGCCTCTTTGAACAGCTCTGCCTTCCTGGGATACAGAATGAGTTTTTCACGCTCATGAAGATGGCGCAGGAAGCTGCTAAGGTAAACCACAAATGCGCATTTATGTGTACGAGTCCTTTGCTAGTTGATGGTAGCATAAATTGGCCACTTGCATGCATGATATATAATGTCAGAAGCTGCCTTCTATTTTGATCTAGCAGTGTTTTGCATACACTGACTGGCAGTAGCTATCTATGGTTTCAGATTGGGGGTGCTTTCACTAGTATGTCCATGCTACCAGTTTCCATGGGGGAGAGATGCTTCCAGTGGAACAGAATTAGCTCCCCCCCAGCATTTGTGTGTGGCTGCAAGTGGGAATGGCTGTAGTGGATCAAGTTTCAAAGAATGTGTTTCACTGCCAAAAACAGTTTCAAGAGAAAAGCAAAGGGGAGGGGGAGAAGTATGGTTACACGTTGCCCCTCTAGAGAGGAAATGTACAGGTGGGAGTCTTTCTCTGTTTGTTCAGAGGAAAGGAGGCCAATGTGGCCAGGAGTCCACTCTCTTTCTCTGGAATGCAATTGCAAAAGAAACAGAGGATGACTCCCCAGTCATGCATTTGCTTTGTTGGAGGGGAGATGTGTGAATTGTCCTTAAGGGTGGAACTGTTTTAGGCACATGATTGGGACAGGCACATGATTGGGACATGTTTTTTAAAAAATCCAGTGACTAGTGGGATTGGGGTCATGGGGGGGGAGAGGGCTTAGCCCTTCGCCCCTACCACAATCTTGATTGGGATCCCAACTATCCATCCCAGCTGCTTCTTGCCCTGGAATAAACAGCTCTTTCCTCCAAACAGCAGCTGTGTGACAGTAGCAGGACTGATCAGCACTGAGGTGGCAACATAGATCAAACCCTTCCTCCCCACTCTAATGCCATGGTCCCAAACTATAAGGGGATCAGGGCCCAATCCTGTGGGCCTTATTGCCAGCAGTACTTGTGTACTACTGGCTCTGGGTGTTGTAAACGGGGCATAAAGCACATTTACAGCACCTGGAGAATATGCACTGTCCATGCTAGGGCTGTGCCAGTCGGTGCTGTGCCCCAGCATGGGCAGTTTGGACAGATGGAGCACCAGCTGGTGGTCCAGCCCATTGGAGTAGGAGGGTGGCAGCAGCAGCAGCTCCTGTAGGATGCAATGCTAGCCGTTTCGCTACTGCTGCTCCTATGGGACCCAGGTAGCCTAGGATTGGGATTCCCGTCAGTAGTATTACTGAATATACTCAATAGTGTTGACTGACTAAAACAAGCAAACTGACCTCAACTGTATGCTTGATAGGTTGTCTAGTTGGGTCCAAAGAGAAACTGGATTTCATCATCAAATTCCATGAGTTAAACCTAAAGAAAATAACTTCCAGAAGATCAGTCAGTAGCAGCAATTGAAGGTCACCGAACGCATGACTTGAGGCACTACATGACTTAAGGCTGCATGCCAGACGTGTCTTGCCATGTTGAAAGCTCTTCCCCTGGCCTGTTTTGTTACACTCATAGCCTGTATCCTGATTTTAATCTAGCTCTTGGAAAGCAAAGCACGGTTTGTTAATCCAGCTGTCTGCTTAATAACTCTCCTCCTCATTAAGGCTATTGAAAGATTTGCCTGTCAGTTATGCAGCCTTCAGTGTGCTGTGAAAGGATACGGATATATCTCAGCATATCCGATTAGGAGCAAAATGGCATGCAGACGTATTGGAGACAGATTTTGAGTGTACTAAATTTTTTCATTTAGTACAGACGATGCAACTGTATACCTCTTTCTGATACATGTTTTGATATTTTTTAGTGGTGATGAGGAAGCACAGAAAGTTCAATGTGGAAATTTGAGGGGGTGGGACAAAATGGCATAAGAAATAGTGCTGGGGTAGTGAAATGACCCCTTCCTAGATTCCGAGAGACTCTCATGTATGTTGCCATTGTTGTACCAATGGGCAGGATCTACAGGGCCTTTTGTGTAAGCAAATGGCGTTTCTGCTGGTTTCTGTATCCAATTTTCACTTATTTCCCGCCCCAACTGCACTTCCCCTTCCTGGGCCATTTGGAAGGGCCCCTTTCAGAGTGGCCTTTTGGTGAGCATGAGGGACTGCAGCAGGAGGAAGCAGGAAAACCCCACTGTGAAGGAGGATTCCTCTTGTGCTCTCCTAAATCTTAGCCAATGAGGACTAGAATGTTCTTAATTCTTTTTAACAATTAAGACTCATTAAACCTTTAAAAAGAGTGGGTTAATAGTCTCAGGATTTCACCCATTTGATTATATGAGAAGAACATGACTGTGCACGGAGCAATGATGCAGGATTGTGTTTTCTTCCTTAGTTCTTACTAATTTGTACCTTTGGATAAGCTACTGTCTTCCTTCCGCAACACACGCCCACTGACTGTTCCCGAAAGATGCTCATTACCCACAAATGACAGGGCTCTTAATGGTAGATAAAATGCCTCATTTGTGGACCTTGTGCTCTGTGTTTTTAGGTTGGAGAAACTTACACTCTTGTAAACACTGCGATGAATCAGACACCGGTCAAGGAGAACATCCCTTACTCTTGGTCAAAACTGGCCCAAGTCAAGTCGGATCATTTCAAAGCTTTGGCACATTACTTTGTTGCAACTGTTCTCAGCGACCATCAGCGTAAGAATTATTTTGAACCTCTCTGTCTGTTTTCAATATGATGCGTTCAGCTTCTGGAAGAAACATTTGCTTTACTTGTGGTTGTGGTATGGTTAGAAAATGAGACTAGGGCCAGAGAAACTCAGTTTCAAGTCCCCTGCACAGCCAAGGTTATGTCCTGCCGCCAAGAATTTATCATTCATGTCTCAGCCTTGGATGCATTAGCCCTGATCACAGTGGTAGACTGTGGGAGCTGAGCTGGAGTCTTCAGTATTGAACAGCCATCCTTACATTTCTCTCTCTGTTCCAGATCTTTCCGCTCTCTTTTTTTCATGTGTCCAGTCTGTTTCCCTTTCCTTCACCAAGTTAGCCATTTTGCCAGTACATACTTGAAACTGAAATGGAAAGTACTGTACTTTTCTTTCCCAGCAAGAGAAAGTGATGCCCCTCTAGAAATCTAAATATTCTCATTCTCTCTCTCTCTCTCTCTCTCTCTCTCTCTCTCTCTTTCCCCCCCCCCCTTTGTTATGTTTCAAACTTCTGGGAGTATCCAAAAACCTTCATCATCTTGGTTGGTGATCCTTTTTTGGCTACATTTCTACACAGGAATGGAGGTTTTAGAAACATGAGACCTGGTATGCCGTGATGTAGTCAATTTTGTATTTGCAAACCAGTTTGAAGAGGAACAAGTGTGTTTAATATATGGAGTAAAGTTACCTTGGTGAATGAGAGATCACATGCACACATCTGTTAAACAATCTCATGAAAAATCAAATTAACTCAAACAGCAATTTACTAAGAAAACAAGTTTTACAGATTACAGCCCACACCCTTCCTGAAGGATTCTGATGCAGATGGAAATGAAAGTAAACAAATATTTCTTTCATTTGTCTTTATTTCTACTATTCCAGTTCGCCAGAATGATGATGAAGACCAACAGGAGAAGGCCTTTTCCCAGCTGTATGACCACATGCCGGAAGGGCTGACACCCTTAACTGTTTTAAGAACACAGGGTCAGCGTAAACAACTAGGTAAGGACAAACATTCTTTTGGCTCCATTCAGACATTATGCCTAGAACCCAAATAATCATTTCAATGTTCAAACATATCAGCCAAACCATTGCTTTGGCCAGACCATAAGTGACTTGCTTAGGGTCGGCCCATGAATGAGCTCTGGTGAGGCTATCCTGTTTTATTTAACTCAGAATGACAGCGCAAGCTTCTGAGGAACTGCTTAGTCGAGACCAGGGATGTCAAACTCATCTCATACAGTGGGCCAAATAGCATTCATGATGCCTGCTGAGGGATGGAAGTGATGTCATTAAGCAGGAAGTGATTCCGTTAAGCTGGTCATAACTAGAAATAAGCACTCTTTTCCCGTAGGAACTCATGAGGTGCAAATGACAAAAGAGAAAGTATGCAAATCTTGATCATATTTTCAAGATACAGAGCCCAATTGTCATGAGGACTGTCTTTTCAGCAGTGAAACCTCAGTGCAGTTCAGCAGTTGAGAGCAGCTGATGGTGGTGCTGGGAGAGCGCCAAGGGCTGGATAATGAGCTTCCAAGGGCTGTATCCTGCCTGGAGGTGTTACGTTTGACACCTCTGGTCAAGACCATACTGATTCTAAGATTCCCTAACAAGTGGGGTCCTGGAGATTGCACTCGCCCAATACAGCATGACATCACCTTCTATCCCACTCTTCCTAAAACTGGTGAGTTTGCTTTCAAACAATAGGGAGATTTGTCCATGTCATGTAGCAGCAATTGGACTGCTTCGTACACAGATTATTCTGCTTGCGGTAGAATAGTACTTTAGCCTGGCATTTTGATGATTTTTCACAGCTGCTAGTAGCAGATCTGGGCTTTTGTGCACAGGATGGCTTTGCTGGATAATGGCTAGTAAACCACATACTTAGATTAGAACAGGTCCTGCTAGCCCTGCCCCCACTGGAATAATCCTTGAAACCTCTTGAGTGAATATTGTTCCAGTTGCTAAGGATTGAGGAATTGGGTGTTGGGCTGTTCCTTCCTGGAAAAGAAAATATTTGATGCAGATTTGTTGTGACACTGCCATCTTTTTTTGCATGGGGGGAGAAATGTCAAGGGGTGACCTGTGTGTTTTGCTTCGCCAGGGAAATTACACTTGCAGAGGGCTCTTGCTTGTCATGAAGAAGCTCTGCGGGTTTGCAGCATGTGCAAAAAGCTTCGCAATATAGAGGTCCTCCAGGAAATTCTGTCTGTCGCATACAAGCGATCTCGTCTTAAATTTCCGCAGCAGGAATGGGGAGAGGACTTCTTGAGTTTGGTGCAGGCTCCTGACATCCTTCGTAAGAACATCGTCTTTGCTTTTGAAAAACTTTGTTTTATTTGGAATGTTCATGCCATTTCAAAAGTTACGCACGTGTGTAATAGACAAGCACCAGTTTCCAAGATAGACATACAAATAAATGTAAAATCCTGTAGGGCTGGGTGAATGTGTACATACCCATAAATGCAGCCTTCTTCTTTCAGTAAAACCTCGCACCTTGGTCATCTCTCCCTTTGGAAGACCAGCAAGTTTAAGGTTGCAATAGGCAATGTTTCATCCTCCATCCAGCATCCTACCATCAAAGTCATTCACCTCTCTTGGGGCTCTGATCACATGGCATTCCTGCACTGGGTTCCAGATCCATCACTAACATTTTCCCCTTACCTTCCAAGCCTTGTTCTTCCTCACTGCTCTGTTCTTATATCCTTCTATTCTCCAGCTTGTGACCTTTGTTCTTACCCTTCCACTACCCTCAGTTATTCAAGGGGCTCTGGCTCCCTCAGAGGGCTCTGCCCCTTATTCCTAGAACCCCTGCTAGATAACCTGCAAGAGTCCTCCTTGTGTGTTTTCTTCAGATATCTTTCGTGAAGTTTTTGACACTACTCCTAGTCCCTTTATCCCACTGCAACTAAGCCTCGACTACACGTCTGTGACACAATCTCATTTATATCACACTCCTCCTTTTCTACTTCGTTTTCTTCCCTTAGATTGTGAGCCCCTTGGGGCGGCAACTCATCTTCTGTTGTAAAGCTCAACACATGATGATGGTGCTATACAAATGAAAAGTAGTAGTAATTTTTATAAAACAAATGAACACAAATTGCACATATACATGTATCAATCAGGCCATAGATTCAGGGCTGGACCTTCCTGAAACACTGTAATCCATAATACAGGGAGATGCGTCTAAACCAGTGGTTCTCAAATGGTGGGTTGGGACAAAGGGTGGGTCGCCAAAGGGTGATGGAAAGATCAGATAACTCATTGCCTTGAGCCCTGAGCCTTTTCAAAAATCAGATACTGTATCTGCTAATTACCCTGCAAAGAACTCAGCTCCTGAAGTTTGTGCAAATATAAGGAGATATATGTTTGAGGGTCTCTTTTTCTGGTTATAATTACTTACAAATATTGATTCTTTCTGGATCTTTTTTTTAAAGTTGGGTAAACCTGATAAAGTTGGGTCCTGATAGTGTCATTTTAAAAAGTGGGCCCTGATGCTAAAAGGTTTGAGAACCACTGATCTAAACTATTGGAGGGGCAGGGGAAGTGTTTCTTCTCTTCTGGAATTTGAGCATGTGCTGTGAACAGGATTCCCCTGTGCCTCTTGCCCCTGCTAAGTGGGCAAGAGGCACTTTTTGAAGTGGTGTCCTCTTATATTTAGCAGGGGAGAGCAATTGTCCCTCTTCACCCCAGCACAGTGTCTTTCACGTGGCTGTTGCTGGTGGTGTTCTCCATCCTTTTAGATTGTGAACCCTTTTGGGACAGGGAGCCATTGAACTTTAATATTATTTGCCTGTAAACCGCTTTGTGAACTTGTGTTGAAAAGCGGTATATAAATGCTAGTGATTGATTGATTGATTCCCCTTTCCAAAGATGAATCTTTTTTGTAAGCACTCTCCAGATGAGCATGTCACAGGAATGAGAGCGGTGAAGTGAGAGAGGGAAAAGAATATCCCTCTATCCACTTTATCCCTCCCGTGCATAATTTTGTATGTCTCAGTCATGTCCCCCCTCAGGTGCGTTTTTTCTGGACTGAAGAGCCCCAAACACTGTAGCCTTTCCTCATAAGGGAAGACCAAAGGGGTGGTGTTTTTTTATTTTGTTTTTTTTTTGAAACTCAAAGTTCATATTAAATTGCCATTTGCTCAGAGCTTTGGGGGCTCCCATTCTGAGCTGGCAAACAAATTCCTTTTTGTTGTCTGGTCATCTAAATGGGTGTTAAGCTCTCTTTGAATGGCTAAGAGGGTTTTCATCTTCCTTTGATTGTTTAGTAGCGCAATGTTTGTTTTCCTGTAACTCTTAAGTATGAGGACTCTTCACACCCAGATAATCCTGTTTCCTCTGATTCTCTTTCCCTTCCAAGAAAGTTGCTGTTCTGGCTATAAGAAGGGGCAGGAATTCCTCATTACATACTCAAGAACAAGAATTTGTTCTTTTCCACAGTGGTCAGAGACTTATCGGATGGGCTTATGCCCAAAGATATACAGAAGATTATTTTTCTTTGGGAGGCTTCATGCTCTTCTAACAAAGGAGGCTTACTTGGGAATTATTGTTTCAAGATAAGCACTGAAGTGACGTGGTGTGATCCATATTAGAGTCAGGTAGTACATTATATGTAGCCTTTTGTTTTGAGCATCTCCCTGCCCCATCTTTACCTGTTTAGGTTATAGGCAATATACGGTATATTTGCAAGTCATTTAAACCAGGGATTCTTAACAGGGGCGGAGGGTGTATAAGAACCAAATGTTAGAGATTTTAATTACCATTTTTCAGTAAGGATTGAGGTGTTCTTTCCTAGCTATCTATATGTAAAATAAAATCAAGCAATGGATATATTTTGATGTCATATTGGCACTTAATAGGACTTGTGGTGATTATGATTTTGAAGTCTGGCAAGTGTGGTTTGGAGACATATTAGGCAATCCACTGCGGGACTATAATAATAAAAGGTTTGAAACCCTGCTTTAAAACAATATATTTGAGGGAAAATGACTTGGAAGTATTCAAACACCATGATTTAATGCTCAAAAGCCAAATGTTTATTGAAATGAAAATACCTTGATAGGCTCATAGGCGAGGAAGTCCTATTGGCCCATTCAGGGCTTCACAGGCTGATGACAGCACTTTTAAATTGGTTGCCCGCTTGCTTGCAGCAGGCTCAATAGATACCTAAGAACCAAGTAGGGTTAAGAGGAAAAAATACAGAACCTGCATAGTCTGAGGACTGGGCTGTCATTCATGGGATCTTACTTGTCAGGTTTTTCTAAGCTGTTCTTGTTTTGTTGTTTTTTGTTTTTCTACAGCTAAGACAGACCAGAAAATAGAAATGATCGGTCCTGTCTTCTCCAAGGTGAAAGACTTCTTTGAAAGGCTGGTATGTAGTAGGAAGTAACATTGCTATTTAAATGTTGGCTTGCCTTGGTTGTGAATGAGTGTGAATTCCTTCTTGCAATTAGCAGCAGTCTGAAGGCAAATCAGTAGTTCCTTAATGTGTTAATTTTTCATTAAGGAAGGCTTTTCAGATAATTTACACTGTTTGCATAGAAAAAACTTGCCTTGCTGGATCAGGCAAAAGCTCAACTACTCCAACATCCTGTTTCTCATATTGACCCACCAATGTGGGCCTCTGGGAATCCAACAAGCAGGAAAGAGGCAGCCTTGGTAGCAATAACAGTAGTGTAGGTGGGGTGGGGAGAATGGTAAGTACTGCAAGTGCCACAATGCCTTTTCAGCAGTCCCTCCCACTTGCCTTCAGAGCCATTCCAGCAGCCATATGCAGGCACTTGTCAAACTAAACGGTATCTCCTGCATGTTGCTGCCCAGGATGGCTTCTATGGCGAGTAGAAGGGGCTGTTTTCTTGCCATTTTGTCCCCTCTAGCTACACTATTGCCATTGCTACCATCCAGCTGATTTTCAGAGATGCATAGCCTGTATATCGGAGACTTTCTGCAATTTGGTTTATCATTTGCAGAGTGCTGAGAACAGTTTAACATATTGCTGTGTCTCTCTCAGGGCCCACTAACAGTGTTTTCAGCAAAGCAGAGGTGGACTACTCCTCGCGTGGTCCATTTCCATTGTGAAACTGAAGGTCTGGGTTTTTCCCTGAAAGGAGGCCCACCGGCACACGTTTACTGTCTCGACCCAGCTAGTCCTGCAGCAGTAAGTTGGCTTCTCATGTCTTTTCTTTCCTCCTGTTTGCCACAGCTCTGCTTGACAGCTCAGCTGTGTGCTTTGATGCTGTCACCCAAACAGAAGTAACGTGTTGAATTTCTGTGGCAAAAAAATCAGAGTTAAATATTAACAAGAGCAATGCAGCAGCAGTGGACATAATGCATTTGTAGAGGTGTTTGAAAATTCTTATTTACCTTACTCTTATTTACCTTATTTACCTTCTTATTCTTATTTACCTTAGTCCATTGTGTTCATAAGACTTAGGGTGCAAACCTATCTTACTTACTGGAAACAAACACCTCTATGCATTTGAAATAAAAATATTACTGGGTGCTTGTTTCCCCTGTTGGCTTAAGCTGGTTTCTTGTTTTACACTTTTAAGCCTCTGTAGACATAATAGACACTTTCTACAGTATGCCACTGCTCAACTGTGAGCCCCCCACTTTTTAATCTTTAACAATAAGTTTACATTTTTTCATTTGTGTTCTTGTTTCTTGCCATACTTCTATTTTACAACTTCACTTAAAGATCGAGTTCATTTCATGCAAACTCTTATTATTATTATTATTATTATTATTATTATTATTATTATTATTATTATTATTATT
>JAJKFI010000011.1:6333017-6355497 GCA_029204185.1 Lerista edwardsae | reverse complement strand
TGTTTTTTTATTACTATTACTATTTGTTTTAAAAATGTTGACTGCATTTTATGATTTCAAATAAATATGGTACTATTTAAGTATGGTAGTTCCCATTAGCACCAAATGATTTTTTTTCCTTTTTGAAAGAAAGGCCCTCATCTGGATCAGGGCCATGACATATATGGGGGAGGAGGGTTCAAGCCCCTTCCCCCTGCTGTTGTGGTCCTGATCTATGGGGTATGTGCATTTTCACTCAGTTAAACAAGGTAATCAGTTCTAATATTGGACACTTATGCATTGATTGTTACATCATAAGAACATAAGAAGAGTCCTGCTGGATCAGGCCAAAGGCCCATCTAGTCCAGCTTCCTGTATCTCACAGCAGCCCACCAGGTGCCCCAGGGAGGCATGAGACGACAAGATGCTTGCATCCTGTTGCCACTCCCTTGCACCGGGTACCAGTAGCCCACCACCTTTGTAAGGAGGTTGCACAATCCATCATTGCCTATAGCCCACGATGGACCTTTCCTCCAGAAATCTGTCCAATCCCCTCTTAAAGGCATCCAGACCAGATGCCATCACCACCTCCTGTGGCAAAGAGTTCCACAGATTAACTACCCGGTGGGTAAAAAAGTACTTCCTTTTATCTGTTTTAACTCTCCCAACCCTCAGTTTTAGTGGATGCCCCCTGGTTCTGGTGTTTTGAGAGAGGGAAAAGAACATCCCTCTATCGACTTTATCCCTTCCATGCATAATTTTTTATGTCTCAATCATGTCCCCCCTCAGGCGCCTTTTTTCTAGACTGAAGAGCCCCAAACGCTGCAGTCTTTCTTCATAAGGGAGGTGCCCCAGCCCCGTAATCATTCTCGTTGCTCTCTTCTGCACTTTTTCCAGCTCCACTATGTCCTTTTTGAGATGCGGCGACATCAGCAGTTGTAGGCTAGAATGAGCACCCATCAGAACTCAAATGGAGTACACACTTTATAACTGCAGGAACAATTGTACATCTATGCTCTACATTTCCAAGGATGTAGGCATAAGACTTTTGGTTACCTAGGATCTGTTAGCAATTGTCAGAGATGCCTTGCATGTGTGATGACCCCATACTTCTGGAGAGGTATGTGCCCTCTAGGGCAGTTTTTGTTTTCTTTCATTTCAGGCAAGAAAGAGCAGCACAGTAGTTTTGCTCTTCTGATGATTCACCACAAGGAGAAGACTGCCAATTATTTTAACTACATTTCCTTCCTGCTCAGATGTGTGTCAGCTTGCTGGGCTGAGGGCTTTTGACACCTAGACAACGTCCTACTGCAGCAGCATCTGAACTGTTAAAAGCCAAAACCCGATCTCTGTTCCATACTCTGTTGGATCAGATTGAAAGCTCTCATGGTAGTACAAGATCAAAGCAGAGCAAGGTTCCATTCGGCTGAATCTTTACACCTTTAAAAATACTTAGAATATGTTCTGTGCTTCCATAGTGACCCCTATGTAGAGGGAAAAGATGTAATGGGCTAGTAGCAGAGATTTTTCCTTCTTCCTCAACTGGAGGGGAGCATACTGCCAGCTAAGAGAAAGCAGCATGGGGGGGGCAGGAATGCAAGTTGCTGGAAGTCTTAAAATGGCTTTGAAATCAATGACACCCACTTACCATTGGTGAGAGTGTTGGTACATTGTGTTGTAGATAATGAACCAACCTACTGGCAACTACCATAGAGCAGTATGAGAGAAGTCAGATCCAAGCTTCCTACAATCTAGATCATAATTCTAAGGGGAGGACGTTATAGAGGATGAATATTTGGTCCATATATTTGGCAGAGGCAAGATACAGATTTCAGTAGTAACACCATGACTATAAGGCAGTAATTTTTATTCTCATCAAGATTTTAAGAGGTGATTTTCCAAATTTAAAAGGCCCTCCAGTAAACCATGCAAAGCTATTCTAATTTTTAAATCAAGGAGCACATCAAGACAACGATCAGCTAAAATGTGTCAGCGGGTTAGTGCCCCACTCTCCCCCCTAGGCACTGCTAACGTTTTATTTATATCAAACTGTATTATATACCGCTTTTCAACAAAGAAGTTCACAAAGTGAACAAAATAAAATAGTTTCCTGTCGCAAAAGGGCTCACAACGAATTGTGAAGGTGAAAGCCTCAAAACTCAAGTATATTCAACCACAAACTAAATGCAACTCACTTGTGGTATGGTCTCTGGCTAGCAGGGAATAAAACAATAAGGTAGATTGCCCTGTATGTTCAGCATACAGCTATTGTTAATAAATGCTTTTCAACAAAAAAAGTTCATAAAGCGATAACTTCCTTTACAAAAGAACCCTAAATGGCACGCAGCAACCTTTTTCAGGGTTGGCCAGGATATAACCTTTGAGCTCCATGAAAGCATGACTCCACCACCTGCTATACACAGAACGCCTTTGGCAATCCAGATAGTATGAATCACCAGCTCTGACACGACTACTCCTGTTAGCTGGGTAATGCTGGCACCTTTTGAAAAGTGTGATTTTTCAGGGTTTTTGTCCCATGCCACCTTCCATTGCACCTGAAGCAAGGTGATTTACATTGACCCAGTACCCACGTACACAGGTCAGGTGTGAATGAAGGTTGACACATAATTGAGGCTGAAAAAGCATCTGTACCCTTGGCTCTACAGTGCCATTTTTGAGAATTGATTCCCTCTGGCAAATCTGATTAAGCCAATGAGAGCAGAAGTCTTAATTTGATGTGTCATCTACTCAGACACAGCAGTCTAATAATAATTATGTATAATGTGCTTGTCTCTGTAGAAGAAAATAGTAATTTGACTATCAGTTTCCATGCAAGCACACCCAAACTAAGCACCTTTAGTTATAAAAAAAAAATGTTTATCCAGAATCCACCATGGTGTTACTCCAGAGAATTCCAAAATTTCCATGACTGACACTTTTTTCCACATAGGGCAGTGGTTCCCAAACATTTTCCACTGGTGATTTCTAGACCTATTGGGCCGTTGGCCACTGCTCCCCATCAACACTACTATACATTGTATAGAGCAGAAGGGTTTTTATGAGGATTCCATGGCTCGACTCACAGGAGCCACGATTCCATCTAGGAACTGCTGCCCTAGGGAATGGCAGTCAAAAGTGAAGTGCATCAGTGTGGTTTTTGTAACACACCCAGAAGGTAGGGCAGAAGCATCTGATATCAAGAAAACTTCAGAAAACTCTTTGCTTAAAGCTAGCCCTTCCGACAGTGTTACGGTATACAAGATGCAAACATGAAAAACACATGCAATTGCTTTCTACAAAGTCAAAGTACTGGTTCACACAAATAACTATTGTTCACATCGGCCAGCTGCAGCTCTTCAGAGTTTCAGATGAGACTTTCCCAGCCTACACCGAGAATCCAAGGCTTAACATCCTGCATGAACAAAAGCAGTTCTGGTGACAAGCTATAATGCTACTCAAGGCAGTACAGGCAAGCTGTTTTGCAAACAGTGAAGACAGGACAGCCCTTAAAATAATGCTTTGCGCTAGCATTTTTTGAGAAGTTAGTATTTACTTTGGAGAAGACAAAACAATATGTTTTACACTTTTGTTTACAACCTGTACTTGGCTCTTACAGTAATATACCAGCTCCAAACATTGCTTTGCTGCCTCCCTCTCCACTGGAAGAACAAACAGGTATTTGCCATAAATACCTGGGACATAGGGACACGTACCTTTAAGCAATGGTTAATTCATCAGCAGAATTCAAGGACATTCTCCAGTGTACAAAAAAAAAAAAAAAGATTATGTTAAAGATGACTCTTCTTGAGGGACACATTTTATTTTGGTCCATTCTAAAAGGGAGAAAAATGATGCTATTGCTGTGGCTAGTTCTCTCCTGAGAAAAGTAGCACCTATACTTCAGTGCTATCAACTGTGACTGTGAAGTAGCATTTCCAGCGCAGGCAGCTGTCCTCATAATTTAAACTCGAGCTCAGATCCACAGAGAAACTTTAGATGCAACAATGGGGAAAGTTCAACTTGATAACTTCTTTTGCTCATTAGATGTGGCCCTTCGCGGAGGCATTAAGGGAAAAAAGGATTTCAGCTTCGCACTCAGAAGACATCTATTAAAAATTCACCTCACCTACTATGTGCAAGAGTCAGTTACTCCTCCAAGATTCATGCCAATAGACTGATGTTATTTAGTTTGGGTGAAAAACGTATGAATTTGTTGCGCTAGTGTGTGCCCAACTACTAGCTCGAGCTCTTGGACAGAAGCATTACAAAGCTGGTGCAGGCTTCCAAACCGTTCCAGCAGAAGCAAAGCTTTGGCTTTCCCGACCCCTGGGATTTGCTGAACTGTTTGGAATACAAAAGGCTCCAAAAGTTGGGGAGCTTTCTTATGAAGGAAGGGGTTGCTGGCTTGATCTTTAGCTTGCTTCCGGACCTGGAAAAGAACAAAAGTGCAGCCTCAGTGCCCTCTACTGGTTTTAGAGCCAAGCGTTTATTTCAGTGACAGCATTCTTACACTGGAACTTTTTTTGCTGGCTTAGATCAAGGTTCATTTAATTTAGATTTCTAAACAGCAGCCAATTGGCCAGATGCTGGCAAACAGGTCATACTGACAAGAGCCAAGCCCTGGTTTGTATTCAACACCTGGTACTTGAGGGAACTCCGATGACAGACACAAAGGGTTCTATTTCATTGATATGGTCAATACTGAGCAATCTATTGTCTACAAACACAGTACAGTTCATTTTATTTTAAAGCTTTTTAAACCAATACTTTTGTTTTTCCATTTTAGTGCTTTTTCAGCCGGTAGTAGCTACCCAATGCAAGTGAAAAAGCAGCTACACAATGCAAGTGAAAATGAAAAGGCAACACACACACACAGTCAATCTCAAAGAAAAAAATCACCACGCCCTTCAGAGCTAATGCAGCCTCTTGGGCTAAGCCCAACCAAGCAGAGAAGGCACATTAAAGTTTTCACAGTTCTTGCCAAGTACCCTACAAGTCATTTCACACCTGTTTGCAACTCCTATCCTGCATAGTAGAACCATATCTTGTATTAACATTTGTTAAAACAGCACTAATCCTGATCAATACTCATTTGCCAGCCTAAGCACTTCATGAAGATACTTACTAGCTGGATAATAAGCTGTGCAGCTTCTCCCTGGTCAGCCACAGGAAGTAAAGCCATTCCAAGTTCTAGAACAACAAACTTCTGTACCGCAGGAAAATATTGATCACTTATCCGGGTTTTTTCAACTATCACAATTCCTTGAAGACTGCTGGCCTTTAACAAAAAGAGCCAAAATAAACAAAACCATTAATTGCTATTCTAAAACATCCATGTAACTTCTATAGCAATGTCCTGATGTACTGTAGAGCTAGAAACGAGCTTGACAAGACTAGTGGTCTGAGATGGTAGGCAAAAGGGAGGAGAATGTACGGGATTACGTGAGACAGCTCAACACTGACCTTTGTGTACACAGTTCAAATCCAGCAAACATGCAAGCCTGCTATTACTTTTGCACCACTGAAAATACAGAGATGAAGAAGATGGAGACAATGCAGTTCAAATCTATTTTCTTCAGCCTGGGAGATCATAATCAAGATTTGAGGTAATGACTTGATCAGAGATAATTCTACACTACAGGCATGAACCTTGTGCTCCCTCTTCCCCACACAAACTTCACTTCCGCCTGCTTTACTAAAGTCATAGTTTGAAGTTACACCCAAAGTAGAAAACTATGGGTGTGCACTTTCCTTCCTAAATAGGACTGTAAACAGCTTCACACCATGGTTTGCAATCCTGGTTAGGAGGGAAAGCATAAATCACAACTTGCTAGTTACTCAGGGCCTGTGTGGCCAAGGGGACACGCCTGCTCAGTGCCAAGGAAATCCCTCACTCCCCTCCTATGTTCACATCAGGAGCTGGAGCAGAGGAATGCGCATGGATAGTCCCAGATGATGATGTGTGTTTTGCCTGTGAAGCTGCAGTAATTGTCCTTGCCAACCTAGTTCTCTAGCACCAAACTTAAGGCTGTAAGAGAAGCAGAAAATTGTTCCCAACCTCACAAAGAGATACAGCAAAAAGCCAGAGACTGATGCTAAAATCCTATAGTAAACTGGGAGGAAGTCATATTGAACTCAATGGTACTTACTTCTAAGAAGACATGCATCAGGTTGCAAGCCCATGAACACATTCTTGCGAATAAGCCCCATTGAAGACTGTGGGATTTGATTTGTTTCCTGTGAACTGCCTTTAGAATTGTGCTGAAAGGAAAGGGCAGGGTCCCAACCAGTACCCATTCTGGCTTTGTTATCAAGGTCCATGAAAACTAGTGGACCCCTTGAATGCTGGTGATATTGATCAGCTTGTTGCCAATATAATTTTGTATACACAATGGTCACAACTAGACTTCCTTATGTTACTTACATTTCTAAAGCGGACAAGTCGTCTTTTGAAGTCAGTTCCTGCTACCAGGTCTGCTTCAGAAATATAAAGAACACAGGATCTATTTGAAAGATGAAAATCGACAAGTCCCAGGCCATCTTCTAGAATTAGCTTAACTTTCCCTTTTAAAAAATGATAAGAAACAATGGGAAACTATAGCAGCCTGCTTGTTAAAAATGGTTTGCTAGCAGTTTAATTCTATCTTTAATTCAAATAGATTTATTTTCAAGTATATTAGTTTAACTAGCATACTATAGTTAAGACTGTAGCCTCTTGTTACAATTCTGAATATAAGAAGTCATAACTAACTGTAAAAACATGGCCATTGCCCTTTTTAAAAGGTACAGTTCTTATACCGATTACATGTTGTGTACTATTAAAGCATGGCCCATGAAAAGTAATAAAGCCGTCAATTTAAAAATCAATAAAACCACCTACAATTCATATCCCTTGTAGTGAAATGAGATGTTTTTGAAAACAAAATTCTATATATTATTTTCTATTTTTGTTTGTTTGTTCTTCATTATCACACTTACCCTGTATCTCCTGAACAATCTGCGAGCCTTTCCATTTCTCATTGCCAATCACATGTCCATAAGGGACATTCACAGCTCCTGCTCGGACAGGAGTGGATTCATTCGCCATCATGGAACTTCCACCTGTTTGTTAGCTCTTATACATATTATATGAAAGGAAACTTGTGTTATTGTTGAGATACAGGAATTTAAAATGAAACAATTATACACCAAACACGACATATATACACAAGCCTTTTATTGAGAGTTCTATTAGCTTTCTTAAGCACAAGCTTATAAGCTTCTGGTGACAGAAGAGATACTTCCTGAATTGGAAAAGGAAGAGGATATATAGAGAAATGGGCTGGAGTATCCAAACATCCAACACTCTGGTCTAATCCGTCACCTCCACACTTCTTCTTCTGCTCTAACCTCCACTTCCTTCTTCAATCCAGAGAGGGGAAGCAAAAGAAGCTGAAACATCACCATGTTGTTTGTTTGTTTTTTGGCATACTGCATCAAGCACCAGGAGATCTTGGGTCAATTCGGCTATACCACAAGACTCCTGGGCATGCGTATGTCCAGCGTTACAGACCAATACAACAACTCTTTCAGAATATGTCATGCAGATGTCTCACCTGGCGATCTGCACTGCAGGCAGCCAAGTATACTAGTATCCACTATTATTGACATGTATGAACCTATTATACAATATATTTTTTTACAGCGGGTGAGCAAAACGTTGCTTAGCCCACACAGCACCCATTCAAAATTTTAAAGAGCATGCACGTGTACATCTCATCCCGAGAGGCAACTTTACAGCTCTACAACCACAGAGCTGATTCAACTGCACGTGTGAACACACCACTTTCGCCTGCAAATGCGGCCGCGTGTTTTCCACCCCTACGAACAGCTGGATCGCATTCCAGCACTAATATTATCTAAACTGCACTGCCCGCCCTCACCTCTTCACTCACAGCTTCCAAGGAGAGCTATAAACAGACCCACTCAAGCGCGCTTCCTCCCCCATACACACCTCAGGTCATTCATCTGGCGCGCGCCGAACCTACTCTACATCGCCCGCCGGCCAATCAGAGCGAAAGCCCCGCCCTCCTCCAAGGAATCAACTAAACATCCTTGGAATCAACGGCCGCAACGGCTCCTGGTTGCTAAGGGATGAGCGGAACCCGTGCACCAAGCAGCGATTGGTGGAAGCTCGAAAGCGCAGCCAATCGGCTCGCAGCTTGTTGCAGGGTGGTAGTGAAGGAGGAAGCGTCTCTGTTTAGGGGGGGAGTGGCAGGGCTGGGCCTCTCTTCCCCCCTGTTCAAGCTCCTTAGTTCGGCTTTGTTTTCGTTTTCTTTTCTGCCTCCTCGCTTGGCTCCTCCGCTCCCATGGCGTCTTATTTCAGGAGAGGCCGAAGGGGCCCGTTTGTGAGTATTCTGCCCTCGGAGTTCCAAGGGCGGGGAAGTCCCTCCTTCCTATTGAGGACCGGAAATGATAGGAGATGGTCCTTCAGGGGAGAGTGGCCCTGGTTGCCATGGCGACCAGGGAATTTATCCGTGCCCTGCAAGCATCCCCAGCCTGGGCGGTTGATGGAAGGAGGAATTCACTTATAAAATAAATAAAGGCAAAGTGTGTGGGGAACAATCTCTGTGCAACAAGTAGGGAGCAAATTAAGCTGCAGTCCTATTCTCGCTTATCTGGGAACACAATAGGACGCACTTCTGAGTAGACACGTATTAGGATTGTGCCATATGCAGCACTTCAGATCCTGAGCCTAGAAATTCGGAATCTTCATGTACACATTTTTCCCCCAGTCTGGGTGGCCATTGGCTTCCATGGTGACACTATGTTCTGGAATACAAGATGATCTTTAAAATAAGGGTATTTGCCAACTCCTAAGGGTAATTGATATGATGTAAAAATATCAGTAGTTTAGAAAGACCTGGCTCTCGAAATATGCCCCATTTTATATAGCTTATATTTCAGAGAATTACAAAGTATATTGCATCTGACAGTGTGACAGGTTGTTTCTGCAGTGGAGCATATTTTTGCCTAAGGGGTTCTTGCATATATCAATATAATTTGATTATTAGTGATAACCAAAGTCATCCATAGATTTAGAACCATGCTGCATACATTAATATGCATGGATTTGTTCTTCCCTTTTGTGTTGTTTTGTTAGTCTTTGTGCATGCTCAGTTTTGTGTTGCTTTGTCGTGTTCATTCAGCCATTGCCAACTAACTTTATTTTAAATTGTTTAGAAACATATAGCTCATGGCCTGGTCCCTGCAGCTACCATAGCTCCTAAACCTGCTGTCCCCCGCACCCCTCCCCCTCGTAGTCCAAACCCTTCTCCAGAAAGGCCCAGGTAGGTTTTAATGTTCTTCATCTCTTATTTACCAATCATTACATGGAATTAAAGCAATTAATAGAACTGAATAGTTAGAAAATTGCATGTTTGTATCTTTCCTATAACCTTTAGATAAGCCAGATACATGTTACTAGGTAGAAGTGTTGTGGGCTTGAAGGATCATGACAGTGGGTGGTTGTCATTCATTTACATGTGTTAATTTTGTATTAATTTGATATTGCCCATTGAGGATGGCTAAAAGCATCTATTGACAAGGCAAGTACCACAGATGTAAATTTTGCATATACAGTACTTATAAATTATCTGTCAACCTTTTCTTTGAGCCTTTGAAGTCATTCTCTGGTATCTGGTTGTCTCTCTTTTTGAAAAAAAATCTTGCTTTTAAAACCCTACAGCATCATCTTTTAGTGCCTGTTCATCCATTCAAGAGAATCCAGTGGCATCCAGTGTGGGTAACCAAAGGCTGTCTGAAGAAGAAAAAATCTTTACCACTGGATTCTTTTAGGCATGTTACCTGGCTTGAATCTCCTCAAGGCAACAAAGCAGGATTTGATGCATTGCAGGCTGGCCTACATTGTAAATGTATGGAAAAGGATAACACTGATGTCTTTTTGTTTGTGCAAGTTTTAGCACAAAAAACCTCTTCATGGTTTGTACAGATGCAAATAAAAATAGTAATTGAAACTTCACTATCTGGAGAATCAGCATAATCTACCATTTCAATTTCATGCTAATCTCAGAGCATGAAGGTTTCTTTCTCTCCATCACATGCAACATTAGCTTTAGGGCTTCACTCAATTTTAAAAAGGATAAGCCTTGAAGAAAGCTTCCACTTTAAATTTTATGTTTTCTGTCTTCTAGATCTGCTCTAGCAGCAGCTATTCTTGTGACAACTCTGACTGGGCGGACTGTTGCCATCCCTCAACCTCGTCAGAGATCTTTTTCTGAAAGTGATGCCAGCAACTTGCAGGATCGGGAGAGCTATAACGAGCCATATGCCGCAATCACTGAGTTACGAATGGGGTAGGATATACTGCACATCTTGGCCCAGCCTGTTAGTTGTTGGATTAGAAAAGAGAAAAGAGTTGTGGAATGATGTCTTCCTCCAGTAGCAGAATGTAGGATTTCAACTGTGTGCGTCCAGTAGAGATGAACAGTTCAAACCAGTTCTTGAGTTCCTCCCATGTTTTTCAGCATTGCAGCTACAGATTCCACAAACAATGCCAGTAGTGCAAAAGTGCATTTAGAAATTGGCCTAGTTCATACAGTTGAGTGGAGCATATTTTACAGTTTACATTGATTTACAGTTCCCTGTGATTATCAGTACTGGTTTGAAGGTTTGTGCAGAGCAGATTTTGTCCAGTTTGGACAAAGATTTGTCTGAACTTGGAAGGGAATGGGAGAGTGTGAGGGAAAGATAAGGCATAAGAGAAAGTGTGCATTTAATTGTTGGGATTAATTGGTCCAGCTGTTTTCAGATCCAGGCATGGAGAAAACAGGGGTTTCCACAACAGTGGGGGTTGACTAATCGTAATTTCCAGGTACAGCCTGATTTTGGGATTGAATGTTGCAGTGGATAAAGCCTTGTATCAATGTATACTGGTAATACAGTAATCTTATCTTTATTAAATACACCCCCACTGCAACTGTAATGTATACAGTTGATCTTAGTGGACTAAAGGGTTTTACTAGGAAAATGTTCAGTTTGGATAGCTGCTTTGTTTTCTGTCTTTTGCTTGTGAAATTCTCTGCATTTTTAAAACCTTTACTGGGGAGAAGTAACCCAGAGTGAGGGCACAATCCTAAACTGAATTAGGCTGGCATAAGATAAGCCAACAAAGTTTGGCCAGCGCAAGGGACACTGTAAAGTATTTCTGGACCACTCTCAGAGTCAGAGAGGCCAGCACACAGACATGCACCATCCCCCCTGATTCCGAGAGTAGTCCAAAAGCACTTTATGGTATCCCTTGTGCTGGCCAAACGTTGCTGGCTTAGTTTATGCCAGCCTAACTCCAGTTTAGGATTGCGCTCTCAGACTAGTATGTATTAATGTATTATGTATTCTGTTTTCATTAGAAACTGGAAGAGTGATGGCGATGATAAGAGTGTTCAGTCTTTGGGAATATCTGGAAGTTGTTGTGAAGATGAAGACATGGACACATTTGCTTCGGACACAGAAAAAGATCAGGTTATGAATAAAACCACAAGCATGAGCAGTGACACTCTGTATGCTGTTCCACACAAAACTAAAGCGGTAAACTTTCAGGTGTGTGCTTCCATCAGCTGTCTGAATCTAAACTGTATGCATCTTAAATTTTTGTAATATCTGAAATTATACTGTCATCAGATGCTTTCTTTACATGTACAAAGGAATGCAAAATGGTTTTCCATTTTATCCCAGTTTATCTGCTTTTCCACTTTGAAAATGCAACCAAATCTCACCTGCAGCAGTAGCATCCTAACCTTTCGGTGCTAGAGCAGAAAATTCCAACTCTTGAGACCTACCAATTAAAAGCTGTTACAGTTGAGGCCATTGGGGGTGCTATTTTGTAGCTTTTTTAATGATTAAAAAGAAGCATAAATTGAAACTAGGGTATCATTAAGTTGAAACCTTCTGACTCTTCATCAAGGCATTAATACATGGTGGTTGGCTGAAAATATCTAATGTATATTAATGGAGGTAATTAGTATCTACATATACAGCAAGCTGACACAAAGCCTATTTGCTATGTAAACCACTTTGTGAACACTCTTGTTGAAAAGTTAAAAGTTATTAAATATTTTAAATAAGTGATTCTTATTTAATAAGTGTAAAATTGAGATCAAATTTCTTTACCATCCTTCATGGGCATACTTACCACTTGTAACTTATAGCACAAAAACCTTTCACGTACAAACAAAAATAGTAATTGAAATTTCAGTATCTGGAGAACATGCAGAGCCTTATATTTCAGTTTCATGCAGATCTCAAGGCACAAAGGTCTGTTTCTCTCAATTGAGATGTTATGCTAAACCATGAGTAAGAAAAGCTTAACTGTGGTTTAGCTTGGTCATCTTCAACTTGCCAAAGATTGGGCCCCCCCTCAAACTCCAACCTACAACAAGGGACCTATTTTAAGAACCAAGTGGGCAAGTGAGCAGCCATGGCACCTCTTCCTGCCTGGTAGTGTCTAGTCGGCACACACAGTCACTGTGTTCTTCATCTTTTTCTCTCAAAGCCAGTCAGAAGGAAAAGGAACAGAGAGTGGCATAGCCAGAGTGTGTGTTCAATTTATGAAAGGTGAATTGAGAGAGAGACATAGGGAATCCTATGAAGAGGATGTGTGGGAGATAGGGGGTCATTGGATATGGAGATGGCTTGGCTGAAGCAATCCTGCCAAAGCCATTGGCATGTACCTTATCTAGGCTTCCTAGTACTTTCTATTGAATGGGTCTGAACCTCTACAGAGAACAGCAACAGCCGGAACCCACCCAAGGTCAGGTTGGAATCTACTTCTGGGTCCAGCCCTGCCTGCCTATATTGAAAACCTCTCATCATAGTGTGTCATCTGAATTGGTAACTCCTAGTTTGTAAGCAGCTGGTGAAATGGAAACCATGGTTTGAAATGGATTTGCAAACTGTGGTTTGGTATGATATATCAGCTGACAAAGCATAGTTACAGCCATGGTTCTGCCTCTAGAGACTGCTGTGCTATGGAGACAGGAATGAACTTATTCCGAATGCTGAAAGGAAAACAAATGAAAGTGGATAAGCATCTCTAAACCATGATTTGTCTCCTAGTGTATTTAGAAGCTCAAACCATGGTTTGGCTTCTAATATGATTTAGTGCAAATCATAACTGACAAAATGTCCAAATTGATCCTTTTATGTAGAAGAAGCTGAGAGCTGTTCCTTCACCAAGCAATTTCCAAATTACCTTGAGAAGATAAGTGTAACAAAGTTTGTTTTTTTTAATCGGGGAGAACTGACAAGCAGACTGGGTATCATATTGGAAACCCCTATCCCAGGGAATTATAAACTTTGTAACCTGCTTGAAACATCTGCTCAGTACTCATTGATTTACTTGGTTGTAAAAGCTATTTTTGAAACTCCCCCGGCAATATTGTTTCTCCCAAATAATGAAAGCTGCGATGCCACAAAGTTGAGTTCGGACAGATGCTATGATTCATAAAGCAATCTACTGGCAAGAATCTCTACCTCCTAAGTCCAATTGATTTTTTTTCTTTATTATTTGTGGTGTCGATTTTTGTGTTGCTTGCATCTGAGGGAGCAGGCAACTTAACAGCCTATCATCAGAGCAGGTTAGATTCCTCAATGAAACAGAATTAAAAATTTAGTAGACAGAAAAGTGTCGGAGGGGGAAACATAGAGGAGAAGAAATGAGCAATAAAATGCAGTGTATGTGTCAGGAGGCAGTAAATGACCTTGGGTGAGGCAGAGAAAAGCAACAAAGTCCAAAACTTTGAAACTTATAAACACAGTAATAGTGAAATAAGTAGGAGCCCTTCACAACAGTGCCTCCTGCGTCTGTGTCACTGTGCAGGTGCAGGATTGCATGATAGAATGTGTCTCTAAAAAGCAGAAAGCTAATATGCCTGGGAAAATTATTCTAACTTGGCTTTCTCCAAGAAAAACCTTGACATTGGGAGAGTGTTCAAATGTACCTGGATTCTGTCTGCGTGGGGCCAGTAGTGTCCCTGGGGGGGCTCTACATTTTGAAGATGCCTTATTTTGCTGTGTAAACTGTTCTTCTCCCTTTCCATAGTAGGCAGTCCTCGCAGTGAAAAGCAATGCCTCTGCATTGTTTACTGGCTACAACTGCAAGGGAGAGGAGCAGTTTATATGGCAAAGTAAGGTACCTTGCAAAACTTAGCACCCCAGCTGCCTCCAGGGAAGCTACAGCCATGAGTGTATCTCTCCCCCTCCCTAGATATATTTACTTTCAGAAGAGAAGGCAACAAAAGAAATGTATGTGCTTGCATAATGCTAGCAGCAAAAGAGCTTAATGTTATACAATGATTGAAGCAAATTCTGTATTAAGTATCTTGGAACATATAAGAAGGAGATTATAACTCTGAATGAACCACAAATGTCCATGCTTTATTTGTGTATCATGGATCGGCATTGCAACATTTAATTTTTTTTGATGAAGTGAATAAAACCTTTCTGATCAACTAAAAAGATGCCCCTGATTTATGAGGCAGCAGGTTTGGAAAGAAAAGAAACTAAGGGTGTAATCTGAACTTGGGCAAGAGCAGCAGGCTTGCAGGTTTGCGCTGCATCCTAACACAAGTTAGGATTGCAATGGAGTGCAACACAGGGCAAGGAGATGTTTCTCCTTGCCCTGGGGTAAGCCCCAGCCAGGCTGCTGGGGTTCCTCAGATCTGCGCCTGCTGTTTAGCAGGCACAAATCCGAGTGCCCTGCTGTGGCCCAAATTGGGGCCACGTGGCTGGGGACAGGGCCCCACCCTATCTCTGGGCTGCCCCACCTGCCCTCTCACCCTCCTTCCACCTTTCCAAAATGGCCCCGCACTGGCCGAACTCTGCTGGCGCAGGACCAGTTTGTGATCCTGCTGGCGTTGCTGGGCCACCACTACTCTCTGCGTTGACTCAGCGATTCTTAATGCTGGTGCAAATGTGCCTTATAGCATGTTTGTGGTAGTGCTGGGCTGGTGCAAGGGAAATGCGTTGGCCCTACAGAGCACTTGATTTGCACTGTAATACAAGTGCAATCTTAGAATAGGAATTTGTCCTTCTCTCAAAGGAGGAGGTGCCTCTTCTAAAATGGTGCCTGTTGTGATGCATTCATTCAGAGTTAACCCTTTATCGCTCCATTTTACTTTTCTCTGAACTGGGAAATGACCTATCCAGTGGCATCGCTGAGGTGGGGCTGGGGGTGTATTTGCCCCTCCTGTATTGTAGTGGAATTTTCCGCCATCTCTGCAGAGGGGCCTCCATGGCCTGGCAGTGTAACTGAGGCCATCCCTTTGCAGGAAGCCTACTAGCACCACCACATGCTTTATGGGGTATTGCACCTTAGACACTGAGTCAAGGTTTTTCCGTATCTGTCACAGCTTTCCAGAAAACATGCTGTGAAAGAGATTAACTAAGGCTGCAAGCCTACTGACGTTTCCTGGGAATCATTGAATGAACTGTGATTTTGTTCTGAGTAAACCTTCATAGATTAATACTGCAATCCTATCTAAATCTGCCCATAAATAGATCACATTTAATTTAATTGGAATATGATTAATCAGCTAAGAGTGTGCTATGCAGATTTACTCCAAAAGAAGTCACTGAGATTTAGAAAGCATAGATTGGCCTGCCCTGTAAGTTTTCTTTAGTCTGTTATTAGCCCTAATATAAATAAAAAGCTGGTTCTGGCTCAGTCTTGCTGTTGCAATGTAGAGACAAAAGCCATCCCAGGCAGTGCAGCCCTATGTGTGACATTTAGTTGGGCAGCATTGCTGAGGAAATTCTTTATGTATGCAAGATAAACAGAGTGTGTGTGTGTGTGTGTGTGTGTGTGTGTGTGTACCTTTTTACTGCAACATGATGTCCAAGACAACTATTGTAAATACATTGTCTCCATTTATATACTGTCAATCCTCTTTATCCATGACCGCACTCTCTGCAACCTCACTTATCTATGAGGGGCAGAATTGGTAATTTCCTTGTTATCTGCACCTATGTCCTTGTTATCCACTGTAGAGACCTTCCAAAGGCTGCAGGAACCTTCAGAGTAGCACCTGTGACCAGCATTGACCCCTTTAAAATGACTGGCCAAAGCATCCGCTGGCCATGTTTAAGGGGTCCACGCTGGTCACAGGTGCCATTTGGAAGATCCCTGAAGCATTCGGAGATCTTTTGGCACTTCCTGCAGCACTCTGCTGGCTTCCTGAGGGTCTGTGCTGGATTTATCTGATGGCAGATAAGGTACTCCTTGCACCTAACCCCATTGATCCCAGAGGATCAGTGGTTTGTTATCTGCGAATTCACTATCTGCAAGGATTTCCAGGAACAGGCTTGTGGACAGTTATAATGGAAAATGAAGGAGAGGGAGGGAGGGAGAGACTGATATGTCTTTGGCTAATCATTATTGTAAGTTACGTGTGATCATGTACAGACATATCTCGGCAGTTCGTAAGCCGAAACAGTGGACTTACAGTTTGTACTGCAATCTTTTTACTTAGGAAGACCTCCCAATGTCTTCTAGTACTGAGGGTGGAGAAGGTGGACCTATTCGTCTCATTCAACCTGACTTTCAAGTGGAAGGTAAAGCCGTTTTTTTTGTTGCAATGAAATGGTCTGTTGAGAGACCTTGATTTTTAAGCATAATTTTAAAAGTATAGGTAGGCCCATGTTATCTCTGGGGAATCCATTCCAGGAACCCCTGCAGATAAGGAAAACCACATACGTTCAAATTCACAGTTTTTTGGACTGCCCCCGAATATTTCTGGCCATGTTTCTGGAATATTTCTGGACAATATTTCTGCGGGGCTCAGAACATCCTCTGGAGGTGAGGGAAATACAGCTCCCCCACTTCCAGAGAGTCCAGGTTGGACCACCCCGTCGGTTTGGGTGGGCCCGTGGACCCTGGAATCTTTGGTTTCCAAATCTGCGGTCATGGCAACCTGGAATTCACATTTCAGACTTGGCACTGAATAGCGAAAGTGGGAAACACAGCTCTATGTGTGGCATATTAATTTATATGGCTAAGTTCTCCCCAGTTCATCGTATTTTTCAGACATTCCTTTCAGGGGTGAATCACTGCAGTCACCTGTGTGTCAGTATGACTCCATTTGTATTGAGCCTTCTTTGACGTTTGGATCAAGGCTGATGCTGCACCTATTTGAGTGTTCATTTGCAGGCATCTTGCTAATTATGTCTATCATTGGCTATTAGTTGTTATGGATACAGCTATAAAATTACAGAGGTTCAGAGATGGTATACCAATGAATGCCAATTAAAATGAAGAGGATTACTGCCTTCATGGTTGACTTATCATCTGATTGCCTATCATGGCAGCCTGAATGCTGGATTTGATGGCCCTTTTGGTCTAATCCAGCATGGCTTTTGATTGTTTTGGCTGTGCCTTTCTATGGTAAATCATACTAAGATGGCTTATAGATATGTATAACGGCAAATAAAAAGCTATACTAGCAGTAAAACAGATAAACTGCAGCAGAAGAAGCGTTGTAAAGAACCATGTTGGCAGATAGCAAATAAAAAAATTTCTTAGGCTCTGACTAAAAATGTCAGTTGAAATAAAGAGCCCAGAAAGAAACCTTTTCCTTGTTTTCCAGAAATTGACCCTCCTGATGCACAACTTAAGGTAAGATTATCAGGAAAGAAATAATGTGCGTATGTGACATGTTTTAAGAGAGTATATTTAAAGATCATATTATTTTGCACAAGTAAATACTTTCATTCAGGGAAGTGTTTAATACAATTTGGTGCAGTTAATAAATGGACGGCCTTCATTATTTTCAGCCTTGCAACAGCCCTGGCTAATACTATTTCTGTTTTCTGAGACTGAAGAAAAGTTTTCAAAAGTAGTTTGTAATGCAATTTGAGTCATATAGGATGTGAGATGAGAGGATGGGTCTGTTTCTCACAGGCGAAAAAGTATAGTACTTCTTAGTATGCCCAAGTACTTGGCATAGCTAAACTTATTGTTTGTATCTCAGCCAAGGGGCCAAGTATTTACCACTGATTAAACCACTGATTATTATGATTCTCCTATTTTCTGCTTATTATTATAGAATATTCTATAAAGTGTTTCAGAAATTGTAACTGCAACGAATGACTGTGGGCCCTTGGTATCTGCAGGTGATCTGTTCCAGGACACACACACCCATGGAAATAGAATTCTGCAGATAATGAAATCCACAGGGGGCCCCAACTAGTGTCCCAATTACACTTACCTGGAGGCCTCTCCTAGCCCTCCAGAGGTCATGTGTGGCCTCCCAGACTCCTTGGAAGCCTCACGGACTCTTACGGAAGGCATGTCTGGTTGCATCCAAGAAGTCCTGAGGCTCCACAGCTATTCAAATCTGTGAATGAAGACTCCTTGGATAAGGAGTGCCCACTGTAATTTTAAGAGTTTGGTAAATCAAAAATTATTTCTGAAGTAACTGCAGAGATCCTTGTAGGAAAGGAGAGCTCTAACAGGTCATATTATGTTGTTTCCTTGCTAGGTAGAAAAGCAGTCAACAGAAAACTCAGTGAATGAAAAGCCTCCCTCATCCTCAGGTACTTGACTCTCTGATGTTTGTATGTATAGTACATCTCTTTCATTTGAATTCAATTATAAATACAATTTTAGCTTTATTCATGTTGCCCATATTTGTTTGTACTATACTGCTATGTTTCCCAGCCTGGGCGCTGCAACTCCCAGGGCAGTGGGAAAACGCTTATTCTTCCCTTAAGGGGAGTGGCGACCAGCGGTGATGGCACTTAAGTTAAAAAAGAGGGTTTTTTGGACTTAACTGTCAGTGGCTGGAGGTGCCACAAAACCCAAATTCTCTTCTCTTCCTCCAGGTAAGTCTGAAAACCCCTTTCTTAACTTGGCAGCTGTGCAAGCCCAGAAGTGCCTTTGCTGCCGAGCCTCCACCCCTGTGATGGCCCTGCAGGTATTTAGTGTTCCCCTTACTTTTGAGTAACGGTTGGGGGCCACTGCAATACTGACACTGTTTTTTGGTTCAAGCAAACAATGATTACATACTCAGGTTTTGGTGCCAGAGTTTGTGATAATACACAAACCAAAATGTATAGAGTTATAATGAATAATCTCCAAGGAGACCTTGAGCCCCTTAATCCCAAAAAAGTATTCTGAATAAAATTTTCCTTCAAATGTCTCCATTCTTTCCCCCTTGCTGTCCCTTATGCCTGAAACGGCTTCCTGGAACACATGTGTAGTGCTTTCTCTTATTTCCTTTGTATTCTTTCTTATGACTCACCTTTTTGTGAAAGATTTGGCACAGTGTGTTAGTTCTTCCTTTCTGTTATTAAGCTTAAGTACCTGTAACTGAAACAATTGCACATTTTTTTTCTGTCTCCATTTTTTCTCTCCTTCCTCTGTTATTTCCCGGTGTCTGTAAGTTCCTCAGGGCAGGGACCCATCTGCTCATGTTTCATGATGAGCATATGCATTGATGGCTCTAAATGCATAAATTAATTATTATACTTGAGAACAATTATTATTACACTTGAGAGCAACACTTATTATACTTGAGAATATAGTCCTATGAAGAAGTGATGGTGAGCACTTGATTCAATTTCTTTGGCAGATGCAGCAGTCCGTAGAAAACAGAGTCAGCTCACCCTTGCTAGAGAAAAGGTCCAAAAACTACAGGAAGAACACTGGCATTTGAACGAGGCAAAACAAAACCTGTCTTCACAGCTTGAGGAGGCAAAGCAGCAAATGAAGGAACTTCAGTTGAAAGTTAAGGAAGTGGAAAAAGAAAATAGAAAACTAAGCGAAACTGTGCAAAATTCACACAGTGAAGGTCAGCTGACAACAGATGAATTGAACGTGTTTGCATGAGAATGTGATTCTTATTTCAAGTATAACTGAGCAGTAGCGGCAACAGGTAGTGGTGAGGTGCTTAGGAGATGTCGGAAGGGCCAGTGGCATGGGGGAGGGGCTGAGGCAAGGTGTTCCCTCTCCACAGTGCTCCAGGTGTTTCCTGGGCTTGTTGCCAGGGGGGTTAGCACTTGTTGCTAGAAATGGTGAATGCCCAAAATTGGCCCACCCACCCTCTCTCAGCTCCAAAGGACTCCAAAGTGGAGCCTTTCTGCAAGTAAGGACATGTCCAGGCCAGGCGTGGGATGATGTGAGGGGTGAAGTTTCCATGTCACTGTGGTGCCTGGTCCCGGGTACCAGGAAGCTATGTGTCTTTGGCTGCACCAAAGACAATATTGAATCTTTATATTCTGCATTGCTCTTTACAGGACCAATTGTGCAATTGGTGTGTCTTTTCTGTTTTTGTTCAATGCAGAGGAACGTGCAGAACTGCTTTCACTAAGACAACAGGCCCAGGAACTGGTGGATGAAAATGATGGTTTGAAAATGACTGTTCATCGTTTAAATGTGGAATTGAGTCGTTACCAAGCGAAATACAGACCAATTTCACCAAATGAGGTAGGTAAATTGTGGTATTCTGACATTGGTGTCTCAGACTCTCTCTTCCCATTGCGTTGTTTAAAATCTTCTGCATCTACTTTATCAGTTGGTAAATCAGATAAAGGAAACCTTTAATCAAGGAAAGTTATTGCGTGTTTAACATGTCAGATTTTCCTTGCTTTCACAATGCCGTAAAGCACTAATGAAAACACTAGAGCTTGCAGATAACATTAGATTTCTGTGTACATAATATAAAGGACTGTTAAGTTGTATGTGTGTTGGCAGGTTTGTATTCTGTTCCTTCTGCATTTTTCATTACCGGTAGCAATACATCTTCTGCAAATATTACAAAGATCAGCGAACTGTCATTCAGACTTATATTCAGCTATTTACAGAAGAAGGAAGAAGTAGTTTTGCAGACAAATCTCCTTGCCATCTACTAATTCTTTTTGACAGTACATCCCACATAACATCCCAAAGTTTTCTCAAGATCTTTTCATATTCTCAGCATGATCTCTTCTGGATCATTCATTCTGTGAACCAGGCTTCCATAGGCAACTGAATTAACTTTAAACCAGTACAGCTTGGGTGCCACATAAGGCGGCCTTGCAAAGATGTCCACCGAAATTACCAGCCCACAGCAGTTCTTACTAGCCACCTGCTCAAATGCATGTTAATTCTAAAAATGCTCCAGTTCCTTACCTTTTACAGCAAGTGGGTAGAAAAGTGATTGTTTTGAATTAGAACAGGGGTTCCCAAAGTCCTTCGTGGGAAGAGGGAATCAAGTATTTGCAGGGGTGGGCCTGCAGCAGCAACGTGATCCCCAGGATTGTCCTGCTGGGCATAGGAGGTTTTATTACACTTACCAGTCTCCAGTGCTGAAGTCCTGGGGGTCCTGGGATGCTCTGTGGGGGGCTCTCCAAGCCTCCGTTGCTGGCTTCCCCCCTCCCTGTCTCTTAAAGGTGTAGGGAGAAGTGCTTCCCTGGCTGGTGGGTCATGAACCACTGGATTAGAGGATTGGAAAGGAAGAGCCAATAATCAATATTTCCACTGTGAGGTAACTTCAAAGGGAGTAGTTCTTCTCTCCCTCAAAAAATGCTCACTCCCAAACTGCCGCAGGTGGACAGATCTTCCCTGTTTACTCAGATTAGAATTTGATTTGATAAGAATTGTTGTGTTCCGTGTGGCTTACTCCTAGATAAAAGTGCATAGGATTGCTGCCTTATTTCTGAGTAAATGTGCATAAGATCATAATATTGGCTTGAAACCCTAAACTCATACTAAGATTTGCTTGCATAAACATGCCTTAGAACAGGGAGCATGGCATAAAAGTGCACGCAGAATGATTTTATTTTATCTGAAGAGATCAATAGTTGCAGCTCTTTTCAAATACAGAAAGCAAGCAGAACAAAGGGCTAACCTTCCATATTCCAAATGACTTGCCTTCAGGGCACACAGGAGCAAGAAAACAGGCTAGCACAAATTACCCGTTTGACCCAGACAACTGCAGAGTCTCCTTTAGGTACACATGTACTAAAGGTAGACCTGCTGTCTGCATTTCTTGTCCTTTTGGTGAAACAGATTTGCAATAAAAATAAACTGCAGCTGGGCAGGGGAGCTTTAATAATCAGCTCTAGTTACCCGAGGACAATTTGTTCTTGCCACAGGCAAATAGGAGAGCGACAATTTGCAAGCTTAGTTAGGTTCATTAAAATGCCCTGTTTGTCTATCAGTAATGGCTAGGAGTTTTTGAAAACAGTATTATTTTTTCCGCAGATTTTGCTATTTGAAAAGCAGTGTTACATGCTTTTTATTCTAAGTGCTCATTTTTATAAAGTTTAAATGCTTTGAACATGCACTAGGTAGGTGATATATGTGATACAGTGTTAGCAGATGCAGCCACAGTATTATTTCTAAGTGGAAAAGTAAGATATTTTCCAGAAATCAAAATGAATTAAACACCCAAATTTTGTGTTTTTTATTAGGATACTAGCTTTTATGTACCCGGCTTCGCTCGGGTGTTTATAGGTGCCATCACTG
>JAJKFI010000011.1:6276009-6332917 GCA_029204185.1 Lerista edwardsae | reverse complement strand
CCCCCCCCACTCTCATGTGTGCCTGGGTGTTTATATGTCCCATCCCTGCCCCCCCACTCTCATGTGTGCCCGGATGTTTATATGTCCCATCCCTGACCCCCCCACACACACTCACATGTGTGCCCCGGTGTTTATATGTCCCATCCCTGACCCCCCCACTCACATGTATGCCCGGGTGTTTATATGTCCCATCCCTGACCCCACCCCCACTCACATGTGTGCCCGGGTGTTGATATGTCCCATCCCTGACCCCACCCCCACTCACATGTGTGCCCGGGTGTTGATATGTCCCATCCCTGACCCCACCCCCACACACATGTGTGCCTGGGTGTTGATATGTCCCATCGCTGACCCCACCCCCACTCACATGTGTGCCCAGGTCTTTATATGTCCCATCCCTGACCCCACCCCCACACACATGTGTGCCCGGGTGTTGATATGTCCCATCCCTGCTGCTGTACTGTTTCTGTTGCTCTAGGTGTAGTAGCCCTCTGTTTCATATCCTGTAGTTGTTTGTGACGCTGCTGTACTGTTTGTGTTGCTCTAGATGTAGCAGCTCTGTCTCTCTTATCGTGGAGTCTTGTCACGCTGCTGTACTGTTTCTGTTGCTCTAGATGTAGCAGCTCTGTGACGTAGCGTTGCAAGTTTTTTTTTTTTCCCCTCAGGTGTTTCCTGTGTACGCTGTTGTTTAATCTTTGTAGCCTTTGGTTGCACCTGCCCAATTGCCTTACATTACACAGTGAAAGTAAACTTTCAGAGAGAAAGTAAACTTTCAACAGCCACAGCACCTTGTGCCAACTGTCCACTGCCAAGCAGGGACCGCCCACATGTCCACAGAACACATTGTATCGGTTTGCCTGCGTGAAACCTGTTTGCTGTTGTTTGTCTTCAACTGTCAAGAGTTCAGTTGCTGCCTGAAGATTCCGCATGTCATTTGCATCTCATCATGACATCATCAGAGCCTCGGAATGTTCGGTTCAGCCCATAGCCGTCCATAGAGAACCACAAATTCGCTTGTACCCGTGCCCGTGGGGGCACGATCCGTTCCAAAACCGCGCAGCGATGGTTTCGGGGGCCAAGGCACCCGCGTGCCGAGTTTGGCGCAAATCGGTCCAGGCATTGCGGAGCCTATGTGGAACAAACATACATACATACATACATACGCTCTTCTTTATATATATAGATAGATTTTAACCCCCATAGGCTATGTTTTTATGTGTTTTTAACAAAATAAACATCTGGTAATGGCATCTGTTGTGGTTGAGGTGGTTCATAAAAATGGTACAGATTATTTTGAAATGGATGCCTATGGTTTGAAATGGTTTTTGTTTGAAATGATTGCCTATCGGTCAACTGCAAGTCCATAAACATTCAATAAATTTGGGAAAATTAGTGCTGAGCACTCTTAATTCAAAGCACAGATTTCTTTTTTGTTGCATTTGCATATCCCAAATGCAAAGTTCAAGGAAGATACTTGGAAGCATTTGTTCCATGTTTAGTTATAGCACCAGGATTGGATGACCAATCAAAAACAGGAGTCAGGGAGGATGGCACATGTCTGTGTGCTGGCCTCTCAGACTCTGAGAGTAGTCCAATCAAGTACATCTTCTAATTAGACCAGTGGTTCCCACACTTTTTCGACTGGCAGCTCGGTTGACCTACTGGGCCATTGGCTGTGGCTTCCTGATAGAGCTACAGTCTTAGGGCTGTGGGTTTTTTGTGAGGATTCCGTGGTTACCTGGCAAGTTTCCGAAGCTCCCCGAGGAACCATGGCTCATTGTTTGGGAATGACTGAATTGCACTATAGAGCACCCTGGTACTGAATATTAACTTGTTACTGTTATGCTTTATCTGTTATCGTAGGGTCTAAAAATTGGAGGCTTGCCAATAAAAAAGCCAGTACCCCCATGGTTGGTAAGTAGCAACCTAGTCTCTTTCAGTTTCTTGGTCTTGTGCATAGACTGCTAGCTGCTTCCAAATTGTATAAAACAGACTTGTTTCCAACTAGCTTCTTGTCCCATCTGTAGTTGTGATATGGCTACAATTCTCAGATTTTTTTTTATTTCACATTTATGCTCTGCTGAAAAGGCAGATGGTGCTTTATAAGTTATTCATTTTATTCTGATATTGAAAATTCAACATCACAACATCTGTGTGTAGTGAAGGAATTTTCCATGCAAGCCTGTACATGGGTGCATTTAATCTATTTCCTTCTCAATCCTGCTCTTCCTCCCAGGAGTCCAGAGTCCAGGGGTGAGTGGGCAGATCTTTTGTTTTTGAAATTTCCTTGCTGGAAATGTCTGAAAAGAGGGGTTGGTGGAATTGGGGCTAAAAGATATTGGCCTGGCCAGTTCTATTATTTTGTCATGTTTTGTAAGAATGCCAACTCAGATTACACCTGCTAGGAGCCCTTGGAATCTGTGAAATATTTGCATTGGGGAAAAGTTTGCCTCAGTATGTTCCAGCCAATGTCGGAGGAGATGTCACACAAGTGTTTCTGGAAGAGGAACTCCTTTTTCCTTTTTTGTTATTTGCATTGAAGAAAGAGCATAACTGAGCACCTTCTGCTAAAACTGGTCATTTCACACATGACTGGTCATTTCATGACTTTCAAAATCATGGCTAAAAACAAAGCAAATCATGAGAGGAATGCTGCCATGTGTGCAAAATGTGATAAATCTATTGAAGGTTTAAAGTCATTAAAAACAGTCGGGCAGCCCAATCCAGAACTGCCCGACCGTCCAGGAACACAGCGGTAGCCAGGGGCCTACCAGATAGCCCCAGGATGCAACAGATGCTTAAACCTTGAAAAGGTCAAGGAATGAATGAAACTCAGGGTCCAATCTTATCCAGCTTTCCAGAGCTGATGCAGCCCTGAGGTAAGGAAACAAACATTCCCTTACTTTGAGGGGGCCTTGTGCCTTCCCTCTCCCACGAGATGCAGAGTGTATTCCATTGGCACAGCTGCATTGGTGCAGAAAAGTTGGATAGAATTAGGCCCTTAATATGCTTTGGGGGAATTGTTTTGAAACCAGATGTTTAATCTCAGCCTCTTCTTTTCCAAAATTCTTCGCACTCTCTGCTTTTGATTGTTTTGTTTCTAATGTTTGACTGGTTTTTTTATATATTTTAAAATTTTATTGCGAGTTATGCTACTGTAAGTTTTCTTCCTCAGCTTGTAAACTTCTTTTTTAAGTTTGTTTAGCAGTAGCATCGGAGGTCAGCTAAGTTAGGTATTTGCCAGGGGCCCATGTCCACCAGGGGGCCCACCTGGCTGACTTTTCCTGGAACTCCCAGTAATGATGACAGTGGTAGTGGCCCAGGCATCATTAAATGACTGATACGTCATCGGAGTCCCTGGATCACGCCTTTATTCCAGGACACTAGGAGGGTAACACTGCGGGTGGTGGTTGTTTTCTTCAATCGATTGTGATTTGCTAACTGAAATTTAAAAATTTATTACTAGAATGGTAGCAAATCAATGAGTCCTCATTTCATACTTGACTTTAGCCTTCCTTTTTTGGCATTCCACTGTGATAAACATCTAAACAGTATTTATTCCTTCTTGTCATTGAATATTTGAAGCTGTTCACAATAAAGCTGAAAAACAGGGCTGAAAAACAAAGTATTTTATAATTTTAAATGCATTTTCATGGATTTAAATGTTTTTAATTCAGTTGGATATGAAGTATTTATCACCTCTCCTGTTGGCATACGAAGATAGAATGAGGGAAAAGGAAGACTTGATTCTTGCACATGAGGCAAGTTGACAGACATAATGCTTTAAAGATGTTTAACTACATGGCTTATACTATAACTAGAAAATACTGTATATCTGTAGATATTGTTGATGATCACTAAACTGATCATCACTTCTGATCAGGTAAATTTCTTAGAGCAGCGCTTCTCAAATTGTGGGTCCTGATGCAATTTTGGGTCAGTTGTGAAACTGCAACTGCAAAAGGGTTATGTGCTTGGTTATGCTGTGTGCATCAAGGATTAAACAAGCTGCTACTTGTGGGGAGCACTGCTACCCAATCCCATTATAGCCATACCCCTTGGCATTTATAAATCAGGCAGTGGCCTCTAAAGAGCAACCTGTTTGCAGTGGGCTAAATTTCCATCTACCTCTGCCGCTAGTCCAATGGTTCCCAACCCTTTCCTGAAGATAAGAGAATCACTATGTCTTTGTGGGGTAGCTCCAGAGGGCGGCATTCTGGCAGTGATGGCATTTCTAGGTTCATGACACTGCTGAAATTTTTTTTTAAAAAAACAAGGTTTTTGACTTGTGTCTGACTTACTGTGTGACAGTTTTTGGGTTTTTTGGGATCTCCAGCTGCTGCTCTGAGTAAGTCTGAAAAACCGCAAAAATTTTTGGTGGTAGCACAAACCTCGAAGGTCCATTATCACTGGATCGCCATTCCCCTCCAGAGGGAATGCTGTGGCTTCTGATGCCCTGGGAGGCCGTGACCCCCAGGTTGGGAACCACTGCCCTAGTCTCTAAGGAAAATATGTACCTCACTGGTAGGGCATCTGTTTTTCCATGTGACAGATCCCAGGTTTAGTCTCCAGGTAGGGCTGAGAAACATTGCTGTCTGAAATCCTAGTGAGCACCTTGGTGGTCAGCGCTGACAGTATTTGAGCCAATTGGATCAATGGTCCGACTTGATAGAAGGCAGTTTCCTGTGTTAACTGGTCCGTAAAGTTTGCAAAGTCCAAGTGTTTGATAGGATTTTATTCTAAATTAAAATACATCAAATACAAATTCGTAATCTTGAAGAAGTAGCTCTCTTTTCTTATAAATCTCACTAATTTTTGGTAAAGGTCCATATGTTTTTAAGTCCATATGTTTTTAGGTCTATATTTTATCTTTGATATTTATTTAGGCTGTTCAGGCTGTAGTACTGTTGATTTAAAAAGAAGAAACTTTGTTATCCTCTAACTTCCTGAGTGTTTATACACGTTTTGAATCTCATTGTCGCATGTGAAATTTTTGATGGAGGTACTGGCTCGCAATGTCTCCTTTTTTTCCTTTGTATTCATACTTGATAACCCCAGTAGGTCCAACAGCATGAAGTAAAAACAAGTCATATATGTTCTGTATATGTGTGTTTTTCTTTTAGGAGGACATGAAGAACTTTAAGACACAGGTTGAAGAAGTAGTGAAGGAAAATGAGCAGTTACACCAGCAACTAAGTAAAAATAGTTCTGTTGCCACCAAAGAATGGCAAGTGTGTTGCATTAAAAATTATTACATGATTTCTTGTTATAATAGCTGTATATGATGAACTTCCGTTAACTTAGGTTACTTTAAAATCATTATACTTGACCTCAAACTGATTTGTGCAATGATGTATGCTTGCAGTAAAAAATAGTTTTGGATTCTTTATATCCAGCTGACTGAAGCATAGAGCCTAACTTAGCACAAACTTGGCATAAAGCTTATATTACAACAAGCACAAAAAAGGAAAAATGGGCAGCTTACATCTCTTTATATAAAAATTACAGTGGGCCCTCATTATCCACGGAACCATTCCAGGAACCCCTGTAGATAATGAATTCCACAGGTATTCAAACCCGTGGCATTTGGGGCCTCTAAACCCTTCAGACATGACCAGTGTGCAACTGGAAGTGACATTTTGGCCCTTAGAAGGCATTCTGAGAGTGTGGGGAGGCTGCACAGCTCCAGTCACATTCAGAGGGAAATGGGTTGGATCCTGGACTAGATTGGAATATACCAATTCTGTGGTATAAAGCAAGGGTGGGCAAAAAGCAGACCACCATGTACTTGTGAACTATTGGCCACTTTTCAGTAGATCACCTAGCACCTGTTGACCTAGATAGACCAGGAATTTCCTTATTGGATCTTGTGTATGCATCATTAATTTGCAAACTGACAAGCATATTGGTGGACTGTAGGGATTCTAAAGGAAAAAACACAAGTCTGAAATTGTCTTTCCATGGTAGAAATGGGTGATGGGAAAAAAACCCCATGAAATTCTCATGGCTGTGTGATGTTATCATGAACCTAATCTTTATTTTCACGTACAACTCATATTTTCAAATAATCCATGTATGAATCCATGCCATCCATGTTTGTTCACTGGGAACCCCTGGCCTAACAGGCATCACTTGTGTTGCTTCTTCCTTCAGTACATTTGCAAAACCTTGAATAGCATTTCATTTTTTTAAAATCAATTGTCATTTATAGGCAGTTGCTGCAAGGCCAAGCCAAGCTTGTGTTGGAAGAAAATGCAGTATTAATGGAGCAGCTTAAAATACAAGAAACAAAAGCAAAAGAAAACCACAACCAGCATGCTGAGGAAGGTAAAATAACTCAGTAGCCACTTTCAGTTGCTACATTGAAGGTGACCAGAAATGTAACATCAATGCCAAATATATGACATTGTAAGCCTTTTTCAGAATGAGAGGTGTTACTAATGAATTTGATTGCTAATTCTATTGTAAGAGACTTTATTTTGATTTGTAACACTTAAAACAATTACGGAAGTTAATTATTTATCTGTAATGTGGTAATTATTTTCCACTCAGTCTTGATTATAGGGGAATGACATCTGGCCATTGTCCAAAGTGTCAGAGTCTAAAATACATTTCATAGCATTCTGCATAGATTTGTATCCATTTACTGATGAGTATCATTAGAGAGATAAAAGAAAGAATATATAATGAGCGGGGGATCGGAATTTCAGTCAAGGAAACTGAGCCTTTGTAATGTTACATAGTCTTCTGCAGAAACAAGAGAGAGATTTTTAATTATAGCACAAATAATACAATAAACAGTATAATTACAGTCATGACACAAATCATTTCTGGTAAGAACTTAAATCCATTGTCATTGCTTCATACAAGTGATTATGGAGAATTTAATACGTTATTGAGGTTTCCATTTGACAGCCCTTGGGTGATATTCCTAACAAATCTCCATTGGCAATCAGAATTCGTGCAACGTACCATTTTGTTTAACCATAGTACTGTAGATTAAAATGGTGTGTTTCTGAACCAACTGGATAAGGATTTACAATGAACAGTGTCTGCATATTATCCAAGGAGTAAGCAATTTTCAGCACAGTCTTATGCATGTCTACTCAGAAGTAAGTCCTGTTGAATTCAGTTGGCTTTGCTTCTATGCAAGTATCAATAGGGTTGCAGCCTTTGTCTTTTCTGTTTGTGTTAAAATAGGGAATGCCCTCTTTTGCCTCAAATGTCTGTATTTTTGCCTTTCTCAAGTTTGCAAATTAACAAAACAGATAATGATTTTGGAAGCCAAGCAACATAATCAAGAGGAGGAGAAGAAGGAGAATCAGAAGCAACTGGAAGACTTGCGCTCTGTATACAAAGAGCTCAAAGCCAGTATTAAAGATCATATAACCACGAAGGAGCATGCTGCTTTGGTAAACCAGTTAAAAAGGTAGGAGTCTGATTGGAAAATATGACGGGGCGCTCTTTGAAAGAATCCTGTAGCTGGTGAGAGCTTTGTACTTCTCTTTTGGCCTATTCCGACGTTACAGGAAACAGTTCAATAATGAGCCTTGGAGAACCGGACGTGAATTCTCTTGCCCCTCCCCTCCCCTTTCATATGTGAGAGGGAGAGATCTAGGGCTTTCACTTTCATTTTGAACCACACTGCAGTTCCTTGTTGCATACAAATTCAGAACTGTGCTTTAGTGCAAACCAATTTAGTGCTTGTAATTCTGTTTTAAGAAGTTAAACTTGCCTTATCTAAGCTAGAAGATATAATTTTAAGACATTATGTTGCGTTAATTGTATCCAAAGCCATACAAAGTAGAGAAAGCGTATATTCATCTCTGTCTGTTGCTACGGAACAAGGCATTTTTGCAAATGCTGCAGTGTAGGGATTGAAGAAGGGGATACAGGTTCCTGTTTTTTGCTGTCTTGGCCCTACCCCTTGTGCTGCAGCCCGTACCCTCCATGTGCCAGCTCAGTAGTCTTCATAGTGACACCCCTTTACTTGTGCTGTTACGCATGTATGACATTTTCAAAATGATCACTCTACAGAAGCAGGCATTGTGGTGCACTTGTATTAACTTTCTGCAGAGCAAGTCTGTGCATGTGCTACTCAGAAGCAAGTCCCATTGGGGCAATAATGATACTTCCATTATTTTTGAACGATACTATGCTTTTTGTTCCTGTTTTGTGAGAGAGACCAAAGAAGGGATATCTCTTTTAAGATGCTTTCCTTCTGCAGTTGTTATCAGTGCTGTATATCTTTTCTAATCCACCACCTGATTAATTGTGGGAACTTTTTTAGTCAGTTAAAAGCTTTTCAAATTGATGTAGGCAGCTGCCATTGAGGCAGCACTGTCCCACCCAGCCTGGCTCAGCAGACCAGAGCTGGATCAAAGAATGTATAGACCCTGTAATTATCAGGCTCGGTAATCCACCCTGACTAAGGAGCAGTCCCAAGTACTGGTAAGAATAGAAGGGATCTCTAGGCCAGCAATAAGGAAGGTGTCAGCAATATAGCGGCAGCCCTTTGATGTAGAAGCTCGAGTGCCCTCTCCTCCAATGACCCTCTTCACATTTGAATTAACCATTTTGTTGCTTAAAACATTGCAACATGGTAGTAATGTGAGGAAGGCAGTGGGGGCTGCCTCTGCAAGTCCAAATTAGTCTGATTTAAGCCTGTTTGGATAGTAGCCAAAGCTTGAGTGCACAGCCCTTCGTACCACTCAGTTCTTTCTTTGTACAGAATGGGATGGAATGTTTGACTAGCTTGGTTGAAATGGTAGCTTTTAATGTCTGCAGCAATACCCTCATCAAGGAAATAATTATACTTTTCCACAATTATATACTAATTGTTCATTTCTAGATGGGAAATGGTACTTTTATTCGATGCCTGATTTTCATTATTGGTTTTTGTAGCCAATTGCAGCAGGAACAGGAAAAGAGAGAGACAGAATTACAGGAGCTAATGGGAAAGCTGGCATCTGTGCAGGCAGAAAAAAAGAGCCTGCTCATAGAGAAAAATAGCCTGGGGGCTGAAAACAAGGCCCTAGAAGCTGAGCTGGAAATGACACAGAAGGCTAAGAGGTTTGGCTATTTCCTTTCTGTTGAAATAATCCTTTTAGTTGAATGTTCTCCAAGCAAAAGTCCTTTTGGTAGCACCAGTATCCAAGAAGAAAGAGTGTGTGTGTGTGTGGGGGGGGAATTTTGTGGTTTGGCATAGAAGACTTTTTTCCTGGATGACTGCAAAAATCATTCAGGATTATCCAGGGATTAAAATCAAGAGAACATCATCTTGGTTTTAATAGTAAAAATACTTCTAGTCATAGTTGAGAAGAAAGTTTGAAAGTGATATCATACTGTTTATGAAGTGAACTGTCTCCTATTCTGGCTTTTGAGGACAAAACGGAGTGGGCCCCTTTGAGAGGACCCATCCTTCCTCCTCCGTCTGTTGAGTTTACATGCATCTGGCCTTAAACTCTCCAAAGAGCACCCAGATCACATATCCCTGTGTCTTAAAAAATCTTGGACAAGTATTTTGGAAAAAAAGTCATGATAACTTGGTCACCGTGGAAGATGGTGTAATGGTGCTTACCTGATGCACTCTTCAGTGTGAAACATTTGTACTTTTGACCTGACTGCAAAAGTAGCCAATTGCCATTGAGGAAATACTCCTGATGTACTTCCTATAGACCAGTTCTATAAAACTTTTTTTCCTATTATAAGATATGTAGATCTCTCTCTCTCTCTCTCTCTCTCTCTCTCTCTCTCTCTCTCTCTCTCTGTATAAAATATTAATAATAGTTTTTTAAAAGATATTTCTGTTGAATCACTGCCAGAGCCATAGAAGGGAATTGTAGAATATAAATATGAAGGAGTACCTAGAAATTTTGTTGCAAGATTCCTCAAAGGTTTGTTGAATGCTTAACAGGCGTGAGCATGGACAGAAAAGCAATGCCATTCTAAAAAGGGGGTCCCCGTGCTAAAAGGTTTGAGAACTACTGTAATAGCATGTTTATAAAACTTAAAAATAAGTACAGGACCTCCTTGTTGGTGATCTTTTGTATCTTTTTCTCATTGACCAAGGTACTAGAACATGGGCAGGCTTTTGCTTATTACCAAATGCCAGTGGTTCTCAAACTGAGACCCACTTTTTAAAATGACAATCTGTCCGGGACCCACCAGATGTCATGGCTGGAAGTGCCATCGTTGTGATGCCGGATCCTGCTGCTTTCCTGATAATGCAGCATTAAGTAGAGTTATTTCTCAGCCATTTCCAATAGCAAAGTGAATCAGAAGGAAAAAAGCCTATTTACAAACTTGACACAAGCAAAAGAACCACACAGCCCTCCCACTTTCCAACATCCCATATTTTCATTATGGCTGCTCTAGGTACTTCGCAACCCACCTGAAATTGGCTCACAACCCACTGGTGGGTCCTGATCTACAGTTTGGGAACCATTGTCTTACACTGAACATCTCTAAATATGGAATGAAATATCTGAAAATTTAGACTGAAAGCTGTGGGAGGCCAGGCATCCTGTGACTATGAATCCCACTACTGTCTTTTGTTCTTGATTCACTGCAGGTGACCTAGCATGTACAGGTGGGACCTTGGTATCTGCTGGGTTTGGTTCTGGGACGCCCTGATGGATACTAATAAAAAAAAAGGATACTCAAGTCCCTATATTAAATGGCATAGTGCTGTATTTGTAGATGGCAGCCTTTAAGACCCAACTGAGTGACGTGCTGACTATTGTGAATCGTCTCTCAGCAGGAGGTACCTATGGTTTAGAGGCAGAGAGGAAAGCATAGGCAGCTAGAGCATGAAATTACACAGAGTGAGCTTTGCTGGCAGCCAGGAAGGAGGAAGAGAATGATTTTTTAAAAAATACAGTGTTGGAGCCAAGTTGAGTCTGATCCATGGATCAAAAACCAGCGTATAAAAAGGTTGAATAGTATTCCTGTTGAACCAATTCTAGTATGCAATTCTCCAGCAGCATGACTGATTTGCTCACCTAATGCTGGAATATAATGGGAATTGTTAGGTGATTATGTAAACTGGAATCATTCTGCTGAAGTCAGTGTGGGTGCTGAATGGCCCTGGAATCAAATTAGAGCATTAGTGATCCTTATTGCCCCTTAAGGATATTTTTCTGTTTTTCAAAAAACCTTGTAGGCGATCACAGAGGAAGATGGGTCTTTTGAAACAGCAGTTGGAAGAAGCGACAGAGAAAGAAACAAAGGCACATCAGTACCTAGCAAACCTCATTAGCTTGGCAGAACATATCACTCAGGAACGTGACCATCTTTTAAACTTGGTAATGTTTTTTAAACAGTCACTGCTTATGTACTGTATATTTCCCTTTTGGTTCATCAAGGATTGGAAATAAAGTAAAAGTCGAGTAATAAAGCATTAACCTGTTTGAGCTATGTTTATAACAGGGATGGGACCCTTTTTTTTCTTTTTAAGAACCATGCCTGCTGCATATTTACTTCCCTAACTGGAAATCCCATGGAATGCGGAATGCAACTGAATTATTTCTAGTTAGGAACCCAATCCAGTGGTGTAGCTAAAGATTGTGTTACCTGGAGCCAAGCTCAAAATGAGGCTCCCATAAGTTATGTCACAACCAGAAGTGATACCATTTCCGGACACTACTTCAAACCCAGACTTTTCAAAAAAGTGAAAATCTGGGGGGGGGACCCAAATGGAGAAAAAACAAACAAATTGAGATTCAGGAATTGAACCCAAGATAATCTGCATGCAAAGCTTTCTTGTAAGAGTGATTTTGAAATCTGCTGCTTAAACGTTTTATTCTGGTTATATTAAGTAGTTGCCATTTTGGTGTCTGGATTTTTTAAAATAAACAAAAATATTGCTTTTCAAAATATTTTCTGCCATGCAGATATCTTTATTTAATTTCTGTAGCTTTTTATTAGTTGATCAGATGGATTCAGTAGCTTCCTGGTTTTAATGCCCACAAATCTCCTTTAATTATCTTTTTCTGGTTGAATGGAGTAATCTGATGTCCCAACTACTAACAGACTTCAAGTCAGAGGGACAAGCAAACTCCCTTTCAAACTAATTTGCCCATTTCTTTTCAGGCCAGTTGTTTGGAAAATGAGAAGCATGGTGTTCTCAACAAAATAATGGAAGGAAATGTGCGCCTAGGAAGATTAGAAGAGAAAGTCAAGGTCAGTAGATTTTATAATATATATGTGAACTAATACCATAAATGTGGGACCTTGGTATCCATGGGAATTCTGTTCCAGAACCATCTGCAGATACCGAAATCCAGAAAAAAAAGCTCCAAAACCTCTTCTCCTACCTTTGCACTGTGAAACTGCAATTTCCCAGGCTTTAGAGCTATTTTTGTCCTTATTTAAAAAGCCCCACCCCTAGGTTTGCCCCAGAATCAATTGGTATAGATGCACTATACCTCATTCAGCCACTAGATGGGGCCGAATGTAATGTGTACAATGCATTACATTCGCCCTGTCTAGTGGCGGAATGTAGTATTATATAGCATGCGCCACAGCGAACCCCAAGTAAGCTGAAAAATCCCTCCCTGGTTGGCAGCAGCACTCTGCTGTCCCCTGCTCCGGCCCTGCAAGCATTTGCAGGATTTCCAAGTTCCAAAGAGAAGTTTGGGAACCACTGTTCCCACTGTTGTAGATGGATGCCTGAGAGGGAGTGGCTTGCTCAAAGCTAACTACTGAGTTCATAATTTGTATTCTCATAGCATCCTTTTAGCTGCTGTATTACACCAGCTCTCATATGTAAAGTGTGTGAATTACAAAGGTGTAAAATGCTTTTTAAATGGGGGTTGTTTTGTTTTTGCTTGTTCGGTGGCTCTTTTCAATTTGCAATCAACAAGGATTTTTTACAGTCCGTTACCATCAGTTTAGAGAGTTACAAAACACCTGACTAAGACAAAGAAGTGAAGGAACCTCATTAGCATTATAACTCAACTTGGCAGATTTACAAGGGTTTCTTCTTTTACCCCAGTATTTCAATGGCAGCATTTTAGGACCAATGAAGATATTTTTTCTCCTGTCAACTATGTTTTAAATGCCCTCCTCAAATATCCATTAATATCCATGACTAAAATTCTCACTTGAGTATTTTCACTCAGATGCGTTTTCACAGTCTGCGTAGGTAGGCTGTTTGCCTGGACCGAATCAAATATTTTAATTTCATCGAGGCATGTCTGCTCAGAAGTAAGCCCTTTTGAGTTCAGTGGTACTCACTCCTAGATAAATGCATATAAGATTGCATTGTGATGATGATAGATGTTCATATTGAGATCTCATGTAACATAAGAAACTGAGCCACAAATCAGGACTTACCTGGTTAAAATCTTGTTTGTGGCTTGAAATAGGTAGGTGAAGCCATACCTTCTCAGCCTTGGTCTACTCCATCTGCAACATGGAGATGATAATAACTTACAGGTTCATCATAACAATTATTATTATTACTAGCCTGTTGTTACCCAGCGTTGCCCGGGGGACAAAGTATCCCCAGCTTCTATTAGGAGAAGGAATGAATACAGGGACAGAATCAAGCAAAGGAGCGTAATGAAATTGTCACACTCACTGAACAATGTCTGCAGGTCCTGTGGTACGGTAGTTAGCCCTCTGGAAATAGGCCCCTCTCAGATCCGACTGGGTGTTGGAACTCTCTGGATCATGCTCTTTCCAGCCTGGGCAACGCAGGCAGTGCAAAGCAGTTTCACTTTTGTTTTGGATTAGTCCCTGTGTATCACATAACCTGCAGAATCTCGTGTGACCACAGGGTGGCAGCAGACCTCTAGTCCAATGCAATCCCCTTGGTTCCTGACGATCTGGCCCCCCTCCCCAAAAAACGGGGGGCTGTAGGGGGGTCTGACCCCCGCAGTGTTTTTTGCCAGGCCGCAAGGTACGTGTGTGCCAAGTTTTGTGCGGCTCGGTGCCAGCGTTGAGACGCCTATGCAGAACATACAAACCCAGCCACACACATACATACCCACATACACACCCACGTCCGTTTTTATATATATATATATATATATATATATATATATATATATATATATATATATAATTATTTATTTAATTTATATCCCGCCTTTCTGCCCCATGGGCACCCAAGGCGGCTTACAACAACAAAATACAATAAAATCACAATTTACAATTAAAAACAATAATTAAAAACAACATTAAAATAATTAAAATTTAAAACAACAAGCCCCGTGGATCCTAAAATATAAAGAGTCTAAAAAACCTGCTCTCAAGGATTATCTGAACGGAATCCTTAAAACTAAACTTGTCAAGCAAGCATTATTATTATCCCCATATTCCAGATGAGAAAGACCGAGGCAGAGGGGGAGTGACCTGCCTAAAGCCTGGCCTTCGTGACTGCTGTGAGTTCTGAACCCTGAAGTCCTGGTTTGCAGCATAGAATAAATCCTGATCTTACCCAGGAGTAAGTGAGCACAGTGGCACTTTGTTCTGAGCACATACGCCTAGATCTGCATTATTAGCTACTATGCTAATTGCGGCAGCCAACAGAGCAGTGGCCTGGGAGGAAGGAGGGCCAAACTCCAGATCCCCAACAGCCAGGAATCTCATTGGAAGCCTATGTGAAATGAGTGAAGTCATTCTGTCTGCCTAACCCTGCATCCCAGTTCTGCTGCAGCCATCCCACCTTTGGCACACCGGCTTCCTGGAGTGATCCAATTAGGGGGTGCAGCGCAAACACATAAAACTCCTTCATGGGTGGAGCCAGAATTCCAGGTGTGCCAAGTCAACCTTAGCTCAATTGCATCAAAATAATACCTATGAATTACTTTGCACTCTCAAAAATGCTAAATGTTAAGTATTCATGCAATCCTTGTGACCATGAATGAAATTGATTTAACGTGAGTATGGTAATTTGCGCAGTGATCTGTCCTTGTAGCAGTTGCTTTTGCGGGTGGGGGGGGCAGCAAAATTGCCTGTATCACTATACTACCTCTTGATGACTGTCTGTCTGCCGTCCTCCTAATCTCAGCTCCTAAATTGCTATCCTAGTTAGAGCCAGTGGCATAGATCAACACCATCTGTTTTCTTGTGTAGTTTTATGCCTATGTAGATTTATGTCAGTGTATGTGGTTGTGCATTCTCATCTGCATCAAGGTAAGGATTACGTTGTGCTGATCAGATGTGTATGTGAATCAACATTTGTATGCAAATCTTGGCTTAGGTGTTGTCATACAGATCTGTGGATTAGGTCTTTCCTCAACTAAACAGCATCTGGCACTTGTTGGATCACCGACAAATTACTGGCAAATAAAGATCAAAAAGTTGTTTTGTAGATCACGACAATCTAGTTATGAGTTTGAAAAGATGCAATATTTGCTTTGGCGTGTGTGTTCTGGGATATCAAGATTATTTCTGAAGACCACCTAATGATTTGAACCCACTTACCAAAACCTTCAAAAATGGCCTGACTCCCTGTAATGTGTCAGAGGATTAGCCTTGACAGTTCGTTAGTCTGGCCTGCTGGGGAATGACTTGCTTGCATTCAGTTCTCTTTTTGGTTTTTGTGTCTGCCCAGAAATTCGTAACTACTTTCTTATGCCAGCCAGCAATCACTGTGATGTTTACCTATGCTTCCAGATGCATCTGTACATTTGACACTATGAAGCTCTCTGCTTTAGAAACATGTTTAGACCATGCAATTAAATTCTTCATATATAAAACTCCATATATGTTACCATAGAACTAACTATGAGAACACATTTTCCATTACCATGTTGAAGTGCTATTGCAAAAAAAAAAATGTAATTATTTTAATGGCAGCAGAAATTGTCTTGCAGTGTAGATGTTCTCAGAAGTGTGTCAACTTAATTTTTCTGCAGCAATCACTGTAGTGATAACTATCATAACCTTTTAGCATCAAGTTACATCAAACTGGGGCAGTTTTGCCCTTTCAGTTTCACCAACTTGTTTTTCATTCTCTTTTGCTTAGCCGTAAGATAAATATTTGATTAAAAGCAAGAGCCCAGGGGTTAAATTGGCAGTCAGCCTAATTTTTGTTTATTTCTCTCTATTTAGTCTTAGGAGAAAAATTGGAGTATAAGTTTCCGCTAATCAAAATAAAATATTTTTAATCCCTCATAAATATGGATGAGATTTTTGAACTTCTAAGTGTCTGCAGTTAAGTATTTAATACAGAATGAGAGAACAGTCTTGTCCCCTTCTACTGCGTGTACGCATATGGACATCTATTTGAATTAGAGGGAAAACTAGAAACTATTTAACTGAGATGATAAAGGACCAGGTGATATTTTCCACTGCAGACGTGTAGTCTGATGTTTGCTGCAGCGATAACTAGAAAACGCAGTGGAAAGATATCTATAAAACGTGCAGGGAGCTGCAGCTGTTGGTGGCTCCACAAAATATGTCCCCCTGTGTTTTCAGACATATGTTTGTCCATGACACTGCATTGTGTTCACCATAGCAAACACACCTGCTGTATGAATCAGCCTTAAGGTTACCGCTTTTACCAGTTTTGGCTTGTGCTGAACTCAATAAATGTGTTCCATCCATAGTCTCAAAGGCAGAAAGTAGATTCTAATGTGAAGAAATCATTTTATAATAAATAAAATAGTACTTTCCAGCAATCCTGATTGTTTCCATAAATAATAGTGCACAGCGAAGTTATAGCCATTTCCACTGGAGAATCAGCCACATCAGTTTCACCCAAGACAGTTTCACCCAAAGCCAGACAAAAGGAAGAGACCTTGCAATGCTTTTTGAAAACATTGTGCTCAGGAAGTAAGAGGAGGTACACAAAAAGTGGGAAATCTTCTAAAGACCTTTTCCATGCATTCCTCTGCTCTCCTTTTTTATGGCACAACTGAATAATGGATTTTCTTGAGTTGTTTGATAGATCAGAATGGGACACAACTGAGCCTCTAAGATCCAGTACAGACACACTTGCTCCCTGCAAACCACAGCTTGCAAATTGGGAGTGGGCCTCTGGAATGTGTGTTCCTCTCCCTTCCTTGTCAGTCTTAATCATGCTGTAGAGTTTGGATCAGTGTTGATGTGAACTAAGTTCCCTTTTATCCTTGGCTTCTGTTTTAGGTGGTGACCCTAGTTAATAAGATCAAAGTTAGCATTGCTACGGATTCAGTACTGAACTGTGTACAGTAGGCTTAGTGACTGCAAGAATAGTATTGCAAGATACTTCAAATTATGCTTGGCCACATGTTGTGACAATAGACATGGTAGGGGATTCTAAGACTGTGTAATATTTAACAGAAGTCTTGCAAGACATTAATGAAAATGAATAAAGTTCATTGAAATTTGTGATTATGGTTTTTCTGTGGAGATGTTCTGTTTTTTAGTACCTCTTAGTCTAGTTATTCACCCTATAAGCATGCATTATGATTTGACAAGCAAGAAAGGCAAAAAGTATGTAGAATGCTGAACCATGATTAGGGCCAAGAAGGAATTTGTGTGTGAATGGGGAAGAGAGCAATATTCCCAAGGCTGGTTTCTGGTTTGCAAAACTACTGTTGCTTTGCAATTTTGGAATGGTATGGTATAGTACGATGCCTAAATTGATTTAAGTGCACACTTAAGTAAAGAGTTTTCCTCATAACATTGTAAATGTTTATAGCATAAAAAATCAAATTGACAGTAAAAAGACATCCACAGTATGTTTTTACTTGGATTAGAACATTGCCATATGATAACAGCTGTTTACTTAAGCGGGTGCTTAAATCAATTTAGGTAGCAGATGTATCTCCGTAGTTTCAAAATCTCATAGATTTTAAAAAAACTTAGCTGCTTAAAAAAAACACCCTTGTTTATACTGGGACAATGCAGTTGGTTTTTTTTATGCAGCGTACTGTAATTGTTTAGGCAGAAACCTAAACACTATATATTGTATAATTGTTTTACTTGGAACCAATTCATTCTGAGCTACCTTGGCTTACAGCAGAATCTTATGTGTGTTTCCTTAGAAGTAAGTACCATTGCATTCAGGGGCCTTACTCCCAAGTAAGTGCATATGGAATTGTAGCCTCTGTTTCTGCAAGAGAAATATCAATATTGGCATTGCAAAAATATACATACAAAAACTCCAAACTGGAGTTTTTCAGCTCCTCAGCCCTTCTAACATAGATTCTTCCACTGCTTGATGATCAGAACCAAGGTAAGAAGGGCTTGGACCAGAAGGGAGAATTGGCACGCACCCCTCCTATGTCCTTTGCACAGAAGCTTCCTTGGCTCTTAGCAAAAGCTTCTGCCCCCTTCTTCCGGAGCAGTGCCATGACTCTGGCTGGATCCTGCAGACCTGCACAATTCTTTGCTAAGAGTAGAAATAGCCTCCTGTTGCCTCTCCATAATAAACGGAACTGTGCAAATACAGGGAGTGGAGTTCCCACACACTTGCAGTCCTTGAGGGTGAATTTGAATGTTGAAAGTACTGTGTTTCTTGTTCCAGGACAATTTTGGTATAGAAGCTTTGCAGGAACAAAATGACAGGAGGCCACAAGATACAGAGAAGGCAGTTTATTTTCCAGTGTGCGTTGATTATTGTAACTCTTGATCAGGAGCCACTTCAATTCAATTATTTCAGGAAAAAACCAGAACTGCCTTCCATACCATCTTAAAATAGTTGGTTACTGTACTTTTAGATAAGGAAAACTGTTCTGGTCTCTCCTTGAAAGAACTGAATTAAAATCACCCAAACCCACTTGTTGGTCTCGTTCTGGAATTTCTTCCAGCCTGTGGAAGGCTTGTGGCAAGCACTGGCTTGTGCAAGTCATCTTTAGTGGCAGTCTTGTCAAGTAAGGGCAGGTAGTATTGCTTGTTGGTATCAAAGTACACAATGTTGCCATTGATTCCTCTGAGCAAGGGTTCATTAAGGGTGTGGATAGGCGATAAAAGTTATGAATTTGGCATGGTTGCAAAAGTCATATTTCTCCCACTTGTAACAATGTATTCATAGTTTTCAAATAAGTAACATTGTGTTCTGGCAGAAATGTTGCCATATGTCCCTCTCTATTTTTTTAAAGCACATTATTCAAGAACAGAACAATCCATACAACACAATGGAGATCTTGCATTTCAGAGGATCTCTGTTTCGTAACCATTTACAGAATAAGACACCTAAGTACCCCTAGTTCTTTCATCTTTTTGATCGACAACCCTATTTAAAGAATATACTTTTTCCTTCCTTCTAGACATGCTGAAGGATAGGGGCTCTTAAATAGTTTTCTGCATAGCCGGTTCTTCGGACTGTAGGTACATTTTATTTTATATTGACTAATGGCCCATCAAGTTTAACAAACAACATGGGGGAGTTCGTTCATTTCCAGTCCTGTTCCCTTTCTGTCCAGCTCTGAAGTCTTGGGCAGAATATGTAAGAAGAACATGCCTGTTTCTCCAAATCTGGCTTTCTTTTCCCCAAAAACATGATTTTGGGGAAAAGGAATACTCCCCTCCCTAGTCCAGTTTTTGGACTGGGGGGAAAAACACTGTTGGAAATATGTTGTACCTCCTTTGCAACCCTGGTGTTGCCTTTAGCAGGGGGAGGAGGACTATTTCTCTGCCTTGGGCACCCAGTGTCAGGGTAGAGGCAAGTTTAAAGAAAAGTAAATGGAACTTAAGGGGCACCATTGAGGTCAGAGTTAAACTGTCTCCTATTTCTGGTGATTCAGATATCTGAACTGATTAGTGGGGTTCTCCTCTTTGCCCCCATGAATTTTATCTCAAATTACAAAATGTATTTTGACCAACGGAAGGGCTCTGGAAGCCAACAGACTCTCCTGGATTTGGTTTGTCATTGAGAGACAATATAGGGTGGAATGTTGAGAACTGGCATACATATAAATGGTTGCTGCTGCCTTGAAACACTTAAAAAAATCACACAGTTGACTTTTAATAGCCCATATTTTTTAAGATCTATGGTTATAATATTCAAATTTTTTTTTAAAGTCAGTTTCTAGAGGAACAATCGCACATTCCTTGGCACAGACATTGACAGAAGCCATACACTAGACACACAGTTAGGCTCGATGGAACAAGACTGACACAAACAATACCTAGAGTCACTCTCTGAATTACCAACAAATAAATTCCAAGTGGCAAAGAACCAAAGTAGAAAAATCCAAGCAGCCACACTAATATTCTGGGGACATGGTTACAAAGTTTAGAGAAGAGATCTTGATCTTGTTGGCTGTGAGAGTTAACAGACACAGAGTCAAGGCTGTGATCTGTGTAATAATCTGAGAGGGTGTTTTGGCTTGGCGTCCTTGTGGAATCTCTCTGTACTTCCATGATGGTTATCACCAAGCAGTTTGATGACCCATGAGAAGGACTTGAGGAAGCCAAGTTCTTTGGTGTTAGGACAACTTCTTTGCAATCTGAACTCCAGGTTGCCTTGTCTTTTGTCATGAGTTTGGACATAATGTTTGTATCATTGGGGAGTCCTTCCACTTCTTCTTCTTGCAGCTCTGTCTCATGACGGCAGAAGGGACAGCTTATGCAAAGGGAACCATCTCCAACGTGGAGGATTTTTGTCAGGCATTTAGCACATACCCTGTGAAGGCAGTCCAGGATTTTGGGCTTACGGCTGTGAACGTTAAACTTTTGGTAACAGATTTTACATTCCAACTCATCGTTCAGTACTTTTTCTTCCCCTTCTGTTGGAGGATAATTCATCTTCAAATTAGGCACACTGCAAAAGAAATCAGAAGAGAAATTAGTTCCCGCAAACTTTTTAAATAATGCTTTGTTAGTAGTAGTCTCTAGGGTGCATTCTGTAATTGCAATTAAGTGGCTAAACTAAAATTAGTTACGTCTCCTTATAAACATCCTATTTTCATTTCTGTATAATTTTCCTAAATGTTAGTGGAATAAGTATTGCTGTATTCAAATCCTATTGGAAATTGCTTTCCCTGTCCACTGATGGTGAAAGATTTATACAATCTGAAGAGAAACCACAATATAGCAAGGGTGTGTTTGACATTTCCTTGAACATATGACCTTTGACCTTCCTGTCATTTTTACTAAAGGTATGTTAGATAATAGTGCTGGGAGAAATGGGTTTGGTTGGGGTTTTTTGTTTAAATAATAAGTAAACAGATTTCTGTTTGGCTTTCTTTCCTAGTTAAAACCAACTTTTGTACTGCTGCAAGATCCCTAAATTCAATATTGCTGAGGTCTGCCTACTTTCCTACTTCCAATTTGGAAGATGGAATGTGAGTGATAGAATTTGAGCTTTGTACACCCAAAGTCCAAGGAATGTGCAGGAGCAATGTTGCAATTGCCCTGTATTACATTCTTACAACAACCCTGGAAGGAAAAGTTAGTTTCAGGCCTGAGCAGAGATTTAAACATGTCTCTCTGTTTTCATCACTTTTATCATTTGAGGACAGGAGCCATAGCTCAGGGGTAGAGCACATGTTTTGCACAGGGCCTCCCAAGTTCAATTGCTGGCATCTTCAGGTAAAACTGAGAAAGACCTCTCTAGCCTAAAACCTTGGAGAGCTGCTGCCCTGAATACCCTCCTTCAAGCACTGTCAACAATATTGGCGAGATAAACCCACAGATCTGACTCGATATAAAGCATCATGTGTTCATCCACTATACCATACTGCCTCTTCCATCAGAGCCTGGATATGATTCCCTGCTACCTGTAGATGTGGGGTGGTGTTTTGGTAAAGTACAAGGTGCACCTTTTCCCTACATAAAACCACCTTGGGGCACTTGCAGAAACGTGCCTGCATCACACTTAGCATGCCAGCTGTGACTAGCAGTCATTCATCTGCAGTAAGGTGTTGCAGTTATCTGTCAGGTTGGGAAAGAAATGGCTGCACCTTCAGTCATCTACCTTTTGGTTAAAGATAGACAGGCATGCCCCAGTATCCATGGTTTCAGTTATCCACAGATATCATGGATACTGGGACGCCTAAGATAAGGGAAAATTAAACACATCTCTCTCTTTTTTTTTTGCTTTGTAGCAGCAAAAAAACACAACCCACTGATTTTTCCCTATCTTTAAAAAGGCATCCATGGTTTCACGTATCCATGGTGGGGTCCAGAACAGAACCCCCGTGGATATTGGGGCATGCCTGTAAAACTCAGACTAGTAGAACCGTTGCTACAACTGAACCTTGACAAGTATTTAGAGTTTGCTTTGCCTTGCAGATGGATCTGATTGTCTTGCATGAATGCTCCTGCAACATTGTGCTCTTGAGTTCATGGAAAGGAGACTTCCAAGTTGTTCATTTTAATGACTATATTTAAGATTATTGAGTGAAGGTATTACTTTCCATTGAATTAAAAAAAAACACCAACCTAACCTACATATATAGATTCCCTGTGACATTTCTTTGATTGTTCAGAATGCAGGGCTGTGAAGCTCTGAGGGTTTGATGAGTAAATAGGTGTGACTCGCATTTCACAGTTCTTTTTTTCCTCTTTGACTTGAAAAGGTGCTTTCATTTCTATTTGCGCATCCTAATAAACAGAACTGGTTCTGTCTCGGCTCATCACCCTCTCACTGCTGTGCAGCGGTAATGGAATTTTAATGGGAACTAGCAAGGTTAAAACACCCAACAACAAAGGCATTTTTTATTAGGAATAATTCTGTGAGCTTGAATGTGGAACCTATATTTAGTTGCATCCTTAAAATTGTTATATATACACAGACACACACACACCCCAAAAAAATCTCTTGACAGCTAGGTGTTTTTCTCCAAAACACTGTGAGAAATAGGTCTACCGCCTTCTCTTACACACATGGCTTATGTCAGGAGTAGAGAATAAGGTGTAACACCAGGATGCATGATGTTTCCTTCATGATTGTGTGTTCATCCTGGTAAATAAAAGCAGTTGGACAGCTCCTAGGTGTGCCCTGGTATCCACTGTTTTGGTATCAACAGTTTCAGTTATCCACTGATACCATGGATACTGGGATACCTATTAAAAAGAGAAGGGAACATTAGACAAATCTTTTTTTTAACCTGTTGCAGCAAAACCAGTGATGTTCCCCTGTGTTTAAAAAGGTGTCCCCAGTATCCACGGCTTCGGGTATTCACGGGGAGGATGTGTGTGTCCCGGAATGGAACCCAAGTGGATACCAGCGCATAGCTGTAGTCTTATCCTTTCAGACTGTTCCAGAACAATTAGTACAGTATATGAATGAATACAGTACAGGATAGTATAGTATAATCTATCATATAGATAGTGATTCCCTTGACTTACTAAGTCATTGGCTGTGGGTCCTCATTAGGACTACAATCCTATACATTGTATAGGGCGGCAGGTTTTTCACAAGGATTCCTCGGCTCTTCAGAGAGCCACACCTCAAGTTTGGGAACTGCTGCAATAGATGGTTCCCTCTGAAGGAGATAAGCCTTGAGTTAGATTTATATGGGCAGCTCTCTTTTGTTGATAGAACTAAAGGTTTGGGGGTTTTACTATTTTAGAAACAAGCATTAGAACCAGCAGAGTTTTGTCTGGGATTGTGTGTTTTCCCTCCAGGCTGGTAGTAAAGTAACCGCATACATTTCCCTTGGGAAAAAGTGCCACACCACAATCCAAAGGGCCCTGTCTTGTGTGACCATCTGCTGGCCCTCTAATGACAGAGGTGCATAGATCAGGGCGTCTGGTGCAAGTTGCCAGGTTGGTCCATATTGGAGGATGCAGTCTGGAAGGTAACCTGGCTGCAGACCATTTAGGGTCTTCGACATCTAAACCATCCCTTTGAATTGAAAGCGGCGAAGATGATGCAATATGGGAGTTCTGTGCTCTGTAAGACGAGCTCCATTTAATACTGTGGCAACTGCATTTTGAGCCGTTACAGCTTCTGAACAAAAAGCAGAGTTCAACTTCATGCAGAGTTAATTCCTGTAGTGTAATCTGATTGTTAACACATGAGTGACAGTGGCCAGTTTAGTTCCAGATTCTGGGCCCACATCAGACTTAAAAGGATCTGCGTAATCCGTATTGTCCAAGACTATGTGGATGTGGGCTTCTGCTACGTGTTGTAACTCTCTGCCAAACTATGGTATGTTTGAGACTAACCTATTCAAAGAACAGACATTCTCGTCTTACGTGTGAACATGGCCTAATATAGAGATCATCATTTTACAAGTGTGAAATAGGAATGGAGAAGACCGACTTGAAATCTCAGTCCCAGCTAAAGCTCTCCTGGATCTAATGTTTCAAATGAAATGCTGAAGCTAACAAACCTGTTCCCATTGATTATAACATTTTATTTTTAAAAACCTGTCATGACATAAGGTATTCCTTCAGGATATCTTTCTTACAGGAAAATCTGTTCTGGAAAGGATTGGGGCAGCTGTAGTGATACTGTGTTCAGATCACAGGGTTCAAGTCCAGCTAGTTTATTTCTTCCTTTCAGGGAAGGGACTACGTGTCTGCCTGATACTTATGCCAGGATAGAATGTCTTTTTGGCTCATAACGTCTGAACCAAAGCCCCCCAAGTGTTTGAACTTTGAAGTTACATAGAACTTTTCATCTGGCAGAGTATAGGCAAAAGCTGTTGCCAGAGAGCAAACCTGTCCACTAATGTTAATGGTGTAGACCAGAGTGACGTTTTGCTTGTCCAGCATGTCAAAGCTTAGCATAGCCTGTGCATCTTCACTTTAAAGTGATATCATGGTGGATAGATTCTCAGACAGAAGCACTATGGTTCTTACCTTTCAACTGATTAACCCCCTTTCCACTTGTCCTTTCCATCTGCTTCCCCTTTCCAAATGCAAACCAGTGTAAGTGATACTCCGGGGTTTCAGATCTTATGTTGTGCTGAAGCCTCAGATCTCTATCCATCCATAGAAGGAAATCAGAATGTACAATTGGCAGGCAGCATGAAGTCTCTGGATGGACAGGAACCTGACTTTTTGCCTTTGTCTGGTACCTTCTATCCTGGGCTCCAGTTTCCAGCAACTTCCAGTTTCCTTGGGGACGTTAAGGTTGCCAATAGAAGCTATCTTCAGGTCTGATACCTTATTCAGATAGTTTCTTCCTAGGATGATAGCTCTCATGAGTGAACAAGCTTGCATAAAAACCTGCAGCTTTAATTATCAAGTTATGTTTCTCAGAGGATTTGCAGGACTGTTTAAGAGGAATAGATGACTTTCTCTTCTGTGAGAAGCTCTGCAGATCCTGTCTTCACCACCCAAGGAGAGCAGGCATGCCATTTATAAGTAGAGGCATATGTTTTTCCAAGTCTTACTGTTGTGTAAAGAACTGGAAGATGGCCAAATATGGCTTCAGTTTTGTTTCTGGTTCTCAGCATTTGAGGCAGCTGTGTGCATCTAGGTGATAAAACAGAGTGTAATTCTTCACTATAAGCACTGCAAGTTTCCATTAGGAATAGTAGACCAGTCTGAGTTGATGTACTGTTTTTCAGCACTGCATAGATCTTCTGAATATATTTAGAAAACCTGAACAGTTGTTTTTTTGCGTTGGGGGGGAGGGGAGAGAATCTCTCCTTCAACCATCTGATCCTGGGGCACGGGATATGACTGGGGCTATTCTGCAATTCTAATTTTATTTCAAATGCAACAAAACAGACCCACCACCCAGTTTTATCCTGTGGGAATTAAAGAGCTGGTATGCCCCCCAAACAATAAAAAAACAGAAGGGTATGAAATTACACAAAGCAGAAGGCAGTTTAAGTAATGTCCTCCTATGCATATTTGGATAAAGGAACAGGTAATGTGGGAGAGCCTATGAAGATTGAACCTGGGACTTCCTGCATGCAGAGTATGCATGTCACAACTCAGACTCACCCAACTAGTTAGTCCAAAGGTTGCCAACAGAGATTTGCCAAAATTAGGGCAAATGTACTTTTTAATAGTTCTATAGATGTGGGAATATGGGCAGATGAAACCTTTTGAATCCCAGGCGTGCTTTAATCAAACAAACTTCCCCTGCTTGTGCCTTCTTCTGCACAATTGTTAAAGATACAGGAGCCCCAATGTTGAAAGATTGTTCAGCTGTATCTTAGTCCATGTTGTCCAGATTAACAAACTACAAGAATCAGTTAAAAATATTCTTTCAATCTCCCACTGATAGGCAAGCAAAGCGAAGAACATTCAGAGTCAGAACCAAATGTCTAAATGTTGACTGTTGCTAGTCAGGGATTGGGCTTTTCAGAAATCTTGGGTGACAATTGCAGTCATGTTTCCAGATTGGCAAGTGCTCAGCAGCCAGTGCTGGATCCTCCTTGGCCACCATGGATCACGAAGTGTCAGTGGGGGAACTCTGGAGAATGGTGCCCACTGGTGTTTCCAAATGAGATTTTCTGTATCCTGTTGACAGGCTTTTAAATATTTATCTAGTTAAGCATGCACGGGCTAGCTCGGTTATTGCTCTGGAAGATCCTGTTTCTTTTTAATTTCTGCTCTTGTTTTAGACTACAATGTTAGTGTACAATTTGGAAAGTGTACCTTGCCAAGTCTACTGAATATTAATTCCCATTTCCTAAGTACGTTTTCAGACCATGAGGTGTTGAGGCAAGGATGTTCACTGTCAACCAAGGATATCTACATGGGGGCGGGGGGCAGAAAATGATTTTTGTTGTGATTCTTTTCAAATCAGTTTCACTTGGAAGAAAAGGACAGGGAACCCACAAAATAGACTTTTTTGCAAAGGTTTCTTTCATGAGTAGTTTAGACCAATCTTCTGAATCAAACTTTTTCTTGGATGGAACATTTCTTTCTTATCCCTTTGAGGCTCACTTAGTGTTATCATTCAGAAGTGAAATTCATTAACCATCAACTTAATGAATTAACCCTATCATGGCATTTGATCCCAATGGTTTTCAAAGTCTGTTTTTGTAGGGGGGCCCCCAATACATTATTAAGGCAAGAGAGAGGAGGAAAGAGTTCCATACAGTAATTTGAATAAATGATATACAGTGGTTAAAATATCAGAAGCACCGTATGTACCACAAGTATAAGAAAACTGGGTGGTGCTTGTTTTTCTCTGTTAGTGCAGTGATTAAAAATGTACTGTACACCATCCAGTAGCATCTCATGCTATTGTTGCACATTTCATTGATTATTAAAACCAGATTCTTGAACTTATTGGTTAGCAACATGTTTAAAGTCTGGCTTGGTGTCCTGACAAGCCAAACTTATTTGGATTTGAGGCTTTATAATCTTCAGGAAAACAGGCATGAAAACAACAGGTTACACAGTGACACTTTTGCTGATCAGAAACAGAAAGGTCTGCTGATCCAGATCAACAGAACGGATCAAGAATAGACATGCTATGAGGAGGTCTGGATCTTTTCAGCTTACCTGATTTGTTCTTTGAGCAAGGCATCCCCGGTTTCAGGATGAAGCCACAGTGAGGCAGAACCATGTTTCCTCTGGCTATAGCTTGCCAGTTGTATCCAACCCCAGCATTGCTCTTAATCGTGCTCTGCTCCAATTCTCACAGGTGTATAAAAAGACTGCTGCTGGGAAACTCGGAGACATGAGCCTGAAAGTGACGGAACAAGAGAAGGAATTCGCTGGGAAGGCTGCTCAGTACCAGCGAGAGATGAAGCACCTCCAGCGGATGCTGCAAGACAAGCAGGAAACCCTTGATGAAGTGCTGCAGCAGAAAAGGCAAGTCAGTCAAAGCCTTACATACATCAGTTCAGTCTGCCTGGTTAAAGGAAGGCAGGGGTAGGCACATTCTCTGTCCAAGAGCCCCTTCTGCTGTGCTCTGGCTGTTTTCAGTTTCCCTGTCTTTTTGCTGGATTGAAAATACCAATCTCTTTCTCTCAGCTGACTCTCTCCTTCTCCTCAGCTTCCCCCCTCCTCACCTTGCCTGCAAATACTTGAACAAAGTAATTGATTGCGAGTGCTGACAGCCAGCTTAGCAATCCTCCTCGCTGCTTACCGCATCTTCCTGAAGGGAAGCAAATACACAGAAGCTTTTTCGCTTGAATTGAGCTTTCAATAATTCTCTCCGGAGTGAACTGCTGGTCATGTGCTCGTTGATTTAATAACATCTTCCAGAGAGGACTGATGAAGTCCACAACTGACAGTTTGATGACAGGCAGGAAATGAGAGCAGTCAGCTAACAAAGCTTGACAAAAGCAGCATGTTGTAGGTGGAGAGGATTCTGATCACAGAAAGGCAAGGCAAAGAGTGGGACAGGTCTTGGCTAAAGAAGTGTGATGAGTGTTGAAATGACCTCTAAAGGGAGAAGCTTTTCCCCGTATTAGTGGAGGAAAGAATTCATACTGTCCCTCTTATCAGCAGAAAAAATGCACTGAAGGGGATGGCTAATTGAGCAATTTATTTTGCAGATCGGGTATTGTGAGATAAAATAATGGAAAGCAGAACTCAAGCGGAGTGCCATCTGTGTCAGTAGTGTCAGCTCTCCCCATCAGAGGATAAATAGCATGCTGAGATGACTGCTGATTTTGTTGCCGTGTGCAGTATGAATGCCACCTGTGTTTAACTAAAGGAGATTGGTGCAAAGACGGTGCCTGACGTATCGGTTCATGTGTGATACATATTTCACTGGGAAAACTGCATTGTACCAGTGCTGAAATTTCCACTCATACTCTTGGGGGAAAATGTATTTAAAATACTGCATTGAGATTATGTAGCAATTGCCCTGAGATGAATTTGGAATACAGACCATCCCAAATGTTTCCATGCCTGAGAAGGAAACTCAGTAGGCCCAGAAAATATAAAGTGCAAAATCATTTAAAAAATCATGAAGAATAGTACAATAAAGAAAAAATAATACAGTATAGACAAAATGCCGAAGTAGGAACAAAAATAAAGTGCAATAATTGTAAGAATCATGAAGAACAGTACAATCAAGAAAAATAATGCGATCAAAAAACTCCAGAGCAACTAATTAAGGAAAAAAACAGGCTTGGTAGAAAAGGAAAGTCTTCATCTATTGCTGGAAATTTTACGGGGAGGGGGCATTCTTAAGCTGCTGTTCTATACACATATATCTAAGTCCCATTAAACGCAGTTGGGCTGATTAGTCAGGCGTAAATTAATATTGGATAGCCGGGATGGTGTAGTGGTTGTGGAGTTGGACTAGGACCTGGAAGATCCAGGTTCAAACCTTTTTCAGCCATGAAGCTTCCTGGGCTGCCTTGGACCTGTCATTATTGACCTACCTCACAGGATTGTTGTGAGGGCAAAGGGGAAGGAACCATGTACACCATCCTATAAAAATGTGGAAAATAATGTTGCTGTGCTCTATTTGGATATTTATCAGACACTGATGGGCAACTCAAAGTGGGTACGTCCATACTTTCTTTAGACTGTGCAGACTAATAACCTTTCAGTTGAGGAAGCTAAAATGCTTTTACGTAGGTTTTAACTAAACTTCCTCATCACTGGATTCAGTCCATGGTTCTGTTCATTCTGACAGCATTCTGCTTCTAGTTGTATCAATATCTCAAAAATGTTTAAGAACTATATATCGAGGTGTAATAAATCCATCTACCAAACAAAAAATGTATACCTCTGGTCACAGGTCTGCTGTGGGGCTTTCTGCCTTTTTGAAAGCTACTTCAGTATCTCGCCTATTCGCCCCCACCACCATAGGAAGACTAACACAAACTCAGGAATTATCGGTGGGTTTCTTGTCACTAATCCTCTGTAACTTGGCAACCAGAATCGGTAATGCTGGGCCAGTAACATACTGATGTAGATTCATTTCCATCAGCACTGCTCAAGGAGAAAATTTGTAGTCTGGAAAATCGTTCCCAGTAGACAGAAATTTCACTGACATACTTAAACTAGGAAGGGACAAACAAAACCTCAGTACTGCACACAAGATCTGCAAATGTGTGGTTGGGTGCAGCCTGAACGCATTGTGCTTTATGCTTGACACGTTTGTTTCATGAAAGCAGTTAAGGACTATGTAGAAGAAAATTTCATTAGGGCAATTGATGAGGCACACCATCCAGCTTTTAAGCAGCTTTCTCTCTGATCTATAAGGAGGCCAAATAAAACATTCTTCTGCGGGGAATCACTTTCAGCTGTAATCTCTCTGGAGTAATTGGAGAAATTGGATAGTACTGTTGAAAAATCCTTGAAATCTGATCACTAATAGGCCCAGAGTGACTGAAATGTTGATCCTTTAACTTTGGTTCAGATCTCCACTAGGTGGAAGAGGGAGTGCTCAGTGGTAGACTACCTGCTTTGCATGCTGACGAGCCAATTTTCAATCTGTGATATCTCTAATTCAGGTTTGGAAAGAGCCGTCTGATACCTGGAGATGCTGCTGCCAGTCAGTGCACCCCATACTGAGTTTGATCGCCCAAGAGTGGCCAGACTCAGTAGGGGAGCTTTCTATGTTCTATAGATTATCTCTGCAGGCTCTCTCAGCCTTTTTTCAACATCTCTGAGATGGAAATGATAATCCAGTTCACAAGGTAGCCTGGCTGATTGCATTAAGGGACAAAAACTGCACAGTCTCCATAAATTATGGGTGCCTCCATAAAAATCGGGTGCCTTCGGGCAGAAAGGCGGGATATAAATCTAATTAATAATAATAATAATAATAATAATAATAATAATAAACTATAAGATTCTGTCCCCAATCTCAAACATCCCATCCCACCTTGCCAAGCTCAGGGGCCTCCATGTCCTGGTGTGCTCCTTCTGAGTTGTGATGTGAATGGGGGCAAGAGGTGATTTGTCACTGGGGTTCGTATGAAACCGATTGTTTTCCAGCACTAACTGCACTGCAACTCTTGCTCAGATAACAACAGCACAGCTGTTGTTTAAGCTGACTGCTTATATAAATGAAATGATGGGTGATTTTTCTGTTGCGTTGTGCCTGACCTGCACTGTGGCTCCTTTCAGAAAAGACTCTTGACTTGAGTCAAAATGACCCAGGAATTTTGTGGTGTGTGTTGCGATAGCTGCCTGTTATGACTCGAGAATGAGTCGAGTCAAAGTGGGGTGGAGACTTGAGATTTGACTCAAGACTCAGCACTGCTTACTACAGATAAGTGCATATAGGATTGCAGCTTTAGCCTCCTAAGTTTTTTTAAATGTGCAGAGAATTTTGTTTTTCTGGGAGAGCATTCAGTTATTCCACTCCTCACCTGCAGTCAAAAGTGATTGTGTCACAAGGCTCCCAACTGTGTATATGTGTGTGGAAATTGATAGGAAGCAGCATTATTGCAACTTATTTTTGAATTCTGTTCCATGAAAATGCTGTAGCCAGAATAAATCGTATACCATTTGCATAACTTATTTTTGCCTTGTCTTCACACTTGGTAACAGATTACAAAACCAACAACCAACAATTTAGTGACATGCTGAAAACAGTCGGTTCTGCAGCCTTAGAATGTTAGGTGATGAAGGGGTTGAACTAGGATGAGACAATGCAACATTTACGAGTTGGGAAAAGGACTAGAACAGATCTCTGACTGCTTCACAGGAAGGATTGTCTGAATGATTTATGAAGCAGAGACAGATTTGAAAACCAAAAGAGCATTGCAGACCTTCTTCCCTTCAAAAATATTAGAAATAACAAATTATATCCATCATACAGTTTCCCTTCTGCCCCAAAACTAGGGTCTTGCATAGTGGGCTTTCTTTGTGTATCCTCTTCTTTCAGACATTCATGTGTTAGGGGCACACAGGAGGGTCTTCTCTTGAGGTAGGGAATTCTGTATCTTGGGACCAACACAGAGATCTGTTTTTCAGCATCCATTGTGTTTTTAAGCTCCCGTAGAAAACTTGGTGTTTTCACCAAGCCTTCCACTAGTTACTAGTTTTTATTTTGCTGGCTCTCAAGTGCTATGGAATGTGAAACCCTGCCAGGCAGAGTAGACAATACTGAATTACAAGGACCCATTAGTCTGACTCAGTAGGCAACAGTTTCCTGGTACCTTGTGTGTTTTGCTGTTTTTAGTGTTTCTTTTTTAACCTTTGTTGGGAGTTACACTGTGCTAATTTGTGAAGGCAGGATAGACATTTTGAAGAAGAGCTTAATTCAGGAAGAAGGGGGCAGTGACTATAATTTTTGGATCCTCTCCTGTTTCAGAGAATGAATATGGAAGCCAAGCTGTGCTTGAGAGTTGACTGAAGATGCTTTTCTTTTAGAGTCGTGGTTGCCTTTAAAGGAACAACCTGCCATCTCACCAAAACAGCAATGGCATCTCTTTGCGACAAGGAGCACCTTTTTAATGAGATATGGTCTGTGTCTGTGCTGCCATTATTTTGGGACCAATGTATTAGAAGCAACTTCAGACGTTCTAGCAGTTCAGACTTTACAATTGTTAAGACCTTTTTGTCCTCTTGGAAAGGATGCTTCTGCCCCAGACTGAGATCCCAAAAATTGCAGAATGCCCTGTGCTCCTTCTGATTAGTTTGTGTCATGAGCAATACGGTGTGACCTGCAAAACCTTTGCAGGAAACAGATTGTTTCACCTGGTTGCGGTTGCTTTTGATCAGACAACTTGCCCTTCAGCCACATTCACAACTTCTGCTATGCATTTCACAGGGGAGAAAAAACCTACAACTTTTCAATACTAAGTGTGAAATGCTATCAAATTTGCAAGAACATGCTACAAAGTCCCACTGTGGACATTGGCTATTTTCAGATGGAAAATAGTCCCAAACAGTAATGCAAAAAAATATTAAAAGGGTAAGGAAAATAATCCAAGATAGCTGCTGAAAAGAATACATTTCATGTATGGTGCAGTACTGTGCCTGTTTACTCACAAATCAGTCTTGCAGTGTTCAGTGGGGCTTCCTTGCTAATAATTTGATTTAGGCTTGTAGCCTTAGATACTGTATCTAGGGTTTGTCTCGAAGCCTGTTTTTAATTCCAAGGCTCAGTTGTGGAACAGATGCAGTGGTACTGAAGAAGATGCCTTTACGCATGTGTGCAGTATATTCAGGATTTAATGTACATGTCAGAAGTAATAGCTTCCAGGATAGGAGATGTATCTTTGAGACAGCCCAAACCATTGAACCTTTCGTTAGACTGCTTCTGAGATGTCCAATATTTTGCCTTCATTTTGAGAGCTGAGCAGGCAAGCTCGGGCATACCTTGACAGAAAGCTGGGAAATTTCTGCCTTGAAAGCAGACTGTGCCCTCAGTCAAAGAACAGTAGGCAAGTGGGGGCGGGGGTGGCGGCAGCACTTGGCAGAAGTAAAGTCCAAATGCATCACACCCTCTTCCCCAAAGGAGACCACACACTGACCTTTGGGCAGGGTAGTGAGTACTGAGGCTTCCCAGAGAGCATTTAGACTTCTAATGCTATGCAGTGTGCCTTCCATATGTGCAGGTTCAGGACTTGTGGATTTGATCCAATGTGGGCCCTGACCAACGTCAAGAGGGCCTCATTGTACCTCTCAAACAGGACTGGAAGAGTCTTCTGGTCATGTCCGGGAGGTGATCTGAGACACAGGGAGGCCTCAGAAGGCCTCCCAGAGGCCTTCTGAGGTTCAGCGAGGCTATGCGAAATAGGGGCCATATTTCTAGCTAAGTATGTTAAGGAATTTTTTGTTCTATTTGCATTCTCCAGTTGAAACCAGCCTATAAACTTGACCAGCCTAGGTACATGATGAGGTTTTGTGAACTTTGCTCTTGTGTTGTATTCCAGCTCCAGCTTCTTTGTGTTACCAGTTTTTGCACCTAATGTGCTCAAACATTTCTTTGTGTCCATCATTCAGCTGAGTTTAGGCATTTTCCATCAACCTGCTTGCATTTTTCTACCCTCCCTCTTTCCTGTTTAGTTCCTTTTCTTCTGGATTTTCAATAGTGATATTTTGGCTCTTATCTGCCTGGTCCATATTTACAGGTAATGCAGTGGTGTGATTCAGATTTTTAATTAGAATTTTTGTGGTTTGATTCTTTCCTGGGAGGATTTTTTTTCTAGATGGACCCTCTCTACTTGGTAATCTAGCCTGAGGTGGTGGCATTTTTTAAATACCAAGGTTCTCTTCCATTCAGCTGCTAGCACAGTCTAGGAGAAACAGGAAGGGGTGCGTGTGTGCTAACCACTAATGCTACTCCCTTTCATCAGCCTGGCTACTCCTGAGGCCTTCCATAACAAAGATGTGTGGAAATGATGATGAACTTCAAAGGACTCCTCATCCTAGTCCACTGACATGTGGACTGTGTGTGACATGGTCAGCCAAGTCCACTCCAGTCCAGTCTTAGTTGAGTTAGCTACCAAAGCCTGCCCTTTACATGTTAAATGAATTGCAAGTCCTTTGTGCTGCCTGTGTTGTGACCATGCTGCTTCAATAAATGATAGTAAAGGGGAACTAGTGGATTTCTTATTTAGTCAGGCTTTCAAAGTGAGATGAAGATTAAAGACTGGTTAAACATGTGCATTTTTGTTCAAACGTAGCCTAGAGATCCTCTGATCATTCTCTCTGTTCTGAGCACACTGTGTTCCTTAACTCGGGTACTAAAATAAATTTAATTGTTCTGTCTGTGCTGGCTGATGGTTCACCTTAAAGGTACTCTTGAAAGCACAGGAATGAAGCATATGAAAACTAGCAAACTTGTTTTTGTTTTTCTTCTCAGAGAAATGGAAGGTGAACTTGAAATAATTTGGGAATCGACCACCAAAGAAAACAGGCGGATGAAGGAACTCTTGCATAAATCTCTAGAGAAGAAAAACACGCAGAACCCTGTCAGAGCTAATGAATCACATTCAGCTGACATTTCTCCAAAAGACCTGCTTGGTGGATATGGTTTTAGCTACTGTGATGTGGAGCTTTCCTCACCTGCTAAAACTCAGACCCAACAGGAACCTATGTGCTAAGGACAGAGATGCTTCTGTTTCTTGAAGGGCAAAGGACTTGTTCATCAGCAAAATGTGATCTTCCAAAGGAGACTAAAGATTTGCAATGCCCAATAAGGAATATGACCCATAGGTTCAAGAACCTGAACATCTGAGCATTCATTTCAAAAAGCAAGTGTCTAGCCCTTATTGTTGCAGCAAAAATATAGGATTGTATCCTAAGGTGTCCTCCTTACTCTGGAAGTCATCTGAGGAAGAAGCTCCTGCAGGAGGAAGGAAATCTTAGGATAGAATCCAGTGAAAACATGCTAGCAGTTTCTTCTAGTTACTTTTATCACCAAGAACAGGAATTGGTTGGAGCTTTCAGTAGTCAGAACTGGGCAAGTATTCCTTCAGCGGAAACCCCAATCATTGTCTACTCTTGATATGTGTAAATGATGCGATGGCAACGCTTTCCCTCCCACTTTCTCCTCAGTAACGTCTAAATGTGCTAGCTAGCATGATGTCAGCTCCTAGGGCTGATCCCTCCAGAAGGCTGACTGAGGACGTTGGGATGGTGGATTAGTGGAAGACACTCACCTTTGCCATTCCCTCCTGTTTCCTGAATCTGGAGAGGGGAACAGAGTGGAAGCGTGACCAAGGAATTGTGGAGACTCTCCAGCCAACCATTCTCCACTGTGTGTTCTCTTCCCCTCTGTTCTACCTTTTAGTATCCTGGTGAGGGTCCGTTTGGTACACTGGGAAGTCCCAAGTTGGTCCTACTAACTTAGCTGGCCCTACTAACATCACTATGTTAATGCTAGACTACCTCCACTGATCTTAAAAGTCTTAGGCATTCTTGGAGCTCTGCTGTGTAGATTTTTAAACTTTGGATTTATTTTTACTGTCAGTAAGGCCATCTAGTTAAACCAAAGAAAAATGTGATGCAGCCAGTTGTCACTGTTGAACTCTTGGCACTAATTCGGGCGTGTATGAAGGAACTCTGTGGGGTCGGGTGCTCTAGTTGCGGGACTGACCTGACATAACTGTTATGAGGCTTTACAAACATAGGAACAAATGGAAGAGCAAGCCACTTGTCTTCTTTCACACTTTATCCTTTATCAAAGAGTTTAACAGAATTTCTAGTACTGTGAGGCTATGCAACAAGGTATTTAGAGGGAGAGAGAGAGAGAGAGAGAGAGAGAGAGAGATGCAGCCTAGGCTCAAGCTTATTAGAAGTACATCCCGCTTTGCACAGTGATACTTAATCCAAGTTTACCTCCGATTGTGACCATACAATGGAATCTTAAGTATGTAATTCCTTTAAGTTGGTGTTTTCAGAATTGCAGCTTTAGTTGGTTATATTTTTCCAAAGGCATGTAAAGACAGAGAATAGTTGGATGGTGACCTAGGGTAATTGTTCTGCACAGACCTAGAGGGATTACTCTTTAACAGTTGATTAGTAAAGACATACAATCAGACATTCTGTCCAGATTTGGGAACTAATGAAGCAGTAGACTTTAGACATAACTAAATACAGGTCATGTCTCTTTGTCTGTGGATGTACTGCAAGTTCCAAACCTGCAGGGTGGGCCGACCTGTACCCTCTGAATGCAACTGAAGCTGCGCCTTCAATTGCATCTGGAGGCAGTTTGCCTACAGACACTCAGCTTCCCCAGCCATCAGAACACCTCCAGGCACAACTGGAGCACTGCTCTGGTCACCTTCAGAGGGTTGGGTGCCCTGAACCCCAGATTTTATTATCCACAGTCTTTGGCATATGCGGGCAGTAGTGTCATCCGGCAACGAGCTGCCGGAACGCTAGGCAGGACTTAACGCTTGATTGACAGGCTGTCCATGATGTGTCGCTGCCTGCCCACCTGCTGTGGGGGCGCTCTCCAGTTGGCGCGCCCCTCCGCTGCTTGCCCAGGCACCCGGTGTGCCCTCCAGGCAAGCGGGCACCCCCTCCGAAGTCAGGGGTGCCCGTGCAGCGGGCAGGCAGGCGGCGACACGTCACGGACGGGCAGCCAATCAGGCGGTAAGTCCCACCTAGCGTTCCGGCAGCTCGTTGCCAGATGACACCGCTGTATGCGGGGGTTCCAGCAATGGAACCTGTATCCCCGCAGATGCCAAGGAACTACTATATTCTTTGCTAATAACAATAGCCTGGTGATTTAAAACAGTAGTAAAGAAGAAAAGCCATTTTGGGAGAGGGCAGTTTAGGGCCCAGAAGTGGTGTGTGTTTTGTGTGTGTTTTCCTTTATAATTATTTGAAATCCCACAAGGGGAGAGGGAAAGCCGCATGAGGAGGAAAGGGTTAAAACCCTTCCTTTCCCCCTCCTCTGCTGCCTCTCCATTCTATGTTGCATCCCAGTGGAGTTTCTTCTCTTTTAACAAAGCCATTGGTGTTTAGTTGCAAGCAGTTGTGAAATGTGTAGTTTTAGTTAGCCCTAATAAAAGGAATTGCATTATAGTTGCTTTGAGATTTTTTTTTCTACAGGACCAGTAGAGCTACCTGAAACTTTTGAAAATCTGCTGTTGAACCTTTCTGCCAACCTAAGCAAGTGCTGCTGCTTCAGGTGGTGATTGTCCCAAATGGTGTTTTTCAGCATTTAACAATTGGAATGATGTATGATCCAAGGGATTTGGCTGTGATCCAAGGTTGTCAACACTTTTAACTGGAAAACTGGTTAAGGGAAGTTTCCAAAGGGATTTCAGTCTGTTTATTTGGCTTTTTTCAAGGACTTGAAGCCTATTCATTTTTGTGAGTATCTTGGATTCTGCTGCATTCTTTTAGCAGCTATTTACCAACTGTTAAAGAGAACAAAAACTGATGCTCTGTTGTGCCTTATATGTGCAGATAGAAAGTACAATGTACAACTGCCTGTTCACATGCAAAAAATTCCACATTGGAATGTGCAAATCCATCATTTAGATGATTTTTAGATGTTCAGATGTGACACCAAAACATGGTTTGGTGCACTCTCTGCTCCCACTTCTTTCTCTTCTACATCCCTTACCCTCCCAAGTCATACTTCAGTTAAATTGGTTACTTTTTGTTCAGCACAAGCCATTGTTTGCTGTCACTTCTGATCAGACAAGCACACTTCAGTGTGAAGCTGGGTTACAGTTCTGGTCTGGAAGGCAAGCACAAACCATAGTTTGTCAGTTCAGATGTACTGGTGAACTGTGGTTTGCACAAAATAGGAAATAAATTAAAATGGGACACGTGAGGGGGAAAGCGAAACTATGGGCATATGGCTCATTCACATCATGCCAACCCATTATTTGATATTGCGCAGGAACAAGTCCCACAAATTTTCCACAGTTTAGATTGGAAATTATTTAACATGGCAATCTGTTTTTCCACAACAGGTAGCAGATTCTCTTCTATGGACCATCTACTGTAACTATGAGAACTTTGACAATGAAACATGGTCTGAGACATCAGGGCCTTGCCTTCACCATTTCACCTTTGTGTTTGATGCAACCGAACTTGCTGCACAAGTTGTGAAAATCTGGGTACAGTTTTCCAGACAACTTACTACTGTTGCTTTACATTTTACTTGAATTCAGAGGTAAAACCTAACAATCTCTCCTTGCACAAGTCCTGGGTGCAGTAACCAAATGAGTAGGTCTTTGGAATTGAGGCTCATGTAGGTCTTCTGCTGGGTGTGCACATGTGCATAAGGATAAAAACATGGGTTTGATATACTGAGGAGGAGAAATCAAGAGGAGTTAAACATGTTACAAGCCATGTCAGTGGCTTGTATGTTGGAAGCCTGATGTGTGTGAACCATAGCACTCTAATGTGCCAGAACGGTTCTGTGTAGCTTTTGGTGCACAAATGTCCATCCATCTCTTTCACTTGCACTGTCTGTTTCAGACACTTTTAAAATGTTTTCTGTATATCAGAAATGGGGTCAACAGTTGAATAACTGTTTTTTTAAAATAAATATTACTTTGCCTATGTAATTACACAAGCCCTTGCACATTTGCAAAATTTGTATTTTTCAACGATTACATTTGTAAAAATAAAATAATCCTCATGTGTTAAAAGGAGCAGAGGGTTGTGTGCTGTTCTTTTCATTCTGTGCCACTGGTGAGAACGTAGAACATTAAGGGCATGTGAAATAGCAATGAGTACCTGCTGTTGTTTCAGCTGTGCCGGAATCAATACAGCCTCATGAAAACCCCAGCAAGCCTGCAGTGCTGTGTGCACTTAAACTACTGATTTGTTCAAATGGCTAATTGGACTTTAAAGGGCAAATCTCAGAGTCGTTGACACCACTTGAGATTAAAGATAAATTGTGATGAAGAGCAACTGTCTGCATTTTTGCTACAGCTCAAGATATAAAATAGAGTTAATTATACAAACAGAATTAATGATTAGAAGGATATTTCTGCTGAGAGACATCCTGCAGCTTATGAAAGAAAGTAGCCTTGGTCCTTTTTCCCTCCTGCATTTGGCAGCTTAAAAAAAGTCAATTTTCTATTAAGACTGCATCTACAACAGATTTAATCGGCAGCACCCTGATGCTCAACCACCCCAGGCTTTCTCATCCTGTGCAACTAGAGAAGTCTCATGCTTTATTTAATGGGCCATCCCTTGGCCATCTGGGCTTCCAAGATGGTTTATGATAGGAACAAAAAGCTGGCATTTTCTATGTGCAAACACAAGTGTTTCACACCTTAACCTTCCTTGTTCCAGCTTCTCAAAGGGTGAGACGGCTGACTCACAGCTTTTTTTGTTCTTCATAGTTCAGTCATCTTTTGGCTTGAGCCTCAGAGGCTGGCATATTGTGCCAACTTTTCAAATAAGCAGGAAAAGCTTATCAGCCCAGAAACACGTGTCACAGAGCAGTTTGCGTCTGTAGTCTGGTTGGCTCTTTCCCAGAAGATGGTTCATAGACTAAAAGCAAAGCTGGTGGCTGATGACAGTGCAGGCTCAATTCTGCTAGATAGTTGTGGTGTCACTGTTGGTGTGTTGTGTCTGTCCTGAACCCCTAGATATTCCGGCTGTAGCTATTTTCTTGCTTTCTCGGGTCCACAGACTTGCAAGAGCATGTTTGGTCCTCCTATAAGCTGAAACTTGGGACCAACACAAGTTGATAGTGGCCAGCCCATTTGTGGTGACATTTGCAGGACTACAAGATGGACATTGATCTTTCAGTTTATTCAACATTACAAGAAGATGTCCTTCGTTCACTGCCAAGAAGGAACATGTGCAGGAAGGCCAATGTCTGTTCTGGTGGATATGCAGAGGTCAAAAAAGAGAAGCCGACCAATTTGACTCATCCGTGTCAACAGAGGATGGAAGTCACCCCACTCTCAGCTTGCTTTTAGGAAAACAAGGTCTCCTGGCTTTCATGAATGTCATGAACAAAGATATATATTTAAGACATAGGCTTCAGGCTGAGGACTTCATTTATTTATGACATTTTCATGCTGCTTTTCAATCAATCAATAAAAACAATTCAAACAGTTTAGTCTGGCAATTTAAGAAAAATCAATGTGACCACAAACAAAATTAACAGTCAGCAGGAATCGATTTCTGAAAACTTGGAAAGGACAGGAAGGCCTTCATTGGCTCTTCAGAACATCAGTGAAGGAAACTGAGTGAACAACCCATGGATGAGCATTCCAGGGCTCTGGGGTTACCACTAAAAAGACACTGCTTCTTGTAGACACAAGAGGATGGTATCCTGGCATCCAAATGGGAGAATACATCAAGCCGGAGCTCATTGGCCAATTTCAAATTTCTTGATGCATTTCGCTGTATATTGGAAGGCTATTTGAGAGAAGAGCAGGTGTACTACTACAGACCTTTCAATGACTAGGGCCACTGTTGCTTTCTCCAATTACAAAATAGCCAATGTAGTTCAGTTGAACCATTGACCTCTCTGGTGCTATGTACATTTCACTCCTTGCGTCCCCATTCAAAACCATTGCTTCTTTATTAATCCTGTTCGAGGATTTGTAGATAAGACTACAATTGCTTTTCCTAGTGAGATATGGTATCGGGAAACCAGCAGCTCCACATACAGTTTGAACAGGTTGACTTCCTCCTGTAGAGGTGAGTGCAGATTTTCTTCTCTGATACTCACCAGACCTTCAAAGCTGACCCCGTTCCAGTGGCCCTGCTGGGAACCATCAGGGAATAAGGGCCATTCTTTGCTAAACATTTTTTACGCGTACTCTAATGCCCAAGGTAAGCTCCCCCAACAAAAAACAACAGCAAATAATACCAGTTAAGACTGGCACACAGGTATTTCAGTCCATGTCTTTTTTGTTTAACATACTGAGAGTACAATCCTAACCTGGAGTTGGGCCCACATATATCCCTTGTTCTGGTCCAGGAGTGTTGCAAATGCACCATAAAGCGTGTTTGCAACAATCTTGGATGCATTATGGTGCGTTTGCAACGCTTCTGTGTAGCACAAGGGATTTGTGCCTCCCTACTTCCACATTAGGATTGTGCCCTGAATAACACGGCTTTCTGGAATGGCTTGCCTCGCAAACTTCTTAGAATTCTGATGTTACTCGCAAGCTCTCCACCGGTTTATCTCTGGCAGAAATAAGGTTGATAGAGGCGGGCCATTCCTTACTTGTGGGATTGGCCCATCAGGGTTGTCAGTAGGCAGGGCCAGCAAAAAAAGGCGGGCACATCCTCCCGCACACAGGAACAAGAACCCAGACCGTTCCTGCCTTGCGGCGAGTCAGGAGGCTAGGTGACCAGCTCCTTCAACGCAGCGTTTTTACCTCAGTGTTTGTCAACGAGTGCCTCCCTGCTCCCTCCCTACTTAGCGCTGGTGTCTTTGGTGGCGATTTGCAGTAGTGATTGCCGCGTCGGGTATTTTTAAGATTTATTAAAATTTTCTTCAGCAGCCGGCTTGCACTGTTTCAAGCTGTTCTGCAACCGTATCTGCCCCTGATAGAACGGAGAGTCCACTGTGTGGTTCCAGTGCCAGACAATCTGAGGAGGGATCTCAGGTGGTGGCAGTCAAGGGCTCAGCTCAGTGCAGGCATGAGCCTGCTGGATCTCCCACAAGCGGTTCTCACTACGGATGCCAGCTTGTTGGGGTGGGGGGCTCACCTGGAGGGCAGATTGCTACAGGGCTGCTAGTCTCCACAGGAGAAGGCTCAGCATAAATTTGCTAGAACTAAGGGCCATCAGGTTATCCCTTCTGGGGTTTCAGCGTCACCTGTTCAACAAACGGGTGCTGGTACGCACAGACAACATTTCTGCCAAGGCTTACCTAAATCACCAAGCTCCCGGTCCCAAGCCCTAAATCTAGAGGCCACTCGTTTGTTCAGGTGGGCGGAGCAGAACGTTCAGTCACTCATGGCACAACATCTGGCCGGGGTACAAAACATGGTGGCATATTGGCTAAGCCGCCGAAAGTTACAAGAGTCAGAGTGGAGGTTGCATCCACTTGTCTTCAGGGAGATAAAGCATAGGTTCGAGACACCCAAAGCAGACCTTTTTGCCTCTGCCCAAAACGCTCAGGTAAAAAGGTTCTTCGCAAGAGTCCTGGAACCAGGGGCAGAGGATGTGGACGCTCTGTCGTCCCCCTGGCCCCTGGGCTTGCTGTACGCCTTTCCCCCAGTAGTGCTCCTACTGCAGGTCCTGAGGCGGGTCAGAACGCTCAGGGCGGACATAATTCTGGTGGCCCCTTTTTGGCCACAGAGACCATGGTTCCCTGATCTGATTCAGATGTCCATCAGGGATCCATGGGAAATTCCAGTCCGACCGGACCTATTGTCACAGGGTCCGCTGTTACATCCACAGCCCCACAAATTCTACTTGACAGTGTGGAGGTTGAGAGCGTGAGGCTAAGTGGGCTGGGGTTCTCTCCAAGTGTGATTAATACTATTCTGTCTTCTAGAAGGCCCTCGACTAGAAAAGTATACAGATCGACTTGGAAGATCTTTTGAGGGTGGTGCAAGTCCCACATGGTTTCTCCACTGGAGGCTGGCGTTAGCAATGTCTTGAGTTTCCTCCAGGATGGTTTGGAGAAAGGTTTGTCAGCTAGTACACTAAGGAGACAGGTGGCTGCATTACAGGACACCTTGGGTGTGTCAGGTAATTTGCAATTGTCAACAAACCTACATGTCAAGCATTTTCTCAGGGGGGTAGCCAATCTCAAGCCTCCCCTTGTGCGTAGGATTCCCACCTGGGATTTACATTTGGTTTTGAACGCCCTTACTCGTCCCCCATTCGAACCTTTGGCAACGGTCCCATTCAAGACTTTGTCATTCAAATCTCTATTCCTGGTAGCTGTCACATCTGCTAGAAGAGTCTCAGAGCTGGGTGCGCTGTCGGTTCACCCAGACTTGTGTATTTTCCATCGGGACAAGGTGGTGCTCAGGTTAGACCTTTCGTTTATACCTAAGGTTAACCTCTTTTCCATCGTCAGCAGGAGTTAATCCAACCATCATTTTGCACCGAACCTAAGCATGATGGAGAGAAAGCGTGGCACTGTCTTGATGTCAGGCGAGCTCTCAGGTTTTACACGGAAAGAACACGCCCATTCCGTAAGATGGATTCCCTGTTCATAGCTTACCAGGGCCGGACAGTGGGTAGGAGAGTTGTCTTCTGTTACTCTGTCAAAGTGGTTACAATCCTGTATCTCTTTGGCATATGAGGCTTCGGGAAAGTCCCCTCCCGGTGGCATTTTGGCTCACTCTGTCAGGAGTGCAGCCACATCTGCGGCGTTTGACGGACTGGCATCCCTGGCAGAGATCTGTAGGGCTGCCACATGGTCTATGCCGCATACATTTATTAAACACTATAAGATTGATGCGGCAGCCTTGACTGCTCTGAGACGCAGAGTCCTGCAGAAGGTTGTATAGACTGGTGCATGATGATGGATCGACCCACCCAGGGATACTGCTCTGGTAGATCCCACAAGTAAGGAATGGCCCGCCTCTATCAGGGAAAAATTAAAAAGTACATTCCACCCTCCTCTCCTCGATCCATCTATCGTCCTCTAGTCTATGCACTTCATTTGGGGAGGTGTAGATGTTAGGGTCTCCTCCCTGGTTCCTTTTTTCTGTGCACACTTGTTTGGTTTCAGGTCGTTGAAGGTTATATTAATATGTTGAGTTCCATTTGGATAAGAGATTTTTACGGCTCAGCAAGTTTGTCTGGGTTCTCGTTCCTGTGTGCGGGAGGATGTGCCCGCCTTTTTTTGCTGGCCCTGCCTACTGACAACCCTGATGGGCCAATCCCACAAGTGAGGAATGTCCCTGCCTCTATCAGGAACAAGCATTACCGGAAGGTACGAAATTCCTGTTGTCCTTGAATGCCATGGAAGAGAGATGCTGGCTGACAGCTGTGCTGCTGGCAAGGGGTCCAGAGTGGGTGGGGGACTGGGGTACAGTCTCTTTGCATTTTCTGACGTCGGAGAAGGGGGGCAGAGAAGCCCCACTGGGCCCCAGCACAGGTCAGCCATTCTCCAGTCAATCACTAAGGCAGCTGACCTACAGTTACATATTTCAGTTAATAGCTGAACGATTTCCCATTTTGGTCCTTTAAAAAGTCCTGGGTGAATGCCCTCTGGCCCCAGCGACTTGTTACTTTTTAATTTGCCCATTAGTTCTGGAGTTTCATCCTTTTGTCACCCCTGTTTGACACAAGGAGGAAAAAAAATACATTCAGGGCAGGGCAGGGCAGGGCAGGAGTCCTGCCCAGCTCTTTTGCTGCAAAGACAGATGGGGGGAAAAAATCCCCGTTCCTTTACTGTTTGGCTGCTTTCACCATTCCCACAAGGCATCCCTTTATCTAATCATCCCGCTGCCTTTTGTGTTTATATCGTGAGCAGCTCTCCAGCTTCCTTCCCGGCATACCTGTTTGTGGACCTTTCAGCCCAATCCTCAAAAGTTAAGTCTCGCTGTGTTCCAAAAAATGCCTATTCACTCGTGTTCTCTATTTCATTGCTTTTATCTATATGTCATGTTCTGTATTTCATTGCTTTTGTATCTGGGCTCCCTCGGTCACCCCCATTAAATTTGAGCACCACCACCCCTTCTACCTTCAACATGGGGATAATCATACAGACCTGAAATGCTTTTAACGTGCAACTAAAACATTTAGTATTAAGCGTACGTATACTGTCTATGGCTTTTCAACAACAACAACGTAAGTCAAAGCAGGTTACAAAGTGAACTGAATGGGAAGACCATCCCATCGGAGCAGATGATTCAGGAGTGCTTGGGTGTAGCCACAGCAATGTGGGGGGGGAAAAGTAAAAACAGCAGAAATTAGTCTACCACTGTCTAGGAGGTGCTAACAAGTGTTTGACTGTGATCTAGAAACAAAATACAGATTCCTGATTTATCAGATTAGAGTCATGATGTTGGGCCAAGCCAGAGCTCCTGGGGAAGCAGGATGTGTTGAACATTCATTGGCAGACCTGATTTTGAATACATGTTGCTAAACCAATGCCGCTATTTCTGAGATGACAGGGAATTATGTATCATGGTCTTAGAACTGAAGGGCCCAGGGCAGATGCAGTATCTACTACGCTCTAACTTGAAGAGGTTCACGTCACTGGGGATTGTTGAAAGTAATGCATGCGTTGAAGGGTGGAGTGCGGTCGTGCAAAACCTTGCACTGGGGATTTCAACAGGCAAGTCACTTCATAGCACTTCTGTAGCCATTCCTGTGTGCAAGGGATCCTTCACTCATGACCCTGCAACAATATTTGCCATCAAGCCCGAACTCATTAGAGAACTGCAACCAATTTGAAGGCCTCTAACGAGAATACCTTGTATTTGCAACTCAGGTTTGTTAAAAATGTAAGAATGTAAAAAGAGCCCCACTGAATCAGGCCAAGGGCCATCTAGTCCAGCTTCCTGTATTTCACAGTGGCCCACCAGATGTCTCAGGGAACACCCAAACAAAACGTCTGCATCCTGTTGCCACTCTTCTGCATCTGGCGTTCTGAGATAGCTTACTTTTGAAGTAAGAAGGTTGCCCCACCACAAGGCAATCTGTCCAATTGCCTTGTAAAGGCACCCAGGCCAGAGACACCTCCTGTGGCAAGGAGTTCCGCAGATTAATTACCCGCTGGGTAAAAACGTATTTCCTTTTTTGCATTCCTACATTTATCGTTTTGTGTACCGATGCAAAGTGCTGTGTAGGTGTGATTTTTCAAATGTAACATATGAAGTAGCCCCAGCCATCGAGCCAAAACCTGTTTCGGTTCAAGTGCCTCCATCACTCACCTGGCGTTTGACGGGAGCACATGTCCCTCTGCAGGAAGAGCAGCTTGTCAGGCATGCAAGGATTGGAGGGGGAAATAACTCTTTCGCTGACTTCTCTTGCTTTCAACATATTTAATCCTGTCCTCGGGTGACCTCCTGAGTCTCTTAATTCCACACTCGAAGCAAAGAAAACCCGACTCTCTGGATTACTTCCTTGATGGATCTTTATCTGTAATTGGAAGATTTGTCTGAGGTTTAATCATCAGCAGGCTCTAACTGTAGACTCAAACATGCAAAGTGGATGAACTGAGACGGTTGTAGTTATTTGTTTCATTGACAGAGACTCACCCTGCCAGACCCTTGTAAAACAAGACAGAGGCAGCTGCCAGAATCCAAGCAGAACCCAATTTAGACCAAGTACAGAAATAACAAAAATGCTTCAAAGCCACAGAAAAGACCTGTCATCGTTCCCGACTCCCCACCCCAGATCCTAGAAATCTGTAAAACCAAGAGAGGCTTTTGGAGAGTGGCCAAGTGACCAAGCCTCTAATCTTGAAGTCCGCACTTTGAATCTCACTTGTACTATGAATTCACGCTCGGTGTCCTTGGGCAAACCACCCCCTTCTCAACCTCAGTCTTCCCTTCTGCTATATGGAAACAATATTTGCTTACCATGCTGGGAAGTTGCGAGAACGGCATTGGCATCATACATGTGAAGCAACTGGAGTGTTCAAGGGTTTTATACCACTGCATGTAAAAATCCTAAGCACCGTTCAAAATCAATGGGACAAGTTAGTCATGACCAACTCAAATCTCATTAATTTCAATGGGACTTAATAATGATTAATGTTCTTTGGGGCAACCCCCTTTAGGTATTGGTTTATATCCAAATTGCTGCTTGGGCGCACCTAAGGATTGGGCATGCCTGATGGAAGAGCTGCTCTTTAGGTAGGACAACTGGTTCATCCACCTTGAGCCCTGCACTTTCCTGACCAATATAGGGCTAAAAAAGGGGTCCTTGCACTGGTTGAGTTGCCCTGGGCCTGCACCCTGCCTTCAGCCTTCTAGGGACAGTTCTGCCTGGTGGAATCTTCAACGTCTTCCCTTTCACTTATAGCTCCTTGTGCTGTGCTGTAGACCACTCCCTCAGTGTTCCCTCAATGTATAGTAATGATTCAGGACAGGCAGCATTGATGAGTTATCCTGGCCATGCTGATTTGCTTAGGAACCCATTGTTCCTATTCAAGCCTGAACAGATGGATTCAAACTACTTTAAATGTAAATATGCTTGCTGAAGTCTTCTGCCAAGAGAAGTCCAAGGCTTGCTTGTTTGTCACCATTAAATGTGGATCTTGGTTGTGGCACGTTCCTGATTGTAGATCTTGGTTGTGGCTCAGCAACATCCAACAGCAGGATAGCCTTAGTAAAAGAAATTGTACATTGTGGAGAGGGAGAGGGAATTGGTGCATAGCAGCAACCAGAGCATAAATGCATGTAGCTTAATAGATGCTGAAAGGTCTTACTCAGGGTGCAATCCTAACCTGGAGTTAGGCCAGCAAAGTTTGGCCGGCACAAGGGACACTGTAAAGTATGTTTGGACCACTCTCGGAGTTGGAGAGGTCAGCACACAGACGTGCACCATCCTCCCTGACTCCGAGAGTGGTCCAAACACACTTTACGGTGGTCCATGTGTTGGCCTAACTCCAGGTTAGGATTATAACCTGGAGTAATCACTGAGCAAGTGAGTACAGAATTATTCCTGGCCTTGAAAAATCAATCCCTTAATGAATTCTTTCCTTGAGACTGCTGTAGAAAAACTGGGGCCTGAATAACAAATGGCCAACTGAGCCCCCATTTGGCTGATGCCCTGGAGTATTCGCTGCATCCTTTTGGGGAATTTGTTTCAAAGGAGAACAAGCTCCCCACTACAATCTGCCTCCCACTACAATCCCAGGTGACTCCCCACCCACCCATCCCACCCCCACGCTCAGCACTCATTTGCTGGAAGAAAGCAAATTACAAGCTCCTTTGTTTTCACTTGAAATCCCAGTGACAAATGAAGAAAAATGGTAGCAATTAGCAAGGTTGGAGTCTGGGAGGCAAGAGAACACGGGGTTTCCTTTTCTCGGGTGCATAATTAAAAATCCTCATTGGATTAAAAATGAGATGTGATTAGAATTTACATACGCTGTCCAAGAGCATGCAGTTAGCAATTCCATGACAAACCAGAGGCTGAATCTCAAATCTCGGAATCAGCAGACTCCCAAATAGAGGCTCCACTCACCTCTGATGTGTGCAGCGCAGGTCTGTCTCTGAGGAATTGTTCGGGTTTTTAGATAGGAGAATGGGCGGAAGTGACATTTCCGGCATGCTTCTAGAGCGGTTGTTAAAAAAAAAAAAGACAAAATGGTGCCCCCTCGTTCAAGTCAGTTGTGTGGAGGTTGCCATGTTGGTCATCATACATTCCATACACTATGGAGGCCGCCATGTTTTTGCCAGGCTCCTGCATTCATTTTGATTGAAACTTTGAGGAGGTGGCTTGGGAAGAATCCTGTTCAAGCTCCCAGTGAGCCAACCTGAGAAGGCTGCACTTGGCTAGATGGGCCATTGGAGGATCCTTTCCTGACAGGTTCACACCCACTTCCAAAGGTGAACATTATCATCATACCATAAAAGTGCAGAGCATGCTTTGTAGTGCCACCTTCCAATATGCATCCCTTTTATTGCCCTCATGCGACAGGTGCTTCCCATGCCCTGTCCCTCCTGGGACTCCTACAACACTGCCAATGTCCAGCAGGACCAGCTCATTAATGGGGCCAACTGAGGCTGTTGTCTCAGGCAGCAGATTGGCAGGAAGCCCCCATCTCCCTCTGCCCAATCGCCCGCCTCCACTGCTCCTCCTCTCACCCCCTGGATTGTTAAAGGAAGAGGTGGATCAAGTGGAGGAGGAGAGTGCTGATCAGGCTGTCATTCCTTGCCTCCTTTCCAAAATCAACTTTTCCCATCAAGGCTTTGGATGCTGTAGCCCATCAGTCTCTCCTCCTCCTCCCATTTCCCTTCCATTCCCCCTCTTCTTTTTCCAGTCCAGGAAGTAGGAAGAGCAGGGGCAGACAGATCACCAGGTAAGGTAAGGGGGGTAGCATATGGCATCAGGCGCCGGTGTGTGTGTGTGTGTGTGTGTCTTGTGCTGTCTCTGACTTTCAGCCCCAGAAAATCCAGATCTCCTTTAAAACAGTAAAGAATCTTGTGGCATTTTAAAACCAAATGGACTGAGAGCAGCAGTTACCTTTTTGGACTGGAGCCCACTTTGTCAAATTCATGAAAAGGTAACCTCAGGTGGCAGGTGTTAAATTGTGTAGCGAGAAGGGAAAACTGTAAACTGTCCAGCAATGAGACTGTTAGCCACAAGACTTTTGGTTGGCTGCTCAGTTAGCCTCCTTCCAGGTATTGGAAATGCTTGCCCTCCAGCTGGTAACCAATGTTGTCATGCTGATGCATCAAGATTACCATCAATTGTGGACTTTAACTTGAGAGGTAGCAAGATAACAGCTTGATTCAGTGGTTCTGGAATTGGCCCTTCCTGGTAGATTAGTTGTATATTTATTTTCAGGGATAACCGCCTCCAGGGCAGATAGCTGCTGCTACAGCCTGTGTTCCTGGATTGTATTAAAGAACAATTCAATTTCTGAGAATGTCATTGCCTGCAATACATTGTACAGTCATAAGGAAATGATGCAAATGTTGTGCCTATCTTAGTATTTTGAACATTGTGCTCATTAAGCTCTAGGTCGAGGCGTCCAGTGCGGATATGACAACATGAGTGTTGTCAGCCAGTTGTGTATAACAAAAGTACAGATATTCTAAACTTCCCTATGATATACTTTTGGAAGAAGAAGTCGCATGTGCGTTCGTATACCGATGCTGTGCTATTTTCCTTCTAAAAAAATTAGTTCCAGCTTTAATAAAACTTTATTCAAGAATTTATCTTGGCCACCATGAGGACTAGAACATTGCAATATCAATGCTACTTAGCATGTATATTGTTCTTCTGAATATTTCAGGAATTCACATGCATTATCTCTCTAATCTTGCAACAACTATGTAAGATGATGATGATGATGATGATGATGGCAAAATATTTATTATAGTATTAATGCTATTTATTATAGTATTATAATACTATTATATTAGTACAGTCATGCCCTGGTATCCACTGATTCAGTGTCCACGCTTTCAGTTATCCACAGATACCATAGATACTGGAACACCTGTTAAAAAGATAGGGGAATGTTAAAAAAATCTTTTTTTTTACTTTGTTGCAGCAAAACCACTGATGTTCCCCGATCTTTAAAAAGGCATCCCCAGTAGCCAAGGTTTTAGGTATCTGGGGGAGGGGAGAATCTGGAATGGAACCCCAGCGCATATCGAGGCATGCCTGTATTACAGTTATTTGGGGGGACCTGGTCCCTCAATTTTGTGCCAGTCCTTTTGGCTGTCGATTTTTAATAAGGCTATGAAAGGGGGAGGATGTGATTTTTAAATAGATTAGGAAGGAAAGAATTTGTGAGCATCTACAGAACTTAGTGGGACATGGTGGCGCAGTGAGTTAATCCGCTGTTGCTGGGCTTTCGACCACAAGGTTGGGAGTTCGAGACTGTGTGACAGAGTGAGCTCCCGTTGCTTGTCCCAGCTCCTGCCAGCCTAGCAGTTCGAAAGCACCTAAATGCAAGTAGAGAAATAGGGACCACTTCGGTGGGGAGGTAACGGCGTTCCGTAGAGTCATGCCGGCCACATGACCACAAAAGCTTGTCCTCGGACAAAACGCCGGCTCTACAGGCTTTGGAACGGAGATGAGCACCGCCCCCTACAGTCAGTCACGACTAGACCATTCTGTTGTGGGGAAACCTTTACCTTTTTTACAGAACTTAAGAAATTGCTTCCTCCAGTGACCATTGCTCAGAATCGCCTACACAGACAGGGAACAGCTCTCTAGGGTTTTGGTCTTTTTTCAGCCCAGCTTAGAGTTGTCAGGACTTGAACCTGGGGCCACCTGAATGTACAGCATGTGCCCTGTAGCCAAGCTGTGTCCTCTCCTTGCATACCCAAAGTCTCTTTGCACAGAGATGAAAGCAGAATGGCTGTACAACGTGGTCAGCAGTGCGGCTATTATAGCACGTTTGACTACCTTGGAAAAACAATTGTCTGACTTCAGTGTAGCGTAAGTTAAGAACTCTGACAGCACCAGTAAATATATGCAAAGATAGATTTTTCCCCCTACAGAGCACAATGCAGAAGGAAGATACTCAAACCCAAGCTGATCTGCAGGAAGAAACTGAACAAGTAAAATATTGATTAAGATGTAAGACCTACCTGGTGCTTGCAGCTTAGCAACTGTGTGTCCTGGGAGGAGCAGAGCTGTGCTCTGCAAATCAAGCCCTGGCTGAAAGGCACCTTGTGCTCTCTCCGCCACCGTTCACAACATGCTTCTGCCGATTGACTCCATGCATTCTTTGGAGCACGGATAACTCAGTAGATGGTTCTCTTTGCGTGCAGAAGGACAGGGCACCTGTATTTTCTGTGGTGGCACAGCTTGATAATGGACAGGTTCAACGTGTTCTGCAAGGGTGAGAAATGATAAGCCCGCCAAGATTCTCTCTTCTGCACAATTATGAAAGCAAAAGACCCAAAAAGGTTCTTCATCCTGCTTTGTATCTGGTACTGGTTGCCTGGCTTTCTCTGTCTGCCACTTCCTCTCTTGCTTTCTCTTAAAAGCAAACACCATCCTGAACATGGGTGAGGGAAGGAGTTGTGGTCTGAAGAGTGGGTTGTTGCCCTGAAAATGCTAAGCAGGATCAGCTTTGGTCTTGCCTTGGATGGGTGACAGAAAGCTGCCGACGGACCTTTGTGGGGGAGGGTGGAAGAGTCAGCTGGCAAGAAAGGGAACCAGTCTGAGATGTGATTTGCAGCAGCCTGTGGTGGCCTGTGGAATTGTGGAAGTCCACTATGATGGGAGATGGAGCCTCTATCTGCGCATGCTGAGCGAGGAGAGTTGGCATGGTTCCTCCCCCCACATGTGACATGCTGGGCCGCTATTGGGGCAGACCAAGAGGGGAGAGCCCTGGTGTATTGCACAGATGCAGCACACAGCTCTTCCTCTGTTGTCTGGCTTCAATGGAAACAGAGAATTCTCTCATGGAATAATACTGGTGAAAACCCCATTTGAAAAATGGGATTTTTGGTCGATCTACCTATGTACCGTTGTGCCTCAATATCCACTGATTTGACTCATCTCAAGACTGGAGTACACCTTTAAATGCCTTGCAATAAGGGAAAAAGGGGCCAAAATCCTATTTCCCACTTTACTGCATTCCATTAGATTCCATTATTCACCCCATCTAGTGGCTGAATGTGGTATAGCGCCTTCTATACCAATGCATTCTAGGGCAGTGATGGCGAATCTGACATGTGTGTCACAACTGACATGTGAAGGCATTTTCAGTGACACACAGAGCCAGGGAAAAGACGGGTCAGGTGCGGGCAGGCTAGCAACTAGCTATGCCTGCCAGCGCTTTAAAAAGACACTCTGGAAGCAATTCCCTGGGTGCTGTGTGTATGAGAAAGAGAGACTGGAGGCACTTACAAGCTGCTCAGAAGCAACCCTGCTCCCAGCCAGCTGCTATGGGTGCTATGTGTGTGTGTGTGAGTGAGTCAGGAAACACTTAAAAGACGCGCGCGTTAGAAGCAACCCTGCCCCCAAGCCCGTTCGTGTCAGCACGAGTTGCAGCTGGGTGCAGCTGGGCTGGCGAAGCTGGGAAAGAGGTGCGAGGCACTCGGAAGGCACGTGCCTAAGGCAACCTCCTGAGCCTGCTCATGCCAGCAGCGGTTCCCAAGCTTGCTCACACCAGTCCCAGTGGGGCTCTTTCTGCCCCAGAGCTGGGCTCGAGGCACGCAGTCACTCAAAGGACATGCCAGAAATAATCCGAGAGTTTATTGCACCAGCACAACCTGCAGGAGGGAGGAACTGGGCCAGCGGTGCTCTTTCTGCCAAGCAGGGCAAGTGGCCTGAGAAGTTGGGGAGCAGCACCCTTTCTGTGCACATGGAGCTGGATGAGTGGGCTGAGGAACTGGGTACGTTAAAGAAGGGGAGGTTGGCAAAATTCACCGATACGTCCTTCTCTTCATTAGCATTGCCCAGTTGGAGCTGCTGCAGTAAAGTTCCTTTGGCAGCCTGGCCAGTATTCTCCCGCCTTCACCAGAACATTCCTTGAATGGCTTTACATTGCTTTGTCTGATCTGTGTCCAAGTTCTTGTTGCAGTTCATGCAAGTATATATAGGAATAGAAAATGTACGATGGTTTGCTGTATCTGCGTTTTGTTCTTCTGCAGAGTTTGAAAGTCAAACCTTAAATGGCATTTTGTACCTGGCTATACAAAGAGGGACGTGGTGGCGCAGCGGGTTAATTCGTTGTTGCTGGGCTTTCCGACTGGAAGGTTGGGAGTTCAAGACTGCGCGATGGAGTGAGCTCCCGTTGCTTGTCCCAGCTCCTGCCAACCTAGCAGTTTGAAAGCACCTAAATGCAAGTAGATAAATAGGGACCACTTCGGTGGGAAGGGAACGGCGTTCCGTGCGCTACGGCATAGAGTCACGCCGGCCACATGACCACGGAAGCTTGTCCTCGGACAAAATGCCGGCTCTACAGGCTTTGAAATGGAGATGAGCACCGCCCCCTACAGTCGGTCACGACTAGACCATCCGGTCGTGGGGAAACCTTTACCTTTATACAAATTTAGGAAAACAAATTGTACATCTTTGGCCTGTATAAATGTCACAAACAAGTGCTTTGCTGTTCTTCTTTAAAAACAAAAACCAAATAAAAGTGAGGGATCAATCCTCCCTAACTACCCCCCCCCCCCACACACACACACACAAAAGAAAAAAAACCCTTCCTGAGATTTTATACTGTGCAGGTGGAAAGTTGTTTAGGATTGCACACCTAATCTGCCCTATTCATCCATTTTAGAAAAAACCATCAACAGCTAAAAAAGGTGGTCCCATCAACTCCATCTGGGTTCAGTGGACCTTTAGTACAACTAATCTGAATATCTCATTTCTAATATATATATACCGGCCATGAAAGTCTTAGCAGCTCATTAATGAAATAAAACGCAATGTGTTCCAATATGTAAATAATTTTTTGTCTTTTGTTCGGGGGGGGGGGGTGAGACACACCAGCAGAGTTGAGTTACAAATTTTCTGAATTTCTGACACACCAAAAGGTTCACCATCACTGTTTTAGGGTAACAATGGAAGAGCAAGAAACCTGGACATGGACTTCTAAATCATTTTTCCATTTATTTCAGTGGCAACTGATTTTGGAACAGAACCCCAGCGGATAACTGTATTTATATTTACAGCCCACCTTGAGCCTTTGAGAAAGGTGGGATATAAATAATGTAATCAACAAACATGGTGCTGATGCTTATGGAATCGTTTGTGATTGGTCAGCATGCAGTCCCTTTGTGGGTTCTCATCCACCAAGAATGCTAAGATAGTTGACAGAGTTGTCTCAAAACAACGGTGCCCCAATTCTGCATGGACAGGGCTTCTTGGAATGTCACCTTTGTCGCATAGGGGCTCCACGGCTGGATTGGTCCGAGCTGCCCCAAGCTAGTCCAGCGTGTTGCTTTCAGAAGTGGCCGTCCCGGTGGCTCTGGACTGCTCATAGTAAGACCCAGAAGCACCAGCCCTCCCACTCTTGTTCGTCTCTGGCATCGAGTGCTTTGAGATATACTATGTTTGAACATGGAGGATCCATTTAGCTATTGTCACTCTGAGCCTAGCTAAACAGCACAGCCGAACACAACAGCTGGTATTTGCATTTGTGCAAGCAGAGGCGGCTCTGAGCGGATGGTGGCCTGGCAACCCTGGTTACGAGCCCGTTATTCAGCGCATAACGTGCACAAGAAAGCCACTGTTGCCATGCATCAAAGAACAGCTCAAACGGAAGGCAGGAAATGGGCAATGAAGTGGTGAGCATGAGCTATGCAAGCAATTGCGATCAGCAGCGCCAATTTTAAGTTTCTCCAGACTTCTAGCTGCAACTTGGGAGTCTCTGCCAAGCTTTAGGCAGCAGGCATGCCATGTTCTTACAGACAGTGACTGATCTAAAGCTGAACGTGTCTGTGCTGTAAATACCAAGCTGACCAAACATTAACCATGCCATTCTTTCCTGGGATAATCCAGCTCATAGGAAGAGTGTTGCCCAGCAGGCTTCAGCTCCAATAGTGAAGGTAAAGTGACATTTAAACAGAAGCCTTTATTTGGCATAAAAAACCAAAAATATTACATTTGAAAGACAACAGTAGGTGTCTCGACAATGACAGAACTATTTTGAAATATAGGCATGATTGAATAGTTTACTCTGACGTTTAATTATGCATACAAAATTGGCCTCTTTCTCTATCTTGTCCTCCACTACATCACTCAAAATGAAGTAGCTTTTTCCTAATCAAGATGGCCTCTCAGTTTTGGCAGAATTGATCCCAGATACTTTTCACGAAGATCATTATAGAGTGGGCAATATAAAAACATACGAGAGATTGTCTCCATGCCTCCCAAAGCACAAATGCAACACCTGTCCTCATATGGTATCCATCTGAATCTCCCATATAAGACCGCCGACGGGATAACATTAAATCTGGCCAAGGAATAAGCTCTACACTTTTTCGGATCTTGTCGGTGATACAAATAAAAGGCCATACGACCAAAATTGATAGAGATCCCAAGACGCAAAGGGGAACAGACACCACCTGCTACGCTCTGTAGATTTTGCAGTTCAGGGTCTAATAGTCTGCATTTAATCCTACGATATACCTCTGCCTGGGGGAGCGACCCTAATATGTCCAGTGATAAACCCATAGAGACAACTTTCCTTTCAATATCTGCTAAGGTAAGGGGATAGAGAATTGCTATAGCTGTGCAGAACAAGGTGTTTGTGCATCGGGCACTCCAAAGAAGAGCAACCCTGTCCTTTAAAATAGTCATTTAAAACCATTGCCACATTTTACAGAGGGGATGCAAGTTCATGGTCCTACCCATCCACATTCAGTCACTTGTAGCAAATCATTCCCATGTCATACTATCCAAGCTGTTCTACAAACTTTCCAGTCCCCTTTCTAACCGTGCAAGCTTACTTTTAACCCTCTCCAGGGTGGATTGGATTGCAGCCTTTGGGTTGTCTGGAGGATATTTTTTTAACGGACCAGTAACTTCTTGGAAGGGTTAGGAGGGTTCTTCTTCATTTTAAATATTTTTGAAAACTTATTGTAAAGTTGTAATTTACTTACTTGATTTGATTTTGTCATATGGGAGGGTGTTAAAAAAATTTCCTGCTTTATGATGTTGCGTCCAGCCATGACATCACATCCAGGTTAATGACATCACTTTTGACAGGTTATCATTATAAAGAGTGGGTCCCGGTGTTAATACGTTCGAGAACTACTGCTCCACTCTGTTCTCAGCCTTTGTTTCTTGCAACAAGCCAATGCCTGTGAGTTTTTCTTTTCCAGGATCCTACCCAAATTCCCTCACTGTCCCCTCATTGTTATGCATGAACATTAGAATCTTAGTGTTGAAAAGGAACCTTAGATGTCGTCTTGTCCAACCATCTGCATAGTAAAGGCAGTTGGAATAGCATCCCCGACAGGTGGCTGTCCAACCTCTGCAGGAAATGAGGGAGAGCAGACTCGCAATGCTGGAAAAAGATCTCCCTCCCTGAACAGATGCATGGTTCCACTTTCTTTCCTACAAATCCTTTGTCAAAAATCTGCAAGTCAACTTTGAAGTTGACTTGCAATCTCAATGCTAGTTGTGAATTTTGGATTATGCCATAGATAAACCAGACTTGCTGCCATGGGTCTCTCTCTCTCTCTCTCTCTCTCTCTCTCTCTCTCTCTCTCTCTCT
>JAJKFI010000011.1:6170515-6275999 GCA_029204185.1 Lerista edwardsae | reverse complement strand
TCTCTCTCTCTCTCTCTCTCTCTCTCTCTCTCTCTCTCTCTCTCTCTCTCTCTCTCTCTCAACTTCTGCACAGGACTGAACTTCTGACCTTGCAAAGTTGGCCCCTGAGCTGATGGGAAACAAATGTGGAGAAGGATCTCTAAATCATGGTTGGCCCTCCTGTATTTCTAGGAGCTCAAACCATGATGTGTTCTTAACTGAGGTTAGCACAAACTCTGGTCTCAATGTTAGATCTGAACCAAACCAGATATTCTTCTGGAATGTTAAAAGCTAGCAGGTTACTGTGGGATAAACATTCATGGACTAGAATCAATTCCTCATTGTTATTCTTGGTTGACAGATCTACACACAGAGAGACAGGTACAAAGAAACAAACAGTGAAACCCAAAGTACATGTAATACGTACAAATACTGGGTAATGGCATCTATACAGTACAGCCTTCAAAAATTCAAAGCACTATTGTCCATAGTTACAACTCTGGGTTAAACCATCAATCTTTGTTCCTTGTTCAATTTTTTTTTTAATGACACAGAAAGGCCTTGATGTTTTACAAAATCACAGCAACCTGCAATCTTCTGGCGCCTCCATTCCTGTGCGCTGCGCACTCAAATACTCTGACAAACACTGTGGGGAAAAAGCAAAATGAGCGACGTACCAGTGGACCCAATCAAAGCCAATTTTCTTGCAGATAAATTAATTGGTCTCTTAATGCTTCTTGGAAGCATTTGGGTTTAATAATTACCTTTTATAACCTCTGTACTTAAGTGGCTGCCGTTTCCCAGCCTCCTGCTTTTCCGACCTGGGCATTCTACCACAGAACAACTAGGAAAGTACACTGGCAGAAGTGAAGGAAGATACCGGGGGATTGATCTCGGCAATTTCAAAGAGACACGCATAGTGCCAAACACGGTAAGCGCCACTCTTGGCATCCTGCTAAAAGACAAAAAGATCTGTGTGAAGAATCATGAGTTTGGGGTGTAAATCTCATCCAGAATGATGTTTTTAAGGTTAAAGACAACATGAAACTGGCATGGAATTCTGTCGGTGACATTGATGTACGCAGCCAAAAGGATCAGTGAAATAAATGTAAGGTTGCACTCTTCCTTGGGAACTGGTTGAGATTTACTTCTGAGGAATTGAGTGTCGCAGATTCAAGCAGCACATCTTCAAGAATTTCATGTTCATTGAAGGACCTTTTTACCCTCTGTACTTCCTGGTGATTTATAGCTATGATATTGCTTGGCGGGTGCAAAGTATTTTATTGTTTGCATTGTTACATTGCCTGTTCTCCAAGGAGCTCAGGGCAGTGTAGATGGTTTCTTCCCTCCCTTTTTGTCCTCACAACAACCCTGCGAGGTAGGCATGGCTGAGAGATTACTGACTGGCCCAAGGCCACCCAGGAAGATTCATGGCCGAGTGGGGATTTGAACCTGGATCTTCCAAACCACTCCAGCCTGGCTCTGTTTTCAGTGCTTTTCTTGCACTTAGGAAAGCCGCTTCTTGGGTTCTTCCTACTGAGCTACCGTAGGGTTAGGGTGGGCAGAAGGCAGATGAGCACCTGCTGGTAAAGCTTTGGGCCATTTGCAGCAAATCAACAAGTGTTTCTGTCTCTTGATCATTTAACCATAGCAAGTAAAGATGGGGGTACAACCAGTGATGTCATGCAGGGGGTACGCGGGGGTACGCGAATACTGGTTTCTAGGATTACAGCTGGCCCCGCCCATTCGCCTGCCCACTCGTCGACTCCGCCCTCTGCAATGTTTGAATTTCCTGCATGTTTGAGTTGCCTGCATGTTCTCAGAGCCAGGCAGTCAGGCAGGCAGCGAGCAGAGCCTTTCCTTTCCTTGCTACTGAAAAATGAGTTGCTCTGGGGTTTTAACATGATTCCAGGCCTCCTTCACATGTTCTGGGGGTGCTGTGGAATACTGTTGCAACTGTTGGGTCAGTTTAAACTCATCTGAGGCCTCAAAAAGGGCTTTTTCATGTCACTTCCTGCCACGACATCACTTTTGGCTTATGACGTCACTTCCGGTGGGCGGGTCCTGACACGTGGCAATCAAAAGTGAGTACCTGTTCTTAAATCATTTAGATGACACCACTGGGTACAACCCCCCCCCCCCCAATCACTCACGTATCCATCACTCATCTCTCAGTTTCAGTGTTGCTGACTTGTAAAGGGGGGAGAGGGCTTGACAGCTTTGGGTCGGGTCTTTCTGCAACCATGTACAGTAGTCCAGCGTCATTGTGTTACAATCCCTGTCTAGTTTTCACTCACGTGGGTTGCCATTGATGGCCAATTGTTGTTGGCTCAGGGGGGGAAACAGCCGGTCTCTGAGACCACCTTTCTTTCATACACTTCATGTGGTCATGGCAATGTGTCTCTCCGGGCCCACTGAGACAGAAGGGGTCAATGAAGGGCCCTGTGAAGCTGGAGATAGCTAAAGCAGAGGGGTGAACTTGTGCATGCAGGTCATCCCAGTGTATGACTCCTGGAGGAGGGGGGTGGGCAGGTGTGGGGACTGAGGGAGCACCCAGAATTCTTGTACGACTTCTGTTCCTGGGAGCAAACTTTATTGAACAAAGTGGGACTTGTTTCCAGGCAAACACGGAAACAGGGTATGCTGGTGGAATTCAAATTTTCATGCTCCTAGCGTTGCATGAACACATGCTCAGTTTTCCATGCTCTTATTCAGTATACCATGTAATTTATTGGCTTGTGTGACTATTGGGCATTGCAAAACAAATTCTAGACCTGCAAGGCAACAAGCCAGAATGAATAAAACATACAGCAAGCTGGAAAATTTACACTGTAAAATGAACAAACTACTGATGAAAATCATCAGATGATGATAGGCCAGCTTGCAAGCGACAAGACAAAATGATTCCTTTAACTCTGAATCACATTTTGTGCAGCAGATTTCGTTCTACTCATTTGCACTGCAAAGAGAGCTGTTTTATATATCTCATATTTATCTCGATTAGCAAGATGATGATAAACTATAACTCCAAAAGATCAGGCACACCCATCCATATCACCACTGATTTGATTTTCAGTGACCGTAAATGTTCAGGTTAGGCATAAGAAGAGCCCTGCTGGATCAGGCCAAAAGCCCACCTAGTCCATCTTCCTGTATCTCACCATGGCCCACCAGATGCCTCAGGGAGCACACAAGACAACAAAGTGCTTGCATCCTTTTGCCACTGCCTTGGCAGTCTGAGATAGCCCACTTCTAAAATCTGGAGCTTGCATACAATCATCAGTTTGTAACCTATGATGGACCTTTCCTCCATAAATCTTGACCAATTCCTTTTTAAAATAATCCAAGCCAAGCACCACCACAATGTCCTATGGCAACGATTACCACAGATTAATTATGTACTGGGTAAAGGAATATTTCCTTTTGTCCATTCTGACTCTCCTGCTAATCGGTCTTAGTGGCTGTCAAACATAAGGCCCACGGGCTCGATGTGACCCCTGAAAGCAATTTATCTGCCCCCTAAGCTGCTGCACACTGGGTTGATAGTTTCTGAACTGTCCACACCCTTCTCCCCCCCGTCACGATCTCTTTCCTGATTCATCAGACCCATCAGCATAATAAACCACACATGGCATTCAGATCAGCTATTCATCAATGTGATAATGGTGGCAGCTGCGGCTGAATTTTTATAGGCGGATATGTGAAAAGTATAGTATTTCACAAGCATAGTGGGTGAAGAGCCTGAGAGGTGAATTAGTGCTTCTCTGGTTTAAATCTCATCTCTGCCATGTACTTAGGTATTGGGTTAGTCTCAGCCTCGGTCTTCCCACCTGCACTATGGGAGCAATACATTCATACTTTATAAGGCTGCTATAAGGATTGTCTCCAATAATTTATGTGAAGCACTTAAAACTCTCAGGTGCTAACTATTATTTAGGTGAAAGAATATTTTTTTAAATGATATAACCACGTTTCTCTCGGTGCTGGTTGCAGGATTTGCTAATATCAACAGCGGTTTCCACATCCAGTAAGCCAAATGGATGAAGAAGGCATAAGACGGAGAACACGAAGCTCGGATCAAGCTGACGGCTTGTCCATCAAGAGCAAGAAACCTAAATCTACGAATTTACAGAAAGAGGCAAGGCCGTTGCATATGTTGGCTCAAAACTCTGGTTGCCAGTTTTCTGATTATGACCTTGGTCTCCTAGCTGGTCATTTGGGCCATTTGGGAGCTGTTGCTGAGATCTGAACCTGCACCTCTGTGCTTCATCCCATCGCAAGGGTTGGCAGTGGGGGGAGGGCATCTGGGGTTGGACAGATCAGACCCTAGTTAAGGTCTCTTGACCTGTTGCATAGCTAGGGGTGTGTGTCACAACAGCATGTATTTATGGCGCTGCAATTAGACTGTCTCCCTTGCTGTCACAGCCATATCAGGCGGCGAGAGCAATGCCCAGGGGAATCTGGCCAACGCATGCTGGAGTGTCCATGAAGAGTGTCGTGTAAATACTGTTGTGATCCCCTCCTCCGTTTGCCAAACAGAGAACCCACTTGGCTAGATAGGTCCTTATAGCCTGAGTCTTGTGATAACCCACATTTTAGGAAGCATCCCAAATTTTGGCACCCTAATTCTAACCTTTTCCCAAAGCACTGCTCCCCCAATCCTCAAAACAGACATAGTGGGGCCACTAGTTAACAACACAACCAAAACTGTGGCGGGGTCAAGTTCAGTTTGGATGTTAGTCTATTTAGAATGGCAACCTTAGACATGTTCCCACTCCCACCAAGAGTTGTCCCGACACTTGGTAATGGCGGATCGCACGCCCTGCGCTGTCAACAGACAATCATCTAGTGAGCAGGTCCCCTTTCAAGGCTACAAACAGGCCTTGTGATGTTTATACCTGAGTTAATTAGTAGAATGTCAGTTGCTGAAACTGGAGATCAGCACGAAGCCCAGTGACACCCACACAAGCAAACCCACAACAATTCTCTGCTCCCTGGAATGTCTTGTTAATGTTTGCATTTTAGTGGAAGTGGCTAGTTGTACTGCCTTACCTGTTTATGGGGATGAAAAGCAAAGGATGTGGATTTTTTATTTGGATTGGTTCCCTCTGCACCCATTTGACGGGTGCAGAATTAGGTCTTGACATTAGCCACCAAGGAACATTCATGTTAAGTACAGGGTGTTTATTACTGCACATTCCTCCCTATCTGGGAAACCTGGTAGACTTGCCAAAGCTTCAAGCTGAAAAAAGCCTTCCAGTCTTCAAAACGCAAAAATGTGCAGGGGCAGAAAACAATTATTTGTTGGAAAACAAGTTTGCTAAACATCTATGTCTGACCCTGGGAATTGGACAGAAGCTTCATTTTTTGCCCGTAAGGGATACTTTACTTACAATGAAAGGCCAAAGCTTTCTTTGTGAGCGTCCAGAACCATCCCGCTAAGGACATAATCTTTGCCAGACCAGACGGTCTAATCCAGTATTCTAACTAGGGCTAGTCCACCCATGACGCCAATGAATTCAGGAAGCAAGAGGAGAGAGAGGGGAGGAGGAATGATGGGAACAGGTGGACAGAAATGGGTCCCCCTGCCAATCTGTTACCTTCAAATTTTCAAATTCAAAAACCTTTATTGGCATGTAAGATTAAAAAAAACACCCACAAATTAAAAGGAAGAAGTAAATAATACACAATTCGTTACATAAAAGTTTTCCAACTGGACAAGCATTTATCATTTTCTCATCACTAGCACAACGCAAGTTGACTTTTTCAATCTGGACCATAAATAAGGCAAGCTGGTTAACGAGAGCTGGGTCCTTCACCGCAAATAAAGATTTCAAGCTCTCAGACTTTAAGCAAGCCCGTTGCATAAAGGCAGTGATGTCATTCAGGGGGAACGGACCAGAACGGGCGTTCCGGATCCTAACGGGCTCCGTGGCTGGTTCCGGGTTCCCGACAAGTGCCAATCAAAAGTGAGTTCCTGTTCCTAAATCATTTGAATGACACCACTGCATAAAGGGTTTTAGAAATTTTTCCCTGCTCTTGAGATGCAATGGACAATGGAAAAAAAAGGTGTTCAATTGATTCAACGTCTCCCAAATTACAGGGACAAAGTCTTTTTAAATAAGGAATTCCTTTGTATCAGCCCCATAGGACTTCTGAAGGGATTACATTACAACGGGCTAGGGTCATAGCTCTTCTGGCCGTGGGGTTGTCCAAAATATAAAAGAATAATGGAATTTGCCCAATTTTAACTGAGATTTGGTGGTATAAGGGTGAGCAATATTTATTTGCTGTATTTAATAGATTTTGGTCATGGATGTCAATGAGCCTATTTTTAATCAGCCTAAAAGCCTCAGCTTGAGAAACCGATCCAACCACTTCAGTACCAATGCCGATTTGGGAGATCTTTGATATCCATAGATCGGCTGAAAAAAAGGGATCAGAACGGAGGTGGCATATTAAACTATTCTGATCATTAGCATAGAAAACTCTAAGCCAAAATTTCGTTGTACGGACCCAGGCCATTGTCTCCAGCATGCGTTGGCCAGATTCCAGACATAAAACCGCATACGAGATGCAGTTAGGTAAGCGTAGTATTTTCCTTAAAACATATGCTTGAATTTGTTCGATTGTTTGATTAAAAAATTTGATCCATAACGGAATGCCGTATAGTAATTGTGTGATACATTTAGCAGTGAAATGTATAGCGGCAGGGACAAAAGCGCCACCTTTATTAAAAAAGAAACTACAAATAGATTGAGAAGAGAGAGAAGCTGCTGAACGGACAGAATTACGGTGATTAGACCATGTAAGATAAGTAAAAATAAATCCCAGGTATTTAAAGGTCTTTACCTGTTCTATACATTGCATGTTAAAAAACCATTTCCTAGGTCTCCATACTTTTCCAAACACCGTAATTTTTGACTTGCTGAAGTTTAGCCGGAGTTTATTACAAGTCAAATAGTCTAGGCACTTATTAACCATTCTTCTCAAACCCAGATGTGTGCGTGACAAAATGACGGCGTCGTCAGCGTATAAAAGTAAAGGCACACGAAGGGATCCCAATTTTGGGGGGGTGACAATCTGTTACCATAGGCAGATGTCTCAGAAGGCCTCATGGACAAGATGACCTGGTTAAAATTGGTGGATTAGCTATACCTTGCTTCAGCAAGGAGTCCTTATATCTTTGATTTTCACAATGGAAGAGCAGCAAAAAAATAAAAAAATAAAAATGGCTGTTTAGCCATTACAACTTCCAGGGCTGGCCTTAAGGCCTTCTGGCACCTGATGTGGTATGTCAGATAGTGCCCCCTCTTAACATGGTGATGCGCTAGCCTCTCCTCCTTGCGCTCCCTGGATTGGAAATGGAAAATGGATGGAGCAGAAGAATAAGTGTGAAAGAGTAGTGTGTTAGAGTATGTCCACCACTGTCTTCTCCTTCAAACTTTCTCTTCTGCTCCGTTCTCCTCTTCTTTTTCCAGTACAGAGATTGAGGGGGGAAGGCAGAACAGTAGAGGCAGGTGGGTGGTGGAGATCGGATGTCCCCCGCCACTCTTATCCCTGAGGCAAAAGCCTCAGCTTGCCTCATGGATGGGCTGGCCCTGACTGCCTCTTGCTGTCCACAACCTCTGTTTAAAAGAGAGTTGGCAATCTCATACGATCTACCAATTTGTTCTTCAGGGACATGCCTCTTCATGCCTTTTGGAGAGAAACAATAGCTGCTGGAGAGAGTTGTCTATACTCAGTAATGTTGATCTACTGCTTACATGAGTTTGTTCTGTCATTATATTGCACGTAACGTATTTGTTGTTGTTGTTGTTCAGTCGCTAAGTCGTGTCCGACTCTTCGCGACCCCATGGACCACAGCACGCCAGGCCTCCCTGTCCTCCACTAGCTTCCTGAGTTCACCCAATTTCATATTCATTGCTTCGGTGACACTATCTAACCATCTCATCCTCTGTCGCCCCCTTCTCCTTTTGCCTTCAATCTTTCCCAGCATGAGGGTCTTTTCTAAAGAGTCCTCTCTTCTCATCAGGTGGCCAAAGTATTGGAGCTTCAGCTTCAGCATTTGTCCTTCCAGGGAGCAATCAGGCTTGACTTCCTGGAGAATTGACCGATTGGATCTCTTTGCAGTCCAGGGGACTCTCAAGAGTCTTCTCCAACACCATAATTCAAAAGCATCGATTCTTCGACGCTCTGCCTTTCTTATGGTCCAGCTCTCACAGCCATACATGGCTACTGGGAAAACCATCGCTTTGACTATGCGAACCTTTGTTGGCAGGGTGATGTCTCGGCTTTTGATTAAGCTATCTAGGTTCACCATAGCTTTCTTCCCAAGAAGTAAACGTCTTTTAATTTCATGGCTGCAGTCACCATCTGCGGTGATCTTGGAGCCCAGGAAAATAAAGTCTGTCACTGCTTCCATTTCTTCCCCTTCTATTTGCCAGGAAGTGATGGGAGTGGTTGCCATGATCTTAGTCTTTTTAATGTTGAGCTTCAAGCCAATTTTGGCACTTTCCTCTTTCACCCTCATCAAAAGGTTCTTTAGGTCTTCCTCACTTTCTGCCAGTAGAGTGGTATCGTCTGCATATCTGAGGTTGTTGATGTTTCTCCCAGCAATCTTGATTCCAGCTTGTGAGTCATCCAGCCCTGCCTTCCTCATGATGTACTCTGCGTATAAGTTAAATAAGCAGGGTGACAATATACAGCCTTGTCGTACTCCTTTCCCAATTTGAAACCAGTCGGTTGTTCCATGTCCAGTTCTAACTGTTGCTTCCTGACCCGCATAAAGGTTTCTCAGAAGGCAGATCAGGTGGTCTGGAACTCCCATCTCTTCAAGAACTTGCCACAGTTTGTTGTGATCCACACAATCAAAGGCTTTAGCATAATCAATGAAGCAGAGGTAGATGTTTTTCTGGAACTCTCTTGCTTTCTCCATGATCCAGCGAAGGTTGGCAATTTGATCTCTAGTTCCTCTGCCTCTTCGGAAACCAGCTTGTACATCTGGTAGTTCTCGATTCACATACTGCTGAAGCCGAGCTTGTAGGATTTTGAGCATCACCTTGCTAGCATGTGAAATGAGTGCAATGGTGCGGTAATTCGAGCAATCTTTGGCATTGCCCTTCTTTGGGATTGGAATGTAAACTGATCTTTTCCAGTCTTGTGGCCACTGTTGGGTTTTCCAAATTTGCTGGCATATGGAGAGCAGCACTTGGACAGCATCATCTTTTAAGATTTTGAGTAATTCCGCTGGAATGCTGTCACCTCCACTAGCTTTGTTGTTAGTGAGGCTTTCTAAAGCCCACTTGACTTCACTCTCCAGGATGTCAGGTTCGAGCTCAGTGACTGTACCACTGTGGTTATCAGGAACATTGAGATCGGCCTTATAGAGTTCCTCTGTGTATTCTTGCCACCTCTTCTGAATCTCATCTGCTTCTGTTAGGTCCTTGCCATTTTTGTCCTTTATTGTGCCTACCTTAGCATGAAATTGTCCTTTGACATCTCCAATTTTCTTGAAAAGTTCTCTAGTCCTCCCCATTCTGTTGTTTTCCTCTATTTCTTTGCATTGCTCATTTAGAAAGGCCTTCCTATCTCTCCTTGCTGTTCTCTGGAAATCTGCATTCAGTTGGGTATATCTTTTCCTTTCTCCCTTGCTTTTGGCTTCTCTCCTTTCCTCAGCTATTTGTAAAGCCTCGTCAGACAGCCACTTTGCCTTCTTGCATTTCTTCCTCTTTGGGATGGTTTTAGTTGCTGCCTCCTGTACAATGTTACAGACCTCCGTCCAAAGTTCTTCAGGCACTCTGTCTACCAAATCTAAGCCCCTAAATCTATTTGTCACCTCCACTGTATATTCGTAGGGGATCTGATTTAGGTCATACGTGGAGGGCCTAGCGGTTTTCCCTACTTTTTTCAGTTTAAGCCTGAATTTGGCAAGAAGAAGCTGATGATCTGAGCCACAGTCAGCTCCAGGTCTTGTTTTGACTGCCTGTATGGAACTTCTCCATCTTTGGCTGCAAAGAATGTAATCAATCTGATTTCGATGTAGACCATCTGGTGAAGTCCATGTGTACAGTCGCCGTTTGTGTTGCTGGAAAAGGGTGTTTGCTATGACTAATGTGCAAACATTAGTCTCCTGACAGAACTCTATCAGTCTTTGCCCTGCTTCATTTTGTACTCCAAGACCAAACTTGCCTGTTATTCCTCTTACCTCTTGACTGCCTACTTTAGCATTCCAATCCCCTATGATGAGAAGGACATCTTTTTTGGGTGTTAATTCTAGAAGCTGTTCTAGGTCTTCATAGAAGCGGTCAACTTCTTCCTCATCAGCACCAGTGGTTGGGGCGTAGACTTGGATTACTGTGATGTTGAAAGGTTTGCCTTGGATCCGAATGGAAATCATTCTATCATTTTTGAGGTTATACCCCAGTACTGCTGTTCTCACTCTCTTGTTCACGATGAAGGCTACTCCATTTCTTCTAAGGGATTCCTGCCCACAGTAGCAAATATAATGGTCATCTGAATTAAATTCTCCCATTCCTGTCCACTTTAGTTCACTAACTCCCAGGATGTCGATGTTCAGCCTTGACATCTCACGTTTGACCACATCTAGCTTGCCTTGATTCATAGATCTGACGTTCCAGGTTCCTATGTAGTATTGTTCTTTGCAGCATCGCACTTTCCTTTCACTTCCAGACACATCCACAGCTGAGCTTCCTTTCAGTTTTGGCCCAGCTACTTCACTCTTTCTGGAGCTACTAGTACTTGTGTTCTGCTCTTCCCCAGTAGCATAATGGACACCTTCCGACCTGAGGGTCTCATCTTCCAGTGTCATATCGTTTAGCCTTTTTGTTCTGTAATCCATGGGGTTTTCTTGGCAAGAGTACTGGAGTGGGTTGCCACTTCCTTCTCCAGCGGACCACGTTTAGTCAGAACTCTCTGCTGTGACCTGTCCATCTTGGGTAGCCCTACATGGCATAGCTCACAGCTTCATTGAGCTACTCAAGCCCCTTCGCCACGACAAGGCAGTGATCCATGTAATGTAACGTATTACAGTAGAACAACTAAACCACTGTTGATTTCATGGACCTCCATTTCCTTTCCAAGGTGGGTCTAATAAGCGGAATCTGTGTTATTGTTGGGACTGTGATCGGTTCGGGAATCTTTATTTCTCCCAAGTCCGTACTGGCTAATGTTGGAGCTGTTGGGCCTTGTTTAGTCATCTGGGCAGCCTGTGGAATTCTTGCTACCTTGGGTAAGTAATCTTTAAGAAAAAGCAAAATACAAATTGTATGCCGCGGGCCTTTTTGTGCAGACCTCTTATTCTTGATTGTTTGCAAGTGTTGTTACTTGCTCTGAAATTAGCTTGTTTCATGTGGCCAAACTAATCACCAACACGACACTTGCATTGACAAACACTCCATGCCTCTCCCCTTCGTTTGCCTGATTTCTGTTCTTCCCCCCCCTGCTGCTGCAAATGATCAAGCAGTGAGACATGAAGCGATGTTTGCGAGAACCAACTCCAAGAATTGCTATTCCTCAGTGCCCCTTATTTTGGGGGTACCCCTGGAGCCCTGGAACATGTATTGACAAAGAATAACGTCACAGATGCTGTCTAGTAGGCATCCCTGATGATACTAGTACAACCACCACACTTCTCACAATTGGAATAGTGGCGCTTGTGATGGAGCAAATACCATTTCCCTAGCAAGGCAAAATTGCGTTTTAATGGGAATGTAGAGTAGACAAGAAACCTTTATTAGCATTTCAAACATACACAAACAGTAGATGCAGCTGGATAGAAGTACAAACAGTTTTAAAATCAGAATAGTCCCAGCAGGGTAGGAAATTAGCTTCTGGGATTGGTCTTGGAGACTACAAACAAAAATTCGGCTACCAAATTGGTAATGGAAGGAGAGTAATCGCTAAGAAGAATTGGGAAGGGATCAGTAAGGGAAACAGGGAGGGAAGAAAGAAAGGGATTAAGTAAATTGGTCTTTAAATTATGATGAGCAGGACAGCGGAGAAGGATATGGTCCAAGGTGTCCAGTTTGGCTAAGCAGAATAGACACAGTCTATTCTGACACAGGATATTAAGAAATCTTCCTTGATGTATTGCAGATGGGAATATGTTCAATCTTGCCAACATAAAGGCCCTTCTTTTGCTGGGATTAGTGAGTTGAGTGAAGTAGTTTGCAGGGCGACCAAGGGAAGGGGACAGACCAAAAAAGAGGGGTGAACAAAATGGGAATGTATACAATTTGCCCACTACAGAAGTACAAGCTTGGGAACATGGTTCCATTTCTAACATGGAAATCGACACTTAATTGGAACCTGGGTGATTGCACGGTGGAGACGGTGTTGCGGCCGAGCCATTGGACCAGCGCACCTTCCAATTACCTATATTGAAATTCATCTTTCCTGTGAAGCTGCTGGCACAATTTCCCAGAAAGCCGGCTGAACTTTCTCAGAAAATGCAGATAACTGGAACAATAGCATCTTCTTCACTTATTTTCCATGCTGCCTCTTCCTTCCCCTTCCTCTGCTGTCTCCCTCATGCCTATTTTTAAATTGTAAGCCCTTCCGGGCAGAGACTTGCACTCTCGTTTTCTATAAATTGCTGTGCATTGAGCCGGTGCTATATAAAGAAGAGCCCAATCCTATCCACGTTTCCAGCGCTGATGTAACCACAATGCAGCCTCCAGGTAAGGGAACAAACATTCCCTTACTTTGAGAAGGCCTCCATGGCTGTACCCCCACCACAGGATTCAGTGTGTGCCGCATTGGCACAGCCACAAAGGCACTGAAAAATGGGATAGGATTTGGCCCTAAGATATTAAAATGAGCAGCAGCAGAGCGCCGAAGACTGCAGCTTAAAGTCCTTCTAAACCCCATCTCCTCTTTCTCCAGGGGCGCTATGCTTTGCCGAACTTGGCACCATGATAACCAAATCCGGAGGCGAATACCCTTACCTGATGGAAGCATTTGGCCCCATACCGGCGTATTTGTTTTCCTGGGCCAGTCTAATAGTCATCAAGCCCAGTTCTTTTGCCATCATTTGCCTTAGTTTTGCCGAGTATGTGTCTGCTCCCTTTTATCCCGGATGTGACCCTCCTATAGCTGTCATCAAGTGCCTTGCAGCGGCAGCCATTGGTGAGTACTTGGCTTGGGCTCGGAAAGTACAAGGGAATTGCCCCAGCTAACAAGCGGTGGGATCTGGAGCTACAGGGGCCCCTCCTTATCCGTGGGCTTGGCATCTGCAGAGTTGAGTATCCGCGGATGCCTAGCCAGCAGCTGGAGGGCCTCAGAACCTCCCCCTAACCCCTCCTCTCTGTGCCCAAGAAGGCTTCACGGAAGCCACTGGAAGGTAGTTCTGGTTCGCACTGAAGACTTGCAGTCATGCCCAGAGATGTTCAGGCAAGAAGGTTAGATAACAGGAGACGACATGACATCATTTTCTTGAAGCCACCTCGAGTCAACTAATATGGCTGACTCAGATCTTTCCCGCCAAGGAGGATTGCTGCGGATTCACTAATAAAACTCTCCCTGCACATGTGTAGAAGTTAATATCTACCTCATTAAAAATGCCTGCGTGTTCTGCATAAGGGTGCACGAATCGCTGTCAGAAAAATGGGATTACTTTGCACAGGTACTTAAAATCATTGTGATTAATTGATACTGAAAAATATTACCTCATAAAGTATGCAACCCTTCACAAACTGAAGTAGGTATGAAGAAGTAAAAGGAACTCAATCCACACACAACCTTCAGCAGTGATTTTTCGGATACAAAATGTTTGGTTTGCACACCAGTAAGACTACACATTTGGCCACTCATCTGAATACATTACATTACCGATAGCAGAACTGTTGTTGTTGTGAATTTTACACCAAATGTTATGCGCATGTCAATAAGACTACACATTTTATCATGCTTCCAAATAATATAAGTACATTATTCTGATGTGCATACAGTGCAATCTGAGTTTAAATAGACAGCAAATAGCATTTTGTCCGGTGTGTTCAGTAATATAATTATGAGGAATGTAACCTTGTAAGTGCATAGATAACAGGAGCATAATAAGGTTACCAATAATGTTTCTACACGATCACACGTTTTTATTTTCATAAGTTTTTATTTCAGGAGTAAACTATTCAGTCCTAAACAGTACGAGCAAAGCAATCTGAAATGCTTGGATTCAGCATTGTTTTGAGTCAACTGACATGGCTGCTAAGCCCGCCCCCTGGCTTCAATTCGCTCCTATATTTTCTTAAGGCATGTCCTCTCCTGTTATCTAACCTTTTTGTGTTCCGGTCACATCTGGGAAGCCTTCTAGGGAGGAATATCATTGCGGCCCAGCAGCCCACCCCTTGTAGAATTCAGTATCGGGGGTGGTGGTCCTGCAATGGATCCCCTGAGATACCAATGGCCTGCTGTAGCTGCAAAGCATGCAGGAGACTGAGGATGCGTTTGCATTGGTTCAAACTGGCAGGTCAACCGGGCAGTAGACACATGTAACTGAGAGAGCTGGGACACTGCTATGGCTAAGCGCCCGAACTAGGAAACCTCCAGTTTGAATCTCAGAATTTATCCCTGCTGTAGGGGGCCTTAGTGACGCTTCACACGCTTAACCCCAGTCCTCCACGTGCAATATGGTGATGATAATTCCTACCTTACAGGGTCGTTGTAAGGATTTGCAACAAGCTAATGGTTATAAGCTTCCGTGAATGTTTGAAAGAGCTATGCAAATGTTATGAGTTATTTTTCTTCTGTATGATGTGCTGTGGGTTGGTTATTCATTGGTGAGTGAAACTCACACACAGAAGCCCACAAATTCCCTTACTGGATTAGGAACCAGGCATACTGAGGAGGAGGTATGGCTGGGTACATCTTTGCATTGCAAGGTGTGCTCAGACGTCAGGCAGCCGCTGGGATGCCCATTCACGATGCATGGTTTGAATGTGGACGGTGCGTTCTCATTCGCCCTGCAGTGTGGATGGCAGTGAACTCCTGCCAATGAAATAGCAGCTGATGAGGAACCTGTTCCAAGTCAGGATTATAGTAGGGGTACAAGGTTAGGGACCGCTCTTCTCCACATTGTGGTCCTGCTGGGTGGGGAGTTAATTGGGTGTTGATGCTCAGCGTCCCCAAGTGCAAATCCCCAAGTGTTGATGTATAGTAACCATCGCCTTGGAGAAAAATTGCTGCTGGGGTGGGAGACTTCTGCTGAAAAATGGCAGGGAAAGCATCCACCCCTCCACGGTGCATCACACCTGCATCACTGCCATGGCTGCCTAGGTCTTAACAGGGGCTTAAAGGGACGACTTTTGGCCTGCCTACCCAAAGTTTTAGATTGCCTCTTAAAGATGGCTTTAAAGTACTGTCTAATTTGACAGCAGAAAGAGACCTTTTCGCACACCTCTACCGGAATTTCTTTTTAACTGGAGGTGCTGGCCATCACCCCCTGACCCAGAATCCTTTTGCATTTTGCAAAGAAACCAGTCCTGCTGTGAAAATCCAGGAGAACCGCTGCCAGTAGGGTCAGCCGAGCCCAGTCCTGAGCCCTGCAGCGCTGGTGGTATGCGCGTACCACCAACGCTAGGCGTTACGAACAGGCTGTAAAGCACATTTGCAGTTCCCCAAGAGCAGAGAGTGCCAGCACTGGCACCAGCGCCGCTCCAAGGATGCCAGAGACAACAGCAGTAAGTGACATACAAAATTATGCACGGAAGGGGTAGAGTCGATAGAGGGATGTTCTTTTCCCTCTCTCACAACACCAGAACCAGGGGGCATCCGCTAAAACTGAGGGTTGGGAGAGTTAAAACAGATAAAAGGAAGTACTTTTTTACCCAGCGGGTAGTTAATCTGTGGAACTCTTTGCCACAGGAGGTGGTGATGGCATCTGGTCTTGATGCCTTTAAGAGGGGATTGGACAGATTTCTGGAAGTCCATCGTGGGCTATAAGCAATGATGGGTTGTAGCCTCCTTACATTAGTAGCAGGCTACTTCAGAGTATTGGGTGCAAGGGAGTGGCAACAGGATGCAAGCATCTTGTTGTCTCGTGCCTCCCTGGGGCACCTGGTGGGCCGCTGTGAGATACAGGAAGCTGGACTAGATGGGCCTTTGGCCTGATCCAGCAGGGCTCTTCTTATGTTCTTAAGTGGCACTGCTGCTCGGTGGTGTGGCATTTGGGGACGGGGAAGGAGAGGTGGGGACAGGGCAGAACTGGGCAGGGGAGGGGAGGATTGGGCCCGGAATGGAGGTGGTGACGGCAGCAGCCTCTACTTCTGTCTTCCCTTCTGGCCCAGACAGCCCAACACGGACCTCTTTGACTCAGTGCCTGCTCAGTAGCAGTGCGGAGCTGTGTCCTACAGAGTCCGCTTCCCCGAATAGTATTGCCTATGAGAAGTGAAGAGCTGTGCAGTGTGATTTATGGCATTTCTGATGGCTCTCTGTTCTTCCCACGCTCTTAGTGGTCATTACTGTCGTCAATACGCTGAGTGTGAAGTTGGCAAGCTACGTTCAGAATTTTTTCACGGCTGCTAAAATGGTGATTGTCGTAATTATCATTGTAAGTGGCATCGTTCTCTTGGCCAAAGGTACGTTTCTGTCCTTGCTGCAGATTTACATTTTCGAAAGCACAGCTGCTACTTCTGGAAGGAGGGGGGTTTATTGGAGGGCGGTTGCTTTCCTTGCGGGGGGGGGGGAACTTGTTTAGTGACATTTCTATAGAAGTCTTATGCATTATGGCATAAAACATAAAAGCAAGTTTAAAAAAAAACAAACTCATGCCATTCCAGTGCATTTTAAAATCCAACATAACATTATTTGGCAATCATTGCTTAAGTAAAAAAAAAAAAAGCAATATTCATTTATGCTGTTTTGAAACATTTATATCCCATCTTTCAGCACAAAAAAACTTTCCTGGCAGCCAACGACAAAAATTAAAACCATCTAATTGTAAACAAAACAATAAAACTGTGCAGTAAAACAGTTGGAGATGTGAGAACAGCTGCAAACAGCAAATCTCTCTCAATAACTTGACCATTTATTACTAATGACTCACTGGAAAAGCCCAGACCATATTGGGGAATAACAAATGAGCACAACTCACCTGTGGAGTGTTTCTAGTTTCTAGCCCACTTGGCTCTTAATGAGATATACAGGCTCAACTGTGGACATGGGCTTCTGTTGCAAAACTGTCTCCCCCAGTTTTCTCACATGGCCGGTCTCATCTGGAGGCCTTCTGGACTTGCTTCTTAAAGAGCCAGTACATTACACATGATAATTATTGGCAGCGTTAGCAATAAAGGGCAGATATTTTTATGTGAGCTTTATGCCTTTGGCCTGCATAGTTACTGTACGCCATTTTATTGTATGTCACTGTGTAGGAGGAGGGAACTGATTTCAGATATAGGGGTGTTGCTAAGGGATAATCACATGTGCTTAGAAAAATAGACGGTAATATGGGATGGGGGAGGATAAGCAACAAAATACAGAAAGTGTTATTTGCTCTTCAAAGACAATTTATGGGATTGCTATAAAAACCAACAAAAAGTTTGAAATTTGGAAGCATTTGAAAGACTAAGGGTACAATCCCAAGCACCCATTCAGCCGGCACACATCAGTTGCGCTGCCCAAAGAGTGTCGCAAAGAGCCATAAGGCATGTCTACACCGCTCAGAGAGGGAGATGGGCTGGCGTGGGCAGTTGTGCCAGCCCACAGAGGCCAAACTTGGCCTTCGCAACGCCCAGGTAAGCCGGGGCTATGCTGGCAGTTTGGTTGGCACGGGACCCTGGGGACAGAGGGGAGAAGGTGGGAGGGAGGCAGCGATGGGATTAACAAATGACCTGGGGGAACGCTGGGCGGGATGGACGCGTCATTTGCAGCCCGTGATTGGCAGCCCGTGTGATTGGCAGCCCGTCTGTTCCGCCCCGCCGCCGTCCCCGCCAGCTGGGCCTGCTGCCCCCAGTTGGCACGCCCCACCGCTGCATGCCCGGGCACCCGGGGGGGCCCCCCAGGTGAGCAGGCACCCTCTCCGAGGCCTGGGCGGCCCGCACGGCGGGGCAGAATGGACGGGCAGCCAATCACGCGGGAGTTCCGCGTCCGTCCCGCCCAGCGTTCCCCCAGGTCATTTGTTAATCCCATCGCTGGAGGGAGGCATGGGTGGCCCACAGTGGTGTCATTCAAATGATTTAGGAACAGGAACTCACTTTTGATTGGCACTTGTCGGGAACCCGGAACCAGCCACGGAGCCCGTTAGGATCCGGAACGCCCGTTCTGGTCCGTTCCCCCTGAATGACATCACTGGTGGCCCACCTGGCCTGGGGTATGTACAGATCCAGCACTGATGCTGGATCCTCCTAACCCCCAGCCCCTGGCCAGTCGGCCTTGCAAGGGATTTGCACCAGTGATTTTGCTGGCACAGATCCGAGAGCCCTATTGGAGCTGCTGGGGCTTACCCTTACACCAAAGTGAACTCCAGCTGCCTCCTATACTGCTCTGGATAGCTTACCAGCCTGCCTGTACCAGCCAAGTACAGGATTGGACTGCCCCAGATTTACTGCGGCAGAAAGCCCCCTCAGATGCATGGTCTACATAGCGCTGATGCATGTGTCTTATTTTGCAGGAAATACACAAAACTTTCAGAAATCATTTGAAGGTTCCTCGCTTTCTGTGGGTGCAATTAGCCTGGCATTTTACAATGGACTCTGGGCATATGATGGATGGTAATATAGTTTTATTACTGTCATTAACAGTTAAAGTGTAACAGTTTATATACCCGGTTTCAATCTCCTCTCACCATACACAAAGCTCTTGTTTGGAAATGCTGGAACTTTGAGGTTTTTATGCCCCTGAGAATCACAACACTGTGATTCACACCACTGCTTGGGGTAATTAAAAAAGGGGTTGAGAATAAAACAGCCAAAATTATTATACCATTGTACAAATCAATGGTAAGGCCACATCTAGAATATTGCATACAGTTCTGGTCAAAAGGACATCTCAAAAAGGACATAGTGGAGCTGGAAAAGGTACAGAAGAGAGTGACAAAAATGATTACGGGGCTGGGGCACCTCCCTTATGAAGAAAGACTGCAGTGTTTGGGGCTCTTCAGCCTAGAAAAAAAGGTGCCTGAGGGGGGATATGATTGAGACATATAAAATTATGCACAGGAGGGATAGAGTCAATAGAGGGATGTTCTTTTCCTTCTCTCACAATACCAGAACCAGGGGGCATCCACTGAAATTGAGTGTTGGGCGAGTTAAAACAGATAAAAGGAAATACTTTTTTACCCAGCGGGTAATTAAGCTATGGAACTCCTTGCCACAGGAGGCGGTGATGGCGTCTGGCCTAGATGCCTTTAAAAGGGAACTGGACAGATTTCTGGAGGAAAAATCCATCGTAGGCTATAGGCCATGATGGGTTGGGCAACCTCTTTACGTTAATAGTAGGAGGTAGTAGTAAAATAACTACTTCAGAATGCCAGGTGCAAGGGAGTGGCAACAGGATGCAAGCATCTTGTTGTCTACTGAACTCCCTTAGGCACCTGGTAGGCCATTGTGAGATACAGGAAGCTGGACTAGATGGGCCTTTGGCCTGATCCAGTGGGGCTCTTCTTATGTTCTTAACACTGAATACTGGAAAAGAACTGAACTTTAGTTTTGATGACTGGCAGACAGAAAAGGAAATGAAACTCCCACCCTCTTTTTGGCAGAAAAGGGAAGGTTGTTTAACATAGCCCTGAGTCTCTCCATTTTGATTTTAAGATAAATTTCAAGTCCAGACGGTGGCAGAGGAGCTTGAAAAGAGGGTGGTTTGGCATTTTGCGATGTTAGAACAAGAAAGCAAATGAAGAAACTACAGATTATATTAGGGCTGGCCCAAGAGATCTCAGTGTTTTTAAAAGGAAGTGCTGGGGTTTCTAGCTGTTGTGAGAATTTTTTCCCACCCTGGAAGCCTAATAAAGGTGTATTGAGGTGTATTTGAATAACCAAGAGAGATGACAAAAATGCCTTCTTAATGCTTTTGTGATTTACAAAGACCCACATCCCCCGTAAATAGGAGTTGCAGGTATGCGTGAGAACTGGATTCTATGACCATGGCATGGGTGGAAGAAGACCCTAGCACATAGTTTAAAATGTTCCTCGAGTCTTCAAGGCCAGGATTAAAACACATTGCGAGATCAGTCCCAATGCTTCACTTTCACCTGTGGAAAGCATCTTTACGGGGTTCTTTGTAACTGAAGATGCTTTCCACAGGTGAAAGTGAAGCATTGGGACTAGATCCCACAGTGTGTTTTAATCCTCGACTTGAGCAACATTTTTAACTATGTTTTAGACTCAGCCAGCCATGAAAGCCTCAGTATGTTCTTAAAGGCCATTTTGCACCGTGCCACATTCCCAATCGGCATTGGGCCTCCACTGGTTTCTCTTTGTCCCAGGACGGAAGCCATTAATGGCAATACAACCTTCCTGTAGGACAAATACCTGGAGGGGAGGGGGCCTCACCAGTGCCCTAGTGCTGCTCTAGCCCACCGCTCTACTTCCCTCTCCCACTCAGTTCCCCTTCTCCTTGTCAAAAGCAGGGAGGGGACAGAGCGCAGCTGGCAGTTTTCATGGAAGGGAGCAGCTTTGGCACAGTGTTGCACCAGGCTAGGAGGCGGAGACATTTGGCCTGCTGCGTCGGGTTCCAGGCGGGCTTCGGATGCCTTGCTTCCACTCATCAGTTGAGCCGGTCCAGGACGAGTCAAAAGCAGATCTTAGAACAGAAATATATTATGTTCTAAACCCACACATGATTTTGCTTTCATCTCATTAGCAAGCTGTTTCTGATGCTGTAGGTTGTGTAGCTAGTGTGGAGTCCATTGGCACAAGATATGGTGATGGCCACATGGACATGAGCAAGCCCTGCTGGAATCTGACGCAGCAGGCCAAAGGTCACCCCAAATGAATCCCTCGAGCTTCCCCCACGCCAGAAAATGCACACACAGGACAGCATCCCTACAGAGTAACATTTCAGCACTTCTTTGCTTGCAGGAATCAACTCAATTACATCACAGAAGAGCTGAAAAATCCTTACAGGTAAAAAACAACACTAGAAGGAAGAAACATCCGCCTCACAGCCAGTTGCACTGGCATTGTTTGCTGTGTGTATTCATTGTGGATATTTGTGGTCCCTTCTCTTTAAAACAAACGCTCAAAGCAACCTATAGCAATGAAAACAAGCGTCAAAGCCATGTTTCCCAACCTAGGTGTTGCCATCAGCCACAGATCTATTTCCAGGTTAAGGCTACAATCCTGGACATGCTTAAACTGAGAGCACCTGGTCCCCTGCCTCGGGGGGGGGGCTGAAATTTTGCAACCCTAAGAATTTTGTGCCAGGGCAACCACCCGTGGCACTGCCCACACTATGCCACTGGCTGTAAGGAGAAACCTGCTAGCAATTTATCTTCGGAATATATACTCACATTGCAAGATTCAGTTGATTGATCCAAATTGTGGCTATTGATTATTATATAGAGAAACACCTGCCTGACTGGGCAGGAAATCTTAAAAATAAATGAATTATTCATTTGTTAATAGAAGTGCAGTCCTTAGAAAACCGCAAGTAGCCAGAGTTGTTCAAGAAGAGGCATTCCCCTATCTATCACACAGAAAGGAATGCCTCTGCTCTGCTCTTCCCAGGAATAATCTGAACACAAAGAGAATGTGCTGTTCTTTAGTTCACATGCAAATCTGTGCAGATTACATTGCTTAGTCAGTTCATGAACTGAGTTTAATCAGGTACGGTCCTTAGTGTGTGTATACATACTGACCACGTGTCTCTTTATATTATTTAGGAATCTACCGCTGTCCATCATCATTGGGATTCCACTGGTCACTGTTTGTTATGTCCTGATGAATGTTTCATATTTCACGGTTATGACAGCCACAGAACTTCTGCAGTCTCAGGCTGTTGCTGTGGTGAGTCTCTTATTTAAGCAGGTGTCTTCTCGATGTCTTTTACAGCGGGAATGGGGATTTATTAGCAGAAACACACGCTTCACCATGACTGTATCACAATATGCCCAACAGGCTGGCTGCTAAATGCTAAACAAACTGTGTGTCATTTCCTTTCCCTCCAACACAGACCTTCGGAGACAGGGTTCTTTATCCCGCTTCGTGGATCGTTCCTCTCTTTGTGGCTTTTTCTACTATTGGTGCTGCCAATGGGACTTGCTTTACTGCTGGCAGGTAAAACACTCAGAATGTTTTCATAGGACTGAGACTTGCAGAACTCTGTGCTGTTATACGTAAGGGAGTTAAGAGCAGCCTTTCCCAAACTGTGGGGAGCAACCCCCTGATGGCTTGCAAGCCCATGTGAGGTGGGTTGTGGACTGGTCCCTCCCAGTGGTGTCATGCAGCGGGAACGCTGGGCGGGAGGACGGGTGAGCGGCAGCTCGCCTGTTGCGTACTGCTCCGTTTCGCCGTCTTCCCTGCCCCCGTGGTGAAACGGAGCGGTATGCAACGGGCGGGCTGCCGCTCACCCATTCCTCCCGCAGGGGGCGGGGAAGACGGCGAAACGGAGCGGTACACAACGGGCGGGCTGCCGCTCACCCATTCCTCCCGCAGGGGGCGGGGAAGACGGCGAAACGGAGCGGTACACAACGGGCGGGCTGCCGCTCACCCATTCCTCCCGCAGGGGGCGGGGAAGACGGCGAAACGGAGCGGTACACAACGGGCGGGCTGCCGCTCACCCATTCCTCCCGCAGGGGGCGGGGAAGACGGCGAAACGGAGCGGTACACAACGGGCGGGCTGCCGCTCACCCATTCCTCCCGCAGGGGGCGGGGAAGACGGCGAAACGGAGCGGTACACAACGGGCGGGCTGCCGCTCACCCATTCCTCCCGCAGGGGGCGGGGAAGACGGCGAAACGGAGCGGTACACAACGGGCGGGCTGCCGCTCACCCATTCCTCCCGCAGGGGGCGGGGAAGACGGCGAAACGGAGCGGTACACAACGGGCGGGCTGCCGCTCACCCATTCCTCCCGCAGGGGGCGGGGAAGACGGCGAAACGGAGCGGTACACAACGGGCGGGCTGCCGCTCACCCATTCCTCCCGCAGGGGGCGGGGAAGACGGCGAAACGGAGCGGTACACAACGGGCGGGCTGCCGCTCACCCATTCCTCCCGCAGGGGGCGGGGAAGACGGCGAAACGGAGCGGTACACAACGGGCGGGCTGCCGCTCACCCATTCCTCCCGCAGGGGGCGGGGAAGACGGCGAAACGGAGCGGTACACAACGGGCGGGCTGCCGCTCACCCATTCCTCCCGCAGGGGGCGGGGAAGACGGCGAAACGGAGCGGTACACAACGGGCGGGCTGCCGCTCACCCATTCCTCCCGCAGGGGGCGGGGAAGACGGCGAAACGGAGCGGTACACAACGGGCGGGCTGCCGCTCACCCATTCCTCCCGCAGGGGGCGGGGAAGACGGCGAAACGGAGCGGTACACAACGGGCGGGCTGCCGCTCACCCATTCCTCCCGCAGGGGGCGGGGAAGACGGCGAAACGGAGCGGTACGCAACGGGCAGGCTGCCGCTCACCCGTTCCTCCTGCCCAGCGTTCCGGCTGCATGACGCCGCTGGTCCCTCCCTCCCATCCTTGCATCAGAAGGGCTCCAAATAGGAGTCAGCCATTCTGGAGGCGAGGCTTCTCCCAGGTAGCGCTGGGTCATTGATCAACTCTACTGGCCTCTGTGTGCCTGTTTGCCTCTGAAAACGGGAAGTGGCTTTTGGAGGCTTCTGTGGGTCATTCTGAGGCCCTCAGAGGCCAGTAGAGTGGGTCATTGGCCTGGCACGAATCAGAAGAGGCCTCCCCAGCACCACCAGGAGTGTTGAGATCCATTGTGGGTGACAAGATGGGTAGTGGCACTGCTGAGAGTGGGTAAGAGCATCATAATGGCCATTGCGGGTTAATCAATGCAGTCTCCAACAGAGGCTAGCTGGCGGTCCAGATGGCATTCAAAAACAGGGCACCTTGGAGATAGCTGTTATCTGAGGTTGCATTTGGCCACCAAATCAAACAACTTCCCTAACCTAAATGATTTGCCTTTCCAGACTTGTTTATGTCGCAGGGCGTGAGGGGCACATGCTAAAGGTGCTCTCTTACATCAGTGTTAAGCGTTTAACTCCAGCACCTGCTATCATATTTTATGTGAGTATGACCTGTTGAAGCCCTTTCATCTTAAAACAAAAAGACCGAAAAATTCTCTGCATCCTGGCTTCAAAATTAAATGTCTTCCAAAGCTCTGTGATGACATGATGGTTCCACTTTAAATATGCAAAAGGATCTTCACAGAGGTCTTTGTGTTATAAGGAAGCAACCCAACCAAGCATTACAGCTGCAAATTTCAAATCAACAAGCGATGATAAAGTCTAATTTTAAATAATAGCTATGTTGATTACAGCCTCTCTTTGACTGAAAGGTTCCCAACACAATTATTAACATATACAAGATATTAGTCATGATAATTATGTATTTTCCAAACTGGAAGATCTGCATTGCTTTGTATGCTCTTCCCACTGCCATCTCTTTTCCTTTCAGGGTGCAATAGCTATTATTTATATCATCCCCGGAGATGTCAACACTCTCATTAACTACTTTAGCTTTGCAGTCTGGCTGTTCTATGGTCTGACTGTGCTAGGACTTATTGTCATGCGCTTCACAAAGAAAGACCGTGAAAGGCCCATCCAGGTAAGTATCACCATCGGCAGATATTTCTAGAAAGCAATCTAATCCTGGTCCCCCCACTCCCAGGGTGTCACACTACTCCAATGTACCGCCTCCCAATTCCTTCAGCTCACCAGCATCTTGGCTTAGCATGGTTCAGCTGTTGAATCCACAAGTGCGTTTCAGTCAACCCCCCTGCTTTTCTGCCCATGCTTTTCCGCTTCCCCAGAAGCTCAGCGATGGACTACAGGGAAAAGGGAAATAAAATCATTACCTTCCAAAATTTACTTCTAACCCTCCAGGGTTTACAGGGCCTCAATCCACGAGGCCAGCTGAAATGGGAGCAGGTAATGTGTTGCCTGCCACTGCACCTGCCCCCCGCTCCCATTTCCACAAAGGAAGAAGGGAGCCACTCTAGCCCACCACTCTTATTCACACTCCAGTGCACTTCTTTGTTTCATTTTTCAAAGCCAAGTGAAGGAGGCGGCAACTGATATCCTGTTACACTACGAAGGAGGGGACAGAAGTTTGCTGTGGCACGGGATGGTGCAAGGGGGGGCACATATGTGGCATGTTGCCTCAGGCACTGGGAGGTGTTCAGCCAGCCCTGTCCCCCTGCTGCACAGGCATACAAAAATGAGCATTCTTTCTGCAAAATCCAACCCCCCCCAAAAGGGCAGGCTCTGTGCAATCTATTTTTTGTAGAATTTAAGAGGATGTGTCGTTAGCATGTTTAATTGATTTGTTATGAACATTTATAGCAGAAGATGGCTAAACAATAATCCAATTAAACCCAACAGGAGTTTAATTTGAAATCTAACACATTCTCTAACAAGCTCAGGGTTACTTCCAATCTTGCTACAGCAAAAGATTGCGTTGCAGAGCCTGTTGCGGAGCCTGATAAAACCATGCCTTCAGCATCATTATTATCGTTAGCTCAGAAAATCAAATTACTGCAGAAAATCAAACTGCTACCATCAAAAGGGCTCAAGAAGCCCAAGGAGCAATACATTAAAAATCTAACAAACCACGGGCAACTCCCCAAAATCTCTCATAACCCTGCAAGTAGCATTTGCCCACATCTGATGCAACAGTGGGTATAACAGAAGCACAGGGAAACAGTGGAGGCATGGAATACAGGAACAAACTAGTTTGTCTGGGCTGGCTTTTAGCCAATGGGACCAGTTGCTCCCAATTGGGCCCTGCCCCCAAGAGGGTCCCAAGCTAGGGTAATCTACTCGTCTTGTCAATTAAATTCATTTTACAGTCACTAAAACAAGTAGTTTTGTAACTATTTACTTTTCAAAAGGTAACAAACACATTTTGTTTGTTCGCTTGTAGGCTTACATGGGTGCAGTTTTATATTATGGGCTCCATTGGGCCCATTAACTCACATGCACTTTTTAAACGCGCATTTTGATTGCGTTTTTCTGGCATAGAGAGATAAAATCTATATAACCAGGGTATACAACCATTGGGCCCTGCATTTTATTTGCTCAGATTTCGAAGGCAGAATTCTAGTACCAGTAAGGCCCATTGGTTCAATTCAGGCCAGGAACATGCATTTTTATTAATTATGGCATTTTTCTTTATTTTGCAGGTACCTATAATCATCCCAGTCATTGTACTGTTACTTTCCATTGTGTTAGTCCTGGCTCCAATTATCAGTCAGCCAGAGCTGCCATACCTTTACTGCATTCTATTTATCTTTAGTGGACTTATCTTCTATGTACTTTTCATCCACTTTAAATTCAACTGGGCCCAAAAAATCTCAAGTAAGTGGAAAATTGTCGCTATCGAATACAGATGAGCTTGAGACAAAATGCTCTAGACCAGTGGTTCCCAAACTGTGGGTTAGGACATACCAATGGGTTGCAAAGCATCTAGAGCAGCCGTATTGAAAATATGGGATAATAGAACACTGCAAAGCGCTGTGGTTAGTTTGTGTTAAGGCTGTAAGTAGGCTTTTTCCCTTCCGATTCACTTTGTTATTGGAAAATGCCTGAGAAATAACCCAACTTATTGTGAAATTCTCAGGAAAGCAGCAACTCTGGGAGTCAAAATGATGGGACTCCCAGCCATGACATCACTTCTGGTGGGTCCCAGACAGATTGTATTTCTAAAAAAGTGGGACACAGAACCACTGGCCTAGACCTAGCTGTATAACCTGAAGGGGATTTGTTCCAAGAGGAAAACCAGTCCAATGAAAAACCTCTTTTGAATTAAGAGCTGTTGGCTGCAGCTGATGAGAAATGAGGCGAACCTGATTGGAGCCTGAGGATCAGTAAATAAAGTTCAGGACTAAGTTAGGCAAAGGGGAAGGGTGCCTCCAAAATTAGTTGTGTTGTAATAGATTTGCTTCATTTATTTGAAATGAATTTAATTTTGACCTGAATTGTAACCTTTTTGTAGTTTTGCCTTTTTCCACTGAAAGGCACCCTTTGCTTAGAGCTACATGCCAACTAGACATTGAAAGCATGAGTGTTTCAGGAAATGTTATGGCAACCCCCGTTCCAAGGTTTAGTGGCACTGCATCAATGTATGAGCTCCTTGATTGGCATACAGTCACTGGAGTGGAAGTGTTTGATTTTGCCCACATCTTTCTTCAGGATAGACTAGCACTATTCCCACATTTTTAGATAAAATATAGACAACTGAATACATATTCTTAACTTGTTGTAATATCTACTTTATAATTTGGCCCTTTCAGACTGAGAGTGGAAAATAGTTTGAGAGTATTATATATTCTCATGTGTCCCTTTTTTGGGGAGGGGCTCGTGAATGCTCCAACATGTGTCCAAGAGCACAGTACAGCATTTTTTGGAAACCGTTTGAAACATAGGCCAAGATATGCTGAGCAATGATCCCTGTACTGACCATTTTAGCCCTCACAAAACCAGTCACTGTGATACTGGAGCTTCCACAGAGTAAAATGGCTTAGAAAAACCAGATTGTGCCATTTTCATGAAATTGCTAGAGCGAGATAATATATTTAATAGTTTGTGCTCAGTGATACGTAATCATCCTAATAGGATGGTGTACACATCCACTGAGAAACTAGAATTTATGGACAATTCTCTGAACACATTTGAATTTGTACATGGAAAAAGCAGAGGACATAAAGATTCATGCCTAGAGGTGTTTGTTTCCAGTAATTAAAATAGGTTTACAGCCTAAATTTTACTAAACACAGTGGACTTACTACTGAGTAAGGTAAATGGCACCATTTTCAAACACCTCTACTCATGCTATCAACATAGTGATTTTGAAGGAAGTAATGTGCAAAAGGGAAGATTATCTCTAAATCATTTGGAAGTTACCATAAACATTGTAAAATTTGTTTCTAACTTGATCTCTAAACATCGTAACATTTGTATTTCAGGGCCCATCACAATGCACCTTCAAATGCTTATGGAAGTTGTTCCACCAGAAGAAGATACTGAATAAAGTAATTTACCCATGGTTGAAAAGGCAGATTTCCAAAACAGTTCAGTGCACATAGCACATGCCACATCTTTAGATATGGATCTAGTGCTTGAAGGATCAGAGAGCAGCTTGTAGTAGCAGGTGTCTGGAAAAAAGTTCATCCATACTTGTCCATCCTCCTATTGGCTCTGTTACATAGGTTTTGTATGCAGTCCCTGGAATTCAAAGGCTTGTAAAAATTTAAGCAAATATCTGAATGGGGAAAAATAGGAACTTGGCTTAACAGCAAAATGGAAAATGTTTTCACCTCCATTAAGAAAAAGAAGCACTTCTTTTTTTCCTTCAACAGAGTGAAAGAATGGAACAGGTAGTATTATACTGCCCTCTATCAGCAAACAAACAGAAGCAAACTCTCAAAAACTCAAAAGAAATGAAAGGTGAGGCTATGAAGAACAGAAAGAAACAAGATCAAAGGGTGGCAGTAGCTACACCTCCTTAAGCTATTTTGGTAGAAGTGAAGTCGTCAGCAAAATACAATATTAGAAGGGGTTGAGACTCACAAGCCAAGTGTCCCATCAAATCCTTTTGATTTCAATCCTATCACAAAGAAGCATGAAATGGATTGTGTGAATGAGCAGGTATGTTACTGGCTCAATGGATTGCATATTGGAGGATTATCTACTTCTGGCATAAGACTTGGGACAAATTGCTCTGGGACTGTGCCCATGTGACTGACTCACACTCAATATACATCAGACTTGTTTTAGCCAATGGGGTGCGAAAGGAAAAACAGCTGCTTGCACAAGCTAGAGGCTTGCTGCAGGAGGGTCTCTGCTAGCAACCTCCAATTATCAATTAAAGCAGTTCCTGCTCTAAGTAAAAGGGCAGATAGGCTTCATTAACTCTTCGGCAGTGCCCTGTGAGCTGGGCTCAGCAGTTGCATAAGAGAGGCTGCTGGTGCAATTCACCTTCACTTATTAGGGCAAGCTGGAGCTTAAAGGGGTAGACGCCAAGGATCATGCACCTAGAGGTAAGGAACCTGAGAAAGGCCTTTGCAGAAACCTCAAGGGCAAATCTGTGAGTGTAGCATTTTATACAGCTGTAAATACAGAATGGCAACTTGAAAATAAACAGTTCTCCTCCCCTTATATCTTTCTCCAGGCTTTCTGTATGCTCTCAAAGCTAAGTATTCCAGCATTATGTGTTGTGAATGCCTTCAATGTTCCATGCACAAACACTGAATATAATAGTTTCTAAAAATTACCAAAGCAAGAGGCAAAATCTAAAAAAACACAATTTATTGTTTTTAAAAAGGCAGAAACCAATTTTTCATTGGCCTTCATACAGAAAGCCAAGGAGTGCTTACAACAGGCATATCTATGTAATCTTGACTATTACAAAAATGTTCTTAAAACACAATAGTATTCTGGGTTATGCTAGAATTGATACCAAATGAGTCCACATGTGCTAAGAACAAAACTAAATGATACATGGCAGATTTATGTACCCATCTCAAACTGCTTTTTCACCTATCCATCGTGTTGGTACTTCTTTTTTCTTTGTGGATAGAAAAAACAGATGCAAGGAGGATTCTGAACAACTAGAAGACAGAGACTTCCTCACCACTTGACAACCTCCCACAACTATTTTCCATTTTAACACACCTACTGGGGGACAGTTGCTATGACAGTTGCGTACTAACTAGACAACAGATCTAAACTACTGCTGCCATCCTCTCCTATTGCCTGTGAACAGCAAGATGTTCAAACCTTGAATCATTTTAAAGAGCAAACCACTATACTTGCCATTTATTTGGTCATACAGGAGTAATAATTAGCTGAAGAATGAAGTGCAAGTGCTAAGAACACATGGAACTAATGCAGGCAGGGTGCTCCTACTTGCCTGGGTAATGTGCTGAATCACTAGGGCAAGCTCAATATTGGCAATTGCTGTCATAGAGCAGACAGCATGTTGAAAGTCTTCCTCCTAATCCTACAGTTGCTCAAAGCTGCCATCTAGATTAGAGGACTGGTTTTCATGCAAATATTGGATCCTCACTGTTTTCCCATTTTTGCAAGGGTGCTTAGTGGGAGCTGGGAATCCTCCCTGAGAATGACCACAAAGGGTCCAATCCTATCTAACTTTCCAGTTCTGATGCAGCTGCATCTTGCAGGGGTGCATCTTGCAGAGGTGGGGGCAGTCACGGAGACCTCCTCAAGGTAAGGGAATGTTTGGCTCAAGGTGTATGTTTGGCTGCACTGCAGCTACAGTGGTGCTAGAAGTAGTCTTTGATACTAGGATTTCCAAAGCACATGCCACTTCCTGCAGAGCTGCCTCCGAGTTGCCATTTGCTCCCCCCACCCCTCATTTTATTTTCTACCAATGAAAGTGGTAGAAATTTATTTTGCCAAGTATCAAAGAGACTGTCAAATTTACACACTTCTGTGTCCTTGGCTGGGCAGGTAAAGGTAGTTGGGCATCCTTCACACAGGTGCAATAAATGTGGAGTCACTTCTACTGTGATTTTTTCATTCTACTCATCGTAAGAGTAGAACTAGTATCATAAAACTAGTACAGCAAGCTGCGCCTGCCTCATTAGATTTCCATAGACTGCTACATTAACAGTGCCTACAAAGTACAGCACAATAATTTTGGCAAGTCTTCTCCGCTGTGACCCCAGAGTTATAATAGAAGGCTTGGATGTCATCTCTGCTTTTCAGGCTGACTCAGATCATGTGAAGAAGCCAAGAAGAAGAGACCAAAGATGTACTTGGCTAAAGCCAAAGCCATGGCTGCCTAAACATATATTGACTAGTTTTCAGTTTCAACACTGCATTCAGACAAGCTGATCTGCAACAACTTTCCGCACTGAAGTTTCAGGCAGAAAGAGGGGTCTGATTTTAATTGCATCATTATTGCTCAGCCAAGAAAAAAAAAGATGACAGGCACTGCCTTACAATTCTACACAAAACATTAAACTTGAAAGCAAGAATGTGCACAACGTACTTGTTTTTTCCTCAAACGTACGTGAGTGAGTGAGAGAGAATAAAGCCAATCAACTGTCTCAACCTAAAGGCACAATTCTGGCTGCTCTTCTAGTGAACATCCATCTTTTACAGCTTACCACACATCTCAGAAAGAATGAAAATTTCTGAATAGGATTGCAGCTTAATATTTCTCCCCCACTTTGCGACAACCATGTTTCAAAAATCAGTCAAAATGTTTAAAAAGCTAGGATTGTACATTACGTTACTCTTTGAGCCTACAAAACATTCTGCAAGGTATAAACATGTGTTCTCAGGTGAAAAGGCCTGAAAGATCTTGAATGCCAATCCCCAGTTCTGAGCCAGAATCAACAGAGGGAGGAGTCATCGCTGTCTGTATCAATCTCTTCAGAAGATTCCTCCTCTTCCTGACATACCACAGTAGCAACCCGGTGGGCTTTCCTGGGACCTGTGCCTGGTTAAAGCAAAAAGCCCATTATGGAAGTGTTGATGAAAGCCAGTTTCCAACATTTAGGCATAATGCAGTAGACAGGCCACTGTATCTGCTGATGCAGGAAGTTAACTTCCTGTTACAATTTGATCTAATTTTGTCAAGCATTCAGGCTGCTGGCAGCCTGCTCACATTACGCCAGCAACTTGAATGCTTGTAGCGACCTATTAAGGCAAGAAACAATTCACCAGTAAGCTTTTAAACAATGCTAATGAATGTAAGGGGCACTTTTAATATAGACAACCCCTGTATTCATAGGGGAGTGTGTCCCTGGAATGGATCCTGCACACATACAAGGCATGCCTGTTTTGCTAGAAATATGGGACCAAGGCAGACTGATCTGGTCATCAATGGCTCCTCTTGATTTTATCCCGTAGTACACAAACTGCAAGCAGGGATACATTTGAGAAGAGGCAAAAGATGCTTCTTACTCTAGTCCAGTTGTTTCCAACTTTACCAGTCATGGTATCCTCCTTTCTTCTCTCTGGCTCTCCTGGGTGCTGCCATCTTGAATTATGCAGTTCTTACAAGATCTACCACAATCCAAGATGGCAGGCCTGGGAATGTTGGGAAGAAACAGCCACTAGGGACAACTTGCAGCATTCCTTGGAGGGTGCTGTGGCACACAGTTCCACTATCATCACCTCCATGGAGTCTCTGATGCGTTTGGCTACCTCCCAGTCCCATCTCTTGCAGTACAAATAATCTCCTCCCTCCAAGCATTTTGCTAATGCATAATGGCTCACCAATAAGGAAGGGTCTTTTTTCTTCAATGTCTTCGGTGTCTTCCAAGTAATCAAAGTCAAAAGACACGTTTGGATTCTATTAAGGGGAACATTGAACAAAAACACTCCGGTATAACAATGGCAGTGCCTTGAGAAAGGGAAACTGCATTTGAGTTGACCACTTACTTTGTATTTTAGCAGGTTACACCAACGTTCCTCCTTCACTTTTGCCAGCATAATCACAGGCTCATCACTCTTGAACACACAAAAGGATTTTTCTTTGAGGATATTTTCCTGCAGCTCCATATCAGCTAAATAAGACTTGCCTCCTGCATAAGCACTAAATGAATTTCAAAAATGTGAGTACACCAGAGGAATGCCACCATCGTTTTCCTTTTTTGCATCCAACTATAGTTTCCATTTACCTGAAAATGATCCTCTGTGTGAAAAATTTGCAGTCATAATCGGTAATATTATGCAATTTTATCTTCACAACCACAACATCTTGCTTTTCAAACCATTTTACTGCTGGATAGAAACTGAACACAAATTTTAAACTATGGTTAAAATAGACATACAAAGTATATTGATTTGAGAGATCTCATTCAGTTTATGAGCAACAGGTACTATTACTCAATACTACAATATCAACATTTCTTTTGCTATGGAACCACTTTGGGAATGACTTTTTGTTGAAAGCAATTTATAAGTATTTTTAAATATACTGTAGTAAAAAGGAATAATGTAGAACAAAAGCTGGCAGCCAAAATTGAAGCTCCATATTGAGAAGCAGCATACCTCTGTGTACCAGGTGAAGAGGCAAACATTTCAGGGGGGCCATCTCCATCATCATGTTCTGCTTGTGAGCTTTCCAGAAGCACCTGGCTGGTTATCAGGATGATAGTCAACAAAGAAATGTTCAACATTTGATATGGAAGGAGGGAAAACAAGGAAACAATGCAGAAGGCAAGGGTGGGGGAGTGAATGTGCTTAGGCTGTTTAACGTGAGGCAGGTCCCCTTTCCAATCCACTCCCATGCTGCAAGATAAATGTGTCAACACTTTTACATCAGATCTGACACACCTAAGGGTCCACTTCCAAGTTGGGTTCTGCTTTATGGAGGGCTGCCCTTGACATTTCATAGGCTTCTGCTGATGCAGCCTAAGCCCAACATACCCAAGAGACAAGTCCCAACTTGACATTCATCACTTAACTATTGATTGGAAACATGCTATGCAATCCTTAAGGATACAAAGAAGTACAGTTTCAAAGACAACCCCTCACCGTGAAACTCACCAAAGGTACTGCTTCCAGAAGAAGTGCAAGGTATTTTAATTCTAACCAGACAGTGGTGGCCAGGGATAAGGACAGACTGCGCAACCCTCCCCTCTGCCCCAAGCTGGGGGATGAAACCCAACTCAGTTGAAAAAAGTCAATACCACTTATTAGAAGGCTGTAGAGATTCTTCTTCCTCCTCCTTAATTCTGGCCATTTCATCTAAATTAATGAAAAAACAAGCTTACTCTACAGAACGTATATTAAACATTCTAGTTTTCCTCTTTCCCTTTAGGAATTTAAGGGGATTTACAAGTCAATATACTTCAATAAAGTGATTAGATGGGCAACTTCTAAATTGTACAACTGATGTTTTAACGTAATATCTGTGGGCCAATTAAAAGCACTAAACAAAGGGTGTTCAATGACATTTAAAAATATCAAAAGAATTTAACTTTTGGCAATCCTGTTTTCAGAAAAGCAGCAAATTTCTGTTTTCAGAAAACCTGCTACATTTCCCATTGTAAACACTGGAAGACTGAGCTGAGCAATCTGGAGTAGTTCCCAACCCTAATGGCAAAGGTAAAGGAGCCACTAACTGTATGCAAGGGCTGGTAAGGGGCGTTGGCACTTCAAGGATCGTGCTGCCGCTGAGAAAAGGGAGGTTCACATTCCAGCTTCACATTCCAGCATACTTAGCGAAACTGGAAATGAGTCACGGTCGCTGCATGGAGCTGTTCTGAAGCACTGGGAGGCCTGCAGAGGGGGTTGCAGACACAGACACCCCATAGTGATCTGGAGGGCCATAGTGATCACCAGGTATGTGAAAAACCCCTCTCCGTGGCAATGTGATCCTTGAAGTGCTGTGCTGCCATCCCCACCTGTCACCATTCCCCTTAAGGTGGAAGAAAGTGTTTCTAGTAGCCCTGGGGAAGTCACAACCATCAGGTTACAAACCACTGCTCTAGAGTCTGCAAGAAAGAACATTTATATTCCTATTGTGTGAATTTAATAGGAATTAAATTGTGTGGCTTAAGCTACCACACACTGGGATATACTTGACATCTGCCAGCAAGCATTCATTTACAAAATAATTAAGCATAGTAAGTTTAAGATGTTAGCCTGTGATCGTGGACTTAAAAAGGTCCCTTTCTTTGTGTAGGATTCCGCTTTAAAATGTGGACCTTTTAAAATTATTTGGAATGCCTTTCACTGTTCTAGCCATTTATGATGAAGATTGCTGGAACTCACCACAAGGATTTTGCAAAACTGCTTGAGAATCATCATTAGTAGTGTCGTTGCCCGCTTTTGCACTTTGCACACTGGATGCAACCTGTTCCTGGTTGTTCTGCAAGATGCTCTGTGAAACAGACATGGCCTGCTCACTTGTTCCATGTTTCAGAGGCTGTATTCTGAAAAGACAATGTAATGGGGGATGACTGCTGTGCACTTCACTTAAAACCAAGGATCTGGTCTGCTTTTATTTGTTCAAGGGACGGCTTCAGACACTTGGGGATCGTAGCCTCTAGTGCAATGTTACTCAAACTTTTTAGCATCAGGACCCACTTTTTAGAATGACAATCTGTCTGGGACCCACCAGGAGTGATGTCACGGCTGGAAGTTGCTGTCATTGTGTGAAGTGCTGTCACGCCAGAGCCTGCTGCTTTTGAGAATGCAGCAGTAAGTTGGGTTATTTCTTAGGCATTTTCCAATAGCAAAGTGCCAAAGAAAGAGGAAAGTGCCAAAATTGGCTTGAAGCTCAACATTAAACAAACTAAGATCATGGCAACCACTCCCATCACTTCCTGGCAAATAGAAGGGGAAGAAATGGAAGCAGTGACAGACTTTACTTTCCTGGGCTCCAATATCACCGCAGACGGTGATTGCAGCCATGAAATTAAAAGATGTTTACTTCTTGGGAGGAAAGCTATGGCGAACCTAGACAACTTAATAAAAAGCCGAGACATCACCCTGCCAACAAAGTTTTGCATAGTCAAAGTGATGGTTTTCCCAGTAGCAATGTATAGCTGTGAGAGCTGGACCATAAGAAAGGCAGAACGCTGAAGAATAGATGCTTTTGAGTTATGGTGTTGGAGAAGACTCTTGAGAGTCCCCTGGACTGCAAGGAGATCCAATCAGTCAATCCTCCAGGAAGTCAAGCCTGATTGCTCCCTGGAAGGACAAATCCTGAAGCTGAAGCACTTTGGCCACCTGATGAGAAGAGAGGACTCTTTAGAAAAGACCCTCATGCTGGGAAAGATGGAAGGCAAAAGGAGAAGGGGGCGGCAGAGGATGAGATGGCTAGACAGTGTCACCGAAGCAACGAACATGAATTTGGGTGAACTCAGGAAGCTAGTGGAGGACAGGGAGGCCTGGCGTGCTGTGGTCCATGGGGTTGCGAAGAGTCGGATACGACTTAGCGACTGAACAACAATAGCAAAGTGAATCAGAAAGGAAAAAAGCCTATTTCCAACCTTGACACAGGCAAACCAACCACATGGCCCTCCCCCTTTCCATTGCTCCATTTTTCCATATTTTCAAAAGTGGTTGATCTAGATGTGATGTGACCCAGTTTAAGAAACATTGCTCTAGCCAACAGAAGGCCAGAAGAAGTTTAGGTATTCTGTACCTTCCCCGCCCCAGGAATGAAAAGGTAAACTGTGACCAATTGACTGAGTTCAAAAAAGCAGCCTCTCCCTTGTCTACCCTCTATTTGCCCCAGGCTTTGCGACAGAAGGACACTGAACTCCACCTAATGTAGTGTGGAACCTTTAAAAAGAAATTGGTCCTGCATTCATTGAGGAAGGAAGATTTCTTTTTCAGTTAATTTTGCCCTTGAAATGAACCTGAACATTCAACAAACTAGGAACACAACAGACATCCCACACTATGACAGAGACTGAAGCAGAATCAATTGAACAAGGAGGAACGAAAATGCTTCTACATCCGTCCTGCAACAGTTTAGACATGCAAACTAAAGCATCAAAATAGGATACCAAGACATGAAAGTCCTTCCCCCCCCCTTTCCCCCAACAGGGTTCCTGACACACCAACCCCAGGAAAATATAGTCAATAACCCAGCTCCTCCTCCTTTTGAAGACTACCACCTTAACAGATATAGTTGAGATCTGTATCAGATGTAGATAAAAATCATGAATGCCTAAATTTAGCCTACATTACAACCTTGAATTGTCACCTCTTATTACAATGCACACAAAAAACTCTACTTAGCAGTAATGTTTGCTTATACTGTACAACCAAAACAGCTTCATTCTTTAATGAGAAGAAACCAAGACTATTCTCTTACAGTGGAGGTAAATCTTGTTTCTCATGGACCGTTTCAGCATCTCTAAATAACCTCTGGAGCTCTTGTACATGTTCTGGGTTGTCTACTCCCATTCCAGTAGACAGAATTTCAGAGCGAATATTGTATTCATTGATAAAAGTTTTCAGATCTAAAAGTCTGGTGATTCGGACCTGGAATTTAATTACAAATACATAGAGTTGTTTTCTGCAGCACTACAAACTGTAGCTGTTACTTTCCAAGCTTGGCCTTCTTACTCTTCTTTAATTCCCCCCATCCTTTTCTAGAAACCATCAACCTAGGATGACTCCTACATATGGCAAGATAGTCAGTTTTGATCAAAGAAAGCTAGTACATGTGGGAGCCACAGTACAGATATAGTTGGACATCTCCCTTACAGTAGACTGGCACCCAGGAAAGCTGGCATCCCTTCTGTGATGCTGAAGGGAGGCAGAAACTCGTGTTTTGCCTTGCTATGGTAAGGTTACCAATTTCTATAACCTGTCCTCTGTGTCAGATGACTTGTGCCGGTGAATTTCTCCTAAAACTGTATGTTTGGAAGATTTTCCAGAAAAAACAACAACCTGTATTTTATCTAGTTCCAAGAGGTTGGCTTTGAATTTATTAAACAATTCAGTTACTAAAGAACGGAAATGGGAAGGCCACTTGACCTCTTTAATGAAGATTGGATAGCAATTTAATATATGACATACCACTGGATCCAACCAGACTGTATTTCCCAAGGTAAGTACTATTTTTGCTTCATGCGGTTTTCCTCTGATCTTGTGATTAATATATCTAGTAACCTAATTAAAAACAAACAAAGCCTCAGACAGAAACTCTTGTGTCCTGCAGTTACAAAAGCATTGCTTTGATACTGATCACAAGTCTTGGACAGAATATAGCAGTAGGAAGATACTAAGAACTGGAAGATAATATTGTACTTTCCAAGCTGATTCAGAGACAGTATCACTTTTCCTTTTCCTAGACTAACTAGGAACATTTATTTCTGTAATGAAACCACATACTATTTCCCCCATCTTTCCCAGATTCAAATCTGGGGCAATCTATGGCTCAGAAAGAAGAGAGAAACATTACTACATTTAGGACACATGCAGCCAGATTTTGGTTTGAATTGTGCTATACTTTGAAAGATCAACCTATACTATGCTTAATATAGCCGAGGTCTCTTATCTAGAAGGGAATAAATGGAAAATGAATTTGACCACCAGATATAAAAAGACGAACACATGAAAACGATTCAGACTAGCCCAGTTTATTTTTTGCAGAAGGTCATATCATGCATACTACCAAAAAACCACCCACTCATCTGTTATGCAAATAGACATGAACTGATCGGTGTGCTTCGAAGCAAGGTAATTCCCCAGTTTCTGGAAAAGTTTAATTTTTTTTTAAAAAAAAGACAGATAGCTTCACTGGATCCTGAGTCTTGCTCACAAAGAGAGAAAAAGGAAGAGGAAAACACTTACTTTTGGATTCCACTCCATTTCATTATCAATGGGTTTAACCCTACAAACAATAAATTCCACACCCTGAGGAGGCATCACTTGAAACTTTTCTGGCAAGTGAAGCAAGCAATAATTTTGAACTTGACCAGTTCTGCCCTCATCTATATACTTGATCTGAACAGTATGAAACAGACTATTCTCTTCTTTTGGTGCCAATTCCAACACTTGAACCCTTTAAGAAAAAGGGAAAAAAGGGGTATTTGAATAGCTAAAATTAAACACAAGGCCTGAAGTTCAAATGCTCCTTTAAAAAGTTCCGGTTTTTTTTATTTAAAAGAAGCTTGTAACCTCTAAGCTGCAGGAGGCAGAAAAATCCCTGAAGCACAGAACTTATCATAACTTTATATAAATTGTTTGACATTCAATTTCATGGGTATATAAATAAATAGCAGCTGTATTTTTCCCTTGTTATGGCAATCATAATTACAATTGTGTCCATAACTGCTATTTACAACACACGCGCACACCACCTAGAAAGCCAAATGATATTTTAAGTCACAAAACTATTTTGCTGTGAAAACTGTTTTTTGAACAACTTTTTTTGTGAAAAAGCAGTATATAAATATTCCTAATCATAATCAATTTCAGCCACTGAACTGAAATTCATCATCACTCCTTGACACATGCAAAATATGAGATCTTCTGCTTGAGACTATGTGACGTATTGAGCAGCTATCAAACAACTGTTTGCCACCATTTGTGATGAGAAACAATTCCCGCACAATCCCATCAAATCATCCTAAATTGGTATTTTCATGGTAAGTGTTCTAAGGCTGTGCTTCCCCAGCTATTCCACGCAAAGGTGCAGTCATTTAGAAAGAGTGGTGGAGAACATAAGCAAAGATATTACAATGCAACTTGAGCAGAATTAGTTTGAAGGACAGAACCATACTCTCTACATTGGTAGTTGTACCTCTGCTTACATGGGCTTGACACAGAACAGATTACACTGCAATTTCTTTGCAGAACAAAATGAAATAGTCTACCTGTGAAAAGACTTGTCTTCATGTAATCCATACACCATGTGCTTCTCCACTGTGTTAACAGAGATGCGATTGTTGGCTTTCTTATAATACTCATTCATCTCTTCTGCAAGAGCTGTATATTGATCTTTTGGTTTACCTACTATGCGCCCAAAGTAGTTTGTGGCACTCACAATAAACAGGGGCAGGATCTGAAAGAGCAGACATGCAAAAAGGAGCACTGCACATTTTTCAAGGAATCGGATAATATAAAACTTCCACAAGGCACTGGATTTAAAGGCATGCCTGAAATGGAGGCGAGTTCTATTCTTGAACTGATCTCCCTCTATTTTTTCTTTCCACTTCTTTTCCTATGCATTTCTTATGCTGCAAGCTCACTTCTGGTTTTGGTGTCTCAGGTTGGAAAAAGAGTGCCAGAAAAAGAAAGGAGCTTTGGCGAGTGCAAGGTTTCAGTCCCCCTCACTCATGTGCCTCTTTTTGCAACTTAAATTTTCCCCAGGTTCACTTCTATGCAATTGTAGAAGTTAGGTTGAAGTAAATGAATGCGTCTCATACGGTTCTTAGCCTGAGAGCCTATACTACTGTGCATCATGTTGATCAATATACCATAATCTAGTTACTGTCAGCACTACTCCAGAAATCATAAAGATTTCACATTGCCTCCCTAGGTCAATACTAACTAATATAGAGCCCAATCCTATCCAACTTTCCAGCACCGATGCAGCCATGCTAATGCAGCACACTCTGCATCCTGCTTCGTGGAGGATGTTTCATGGAGGCCTCCTCAAGATAAGGAAACATTTGGTTCCTTAGCTCAGGGCTCCATTCCAACTGTATCGGTGCTGGAAAGTTGGGACAGGATTGGGTCCACAAGCACTTGTGTTCTACTGTTAGGAGGAAGCTCTCCAGTTCTTCTGCTGCAGCCATAAGCAACCCCAAGCTGATCCCAGAGGTTGAAGGATTCTCAGTAATGGCATGAAATAATGAGGGGATTGCCATGTTGAAGAGAATAAAACCACAGATCCTCATGCAAAACAGGGCATTTCTGTTTGTCCTACATGATTTTAGATCATTATGCTTCTTTGACAGCCACACAGCTCCCAGGTTACCTGGTTGATCGGGGAGGGGGGCAGCAGACTGAGTGACCAAGGGAAAACTCTACCAATAATTGAATTTTATACAATTCATTTTTAAACTTTCATGTATCTTGGTTTTCTGTTTGTGGGATATTTGGATGATCCTGCTTTACATTTGCTGCCAAACAGGTGCAAGAGGAAGAAAACCCTTGTGACGGGTTCTTAAAATAAAAAAATGATACAATGAAATCATTGTAGGAAACAGTGCCTTAAAAAGTCAGCAACTTACAGCAATACGCTTTTTAGTCCTTCATCCGATTGTGTCTTTTCTGAATATCATATTTCTAAAATGCAAAACTGAAAACATTACTGACTTACTGTTACATTTCCAGCTGTAGGCAGGGTGTCCTCACTCCTCGGTTGGGGCAAATCTGTTTTTAAGTTAACTCTATGTCGATTTGGACAGTGGTTATTTCCCCTGTGTGATCATTAAACGATGAAATTAAAAACCAAGAATGAGATATTTTAAGGAAGCAAACACAGCTGTCATGTTGGGTTGCTCAGAAAATGACAGCATCTGGTGGGAACGAAAAATAAAGCATGGGTTGCACTAGGCAATACCGCCACTATTGCACTAGGCAATACCAAACATAGGGTTTCCATGAGCATTTTTTATGTAGAATGTGTCACATAAAGTCAACAGAGCAGCAATTCCCAGGCAGAACACTGGGGCACACAAGAGAAACATGAGAAACATCCATTTATCCCGGCCCTTAGCATACGCTCACAGAATCAATGACAGGATCCACTGCTCTGTTTTTGCCTCTTTTCAATCAGCCTTAATACTGCTGAGGGTATTCAGCTGGGTTTTTATATTAGGTGAGGTTGTGTTGAAGGTGATTGGATCAGTCAGAGACACAGCAGAAGTTCTATGCATAAAGCAAAAACAGTTTATGTCCCCCTCCACAACAGCAAGAGTGCTCAACACAGCACCTCATGTTTTGCATCCCTCAGTGTTCTACAGGTACTACTCAACTTCTGCAAGGAGGCTAATTTTCAGGCAAAGAATAATATTTTGATATGCTGTAATGGTTACTTGGAAATCCTAACCCACATTATCACCCTTTACAGAGTATGATTTGCCCGTATGGATAACTGTCATACTTCTCAAGGTAAGGTAGGATAAGACAGTCCCTTGTGTGCCTATCCCAGATGCTGGCTCATTCTGCCCTTTTAACTGGTTTTGCAATCCCATCACGGTACACGGACCTTCCCTTTCTGTACATCAAACCGACATATTCTGGGAACAAGGCCATAACTGAAATATCTTTCTGCTTCACTCAAATATGCTTTTATATTTCATGAGCAAGACAAAGCTGCTCAGAAGCACGGATTTCCTAAAGTTTTAAAACTAATTTCATGGACATTGCATTTGAATCTGAGTCACCCTGTTATGTTTATTATAGAATTCTAACACTTTCATTATCCAAGTGAATCAAAATAAACCATACAAATCTCCCAAATGCAATATATTTTTCTAAAGCAGTGATCTTCAACCTGTGAGTCAGGATCCCAATGGAGTCGCGAAGTAAAGCCTCATTTTGGGGGTTGTGGCAAACTTACAATGCTAGTGTAAGAGAGTGCTCAGATCCAATAATGGATCTTATAAAAACCGAGTTCTTGATATAACCCTGCACAGCCTCTTTATGCTGTCTTGCCCTGCAGCTCCTAAGGCCAGCCCTGCTTAGGCTACTACCTCACAGGATTCTTGTGAAGAAGCAAGAGGTAGAAGGAAATGGGGCAGTGATGGGGTAGATCAGGCCTCAAGAGGGAAGTGGGATTGGTGGTGGGCCCTCAGTCTCATACCAATTTAAGTACTGGGGTCACATTATGAAAAAGGTTGAAGACCATTGTTCTAAAGAAACGGACATTCTAAAAATAACTTGGGTAACTATACTCATCATCCCAAAGCAAAGACAGCATATAAACAATATCTACACTTCCAAAATTATGTTATACACTATATACACATATTAAACGAGACTAATTAGCTGCTAAATGTTTGGCAATTCCTTACGTGCAAATTCCATATACTTTAAGGTAGTAACAGAGAGGCCTCCCACTCTTACTATCTTCTCTGGCCTCAAGTACGCCAGCTGTAAAAGCATATAATTCAGGTGGAATTTTGGCTTCTGTGCGTTCCAAATAACGCATTACTCCAACTGCATGGCATGCATTCTTTTCGGTCAATAACAGGATGGATTTTGCCTTTGATTGTCTGTTTACTAGAGCAGAAACCTTGGAAGGGAGAAAAATAGAACATTTGCTTCACATAGTGCTTTATAGAATCATAACTAAGAGAGACAGGCCCCTGCCACAACAACCATATAAACCTAAAATTTCAACAAAAAGAGGGAGGAAAGTGGAGCAAATATAAACCAATATGAGTAGACACATGTCTACTGGTATCTAGACTTCATTTCAGTTAGAAATGAGGGGGTTATGCTAAAGCCATCATGGAAGAAGTGGACTTGAAGGAGAGAGTGAGACTACCTCCATGGCTACTTTGGAACAGAGTTCCATACAACTATGGGGTGCAAAATAACAGGCAAGTTGAATGGAGACATCTGGATGGCTGGTAGGGGTAGGCTGGAGAAGCAAAAGGCAGAGAAAGAAACTGACTGAGAGGAAGAGACAGAGAGGGGGTGGGGCAAGCCCAAAGAGAGCTCTTGCTATTAAAAATAGTTTACTAGAAGTTGTACAGACCTTGTCTATTGAATGTTCAAAGTTAGCAGACATGCTATATAAACGTGCACCAAAGATTCTTGGAGAGGGAGGAAAACTGAAGTGAACAACACGTGGTCCATCAGTGATTCCAAGGGCTGGCAGGCAGTCATCAGTTAAAACTGGGAAGAAGTCAGAAAAACACATTTAAAAGTAACACACACATCCCTTAGATACTATTACTGCATAGAAAAGCAAGAGTTGTCTAACATCAACGTTGGATAATTTTATAGCGTAAGAAAAGAGCTCCCTAGAATTTTCTGAATTTGTAAGCTATGTGAACACTCCTGCAAGCCACTTCCCTGCTTAAAATAAAGACAATGGTCAGTCTGTTTGCAAGAAAAACACCATTATATCTTGTCCCACTCTTCACAAAAAAATTAGCACATAGGAAACAGTCAAAGAAACTATAGAACAGAACATAGGACATCAGATGGGTGGACAATCAATAGTTGACTGTTCTACGGCTCCCTCTCTTTTTTCTCAGAGAAATTAACTTTACTTAACCTTACCTCTGATCTTTAATACTAGTATATACTATGAATTGTTTAAAACTAATGCTGCCTGAAAACAGGACAATGCTGTATAAACTAAACCAGTGCTATTCAAACTGTGGGTCATGACCTGATATCAGGTGGGTCATGGAAAGCTGGGAGCAGCCATCTTGAAAACAGCAGACCTTACTCTTGTTATATTCCTTTTGTGAGTTTTAACAGTTTGAATTTTCAAGCGAGGTTTTTTTTTCAAATTTTTTTAGTTCACTGCTTTTATATAATATTTGTCCTAATCTTGCTTTCTGTCAGGGACGTTTCATGGTTGTACAATTGCTGCAGTCCAAGAATGCCAATTTGCATATCAGGACTGTCATTTTATTATGTTACAATGACAGCACTTCCTGCTTGATGACATCACTTCCAGATTAATGACATCGCTTCTGGTGGGTCCCGAGACAAATGCCATTCTAAAAAGTGGATTCCAGTCTAAAACGTTTGAATACCACTGAACTAAGCAAACCATGACAAGGAAACGGGGAGAACTTGGGATTTTGCAGTTTCTCCGAGTGCAATCCTGAGATTGTGCTGGGCCGGTATGTCCCTTATGCCAGCCCAGAAGTGTTGCAAATGCACCTTCTCAGGAGTCAGGTGGATTGGCACAAGGACGCGTGCTGGTCTATGGAGGCAGAATCCAGCCTCTGTGCCACCCTGAAAAGGTAAATTTGTGCCGGCCAAGGGTGGACAATGCGGAAGGCAGAATGAGGATGGACTGGGGTCGAGGGAAGGCGGGCTGATGGGCAAACTGGGTCCAGGAGCGGGTTGGAACTTGCTTCTGGCACTTAGGCTATATCCTATCCCTCCTCACAAGCAGCCCAGCATTATGTAAGCCCCCTTACTCCGAGTTACACTGTATCCATCTCCAATCCTGCACTGGATAAAATACAGGCCTCTTGGCCTGCCTGTTCCAGTGCAGGATAGGATTGGGCTGCCAAAGCTAAAAAGAAACCCACCCAAAATGAAGAACACTTACCCAACACAATGTGTGTGCCAGAGCTAAATGTTTTGTGCCATTGCTTTGCAACATGATCAAAATGAAATCCAATTCCCGAGTGCACTTTCAGGCAAAATATTGAAGTGCTCTCCACTGCCTGATTACAAAAAGAGGAAGCGTTGCAAATAACATGGATTACAAAAAGAAGAAAATAGCATTACTGAAGAACACAAGCACACTTTTTATTAAATTGTATTGGAGCAGCAGTATAGTACATTCAAGATAAAAGATGTGAACAGCATTTTGAATTTTGTAGCCCCAGCTTGACTCAGTTTAATACATCTTTTGAATGAGCACCTGCATGTGTTAATATCCTGCATGTGTCAACAAATTGCACCACTGTGCAATATACTTATACATGACAGAAATGTCAAACAAGCTTATGACAGAAATTGTATAAGACAAAGGAACATATGTTTAAGCATATAGAGTACTTATTAAATATTCCGCTGTTTATTTAAATATATTGAGGCTGCAGACCCACACACTTAGCTGAGAGAGCAAGTCCAATTGAATTCACTGGTGCTTTCATCTGATTTAGACATGTACAGGTTTGCCCATAAACCTCTGGCACTCAGACATTTTACCACTTAAGTCAAAATAAAACCAGTACATTTGGGATATTTATTGAAATGATTTATATCTGACCTTTCCCTCTGAATATTGTCAACATGTCAAATTCAATGTACAACCCCTCTGCATTTCTGATGAAAATGTTGTCTCTACTGCACCTAGAAAGTACTGTACTGCTTACATTAGTGACCCAGTTTTGTATTTAAAAGAATGTTTACTTGAGGCCAAAAGAGGAGAGGAAAAGCAATGTGAGCTACTGCCATTGCTCTACACATCTTGGCAAAAGAGTGAGGCAGGGACCCTCTGAATTTCCTCTTGGATCCCTATTTTGCCCAACCACCATGTTCCAACCTACAAATCTTAAAGCTTATGGCATCTACCCTTTAACAGCAGACAGTGAACCATACAACCACCAAACTGCCATTTGCAGCTTGGTAGACAGAGCATCTCTATTGCTCTTCCACTGGGCAATATCATCAAACTCTTTGCCTATGTATTTACCCTTTAATTTGGGCAGAGGTACTTCCTTTCCCAAACATCTATTAAACCTTTTCTATGATCAGAAGGGAACCATCCATTCACAGGGTACAAAAATCTACCAGTTCCCCCCAAAATCGATTTTTAGAAAAAAAAAAATACCTTGTAAACAATATCTGCTTCTTCTATAGACCTGGTGAAAATCAATGTCTTCTGAGCATCAGTAGGAGTAAAATCCAATATTTGAAGTAACGTAGAGATTCTGTTACACTCAAGGCACACCTGTACCACCTAAACTCAGAAGTACAAAGCTGTCAAATCTTACTAGATCAAAAAGACAGGCAACACAATATAACAGCTAACACAGATTTAACATGAGAATGTTTTGCTTGTCTGACTACAAACCCAATCCCAGGTCAGTCTAGCTAGCACCTTAAAACCTGCAAGGCCTGAATCCATCAGATTCAAAATGTCACACACACAAAATGTCTTACCTGCTGCACATTCCCATATATGGCCGCTTCTTCCATGGATGTGATAACAACATATGGATCATTCATGTATTCTTTGGTTAAGAAGTGTATGTTTTTGTTCCAGTGGTTTCCAACAGCAACTATCTGTCGCGGTACAAATTCTCTCTCTTCAGTATTCAGGTTGTTTTTGTAATGCTCTAAAATATTAAACATCTATAAAAACAGGAATTAGACTGAATCATTCTCTTTTTCACCTGTCTATAGATAATACTAAAGATGGTGAGGAAAAAACAAGCATGGTCACCTATATACTCTAGTGTAAGTTGATCTCATAGGTAAGTCAATGACAAGTTTGGAGCCAAAAATCCAGACATTTCCTATTTTTACATTATGTGGACCCTAGAAAAGCCACTGAAAATGCCAACTTGGCTTGAGCCAACAACAGCTATATCGTAAGGTTTAGACTGCACATAGAACAATGCTTCAATCACACAATAAAAAGCTGCACTTACTTGTTCGTTGGCTTCAGAGAATAGTACCTCAACCTCATCAAACACAAGGTGGCAGAGCCGAAGGAACAGAAAACTGTTGTGTTCAAGCAGCCGCACAAGGCTATGTGGGGTTGTTACAATGAACTCACCTATAAAACAAGGAGAGTTGCCATTGAATGGTCTCATTTAAACTTCAGCCATGCACAGTACCACCACAATTACTAGCTGCTGTCACACTTATACCTATGTGAGGTAAATTACCTAAACAAGAGGTAACTTAAGATTTCACACACACAAGTTTATAAGAACTTATCTATATGATATAAGGAAATTCCAACTCACCGACAAGTTACCGAATGACTGTTTACAAGCCTCTAAGTTGAACTAACAGCAAGTTATAAGGAACTGCATAGGAGCTACAAACATGAAAACATGCAAAGAACATGAAATCTGATTTTTGCCACATTGCTTTATATTGATTTTGAAAAACAATGTAAAACTATGTGTCTATATGATGCATAAGACGAGCCTTCTCTGTAACAACTCCGAAAATATAATTCCAGAAGAATTAAGAACTACACACTCCCTCATGGCCTTTTGGAGAGGGCTCAAATCATCCCTATTTTGTCTGGCCTTTGGATAATTGTGTGGCTGTCTGCCCTCTGGTATAGTGTCATAGTTTGTTCACTCCCCTGGTCAATTGTTTTCTCCAAATGGCCTGATATGGAGAGTTGGGTCTAGCTTCACTCTTGTTCACTTTATGTTCCCGTTAATGTTTAATGCTGTTGTTTTAATGTGTTTCACTTATTGTGGTAACACTGTATTTTTGTTTGTTCTACATAAGCTGCCATGGGCATTTGCTTCGGCATGGGAACACCGGGGTATATATTCTTCTCACACACACACACACACACACACACACACACACACAGTTGTGCAGATCCTGAACAGAATTTGAAACCCCACTATACTGTTTAAGAAACAATGTTATATCATGTCATACTGTCAAGCTGGACAATATTAAGCCTGAGGATTCTTTCCTTGTCAAAAACATTTTTTCTTCTAATTAACTTTTTATCTCTGAAGAAGCAATATCATGTCTAACCTAATTTTGTCATTCTTGTGTGAGACTATTTTAAATAAATGAACATTAGTGTATGATTGGATATTACATGAATGATGGCGATCAAAATACAGCTGCAGTCTATGGCCTAGCTTTATTCAATTTTTCAATATAAACAAAGTTATCCTCACATCCTCTTGGAAGCCTAAGACTCTCAATTTCTTCCTTCTTCATTCCCAGTAAGAGCAGTATTGGGTGAAGAGGCCTGGAACAATGACTATATATTTCCAACAACTCAAACGCTTGTTCTGCTTTCTTCTGTCCAGGACATATGACCAAGGCTAATGGCTAGATACACATAAGAAAACATCAGTTTGTATATCTTTAGATCAGAAACACTATTTGATTCAGAAGCTTAAGAACATATTTATTTTAAAAATGCAATTCTTTTATTTGGTACGATTTTATTCATTGTTCTACATATTGTTCATCTAATGTTACAGGGAGGGCAAATTTTAAAAAAAAAGAGGCAGTGCAATGTTCCCTAGCCATTCATATGATTTGGCCCTAAGTGTCCTAAAAGCAGACTAAAATCCACCATGATCCACCACCTCACTCTCACATAAGGATAGGAAAAGACACATCCAGCAAAACAGCCATAGAAATAATAACCCGTATTTAGTTTTTTAAACCCATCCTGTATTTAAGGTTCTTGATATTCATGAGATCCCCAACCATAGGCCCAATAGTCTACTCACTCCATTCCTTGCTGGCAACGATACGTAGCAATTTCTTGATTGCAAAAAGGTTAGAATTGGCAGAAGATATAGAAGTGGGTCACTTTCAGGAGAAATGATAACTGAATCGCACCCTCGAGCTATTGGTGGCCAGGCATATGACTGTATATGGTTAGGACTGAGGAACTGCTTCCGGAGGAGCTCCTACAGTGGGAAAAAAAAAGCAACACAGCCACTGGATTACGCACTTACAGGTGTGCCCTGGTATCCATTAATTCAGTATCCATGGATTCAGATATGCACAGAAACCATGGATACTGGGAATCCTATTAAAAAGATAGGCGAACATTAAAACAAATCTTTTTTTTAACCTTGTTGCAGCAAAGCCACTGATGTTCCCCTATCTTTAAAAAGTCATCCCCAGTATCCTCTGTTTCAGGTATCCACCATGGGGTCCAAAATGGAACCCTAGCAGATACTGCGGAATGCCTGGACTTGCAAAACAGTCAGCTTTGCAGTTGTGATCAAATGCTATACTAAAATCTATACTGCAGGGCTTTCCGGGTAATAAAGCAACTTGATCCATCAGAATCAAGAGCCACCCACAAGCATAGTTCAACTATGGCCTCAGTAAAAAAAAAATAATAATAATAATAATAGCAGCAGCATTTCTATTCCACCTTTCTGACCCTCTCAGTACATTGTGGGACAGGTAGTTCACATAGGCAGACTATATGAAACTCATCTTTATTTCAAATGAGTTTTTACAGTAATTGCTCTACAAATGCTCATAGAGCACTTCAAAATGGAACATTTCATGGCCGGGTCATCATATTTATTTATTTACTGCATTTCTCCCCTGCTTTTTGGCCACAGTGAAGGGGACATAAGGCAATCCAGATGGTTTTTGAAGATGCATGGCACAGGCAACCTGATGTCTCGAATTCAGAATGCTGAAGAACCCAACACCACTTTGTAGGAAAGACAAGGTACCATGAGTTACAGCTGGGACAAAGAGCCAAGCACCTAGTACTGAAACAAACATTTGAATAATGCCAACATTCCCATTGGAGCATTGCACATGGAGGTTATATGTGCAAGGGTCCGGCATAATAACTGCATTTACAACCAATCATGGTTCAATGTGCTAATTTTTGGATAAACAGTCCCCTAAATTTGAAACTATATACCACAAGAGGAAGCTTTCAATCTTGCCATCCCCACCCCAGGCATGAAGAAGGGAGCATGAACCCAAGACTTATAGTAGTGTGTTTTCATTACAACAATAGTTCATTGATGAATGTGACCAAATATGTGGGATAATGTTTGTATTGTAGAAATGCTATACATAGTTACTATTACCTTTTTCAGAGCTGGAAACAGCGGTGCCATTTCAAAAGAGGAACATGGTTCTATTTTATGACTAAGAACAACAGGAAGGTGGGCACTAGTGTTCAGCTGCAACTCCTAGAAGTAAATAGGTTCATTAAAAGACTATTGTGGACAGTATATATAAAAAGTGGATAATGAACATTCTATGCCAAGACAAATGTTTTCTACATCTTCTTACTCAGAGTAAGCCTATACACCAGGGGTTCTCAAACTCTCTGGGAGTTTGGAAACTGCTGTAACTGCTGTAACTGCTCCCTGTGCGTTAGAAATGGAGAAAAAAACTTGATCGTGACTCTCTTCCTCGTTGCAATCATGAAACAGGAAGTGGATTGTGATAGTTTTTTATTTACATTTCTAACATACAAGGAGCTCTGCAGAGGGGCCCGCAAAGCTCTCCAACCCTTCCGGATGCTGGGGCAGGCAGTGATAAGTCCCCCCAGCCTACAACATGTGGTCAGAAGCAACACAATTGTGGCTACCACATTGCTGTGATTCCCCTGGGCTCTTTAGGCTGGGGGGGTTACAATGCCCCAGTTTGAAAACCACTGCTATACAACCTTCAAAACATCACTAAAGAAATTTCATGAATATCAGTGCTGTGTACTGGGGCTCAGAATCCCAAGATTATAGGAAGAACTGAATTCTACAACTTTCAGTTATCCAATCATCATGTGTTCTCAAATTGCTTCCCAGCTATGCATTAATCGTCTGTTTATAAGGGAAAATACATTTTTTCACACCTGTTAGGTCACCAAGAAGTTTTTAAATTGGGAGACAGAAATATCAGAAATAGTACCAGAAATATTATATCTATTGTATTGTACAGATTCTCCTGCCAACCTAGCAGTTCGAAAGCACCTCAATGCAAGTAGAAAAATAGGGACCACTTCGGTGGGAAGGTAATGGTGTTCCGTGCACTACGGCGTAGCGTCATGCCGGCCACATGACCACGGAAGCTTGTCCTCGGACAAAACGCCGGCTCTACAGGCTTTGAAACGGAGGTGAGCACCGTCCCCTACAGTCGGTCATGATTAGACCATTCGGTCGTGGGGAAACCTTTTACTGTATATATTAACTCTTATTCAGACAACATTCGTTGGAAGTCATCTGGTTAAATGGAGCTACCAATCAAAAGAGACTCTTTTGCCATTACAGACAGTTAACTTCTTGGAATACCTTGATCTCGTCCTGTCCATCAGCTATTTTCAAAGGATCGGGATTTAAAAACTGTAGAAGCCTGAGAACATACATTTTTAAATACAGGTAATTTGTTACAATATATTCAGCCTTTAGTCATGAATGTGCTACATTTCCATCATAACTTTCCTCCAAAGATATCAGGGTTATACAGGTTCCATTCTGGCCTTTGCCCCCTCCCACTGCGGATATGAAAATTGTGGATGTGGGGGATGCCGGTATGTATAGCAGCCCCCATGCCCATTGATGCACCTGTGATCTATGTAGACATACTTCAAGGCATATTTTTGTTGAACAATCTTTCTTCACTGAAGAGCCAAATGTGCAGGCAACTAGCCTGCACATTACAGAAAGTCTAACAGGAAGCAGGAATTTCCAGTTAGTGTTCACCCCGCTCCCGATCCATAGATAACTGGATCAGCTGATACCAGATCCATGAAAATTGGGGAGGGATGCAAGCACCTTTATATTCACCTATCATCAAAACTGGCTGAGTTGAGTGCCAGGCCTATTTAATATAAATTTTATTGGATCATTTTAATACTCATAATAAAATAGAGATCAACCTCTCTAGTAAATCCATATGTTTCTCCCCCCTCTCAGAACAAAATCCGAATAGATTAAAAAGGACCAAAAAAAAAAAAAAAAGGAGAGGGAAGAGATGAGACAGGGCAGGGTTACATTTCAAGAAACAGATGCCCATTAAAATCCAGAGTTTAAATAGCAATAACTGAAGATAGTCAAGTCGATTTCACAGATAAGGGCAGGTTCTGAGCCCAAAAACAATGGAATTTTCTATGACCCTCGGATAAGTTGCGAGTAAAACTTAGGGGGCTGTCTGACTAATTTTGTCTGATTTTACTCTCCCTTCATTTGTCCCACTCTGTGAGAAGGTTAGGAGCCAATCTAATGGGGAGAGTGAGGGAAATTGTGCTTGTGAGGAAAAGCCATAGTTTGCCTTGGAGGCACACATATCAGAATAATGACACAGGTAGTATTGAATTGCTGTGGAAAAAAAAATTCAAACTCTAGGAAAAGAACCAGGTTTTTACTTTGCATTAAAAAAGCATAGCAACTTCAGGAAGCAGTCATCATATTAGCACTTTAAAAAACTTTCCAAACGACATGAAGCAAGAACATAAACCACCTCGAAAGACCCTGCGATACAAGTTTATACTGTACTATTTGCAGCAGTTTAAGATTTCAAGAGGCTCTGCCATTTTGGGAGTTAATGAGTTTAACAAGAAGAGTTAGCAGCAGAGCCACTTCTTATACATGTGTATCTATGGTACCTTTAGGATTATAAGCATGTTAACACTCTGACTGGGTTTTTGTTGTCCAAGGCATTCCACTCAGGATTAGCATAACAAAGAGACAGAAAGAGAAAACTTACTTTGCACAGATACTTTTCTCATCAAGATCTTTATCCTTTTCCTTCTGCATGTTATCAGTTTTCTTATACAAGTCCCTAGAAATGATATGTAATTGTTTGGGAAACTGTTACGTATGTTGACAAAACTAGCTGGGAGCAGTTTTTTTAATTTTTATGTACATTTTATGTTTATGTACAGAAGTAGAAACAAAAGAAAACCCATCAAGGCATACCTGTTTGTCTGCACATCAGCCTGTTTAGAAAGAGGCTGCACATCAGCCTTTTCCAAAGGGGGAACAACCACCATTATATCCTAAGGAAACAAATTAAAACATCCCATGATTTTGTGATTTGTGTCCTAGGAAGTGGGGCACTTGCATCATTGTTGCTATAGTCATTATAGAATTGGAATGGAGAGCAAAGTGCTTTTATACTCCAGAAAAACTGTCCAATGTGTAGGAGTACTTAGCACTGTTGCTATGTCTCTCCTCACTCCCATATACACCAGGGACTATATGGAACTGCAGAGCCACCATACTATGAGGCTTTCCTGGGGCAGCTACAAGCTTGACTTGCAACTACCCAAAACAAACAGGATTCTACAGATCTCCATCATTTTTTTCACAAACAATGCAGAGTCACAATAAAAGTCTCATTTATCATGGGTATAATAAATTATGGGGTTTTTTAATGGACCAATAGCTGATTCTGCAGAAAACAATATATGTTGGAGAAGAGCAGAATGAGCAAATTTAAAAACAGACAAACCAACTATTCTAAGGGAACAGGTAGCCACCCCTTCAAATTTTACGCAATGACAGCAGATATACACACTATCCTGGAGGCACGATCAGATGCATGTTTACGATCCCACTGAATTCAGTGAGATTTTCTCCTAAGTAAATGTACACAAGATTGCAGCTTCACCATGCTTAAAACAAACACCTACCAATTCTTTTGAAGAAGGCTTCAAATACTTGAAGTGAAGCAGGTATTATTCCCAGCAGCAGTTAGCCCATAGGTAGAGGTGAAAGAAATGATAATGGAACAAATACACATAACACCACCTGCTGCACTTCTATCTTTCAAGAGTCAAAATCCAGGAAAAAAATAAATCCTTTTCTCCCACAGCACAGGAATCTTTAAATAAATATCATAGGCAATGACAGCTCTACAGTATTTACTAACTGTACACGCACAATCACACAGGGATCTAGTTTGTCATTTCATAACTTGACTGAACTCCAAAGTTTTAAGAAGTCTTTGTAGTGAATGCCAAGAGTTTTTTTTTTGTCTCTGCTCAACACCTTTGTATTTACTTGGTATGAATTCATTAAAACTTTCTATAGCACTCTATTGTGGACAACTATCTCTGGTCATAAATAAAACCAATTGGATGTAAGATAATCTCCTCAGAGATGGCCCAAGACATTTTAGCATCAGAGGCAAAAAAGCCCCCCAGGAGGCAAACAGAATAAACTAAACTGGCTCTTACCTAGATCTGCCCAATAATAAGACCTGTCCTGATAAAGATTTTGGGGGAAAAAAAGTTTAATTTTAATTCCTTGTGAAAGACAGCATTCAGTACTCACAGATTCCGCCACTCCATTATGGGAGGCAGTTTCTGGTAGATTCTTGCATGCTAGTTTCTCACCGGCATCAGAAGCAACAGCTAAAAAGGAAATAGATATCACTTTGATGCAAGAAGCTTAACAATTTTAATTACAGTTTTTATTTAGTAAAAACCTACAACCCCTGTGTTTAAAAAGTCATGATGCTCTCTGGAGCTGTATCCATTTTTAAATATTTCAGTGATGCAAGAGTCAATTTTCACAATTGATTCTGGCTCAACACTTGGATTGGATGCAAGTCTCAAAGATTAGGATCAAAACTGTTATTTTAGGCACACCTGGTAAAACTATTTTTTTGCTTTGAATAGTAAGCGCATAATCTGGTCAAAAGTACAGGTGTGCCCTGGTATCCACTGATTTGGTATCCACAGTTTTCAGTTATCCATGGATACCACGGAACTATTGAAAAGATAGGGACATATTAAACAAATCTTTGTTTCTAACCTTGTTGCCGCAAAACCACTGATGTTTCCCTATCTTTAAAATGGCATCCCCAGTATCCATGGTTTCAGGTATCCATGGTGGGGTTTGGAACCCCACCATGTGTTATACTCACATGCTTCTGAATCCCTGGATTCCTTGATCTGCAACAAGCTTGGCCATAGAATAAGGGCAGGATTGATATCCTCTGAAAGAGAGCTGGGTCTTAATGATGGCCCTTTCTTTTGGTCCTCCACTGTATTTAATGTTTTCTCTTTCACAATCTCATAGTAAGCAAAGTTCTTTGCAACAAGGTCATCATTCACACATACCTATGGGGGGGGAAAAGACCATGGGGATTCAAAACGATCAAAACATATAGATTTGTTTCAACAGTGGCAGGTTTATACATTACCAATGTAAATGTGCACACCATTGGAAAGAACTGCAAAGCAGCCATATCATTAACGTAGCCTGACACATGAATGAAAATCTTCCCTAAAATTCTCCATGCAATTTAAAATTCACATGGGATGATCACTAAGCTGCTGGAACAACTGCCATATGAAAGCAAACTGCTTCTAACAGCATCTGTTACAAGGTTCTTTGGTGCAGTTCCAAAATATGGTGAACAAGGTAGTTCATAAACACTTGAAAGACGCTGCCTCAGCCCCAATTTGAAGAGAAGCAGACTGCCTATATGAACTGTAATTTCAGTCTTGAAACCAGAAAGGTCTTCTTGATTTATGTATTTCTTCATTCTTACAGCCAAACCCTGAATCTCCTAGGTTTTTCAGAAATTCTGATTAGAACTGAGATTTGCTGAGATGGTGGGAGAAACATCATAGCAAATTCTAGCTTGTTCTACATATAACAAAAGTAGAAAACATTTTGCTGTTGTTTGCAAAAAGAAAAGAGGAACAGGTGAGCCTAAGGCTCATGAATACTGTGCAGAACCAGATCAATCAATCAATAGTATTTATATACTGCTTTTCAACACAAAGATCACAATATTGGTTTACAGAGAAACAACATCAAAGTTAAATAGCTCCCTGTCCCAAAAGGGCTCACAATCTAAAAAATGCAGACCAGCAACAGCCACTAGAAAGACACTGCAGGGGTGTAAATCACAGGCTCATATGCCCTATAACCTGCCCAGGGCCCATATGAGCTGTGATTTTTCCAGCAGATCTTAAGCACTTTCTATACAAAGCACTTTCTATACAAAGCGACAAGGTACACATCCTCTGCTATTAATCTGGGATCCCAGCCAAGAGTAACAGTCTCTTAACTTAAACTCCCCAGACTAAACAGGCCCCAACTACAGGGACCTTTTCCAAGTTGTACACTAAGTTTGGTAAGCGTGCCAAATTAGCAAACTGAATCTAATCTGGTTCCAAATACACACAAAACTTTAGAGAATTAACAGTAATTTATTTGCTACAAGTGGTTACCAAAATTAGGAAGGCATACAAGAACTAACCGAGATACACTTTAAAATAAAACAAAAACTAGGCTCCTGTCACAAACTCTAGGAAAGGGTACCAGTGCAACAGACTATATTCTTCATTAGCAGAGAGGGGGAAATCACTGCCACTCATCTCCAGCAAATGGCACATCTGTTTTAAACTATTCAATGCCAACAGATTTGTAACTGAGCTGCATTACCTTTTCTCCCTTTATTGTGACATAAAGATAAACGTCAAAAGTTAAACCGTCTTCTTCGACATTACATAGTTTGGCCTCAACTTGGGTGGTTGCTAAATAGGAAAGCAAAAAAAGGTGCATTAACTATCATTTTGTATTTACCCAGATTTCAATGGCTTTCTATTGAAGTTTAAAAATTGAGATGCCAGTAAGAAAGCTGCAGTAATTGTATCTCTACATTATTATATGGTATTACTGCATTCAGCTGCCTGGGCCAAAGCTGACCACTGTGATATCAGTGTAGTAGTAATGGCAGCCAGCAGTATCGCTCAGACTCACAGAGCAGATCTGTCACTTGCTACCAAATATTAATAGCCAGCAGGCCTTTAACCTAGGAGTAATTTTTTTAAAAGTTTACTCAGGTTAGTCCAACTGTTTACATATTCATCAGTGCCCTTTGATATTCCAATAACTACTGAACTTTGAACATAAGGTTCACCATTCATCTATGCTTTGAGGCAAAGTCTTCTAACCAAGTCTCCAAAATTTTTCATAACACTTTAAACATTCCTAAACAGACAATTAATCAGTAATGGCATCTAAATGATTTAGCAACAGGTACTCACTTTTGATTGGCACTTGTGTCGGGGCCCACCCACCGGACGTGAGGTCATAGCTGGAACCCAGGAACCGCTGCGCCTCCTCGGTAGGCTGCGCAGTTGCCCAGGAGAAGGCCCAGGATTCCTGGGCCTTCTCCGGGGCCGCCACGCGGGCTACTGATTCCCCCCGCCAGGAACCGCCGTGCCTCCTCAGAAGGGAGCCCCAGGCAGCCTACCTGCTCATGCTGCTGCTGCTGCCGTCGGGTCTCCCTCGCTCTTCTGCCTGCCTGCCTGGCTCTGAGAACGTGCAGGCAATTCAAACGTTGCAGGGGGCAGAGCGGAGCGCTGACGGAGTCGATGAGTGGGCGGGGCCAGCCCTAATCCTAGGAATGGGTACGCGCATACCCCCATGTACCCGCTACATGACATGTCTGCTATTAACCCATATCTTTGAGATTATGCAATAAACTAATCCATATCTTTTCTTACCATTCAGAAGGTTTTGGAAGTGTTGGATAGCTGCAACATCCCACCTGTTGGTAGGACTGTAAAGAAACACACAATTAACTCGCAATCTAATAATAATTCTAACATTTATTGTAGCTAGGTATTTTTACCCTTACGGCACCCCGAAGACAGCTCACAGTCAGTTTTTTGTTTTTTTAAAACTTGTTGCTAACCAACTAGCAACAAGACAACCATAAATACAGCAGCAAATACACAAGAGAGACAGATAACAGTCACTGAATGTTAATGTGTTTGCTGAGACAAAAGAAGTTTTAGTCAGCCAAAATAGCTGCAATGAAAGGAGAAGAGGAGCATGGATAGAAAGGAGAGAGAGCTATAGGGGCAAGGTGCCATGTGGGAAAAGACTCCCATCACATACTACCCCCAGTTGGGCGTCCAATGGCAAAACACATTCCACATTAATAAAAAAAATCCTTTCCAGAGTGTTTTATAGAGTACACAAATCAACAGGTAAACTATATCTACTCCAACAATATTATTACTCAGTATTTATGTACCACCTTTCTCACTGACTCTCGCAATGAGCAAGAATATTACAGACACAAGGCAGTTGTGTATTACAGACACAAGGCAGTTCACATAGGTAGGCTATCACTAAACCCATTTTTAAATTACAAATGAGTGTTTACAATTGTTCTATGAGCAATTAGTACAACTCTTCATTCCAGATGGACCCCTTCATGGTGTAGTGATCATTTCTTCTTTCTCTGGGTATGTGAGCATATTCTTTACATACAACTATTATGGTACCCTGGCAGATATAGAGACATTTCCAAAGATTAGATACCATTATGCTGAGACCCACATTGTGGCTATGGAAAGTACTGGCTATAGGGCACTGTCCTACAGAAAGCAGAATGCCACAGAATACATTCCATCTCTCTCTCAAATAATACTTACACTATCTCTGCATTGTTACTGCAGTAGTCAACACGTAACGTTACTGGTTTTGTGCAATGTAGCCTAAACTTCTTTGCTCTGTAGGGCAGACTCATAAATGATTCTAAGGCAACACAAATCCTTGGAAACAAACAGATAACAGAACACAAAATCACTAAGCTTGTTATGTCCTAAACAGACACTTTCTTGTAAAAGAGTGCTTAAGACAAAACACACACTAAATATGAGTGGTTTGTCTTTGAACAGCCCTGAGACATAGGTTTTGTTCCCATTTCCTAAATATGGAAGTGAGACTAAGATGGTGACTCTCCCAAGACCACTCAGTAAGTCTAAGATTAAACCACGATTTGAATCCAGAAGCATATTTCAGCTGAAGCCCCAGAAAAGTCACACTAAATCAGTGGACAGATGGGTCAGCACCTATACATCCTCTTTTCACTCCCAAGGAACTTTAGTCCAAGGTTGTACTATATATAAGCACTGCCCTCCAATTTTACTCAACATTTATTACGTACCTGCCCGTTTTCACCAGAACATTTTTGGCATAGTCCACAAGGAAACAATCAGCAAGGTAATAATCTGTACAGGATATGATTGCCTTAACAACAGCTCTGCACCAGGATTTCAATTCCTGATAATAAACAGCACAAACCTGAAGGGAAAAAAAATACATTTAATTTGCCCAAGGTTTGTTCTGGATTTTGATAAAACAGGATAATTCACGGTGAAATAAATGGGGAAATACATATAGGAAGTTTTATCTTCCATTCAGTGCTTTAAAAAGGTAACAAATGTACAAATATTTCTGTAGAAATGATGCCTCAGATGCATCATTAACCAACTATTAACAAAATGTTTCCAAAAATGAATACCTCTTATCACATCCAACCTTCCACCTTCCTGCATTAAGGTTTATGAGGCAGAAAAAAATGTATTTTCTATCTGAGGTATAAACGCCAAGAACACTTCACCAAACCAATTAAAAATATCACTATCAAAATATGTGAAAATTACCTGTCCTTTTTCTAATACTGATGGCTTGATTTCATCCACAGTTTTATAACATTTTGTATAGAACAGATTCATTTCAGTCTGAAGTTTTTTATATTCCATTTCTTTGTCTACAAGCTTTCCACCTCCTTTTATATGGCCCCAAAAGCACCCTGGATCTTCAACCTAATCAATAACCAATTCATAGTTAAAATCATATCAGGATTTATCATTAAGGGCCATTGTAATACATGTTAAAAGCGTGTCTCAAATTCTTTGAAATCACAGAAACTTCCACGCCCAAAAAACTTGTCATCAAAAAGTTACAATACCTTCAAGATAAAGATGTCAAACATTTTCTTTCTCTAATAACCTCTTCATCTATTCTGAAGGGAACCACAAGCTTCATATACCTTTGAAAATACAACCAGCCAGTATATAAACTGTTTTCAAAAGATTAAACAATTTCTTAAAGTAGAATACTAAAGCATAAGCAACCAGGTTATAATATAATTGGTTTGACTATTCAATGAAATGCATGTCTTGGTTTCTAATGGGACAAAGTTACCAGAGAAGCAGGAACAGAAATTGCTCCAGTACCCGCTATCCATCAGTCATATGCCCTTTGTTCAAATAAATTAATAAATTATGGTAGAGTCAATTCCACAGAAAAATTGCATTCCTGTGCCATCTTCAGAAAGGAAAAAAAGGCAGAAAATGTGGTTGCTCAAGCTTGGACACTGTAGTTAGCTCTTGCATGATTAGCAGAAGTAAGTTCCTTTTGTGTTTGCTGAACAGAGTAATTTCTCTTGAAGGACAATTCAGTTCAAAACGCACAATTGACTCAACTTACCAAAACCTCCTTTTACTGCCTCCCCATTCAGCAAATAAGCCCTAGTGAATGCAACAGGACTTCCTCTCAGGTAGACATACATACAATCAGGACCTTAAAGACCATTTCAAGTCTACAACATTGGTTTCTTGATAAAGTCACCTGGATCCCACCAGCAGGCACCACTGCAGAAGGCAGCTGCTGAATATGGGCTACATACAGGGTGGGGCTGCTATTAGTGAAGAATCTTGCAGCAGGAGAAATTTGACTTTCTCCCAGGGTTGCCAGCTCTCTAGGAATGACCCATGAGTTCTTTCATGTCAGCAAAGAGAATTTTCCTAACTACACTGGTAGGAGTTTCAAAAGACTGAATCAAAAGAAAACAAACTTCTAAAAGTTCTTCTGTACCTTCCAATTTATTTTGCAAAGTTTTAGCGTTTATTGCTTTTCTAGGATTTTGCTGTGGATAGTACTGGTCTTCAGCTAGTGAGTCAAAACTGACCAATGCATTTTTGTCAGTTTTGGTAACCTGGCTGATTTCACCAGAAGCACTGGCACTACATTTTAACTCTCTCTCTCTCTCTCTCTCTCTCTCTCTGTGTGTGTGTGTGTGTGAGAATAAAGACAAAGAGAGATTTCAGTATTTATATACTGTTCTTCAATAAGAGCTCACAAAGCAGTTTACAGGCAAAAAATAATGAAGTTAAATGGCTCCCTGTCACAAAAGGGCTCACAATCTTAAAGACTTTCCAGAGGGCTCACAATCTAAAAGACTTTCCAGACTTTCAGTATGTGGACCACATCATATATTTTACAGATTCTCGTGGGCTAATTTTTTTAATATATAGATGGATTTTTATAAATGGATTTTTATAAATTTCATTCCATTTTCTAAATGAATGAATTAAATTTAAATGAACAAGTAAGTTTTACTTGGACCATTTTTGTAATCAGCACAGTATGATTCAGAGCAAAAGCAAAATGTGAGATTTACAATGAAAAACTACCATGCTTAAACTGAAAAATGATATATAATGATTAAAATGGTCAAACATTTTAAGTTCCTGGACCTGGGGGCCAGATAATATCTTGTGGCAAGCCTGATTTGGTCCCTGGGCAGTAGTTCAGAGACCCTGATCTTAAAAAAATGCAGAATACTACCAGCACTAGAAAAAGACACTGTGCTGGGGTGAACAGGGACTCTTCCCCTGCTAAATATGAGAGAACCATCACTTGAAAAAAAATGCTTCTAGTTAGCAGATGGGACACAGTAGGAATTTAATTATTTCCAGTACGCATGTATAGCATGGCACAGCAAAAGAAACAGCCTTGCCTCCCTCACGCTTTACTTGTGAAACAGAGGACTTTGTGCAATTTGTGCAACTTTTCCTCCCTTCTCATGGCAAGGTGGAGATACTGAAACCCTACTTTTCTACCCACCTGTGAGGCTAGAACCCTACTAGTGCCTCCCTTGACCTGTGGCCATCGCAAAGCGAACACGAGAAACAGGACCACATACGTTGCGCCCCACCCTGCAGGGTTTTAACGTGGGATTGGCTGCGCTAGGTAATGAAGACTTACCTGGGAGTAAGCCCCACTGACCACTATGGGACTTGCTTCAAAGTGAACCACGCACTTGACAGAGTTAGGCACGGTGGGAGCTGCCGTTCACCTGAGCTCTAACCATTCGCGTGCCACGGCCACACCTCCTATTCAAACCATGGGCGACGGTTGTTTTTCCCGCTATCACCAACCGCTTCCCACCACCGACCTCCTTGAGCACGAGGCGCCACCCGAAGGTAACGCGCACGCGCGCTCAATAGCTACTCGCCCTCGGCGCCACGCGCCGGCTCCCACTGACGTCATCAACGGCGTCTTTATGCGGGCTATGACATTGTAAATGTTTCTACAGCGCAAAACGGCATTGTATGTGTACGGTATATGTTATATATGCGCGCACATAATCACTTTTTTTTTTTAAAGGCATATGCTTCAAGTTGTGCCTATGCGTGGAAAGCCAGCGTGCCTCATAGGGAACGAGCCGAAGGCGCCAATTTCGCTCTGCGAGGGAAAGGGTAAGGCAGCGTGGCGCCAGCACTGGGGTTAAAATGCCGTTACTGCGCAAGCGCTAAATGCATCACGTTATGAAGGGGAAAAATATAAATAAGCCTGTAGTTTTTTAAAAATGTATAATTCATTGTTTATCTTCTTCAGAACGGTTAATGATCTTAGAGTCTGCGCAGTAAGAGCATTTTAACCCCTGCACTTCCGCCACGTTCCCTTGCCCTTTCTCTCGGTGTTCTATCGGTGCGTTCGGGCAAGGCGGCTTTCACTGAGCATGCGCGACGCCTAGGCCGTTTGGCAACGATCATTGGCCCAGATTGACTTCCCTGTGCGGAAGATAAGTGCAAGAGGCCACGTGCAGCACCCAACTGTAGTGATGTTTAAGGTAAAGATTTCCCCATGACCGAATGGTCTAGTCGTGACTGACTGTAGGGGGCGGTGCTCATCTCCTTTCAAAGCCTGTAGAGCCGGCGTTTGTCCGAGGATAAGCTTTTGTGGTCATGTGGCCGGTAGTGCACGAAACCCCTTCCCACCGAAGTGGGCCCTATTTATCTACGTGTATTTAGGTGCTTTGGAACTGCTAGGTTGGCAGGAGCTGGGGCAAGCAACGGGAGCTCACTCCGTCGCAGCAGTCTCAAACTCCCAACCTTCTGGTCGGAAAACCCAGCAGCAGTGGTTTAACCCACTGCACCATCACGTCCCTGGACAGAGTTAGGCACGGTGGGAGCGGGGAGCTGCTGTTCACCTGAGTTCTAACCAGTAAGCAATGTTTACTCGGAAGTAAGTTCTACACATTTGATCACTGTAGCAGTACGCGTAAGGTTGACTTAAGTGGGATGATTGCCCCACAACTACCAAGAGTTTTATGACAAAGCAGGAAAAGATTCTTACTGTTCCAGATGGTTTACCCTCTTGGAATCCAAATTGCAATCCCTGAGTATTCCACTTGAATCGCTTGTTGATCTCAATCTTAACAGAGCTCACCAAATAATCAAAACTAAACTTTGGGAATTGGACTCCCAATCACTTCTTGCCAACATCAATCCTACTTGTTCGCCCTTGTATTTTGACTTGCCCCCCTCTATGGGCGGTCCCTATAATTATTTTAGCATTTTAATTAACCCTACCAAAAGGAGAGCCTTCATGCTTGCGCGTCTTAATATTTTTCCTTCCGCGGTTTTAAAGGGTAGATACAATAAAATTCCCAGTGAAAGTAGACTCTGCCCCTTTTGTTCTCTTGAACCTGATTCAGTAGCCCATATTCTTTGTTACTGCCCAGCACATCAAACTCTACATCATATGCTTCTTGGATCTATCCTCTCCTCTTGCCTTGCCTCCTCCAATGATCTGCTTGGCAGCCTCCTCGGAGATAGTAATGCAATCATTACGGATCTGGTTGCTGACTTTCTATGTGAGGTCATGAAAATAACCCCCCACTAAATTGGTATGTCTACTTTCCCCTTCATGACACCTCTTTTTCTGTTTTTGTATGGTTATTTGTTCTTTTTAAATGCCAATAAAGGTTTCTGACTGACTGATAAAGCAGGATAATTAACCCATTGAATGTACTGCGCAGTACAGAAGGATGCTACTTGTTGCTGTTTAGCCAAGCCTCACGGAACATAAAAAAAAAAAGACACCCTTCTTTTTTTATCCAACGCTTTTAGCAAAATTGTTTCTTATATAGCTGGGATCAAGTATTTATTGGAGAAACGTAGTTTTTAAATAATTGCAAAATGTCTTCACAGTGACAAATTCTCCTCCAGGGTGGTAGTACTTCGTAACGTAATGGAGCTGTCAGTCTCCTGTATTTGTCTGCCACATTCATTTACTTGGGCCTCATAGTGTTCTACAGAAGTTGTGTGCACAATGTCTTAATTATCACATTTATCAAATGTATTATTGTACATGTGTATTGTAATCACATTGTCAGGGCCCACCCTGCTGAAATGGTACTTCTGATGCTATAGAATGAAACTGCTGCAAAATAAAGTGATCCAATGTACTGCCTTACAAAATGGGTGCCTTCGGGCAGAAAGGTGGGGTATAAATTTAATTAATAATAATAATAATAATAATAATAATATAACTACTCAGGGATCAGCTGTTAAGGAAAATAGCAATAAAGAATGTGTTTCAGAAACAGAAATCTTGCTCAGTCCCAGCTTCTTTTGAGAACATTATTCAAAACTAGCCTTTTGTTACCCGGCATTGCCCGGGGGACAAAGTATCCCCAGCTTCTATTAGGAGAAGGAATGAATACAGGGACAGAATCAAGCAAAGGAGCGTAATGAAATTGTCACACTCACTGAACCGTGTCTGCAGGTCCTGTGGTAGGGCAGTCAGCCCTCTGGAAACAGGTAGCTCTCAGATCCGACTGGGTGTTGGAACTCTCTGGATCCTGCTCTTTCCAGCCTGGGCCACGCAGGCAGTGCAAAGCAGTTTCACTTTCGTTTTGGATTAGTCCCTGTGTATCACATAACCTGCAGAATCGCTTGTGACCACAGGGTGGCAGCAGACCTCTAGTCCAATGCAATCCCCTTGGTCTGGACGTTCTAGCCCCCCTCCCCGAAAAACCGGGGGCTGTAGGGGGGGTCTGACCCCCGCAGTGTTTCCTTCCAGGCTGCAAGGTACGTGTGTACCAAGTTTCGTGGCATTCGGTCAAGGCGTGGGGAAGCCTATGCATTACATACATACACACATACAGACATACACAGACACCCACCCACATACCCACGTCCATTTTTATATATATAGATATAAGATATTGGTTACAAAATTGTTATTTTATGGAATTACAAGTTTAAAATTAAGATTAAAAAATGTTTATTTGAATGTCTTATTTAAAAGTGTGAGCCTAACCATAAATCCTGCAAGTACAATTAAAGCTCGAGTTACTGCATTTTCTTTCTGAAGAGTGCACTGTCAGAATCTTAGGATCCAGTCCTAAACTGTCCTGTGCTCCTAAGGGTGATAGAGACATTACATATAGTATGTGTGTAGACATTTGCTATACTTTCCCTAGAAACTTGATTTCAAGGACTGTTCTCCCAGTCATCCCAGGGAACTCAGAAAGATGAACTGAAGAGCAAGATGCACAGTTGGGGACTTCCATGCCAGGCAAAAAGCTGAAACTGGGTTCACACATGATCTACAGCATGCCAATGACTAGAAAACCTTGGAAAGTGTGACATTTTTATTTGGGGGTATAACAGATTATACTGCAGATTAGCATTCTGTGGGCATTCCAGCTAATTATTTCTTCTGAAAACCAGGCAAAAGTGTTTGCAAAGTTTTTTAATGATTTGAAAACTTTTTGTGACCCACGAAAAATCACTGGTGGGCCCAACCCACACTTTGAGAAACACTGCTTCAACTGGATAATTTTTAAAAGAAGCACTCTAAAAACATCTTACAAATATGTTAGTGTGTGTTTTATTTGTAAGTAATCAAAATACCAGATGCGTCATGACCATGTATAAGTTAACAAAGATGAGAGCAACCTTTTGCAGAAAAATATTTATTTTTAACAACTCAAAGAATGATCTACAGTTAGCAGACACACCTAATTTGAATGCATGAGATGACATTCCAAAATATATGATCTGAAAGAAAGCCTAAACAACACAATGGGATTGATTCAATTAAATTTAAACAGCACCAACGTGCTATTGTGTCACAAAAAGTGCCTTCTTGACGTAAAAAATTCCAAATAGAAATATAATCAATTGTTTGTACAATCCTCATAAGTATTTAAATAATCATAAATAGAGTTATTTGGAAGTAAATCCCACTGAACCTGCGGGGGGGGGGGGTTGCCCCCAACTAGACAAATTTAAGAGTTTTTACATTTTTTTCATGAGAAAAGCAGAATAGTACCAAGATATTGAACTATATTGATTCTGAATGACTTCAGCTCATCCCAGCATTGACATATGGATTAGGCCAGCTATGGCCAAGTAATGCCCCACTGGCTCTTCAGTGACCTAAATCCATACATGTGTAGATTAAGGTCAAGTTCTTAGCAGACAGATGTCCACTCCAAAATTGGTACATTTTCACAGAATTTTGAAATAATTCTGGAAGACTTTTATGCTTTATGGAAAACAGAAAATTTTCCTTACATGATTTGTATTGAGCTTGAGGTACATAGGAACAACCAACCATTAATCCTCGCTACTTCCCAAATACAGGGTGTTTTTTGGGGTTTTTTTTTTTTTGCAAGACTTGAACCTCCAATGGCAGCACTGCCATTTGGGCATGCATACATAAAAATATGCAAACTATTTTCAAAATGATACTGTGAAAAATAATACTATAATTTGCTATTGCAATCTTCATTATTTCTCACTTTGGAGTCCATTTTTATTGGCCTGATGTGTTTATATTTGGGTTGGATATTTACATGGACAGCAATGTTATGTAGATCATGTGACACTATCCGGTGAAGTCTACTAGCTCCTTTCATTAAATCTTCTATCTTTTTATTTGTTGTCAAAATTGGTTTCCTCTCGCCCGTCAAATCGGGATCTTCTGGATATAGCTCGTCGCCTAAATAAATAAATAAATAATAATTATATATATAATTACACACACACACACACACACACAATTTATTAATCACTCTTAAATGACATATGTTTCACTGATCAAGAACTGTGATCAAGCAAACTAAACTCTGATATCAGTTAGCAATACTTTGGTAGAAGTATCTGCCGTATAGACTTAGTGCCCACCCTGACAAATGCAAACACTGTTACCATTTAAAGCAGGGGTGTCAAACTCATTCCATACAGCAGGCTGGATAGCATTCATGATGCCTGCTGAGGGCTGGAAGTGATGCCATTAAAGTCATGACCAAAAATAAGCATTTTTTTCACTTAAGATTTTTTCATTAGCTGCAACTGGCAGAAGAGAAATATGCAAATATTGGTATTTTCAAAATATGGAAGAGCCCAATTATCACATGAGCTACCCTTTCAACAGTGACAGCACAGCTCAGTAGCTGAGAGCAGCTGATTGTGGTGCTGAGAAAGCCCAACCTCCAGGGGCATCATCTGGCCCCTGGACCTTATGTTTGACACCACTGATTTAAAGTATCAGTCAACCCCTCCCATTTGTCTCTACCTGGTAATAGCTGCATGTGACCATCTGGAGCAACCAGCAAAACAGGCATCCAACGTTCACATCCTTCTAATGCCCGTTCAGAGCCAAACCTATGCAGATCATCAAGTGATGGAAAGTTGCAGAGTCTGCACAATTCATAAAATTGGGGTGGTGCAATCCAAATGTCTTGAGTTTTAAAGAGTTCAACAGCTTCCGGGGGTGTTGACCACTGAAAAAGAATGAATAAGCAGATCTCCAGAGTTAATAACGTTTCAATGAAAAGAATAGTCTGAAACATTTTATTTTTGCACTGCTGCTGCCATGATTGTATTTAAAATATAATCCTTTGTTTTTCCTGCCATAGTTTTAAAATCTGCTAGACTACTTGTAAAGGAGTGACAACATATTATGGGCAGTGTTTGCAGAACATGAGAATGTGATTGCACAAGAGGCTACAATATTGATTCCCTAGCTTGGCTCCAAAGTGCAGTGACTCGATCCTGAGCAATGTAGAATTTTGAGAATTTGAGAGTTGCAACAGCTGAATGTGGCCCAGTGACAGCAGTGGCATTGTGTTTCTTTCAACATTTCAAATATGTATTCTCTATTATTTCTGAGACTGGCACTAAAAAAAAGCCTAAAAAAAGACCATCAATGCAGTTCTGGATACATGTACTGGAAATTCAATGGAGTTTGCTTACTATCTTTATGACTGTCCTTGTAGTCTCTGTATAATCACAGTGCTCATCCTCAGAAACAAATTCTGCCTTCAAACAGGTCTTACTTCTTGTAGGACAAGACTTCTTGGCCAGCACAAGGGACACTGTAAAGTGTGTTTGGACCATTCTCGGAGTCAGAGAGGCTAGCACACAGACGTGCACCATCCCCGCTGACTCTGAGAGTGGTCCAAATGCGCTTTATTGTGCCGGCCAAAGTTTGCTGGCCTAACTCCAGGTTAGGATTGCGCCCTGAAAATTAGCCCAATTGACCACAGTGGAGTTTTTCAGAAGCTATAGGATTGCCTTGTAAGCGTTCTCTGTGTGGTCAACCCCAGGTGCTTGCCTGGGCACACACACATCCCTACAGACGCACATGGCAAGCAGACATTTGAGCCCGCGACGTGCGTTTGCCTGGGACCCTCCTCACACCCACCTGGCAGGCCGTCACCTCCCCGTTGTCGTGCGAGGCCGGCGGCGGGCCCTGGCCCAGGCAGCAGAGGAAGAAGGCGGTGTCGTAGCGCCGGCCCCCCCGCCCCGCGCGGCCCACCGGGGTCAGCCAGTTGCCCCACTCGTGCAGCGCCCAGATGTTGGGCGCGCAGCACAGCTGGCGGCAGAGCTGCAGAAAGGCGGCCGGCTGCCGCTGCACCCTCCGCCGCCACTCGGCCAGCTCGGCGGCGGGCGGGAGGCGCTCGGCGGGCAGCAGGCGAGCCGGGCGGGCGGCGTCCAGCGGCGTCTCGCCCCCCGCCTCAGCCAGCAGCAGCACTCCGGCTTCCTCGAAGGTCTCGCGGATGGCGCAGATGCGGAAGGCCACGTCGCCCGGCAGCTGAGAGCCGCTCAGCTCCGGCCGGTCGGCGGCGAAGAGCGGCGCCCGCGGCCCGCCGACCTTGACGACGCCCAGCCCGCAGCGCGGCGTCGCCGGCAGCAGCGCCCGCCAGTCGGCCGAGAAGTCCGCCGCGTCCACCACGCCGCCCGGGAAGACGTGGGCGCTGGGCAGGAAGCGGCTGCGCGGGCTCCGGCGCAGCAGCAGCAGCTCGTAGTCGAAGCCGCCCGGGGAGGCGGTGGGGGGCCGGGCCGGACTCGCCGCCCCGCCGGCCGCCAGCAGGACCGTGGCCGCTTCCCGCCAGTGTCGCAGCCGCGAGCCCATCCCGCCGCGGCCCCGTCCCCTCTCAGGCCTGCGCCGCCATCGCCCCCCGGCGGCCTTCGTGTCTGAGGCGCCCGAGCTGAGGGGGGGAAGAGCGCAGCGCGCCGCAGTGACGGGACGGAGGGCGCGGGAGGCCCGGCCTATCTGCCTGCCTGCCTGCCTGCCTGGCGCGCTTTGTGGGTGGTGGAGACCCATCCACCAGACTGCACAATTTCGCGTGCGCGCGTGTGTGATATTATTAGTATTGATTAATACATTAATACTAATGCAATAAGTGGTGATATATTTCCAGATAATATGTGCTGAACCAAGGAGGGCAGGTGGTTTTTTTTGAATTTGGCAGATGGTGATTTTGTCAATGTTCAGGTGTTTTAAATGCAGTTCAAGTGTTTTTGAGACTGCATCCAGTGCGCCAGTCACCACTGGAATGAGCACTGGCCAGGCAGTTCTGGATTGGGCCGCCCATTAGATTGGGCCGCTAGTCCGTATGGATTTCACACTCTAAAACAGGGTGTTAAAATCCTTTTAGTACATAAGTCGCTTGAAAGATGCTGTGGGTAGTGCATACAGCTGGACTGTGAGTTCATGCTGATGCTAGCATGGCAGGGTAGCAGGGGTCACCCAGCTTGCTGAGTATATTAAAAAAAAAGATAAAAATAAACTGGGACAAAACGTCAGCATAACTATAATCACACACACACACGCAAAAGTGAACATCTGCTCACTCTATTTTTCTCTTAGATGCAAGATATTGTTGTATATGAAAAGAAATAGAGACTGTTGATCACACAGCTTATCTTAATATTTGGCAGCAGGCCTAATAAGCATATTTCCTATGGAGTAAGTTCTTTTGGTCTCAGTGGAATATACTTCTGAATAAACAAGTACAGGATTGCACTATTGGAAAATTATTAGCATGCAAAGAATTCTTTGGTATATAGTCCTAATTTTAAAAGATTTATTAAAGGGTAGTGTACTTTCTGTGCGTTTTAACTTTTCTGGTAAGGTTTCATTTGGTGAATTCAAAGAACAGTTGCCATTCTGAGGGAATTGTCTATTATTGAGATAACCAGTTATTGTAGTAAGCATTGCACTTATATTAGGTATTTTTCTGCTATTCCAGAAGAGTGTTAGTTAGCATTTAGCATCCCACTAAGTGCTAAGTGAATTGATTTTTCCATCTACTTTTTAAACTTCTGCAATATCCTCCCCCCTTTCCATTCCTTTCCTCCTAAATTTGTCTTGCCTTTTATTTCTAGATTGTAAGCCTGCAAACAAAATTATGTTTTGTTGACCACCTGACAATTTCAGGTGCTTTATTAAGACTATATAGGTATATAAATGCACATTTAAAAAACTATTATATGTATTTAGATAGTCATTGTTCTAAACTATTTCTAGTATCCAATTCCTGGCAAAAAAAAACATTGATTTAAAAACCATTCATACTGTATCTTGAACATCTATGGCTTTTAAACTACTTCTTTCATTTCCCTGTAAGCTATAAAATAGATTATTAGATAATGGGTTTTAACAGCTAAGTATTTAAATGTTGAAATATTCATGAATGAATACAATCTTCCCAGAGCTGAAGTGCAGTGGATATGGATTTGCCGAGCACAGAGTGGTGAAGATTGATTTGGTATATCTGTAGTCTTTTGCCAGAGGAATCCTTTTTGTCAATTAAAGATTCATGTATAGATAATGAACAGTCTTACTGCAATTTTGGAAACAGTACTTTAAATGCCTTCATATGCAGTTGCACCAGTCTACTAACAGAATTAACCTCCAGTGTTTCTCAAAGAGGCAGTGCCATATCAAATGTCAGTCATGCTGCTATTTCCTGAGTGAGTGGCACAATTCTCACCTTGTGGACTACATGATAGCTCGGCAGGCTATTTACAGACTGAATGATACCATTTTACTCAGAAGCAAGTCTGATTTATTTCAGTGAGGCCCACTTTCCAATAAGTGTGCTTAGGATCACAGATTTTCAGCATGCCCATGCATGTTAATTGAAATCGAGCCCTGCTGATTTCAGTTGTTCTTTCAAGTGAATGTGCATCTTTAAATTACCCAGGAATATGAAGGTTCAGGATTTCAAACACTGTAGTACATGAATGGTATTTTGGCAATCTGCTCCCATCTTACAAGTGGAAGAATGATTCCTGTTTCTCATTGTGAGCCCAAGATGTCCTTATGCAGCATGCTAAATACTGCCTTCTCTTTACCCAATGATGTGCCAGCCTCTTCTTGTTCCCTTGTCTGTATGTAAACATAAATTTTATTCTAGGTATGTGCTGAAGTCACTGAGCGCAGGTCAGGAACCCTCTTGACTCCTTAATTTGTCTTGCCTTTTAGGGTCAAGTTCAGGGTTTTTCTTGCAGACTTGAATCAGGCTGAGTGAGACAGTTTCAATGCACCTACAGTACTTCCTACTGGGCTGGAAGCACTCAGTAATCTCAGTTGTACTGCATACTTCTTGTTGCAACTGACTGCTCACGCATAGTCCATGCAAACCTCGGCCTGCATTAAAAGACTAACGTAATCGTATTGAGGGAAAGCATTTAGAGGCCTATAATCCACTGGTCTTTCTGAATGACTTTTTATATAATGAGAATCTGTGAAGGGTAAATATGTTGATGAGGAGCTTCAAACATTTATTTATATACAAATTATTGTGCAGTTTGAAAGCTCCTGGCCTTCCGGCTAAAGGTTAAGAACTCTTTGGATTTTGTTTTTATATAGAAACAATCCTCTGATGACACATAGCTTTTCCAGTTTTATTTTAAATTTTACTTTCATACTGAAAATATGAACCCCACATTATCCGGTCCTCCTTCCTGCTTATCGTTTGCCTGTTTCTAACATGAGCAGAAGTAGATGAGTTCAACATTTATACTCATTTTGTTTGAGATGCACTTGTTTACAATCACTATCCATTTTTTCTGGCTGCAGATTCCTTGGGTTCAGTTGGAGTGTGGCAGTATAACTTGTCACTGAATTCGTCCTTTTAAGAAAGCTGTCTAACACTTTGCCTTAGCAGCATAGCAGCAAATCAAGTTGTTTGGATCATCTGAAGTGACTCAGTGTGGAGTATACCTCAGTTTGATTGATGAACTTATGCTCAGGCATCTGTCATTAAAAAAGACTGCTGCAAGCAGGCTGGCAAGTCCAACATGACAGACTTTATTTCAAATAAATAGCAACAGGCTTTTTCCCGAGCATAGAAAGCAACACCCTTGCATGAAAGGAATGATACCCGCTTATTTTAATAATTTAATGCTTCTACCTTCATACTAAAACAATTCTATAGTATGGACCCGAGAAACATTTGGAAGTAAAACCAGGACGTTGGAAATCAACACTGTTGTTTTCATTTTGTACTGAACATTCAAAATATACAATCCCCTGGTCTACCATAATAGTTATAATGGTTAACTATATCATACCTTGTAAAATACAGCAGTTAGATTTTTAAAAAAATTCTTATTTACATACAAGACTTCCCTATTCTTTTCCAATGAAAATATACATTCTTACAACAATAAAAATCCCTAAGGCTGTAAACATAAACATCATCGGGCTTTTGGAAAAAAAAATTTTTTTTAAACAAAAGCCAAACATTAATTCTGAATTAATATGGTGGTGTTTTTTTTTAAGAAATCCAGCAGCTCAAAAATTTATAGCAGTGGTTCCCAAACTGTGAGTCTGAGACCCACCAGTGGGTCATGACCCAATTTTTGGTTGGTTGTGAAACTGGGCAGATTATGCTAGGGTGAAGCACTGCTGCCCAGTCACCATTATAGCCACACCTCTTGGCATCTATAAATTGGGAAGCAGCTTCTAGGGCCTCCAAAAGGTTTGGGAACCCCTGATTTATTGTTTTTGTGGCCACCAAGTTAATTAAAATATGTTATGCCAAATGTTTAGTTAAAGATAAAAAAAGCTAGCTATAAAGTAGTTCAGCAATCAAGCTAGGACGCTAGTGCTTTAACCCTTCTGGAAGGACTGGGGATGTGCTGGGCTTTTGTTTTAATTACTGCAAATCATAGAATGTTACGGTACACTAGAGGTCATCTAGTCAAACCCCCTGCTCAGTGCAGGCTATTACAGCATCCTTGACAGGTGGCCATCCAGTCTCTTGAAAAACTTCAATGAGAGATGCCCACAAGTGCATAAGACAGATTGTTTTAACACTTTAATTCTTCCTCATTTCTAGCCTAAATTTTCTTCCCTGTAGTTTCAATACAAGTGTTCTAATTCTGCCCTTAGGAACCACAGACAGCAAGTTGTTCCCATGACAGCCCTTCAGATACTTGAAGGCAGCTATCATATTTCCCCTCTTTTTGAGGTGATACACATGAAGCGCTTTTAAAGCACTGGACTTGGGTTTCCACACCCTTTGCTATCTTAATTGGCCTCCCCTAAACCAGGTCCAGCTTGTTAATGTCCTTGGGTAAAATGTAATGCCCAAACAAGACTTGGGGCCCAATCCTATACAGCCTTTCATCACTTGTACAGCAGTGACAATGGGTATATGCTTCATCCTGAAGTGGGGTGGGTGCATTCATGGAGATCTCCTCAAAGTAAGGAACAGCCCCTTACTAAGGAGCTGCATTATGGCTGCATCAGAGCAGGAAAGTTGAATAGGATTGGACTCTTGGTCTTCCAAGTGAGGTCTGACTAGTGCAGAATAGAAGGATTACTGTTCATGCTCTCAATTTGATGCCTCTGCTAGTGTAGCCCAGAAATGCATTAGCTATTTTTCTACCTGTATCACACTGCTGGTTTACAGTCAGATTTTGTGAAACCCAGTAATGAACTGGAAGTCCTGAAGTGTACTTTATATTAATTCATTAGTAATTGGCTTTCTGGGGATTGTAAATATATACATTCATAGAACAAGCAGGATTGGGCAAACATTGGCTATTTTCTTCTATTTCTGTCAACTGCAGGGAGATCAGATGCAAAGGAAAAGAAGTTTCCTATACTTTTCATAGAAGACAGAACTTTAGCTGGTTTAGTTCTTCAGACATCTACATAACAAAGAACTCTCCTTCCAATTTTTGTCCTACTATGTAACTGTTAAAGGTAAGGGAGACCTGCCCTCCTTTGCATCTGGTCACCTTAGTTAACCATGAGATGGGCAGCTGTGCCAGTGTCACATTGCACATACAGTTGTGCTGGGCATACATGGGAGATTAATGGTGTGGGTACATTAGCTAACCAGATGGTGCCAATCCTGTGTTAGATTTTGGGTCTGTCTTTACATTCCATGGCATTTAACATAAGCCCCAATGATAGCAGTGACAAGAAATAACAGAATAATACAGATTTTTTATCTCAGTAACTTGCCTAAGATAATGAGATGAAAATCTGATATTCCGCTGCTCCTGATTTACAAATGAGTAACAGAGCCATCTTATGGCACATTTACTTGAAAAACTGGTCCTAGTGATTATTTTCTCCAAAACCTACTTCCAAGTCAACACTTTTAGGAAAGCAGCCTGAACCAATGACAGAAGAATAAGGAATGATCTTCTGAAATATCTTTTGTACAGTCATTACACCAACAGATCTTGAACCATTTGCAAAGCAAATCTTGTACACAAACAAACAAAAATGGAGAGATTTGCACCTCATAGACCTGAGAGTTCTAAAAAATAAATAAAGGAAGGATAGTGCAAATCAAGTTGAAACTAGACAGTCAGTTATGGAATCTCGATTTTCTGATTGTTCCAAAACACATACTGCTCTTACACCCCTTGAACTGGAATTGTGAATGTGCAAAGAATACATAAGTTGTTTCTGATGAAGATACTGTTAGCAGCAACCCAACTGTGTGGGGTTAAAATACTCTTGTAGTTTCTCTCTCTCTGCTCCACTTATTTAGTAATATAATCTGCAAAGCACTTTTTAAGTGCAGATATTCCCATATAAAAATCTGCCTAGCCTGCTGTAGAGAAATGTCTAGCCCTTGAAATAGCAAAGAGGGCCATCACCACATCTCAGCTGATAACAATTTCAGGGAAAACAGTGGATGAAAGGATTCACAGGATCAATAGCAGCAGTTTCAGTGTATCTACATATACAACAATGGGCATGTTAGCACCAGTAAAAGTATACCGTTTTTGATGGTATCCCTGTACTCCCAAATAAATAAAATCCCAACCCGGTTCTCAGTACTGTTTTTAGATGCATCAGCAGATATTTACAATGAAATATTAAACTGCTTGTAGAACTTGAGGGTAAGGATGCCACCTTCAGCATGCCTACTTATTGAGAAAGAAGGACTTATTTCTGAGTAAATGAATCCTTGAAATACTTGCTTGGAGGCATTCCCAAAATACAGTTCATTTGGAGTAAATCCGAATGAAAACTTTCAGACGTACTTCTGAGTAGACAGGACCTGTGATGTGGTTGTGGCAGATGAAGCAGAACTACCCTACTAGCATAGCAGAATGCTGCCACTGCTGTGATCATGCAAACACAACGTACTTGCCCACTCTGTGCGTAATTACAAGGAAATGCTTTCCATCAAGATCACGACAGAAAAACTCATCTGGAATATACTTGTCCCAAAATATGTTCCATCATTTTCAGCTACCTTGCGTAGAATTGTAAGTCAGAACTGCACAAATACGGCTGCAATTCAATGCACACTTAGCTGGAAGGAAGTCCCATTGAACTCAATGGAGTTTAGTTCTGAGTAGGAGTTTAGTTCATGCCTAGGATTGTGCTGGAAGTATCTGTGGGATTGTAGTTGAAGTAAATGTGTCCTGTATTGGCCAGTAAACTGATTTAAAGCCAAATATTTTGGCTTAAGGGATTTGTGAGCAGCTTAACAGTAGCCATACCATCTTAAGCATATATTTACTCAGAAGCAAGACACACTGCGGGCTGCACAATGGAGCTTACACCCTAGTTCTTGCAAATATAGTCCAGTTATAAGTGAATACATGCCTATTAAAGTAGAACCTACCAATTTTCAGTTATAGCTCCATCATATTTATGTTGGCTCAGAGGAAAATCTGACTGTTCCATAGGGTCTACTCTCAACTGCCATGGATTTACTTGGGAGTAAATTTCTTCAACATTAAACATTCACAGGATTAGACTGTATATATGCAAAGACGTTAATAAGACTAGCCTGCCAATCCTACAAGTGCCATATACAAGTTCCTTTGAAATTGCACTGTTAATGTCTTTATTTTCCAGTTGACTATGCTTAGAATTGGTGTAAAATGTCCCATTCACTTTGTAATCATCACATGATCACAACCTGATAGTCCTATATCAGAGAGAATGGGCAACTCAGAATCATTAGCTTGCTCTGGGTATTCTCCTCAGACCATAAGTCTGTCTAGGTTAGTATAGTCTACAGTTCTTCATGATCTTAGGTACAGGGTTGTGTTTTTTTTGCAGCCCTGTTACCCAAAAACATTTAACTGGAGATTCCCAAGACTGAATATGAAACAACAAAGGATGTTCTGTATCTCTGTGTCAGTTCAGACATCTTTATTAGTGAATCAGTAGGAACAGAAGATCTTACTTTAGATTTGGGTGTATGCATTAACTTGCATACACAATCAATCTGATCTGTCAGCCTTCTCTTTTTAATTCTTACATGGTAAGTACAGAAATGTGCTTTGTGTTCCACATGCAGGGAAATCCTTCTCTTAAATAAATCTGACTGCATTCAAGGGGACTTACTCCCAAAAAGTGTACAGCTGGGCCTTTTTATCTGCTGGGGGTGTTCCTGGAAACCTTGTCCATACAAAAAATCTGTAGGTAATCAAGCCCATGGATTTTGCCCTCATCTACGCGCTCTGAACACCTTACCGGAGTAGTGCTCCACAGTCTTGGTGAGACTCAGAATGGCTGTTTAGGTAAAAAAAAAATGGAAGTCGTGTTTTTAATGCCTTATAAGGCATTATGAGGCCTGTGGAAGCCCTGTAGCATTTTTTTTGTAGCAAATTAGCAATTTTTTTGACTTAAAAAAGCATTTTTTTTTGGGTGGGCCATTGTGAAGCCCACCAAGATCACAAGTAGATCCTATGTAGACTTATTTGAGAATAAGCAAAATGACCAAGAGCACAATCCTAAGCATATATACTCAGAAGTAAGCCCCGTTGAGTTCAATGGGACCTACTCCTATGTAAGTTTGTATAGGATTGTTCAATGTGGCATACTTTCCTGGGAGTATGCTGCATTGATCATAGTGGGACTTACTTCTAAGAAACATGCATAGGATTATGGTGAAAGAGCCATAAAGATGAACCAGTTTATTTCAGCAGATGCTGTTGTAAACTACAGTCCATGTAAGCATCTGATGAGGTGGATTTAGTCCAATATACTGAAATAAATTATGTACTTCTTTAAAGGGAGTGGTTCCAAACTGTGAGCCGTGATTCCCCTGGGAGCTGTGGAAACCAGCCTGGGAGCTGTGGAATCCTTGCAAAAACCAGCCACCCTATACAACGTATAGGATTGTAGCCTTAATGGGGAGCCCTAATTGCTACAACAGACTAGCAGGGCAAGTTTATGTATGTCTGCTCAGAAGCAAGTCCCATTCTCAGCTTCCTGAATGTTCCTGCATACTCTTCAAATGAGGAAAATGCCCCTATACTAAGTTTACACAATGTTTATACAATTCCATGCTCGTTTTAAGGGCCCCACATGAGCCAAAGGCCAAAAGATCCAAGTCACATTAGTGGAAGTACTTTGGCATGTCCAGATTATAAGATTGGTTCTAATCTCTTGATTCCTGCAGGTACATGTATAAATCCCATTAACAGTAATAAGAGATGCACATGTGTGGACCTTAAGACTGTCAACGTGAGATTGCATTCCAGTTTGTTTGCGATGTTTGCATTCCAGCAGGCTGGATGCATGTTACAAGAAAGGAAATACAAATTGAGATAAAGGGAAATTCATTCCCATATGCTCAGGGTTGCACACTAAAGTTCCAGTCTGCAAACTAGTGTATATACCACCTGACATACTGTCAGGCTTAGCTTCCAGAGACAAAGTAGACAACTTTTAGAGGGAGCAAGCAAATCTTCAGCTTTGTGCTTCAAGGGGGCGGGGGGGGGGGAACACAACCCAAGCATCCCCATTTCACCACTGAGCCTACTTGTGCCCTTAAATCTTGTGCAATTTATAACCAATTGTAAACATGGACCAGCATCCACAACTATTCACGTGGAATGTTTGTTTCTGGTTACTGAGCACATCCAGCTATAAATAGCGGTCAAATCCCCACTATGGCTGGTAGCTGTAATACCCATATATTATTAACCACTAAGGGGCCAGCGGGCACGGTGTCCTTGTTATGCGAATAAAGGCGCACCTTGGCTCCACTGGTCTTTACACCTGGAACACCCACCTCCCATTCCTCCCCACGCTGCATCTGCACAGACCACATCCCCATTCCAGCAAGGGGGGGGGGTTCAAACCACTGCACATCCTTTTCTGGGGATCCTGTTGTCTGGGGAGCAGATGCTTTGCCTTCTGCCCTATCCGAGAGAAAATAAAAAACTATCCCCTCCATCCTTAGGAGAGTTTTGCCACACACACCGCCAGGATGATGGCGATCAGGAGCACCGCGGTGAAAATGATGCCCGCGAGAACTTTGTTAATATCGCAAAAAGATTTGTTCTCTTCCACCTCGATCATGCCTATGGAGGAGGCGCCCACGCTGATAGTGGACTTCAGCTCCGCCCCGGGGTCCTGCTTGGCCTCCACCGTCCACTGCGGGACGTTCACTTTCATCTCCATCTCGTACATCATCTCCCCCACTTGGTTGATCTCGTTCTCCAAGTCCTTCAAATCCACCACGTCGATGTTGTTGTCCGCCTCGTACTTCATGTTCTGTACGCTCATGGCCCGGGCGGCCACCCCGGAGGTGCCGCCGCTCATCCCCGTCTGGATGAGCGGCTTCTTGGGCACGTTGAGGGGGAACTCCTGGCCCAGCTCCAGGGCCCTCCGCATGTCGATCTCCAGGATCTCCATGCAGGTGGAGAAGAGGACCCACAGCCGCTCGAACTCCGCCTTGTCCTCTTTGCTCACCGTCTTGTCCCGCAGAGCCGTGGTGAGCTTGTTGCGGTTGGCCACCGCCAGCTCCTGAGCTTTCTGCCGCGTCTTCTTCAGCTCTTCCCGCAGGTTCTGCGAGTCCGAGGTGCCCCCGATGGTCAGCACCATGTGCCGGTAGCAGGCGGTCACTTTGCTGAGCGCGTCCAGCAGCGCTTTGCACTCCTCCTTCACCATGGCGCACGCTGGCGAGGGCAGCCCGGCGCCGGCTGCGACTGTTGCTGCTGCTGGCTGGCGATCGGACGCGCCCTCACCCGCTCCGCCTCCGGCAGCTCAGCCCAGCCGTCTCGGGGAGCCTCGGCCGCCGCTGCCCGCACACATGGCCAGAGCCGCCGCGATCTGCGCCTTGCCCGGGACTCACCACGCGCTCCGGCCGGCCGACGCCAGCCCGGCTCTTTGGAGCGGGTCCTGGGCGCGAGCGAGCCACGCCGCCGCCCCGCGCCCAGGACTGGCGCGCATCGTTCTCCTCTCCGTCCTCCCCTTCCGAGAACACAGCGACAGTTGGGTGGGGCGGGGGGCGAGCGAGACAGTGCCCTCTCCGCCTGGCCCCGGGCTGCAGTCAGGCGCCTGTCTCCTTAAGCGCTCCACAACCAGCGCACCTCCCCTCCCACGCAGCGCCCGGGTCGCTAGCGTTAAATAGCGCGCAGCTGACGCCCCTGGGAAGCATCACCTGCAGCCCGGCGGGAAACAGCCTTGCAGCAGTCCGCGCGCTCCTTGCCGGTGCGGCGTGTGCTCGGCGCCAACTGCTGCGCTCCCGCTGCCTTCTCCTCCTCCTCCTTCTGCAACGAGCCGCCTTCAAGCTCCACCTTCTTCGGCTGCTGATTGAGCAGACGTGGCCTGAGCGGCTGCGGGGAAATCCGGCTTATTGGTTCGCCCGCTGGGCAGAGCCCGCCTCGGCCGCTTTGGCTAGGAAGAGGTAGGGCTTGGCTGCAGAGCGACGCCGGGGCGGGGGAGAGGGGCGGAGAGGGGCAACCTGACACTCTTGGTGGCTGGGGAGAAAATGCACCAGCGTCCTCGTCCTGAGTAAGTTAGGGGCGAGGAGTGGGGGGGATGCAGCATTGCCAGCGCTACTTAAGCCTCGCTTGGAAAAAAAGGGGTGCCTTGCAGGGGGGTGAGCGCGCACAGGCGTTCTGGCCGTGCAAGAGCCCGCCAGGCCCTAAGGGGGGGCTGATCAATTGCAGTACTCGTAGTTGTGGCAGCGAACTGGCCCCCCATGGGCGTGAGCACCAATGCCCGGGTCGCTTGTTGGCACAGGGGGTAGTTTTCAGGCCTCTGTATGTAGCTCTCTCCTAGCGTCAAGAGGCTGTGGCCCTGCCCTTAAAGCTGCTGTCAAGGGGGGGGGCTAAAGTTCTAGGTGGTATGTGCAGATAAGGGGGAGGTGTGTGGCAGTGGGTGTTTGTATTGGTGTCCTAGAGCATTCCCCCCCCCACTCTCCCTAGGTACACCACGGGGGGGGGGTAGGACCTGCCATGGCTTGTGTGTTGCCTTCTCCAGACTAGAGATCTCTAGCTGAAGTGTTGCCTCCCTACTGATACTTAAATGGGGTAGGTCAGGTGAGTCATAGGGTTCACTGGGGATAACCAAAGTCTGATAAAAGAGGGAATTTGTGCACTGTAGTTTTTTCAGGCCACAGGACATGCAGGCTGGGTTCCTTTTTGCTGGTGTTTATACTAGTGAGGACTTTCTTTTTACCCTTATTAAAGAAGTGGTGTTCTGGATGTGTTAAAATTGCTGTACATCTTCTGGAAAAGCCCATAGTATTTAACAAAGTCTAGGGCAATGTAGTGTATGTTCTATATACTACAACTAAAGTTGTAATAAGGCTGTTGTCTTATACAGTACCTATGCACTGCTGAAGGTAAGCACCACTAAACATAAGGTAGGTGACTGCTGAGTGTATATGTAGGATTGTGTTCCAAGGATGCGATCTTGTGCACACTTATCTGAAAGTAAGCTTTGTTAATTTAGTAGGATGGCCTTAAGTAAAAGGCCTAGGATTTAAAACAAATAAGCTCATGAGATTTTTTCAACTGTATGCAAGTGCATTTTGACATCACTTTTTGGTGAGATCTGCATGTCCTGGTTTATTCAGATAGTAAAAGCAAGTATGTACCGTAGAACATCCTCAAAATAGCATACTAAACATGACTGTTAAGTGAATGTTTTTCTCACCCGTGAGATGCTTTGCTTTGTGTGGTAACTTATCACATGTATGAGTCATGTGCAAATAACTCAGTCTACAGTCTTGTCAACTGACTTTGCCAAAAAGTGAGACCATAAAGGGGCTGTTATGTTTTGCACAATTTGCGATCATTTTGAAAACCATCTAGCATCTCTTGTCCTTGGGTTTAGCTTATGGAGACGATGTACTGTAGGGGGGTTGAATTTTAGCCTAGAGAATTGGGTGTGAACAAAATTTGGAAACCTTTTGAAACTTTTTTCTTAAAAGAGGGTTACCTTGTCCTTCCAGAAACAAGTCAAGGCAGTGAATTCAAATGTAAAGGAATTCAAATATATATTAAATGGTGCAGTCCTACCCTGGAGTTATGCTGGCACAAGAAACTCAAATGCACTGTAAAGCATGCTTGCACCACTCCGAGTTGGAGGATGGCGCACATCCATGTGCTGGCCTCCCTGATCCTAAGAATGATGCGAATGTGCTTTACAGTGTGTTTTCAACACTCTTGTGCTGGTCTAACTCCAGGTTAGGATTGTTGTGTTTGCGTCCTCAAACACAACACAAATCAAACACAGCCTATCCAGGAACCCACAGCAACGAATATCCCCCTTTTCAGAAGCATTATTAAATAACAATACTAACAATGGCAATAAAGTAATTGCAGAAAGTAATCAAAATGAGCAATACATAAAAGAGAGATGGGAGGGGGCAAGAGATTCTGTTTATCACCCACACACAAAATGCCAATCAAAACAAATACTTAAAATCCTGCTGGAATATTGTTATTGAGGGGGTAATTAAAATATGAGGGAGGGAGTTTCCATAACTTCAGTGTCACCATGGGGGAAAAGCCCTGCTTCTAGGTGTTGCCCCTTTAACTTCTGTCTGAAGTCTCATTAAGGTCTTGTCTGACCATGTTTGGGGATGAGTTGGAAATGCATGGCTAATTAAAAATGTTACTTGAACTTGCTAGATATTGTGCTAGTGTCTCTATTTAATCCAAGTGGTAATGTTTGAAATTAAATGGAGAAGAAATATCTTGGCCAGAAGTTGACTAATCCACATCTAATTGACCTTGAAATGAACTGAAAACATGTTTGGTCTTTAAGTACTAAATCTGTTCAGAAATGTCACCTGATGGAAACTTTCCATAGTGAAAAGATTCTGTGGGATGCAAATATAGGCTATGTGCTGTATTCATACATGGGCCCTTCCCCTGAGACTGCAACTCTTTAGAACCCAGGGGCCAGTGTTGGGGTGCCATGTTTGAGTGCTACCCCATTTGCATATAGCAGGCTATCAAAATATTACCACTGCGTTCGTAGGTTGGCTCCTGTGTTGTGATCTGGGCAACTGACCCAAAGTTGGCTATAATCTCTTGCTTGAGCATACCTCACAGGGAAGTTGTAAACATAAAAATGAGTCTCTCCTATATTGTCCTAAGCTTCTTGGTACAAGTGGAGGGGTAAATGCAACACGGGAGATGTTGAGGATGGATTGTACTTATTGCCTGCTTGTTTAAAGGTAAAGGTTTCCCCACGACTGAATGGTCTAGTTGTGACCGACTGTAGGGGGCGGTGCTCATCTCCGTTTCAAAGCCTGTAGAGCCGGCATTTTTGTCTGAGGACAAGCTTCCGTGGTCATGTGGCCGGCATGACTCTACGCCGTAGCGCACGGAACACCGTTCCCTTCCCACCGAAGTGGTCCCTATTTATCTACTTGCATTTAGGTGCTTTTGAACTGCTAGGTTGAACTGCTGGGACAAGCAACAGGAGCTCACTCCGTCGCGCAGTCTTGAACTCCCAACCTTCCGGTCGGAAAGCCCAGCAACAGCGGATTAGCTTGCTGCGCCACCATTTAGCTTGCCTGTTAAACAGTTTAGCACCATGCCATTTTTCTTTGCACAAATTCACCAGCGCAGTGGGGTTATGGGCTCGTCTTCAAACCGCTTATTTAGAGCCCTTTGCCATTATACAATTCCACGCAAGATTTGCAGTCAGAATGAATAGAGTAAATGGGAAGTAGGAAGTGATAGGAAAAGGAAGGAAATTACAAACTGGTCCTAAAAGCAACTGTTGGCCTTGGTCCGGCTGCATCTGTTTGGTTGTCAGTAAGCGGTTTAGAGCTAGTTTGCTTGGAATGTGTAATCCTGCATGCTGGGAATTGCAGTCATATTATCACTTCAGAGCTATCAAAACTGCCATCTGTCACGGTGGTCTGGCCTGGGTTTGAATTGTGATGCTGTCTGCATTTGGTCCGTAGGATTAGACACCACACTTTTAACTAAACTAGCAGCGTTCATAAACATGTTGAGAAAAGCGCGTACTGATGTGACCCTTGGGAATTGGTGAAGCAAGTGCCAGTGTTTTGAATAACTTGATGTTTGCTTATTAATACAGTTTGGTGCCTTGGCCTTCAATGTATATGTGACAGTTACTTGTGACATCTAGGTTGTATACACTTGGAATAGGCTTTTCTGAATACAGTGGAGTTTAATTCTGGGTAAATGTGAATTATGCTGTTTTGATTTAAAAGGTGCCCCACCTTTGCCCCTTTAAAATTAACTCCTGCTTCTGTTATGAACAGGGTTTGCTGCTCTGCATAATTGGGGAGGGGGGGGAGAGAGCAGGATAATTGGGAGAATTCAAGAGGAAAACACAGTACTTATTTCAGGCCCTTGGAGCAACTGACTCTGAAGCATGTAACCCATTCTAAGTGCCCCCTTTGATGCCATTCAGGTATATGTAGCGTAGAAGTGGACCCATGCTCTAGACCCATTTTCCTCCCAGAAGGTCTGGGCTGCAGCCTCATAACTATTTCCAAACGGCAGGTCTCTTCACAACAATATGGAAATGCTGCTTCCCATCTTCGCATACAATGCGATGGAGAGGATAGCAGAATTCTGACCTAAAGTAGCATTGAGCGGCCAGCCTTGAACTCCATGGAGTTCTAACAAGAGCCTGGTGAGGTCACTCTGCAAGAGGAGATCACAGCTGATGCTCTGTAAGAGTCTGGCTCACAACAAATATGGCTCTGTGGGCAGAGGATGAGCTTTGTGTGGCTTCTGTAACACTGGTAAGCCATCTGATCTTGATATATAGATAAGGCAGTTCATGTTCTTGTTATGCTGCCCTTTTTCCCCTTCTGTCTGCTTGTGGCTTCTGAAATAGTTTTGCGTAAGTTCCATTACTAATTGTGCTACATTTTTCATGGTGGCTAGAGAGCGGAACTCTGGGGTGCATAGAGCATGTTCTTCCCTCATGCAGGAGTTCTGCTGTATACCAAAACCTCCTCCTTGGCTGCTTTAAGCTTCTTCTCTGGTATCCCAACTGCGCTGGGAAGAAAGAAGACACATGGCACTTCTCATGCCCAATGACAGCATAGTTTCTGGGTGTACTGGGGCTCAGTCACAGTGTGGTCAGAGTAGCTCCTAAGTAGCTATACTGCCTAAATTGTAGGGAAGCTGTTACTTCCTTACCTCTTGTTCTTCCTGGCTCTGAAGAAAAGAACACTGAGACATGAAATGGTGCAGATTAGTTGAGCAATGTGCATTGTTGGCAAACATCTAGCTTTCCAAATCTTAACCCAGCGTTCTTGGCAAATGCCTATTCCAAGTGTTCAGCAATTGTTGGAACAAGGTTTTTAAACATGTCAGTGGTTGTACTCAAACTTGCACTGAGGTAGGGCAAAAACAGGGCAGGAGTGTGTCAGTTTCTTATCTTTCCCAAACTACAATGCAAATGGGAACTTGGAAGAGAAGATGTGGGCGGCCTGGGATCCTCCTTGCTGGAGGCTGGGAGGCTTTTTGTTCTGCAGCTGGCAGATTTGCGAGAGGAATAAGAATTTTACAGCTTTCTAATAAGGTATTTATCATGCGGAAGTGATCCACTAGCTTCATTATTCTGGCACAAAGTGGTGGTACATACCACGTTAATGCAAGACCCAATTCTGAATAATGCATTCCATGTCCCGGGAAATCTTGTTCCTCTTTCTCGCCTCATCATGGTATATTTCTGTGAATTAAAGAGGATATGAAAGTGCCAGCATTATGCTTTTCTCCCTCTAAAGAGTAACGCCCTCGACCCTCCTTTTCAGAAAGCCCCTGCACTGGATACTTGGGAGGCCCATATGGCTGTGTATGATGAAGATCTCTTGAAGAACCCCTTCTACTTGGCTATGCAGAAAAGGCATCCTGATTTGTGCAGGAAAGCTGCAGAATTGCATGGAATTGTAAGTAACTGAAACGGAGGCCCTATGGAACACCAAATTACTGGGCAGACCTTTCTCTTGTGGAAACTGCCAAAATCCCCCTCTCTGGTCATCTTGGTGGAAAATGTAATGCGCCAAACAGGACGGCCAACGTTAGCATCAACAACACTGGTGCTGCATATCTTTGGGATGAGCACTAGAGATGCAGGAGTTGTATAGAAGTGGGTGATGTACCTTCTTAAAGAACTCTTAAATGCTGTCTCCCCCATTGTTCTGTTGCACACTGGCAGCCTTTTTGGCAGTTGTAAAAGGCCAGTGTATTATGAGAATCATTACTGGGGTCTTGTTCTAGTTGCCTGAATTTGTGGGTCAAAGTGCTAAGACCAAACATCCAAAATAGTGGCTTTCATTGACTACTCCAATTCATAGCAACATTTCCTTGCTTGTGATAATTAAAAAACCACCACCAGTTCTGCAACGGATCATGAATAGATTGGTTCTTGGTGCTAGTGTTCATAGATCACCCTACTAAATGGTGGTGCTTCTAGGAGTGTGGGTACCATGCCAGACCCTAACTTCTTACTCCTTCTCTAGGTCCTAGTGCCATGCAAAGGAAGCCTTTCAAACAGTATCCTCTCAACTTGCCAGTTTGATTCCTATGTTCTCAAGCCAGTGGAAGAGAACTTCCATACTTTGAATGGAAAGGTACATTGTATGTGAATTCTGGGTATGAGCTATTGTCTTGCGTGCATAATGGAGGCTTTCACCTAATGCAATCTCTCAAACCTTGCTTAGCTTCAGCAGAGTAAATGAATCTAGTGGATTTTTAAGAGCCTCCTAAAACCCTAATGCTGTCCTGTTGGCAAGGTGGAGACTAGAAGATCCTGTCCACCATGCCATGTGTGGTGTTGCATAGAGCTTCCTTGGGCATGGCTTATACCAGGGTAGGCAACATTGCAGAGGCGTTTCTACAGGGATGGCAAAGCTCTAAGTTTTGCAAGAAGCCTTACCTTGCAGTGGAAATCACTCCTCTCCTGCACCGTTTTAGCCAATCCTCACAGGGAACAGCAACATCTTGGCGTTGCTTACTGGCTACAGCAGCAAGGGAGAGGAGGGATTTACATGTCAGGGTAAGGCTTCCTGCAAAACGTAGACCTTTGCCATCCCTGTAGAAACGCCTCTGCAACATTGTGCTTGCGAGCTAGTGTTGGCTTGTGGCGTGGTTACTGGTAGCTCATGGCCCTTTTTGGCTCAGAGTAGCATGTGCTCTTGGGAGGTGGCTTCTTGGAGCAGGATTGGTGACTGGCCAGACAGGGTGGCAGGAGCAGCAGCTTTTCCACAATGGTGGTGGCAGAGCAGGCAAAAGCACAGAGGGAAAGGAAGAGAAAGATGGCTCCCTCTTCTCCCCAGAGCATCATGGATAGAGGACTTGCTTAAACATTCTCCTGCCTGCCAAAGCATGACTTGGTGACCTGCACTGCTTTCTTTCTTGGGAGATTTTTTTCTATAGTTAAATCTGGGGGATGGAGGAAAGAGAGAGAAACCAGGACCATGAGGACTGTATTAATCTGTTACTGTGTGTGGCTTCTTGGAAGGATCCCTTGCCCTGCTGCTTTGCTCTGGCAATCACAGTAGCTCTTCACCTGTTAAGTCATTTTAAGTAGCTCACATAAATCCGATTGTTGCCTACCCCTGGTTTATACTTATATACTTAGCGCTAGGCAGATAGTTAAGAACTGAACAGAATTGTTCACATTTCTTGTGGGTCCTTTCTTCCCCTCTCAGGAAGTTTTCATACAAGGAAACCTGATCGTTCTTGGGGCTGGCTTTAATCAGCGTTGCTCAGTACCCATTCTCTTTGAGGAAACTTTCTACAACGAGCAAGAGGAGAGCTTTAACGTTCTTTGTATAGCCCATTCGCTGGAAAAAAATGAGAGCACAGGTGAGTAGGGATGCTTCCAAGTTGAGTCGGCTGATGCACATAAGAACAGGTAGTGTTGCAAGAATAATGGGACCCAAGAAGAAGGCTAAGAGCTAGATTTGGCCCCGCATAGTAGTTCTCAATACTTTTAGCACAAGTGACCGACCCGATGTGACGTCATGGATGGAAGGGACATCAAGCAGAAAAATTTAATACATAATACAACAAAATAAGTGTAAATTAAAGAAAAACCTATATGAAGTAAGAACCCTCCCAAGCAGTTGCTGTTATGTTTTTAAAAATCCCACAGGCTGCAGCACTCACCCAGTTTTAAGCTCCACTGACTATCATAGTTAAAACCATATACATAGTAGCCTGTTCTGTGTACACAGTACAGATCTGTGACACTTTCCCAAATAGTTGCATATCCTGGTAGCATCAAGCAGAGGCAGATCTAAGGGAGAGCAAAGCTCTAAGTTTTGCAAGAAGCCTTACCTTGCAGTGGAAATCACACCTCTCCTGCACTGCTTTAGCCAATCCTCACAGGGAAAAGCAACATTTTGGCGTTGCTTACTGGCTACAGCAGCAAGGGAGAGGAGGGATTTACATGACAGGGTAAGGCTTCTTGCAACACTTAGAGCTTTGCCCTCCCTGTAGATCCGCCTCTGGCATCAAGTCTAGTATTTAAAAATAAAATACACATAGTAGGTCCTGACCCGCAGTTTGAGAATCACCATCTTAGCAGATTTTCATGAAATAACTTGATGGTTCCTAGATTTGGACAACAGGAAAGAGCTGTAGGTTTCAGCTGTACGAATCTATGCTTCAGAGGAACCAAAACCTCCTTTGTCCGTATAAATAGCCCAGTCTGACTTGTTGCTCATTCTAGAGTTGTCTTTCTCTGTGCTGACGACCACCTTCTGTTTCAGAAGAATCCTTGGTGCCTTCAAGTTCCTATTCCCTGAAAAATATTGAAGATGTGAGAGAGTTCTTGGGAAGGCACACAGAAAAATTTGATAAAGCCATTGCATCTTTTCTCAGGACTTCCAAGGAGCATGACAGGAAAAGTCTGAGACACTACATAGTCAGTATTTCTGCTTCTTTTTTTGCCTGGGGAATGGAACTTGAATTGGTTTGCTAGCAGTATTTCATAAGAGAATGGTGTGGCTGTAGATCTACCACAGGATATGCAGGTTGATTATCTCTGATCCGAACTGTTGCAAAATACAGACATTTTTGTCCATGCCTTGTTAAAGTTTTCTGTAGTGTGAACACTAGAAGGTCTTGTGCTCAGTCCCCTGTACAGGCTGTATATTCTATTATCTGTTCTGTGGTGTGTGCCTATACCAGTGGTGTCATCTAAATGATTTAAGAACAGGTACTCACTTTTGATTGACACGTGTCAGGACCCGCCCACCGGAAGTGACGTCATAAGCCAGAAGTGATGTCGTGGCAGGAAGTGACATAAAAAAAGCCCTTTTTGAGGCCTCAGATGATTTTAAACTGACCCAACAGTTGCAACAGTATTCCACAGCACCCCCAGAACATGTGAAGGAGGCCTGGCATCATGTTAAAACCCCAGAGCAACTCATTTTTCAGTGGCAAGGAAAGGAAAGGCTCCGCTCACTGCCTGCCTGCCTGCCTGGCTCTGAGAACATGCAGGCAACTCAAACATGCAGGAAATTCAAACGTTGCAGAGGGCGGAGTCGATGAGTGGGCGGGCGAATGGGCGGGGCCAGCTGTAATCCTAGAAACCGGTACTCGCGTACCCCCGCGTATCCCCTGCATGACATCACTGGCCTATACAGACATTGTTGAATAATGTTGAAGGCCAGCAGACACCCATTTGGTTAAAAGTGAAAAGAACAAGAGCTTTTCTCATTATATTCATGCAGCTTCTCAAAAATCCAGACACCTTCCTGTCCCAAGCAGTCCAGATAAGGGGTACTCAACCTCTAGTAGCATTTAACTGATGCCTGTGGCTATGGTATTGAAACATGCATACAAATCCTGTTGGGGAGGCACCCTGTCAAACTGGAGTTGCACTCCCATTTAGTTCAAATGGCTGTGTACTCTGTATTCAGTGTTTTTTGTCTGTTGACCATCCCTCCTAGTTAGCCAGCTGAGGGCGCAATCCTAACCTGATTGCCAGCACAAATTAGGAAGGCAAAGTTTGACCGGCACAAGGGCCACCATAAAGTACGTTTGGACCACTCTCTGAGTCAGAGGCCAGCACACAGATGTGCGCCGTCCTCCCTGACTCAGAGTGGTCCAAACTCTGAGGGCCCTTGTGCTAGCCGAATGTTGCTGGCCCAACTACAGGTTAGGATTGCTCCTTGAGGCTGTTCTGATATATGCTTCATGAAAATATTGTATTTTGTGTTATATATGAAAATAAAAAAACCATTAAAAAAACCCTTGATTTATTGCAGTACCCTTTTTTTTTGTCTTTCAGGATTCTGTTAATGCACTTTACACCAAATGCATTCAACAGTTACTGAGAGACTCGCACCTTGTGAGTATTATATAGCTATTGAAGCTGCTCATCAAGTTGCTCTGACAGGCTGCTAATACTACCCATTTTCTGACTCTGTTTTATTAGAGAATGCTTGCAAAGCAGGAACCTCAGATGAATCTAATGAAACAAGCTGTGGAAGTAAGTATTGGGATGCTGCTCGGGGTTCCATACGTATGTGGTATGTCTAATGCATCTTTGTCTCCACAGATGTATGTCCACCATGCTCTTTATGATCTGATCTTTAAATATGTGGGAACTATTGAAGCAAGTGAGGTAGGTATTCTCTCTGCATTTGGACTGGGTCACAGCACTCTAATGGCAATGTTAAATCATGCAGCTAAGACCATGATCCTATACCTGGGAGGGAGTAAGTCACATTGAACTTGGAGGGGCTGGCTTCTGAGTAGGTTTAAGCCTGCACTGCATGCCTATGCAAGTTGGTGTGCATGCACTGCCTGCCTTAGTGTGCAGGAGGAGGGGGAAAATATCTTCATGTGGACAATTTGAAAATAAACCACAACTTCTCAAATTAGTTTGCATTGGGAAGTGACGGTTATTACAACTGTGGTTTGTTTAGCAGTTCAGTGCACAAGTATTTGATTGCTGCTTGTAGAGGGATCCCACTTGGAATATATGTATCTATTCTATACCATACTTCTATTCCCCCTTTCTATCCCTAAGGGGACCCAAGGCATCTTGCCTCATGGGATGATTTTACATAAGACAGTTCTCAAAACTTTTAGCACTGGGACCTACTTTTTAGAAGGACAATGGTCTGGGACCCCTCAGAAGTGATGTCATTGTGATGCCAAAGCCTGCTGCTTTTCTGAGAGTGCAGCAGTGAGCTGGGTTATTCTCAGCCATTTTCCAATAGCAGAGTGAATCAATCAATCAACAGGTACTTATATATCGCTTTTCAACACGAAGTTCACAAATTGGTTTACAGGCTAATAATAAAATTAAATGGCTCCCTGTCCCGAAGGGCTCACAATCTTAAAGGCAGACCACCAGTAATAGCCACTAGAAAGACTGCACAGGGGTGAAGAGGGACAATTACTCTCCCCCTGCTAAACATAAGAGGAACACCACTTGAAAAAGTGCCTCTTGCCCAGTTAGCAGGGGTAAAAAGACAAAGTGTATTGCATAATGTATTCTAGTTATTCTAGTCTACAAAATAACCTGCTACTAGGGGGAGCACGGCTGCACAATCATGATACCCACAGAGGCTTGAGCAACTGATACATTATCCCTCTTTTAGGTGGGTCTCAATGCCAAAATGTTCCGAGATCACTGGTATAGAATATTTTTATGATGCAGCTATGGAATAAGCTTCTTGCCATGACTGAAATGACCTTATTTTTATTCACTGGCTAGGATGCAGCTTTCAACAAAATTACAAGAAGCCTACAGGACTTGCAACAGAAAGATCTGGGTATCAAACCTGAGTTCAGGTGAGTTTGGGTGACATAGAGATGCTAGCTTCCCAACTCTGGGTTGAAAGCTTTTTTGGGAGGGGAGGGGAGAAACTCTGCAAAATCTAGATAAAGCAGGCAGCTAGTCCTCGGACCTCATTCTGGTCTTTAAAAGAGATTCTGCATGGTGTTGCTTGCTACAGCTAATGTTGCCTCTGAGAATGGGACACAAAAATGCAGATTGGATTGTAGCCCAGGTGTCTTTAACCTGTAAGAAGTGTGACTTGCAGACTTAGTATTCATCCTGAAAGAACTAGACTTAGAGAAAATATTTATATTTTAAAGAGATGGGAGCTTACAAACTTAAACATCTCCCTGTCCCAAAAGAGCTCACAATCCAGAAAGAGGCAGAAAAAGGCCACTAGAAAAGACACTAGCGGGGGAAGACTAGCTGCCCCTTTTCACCCCTCCACAAACATGATAAAGCATCCTGTGCCCAGCTAGCAGATCAAGGGGTCAGTAGCAGAAGCATCTGTAAGATGCATCATTTTGTAATGTGTGTGCATGCAGTTGTTTCTGAAACGGGAATGAGCTTGCATTACTGATTTTTAACTTGTTCCTATAGCTGTGCCTGTAATTACTGGTTGATCTGAACTGGGAGGAGAGGGGAGAAGAGGATTTCCCTGCTATGAATGTTCACTTGCAGCCTTGTGTGGCTATAGCTGCTATGGAAAACACAGGATTAGGCCACACCCTCTTCTCTGATTAGTTGGCAATCGTTAACACTGTTCATGACCTTTCTATGGTCTGAAACTGATATTCAGGTGGAACTGCATTATCTCCAGATTTTAAGACATTCACGGATGAACCCCTACCCCGCCTTGACACACCAAACCTGACTAGAGCTGAGTGAGGCCTTTCTGAAGCAGGCCTCAGAATGGCTGTCTAGGCCAAAAAAGTCACTTCTAGTTTTTAACAGAAATGGAAGTGAATTTTTTGGCCTAAATGGACATTTTTGAGGCCTGTGGTAGCCACACGCAGACTATGAGCTTCTGAAACCCTCCAGAGCTGAGCTCCAGGTCAGGTTTGGAGATGGGTGGTGGGCCCCAGATTCCACAGATTTGAATACCTGCAGAACTTGGTATCCATGGGGGTTCTGGGAACAGACTCCCTCTGATAATGAGGGCCCACTTTATGTCTTTGACAGAACATCTTGAATTTGCTACACTCCCTCAGTTGCAATTACATCAAGTATTGGCCTCATTTTTTTTTTTACAAATGTTTTCTAGCTTCAACATACCACGTGCAAAACGAGAACTGGGCCAGCTGAATAAGTGTACCTCCCCACAACAGAAGCTCCTCTGCCTACGGAAAGTAGTGCAAATAATAATGCAATCTCCAAGTCATAGAGGTTTGTAACCATGGCAATGAAAACAGGACATGAGTTCAGTAAGGTGCTCAGGGTACTTGAGAGGACTCTCAATACGCTTTAATAAAAGTGTGTATTTGACTGAAAGGTTTCTGCTTTATTGCTTGCAAAATTGGAAGCTTACCTTGAACTGTAGCATTTTCAGTAGGTAACTAGGGGGAGTGCAGAGATTATACAGAAAGTTTGGTTCCTGCAAGCCGGGGAAGATTCTACCTGTGTATTTGGCACAGGATAGGCTCTTTCCTTTTTAGGATAAAAGAGCTTGGATTTTGGAGGAAGGGCTTTGCTATAGGCAGGGTTGCTGCCTGAATAAGGGACCACTTAATTGATTTGTAGGATTAAAACCTGAAGAGTCCTTGTCTATAAGTCATATAAATGTGTCTAGTACCTATAGATGATATAGGTACTAGGAAGATACAAAGCTGCCTTTATATGGGATTGCATCATCGGTCCATCTAATATAGAGCAGTACAGAGCTGACTTGTAGCAGGTCTCCAGGGTTTCAGTGGAAGATGTTTTCCAGTCACACCTGGAATAGTCTGGGACTACTGGCATGCATAGCAGATGTGCCTCTGGCATCGCCCTACAGCCCCACATGGAATGTCTAAAAGATGGTCTTGTCACCTGCAGCTTTTAGAAGCTCTTCAAAAAAAATCTGCTTAATGGACAAATCTGACCTGGTGGTTCCCAAACTCTGGGTCAATGGCCTACCAGTGGGTCATCACTCAGTTTTTGGTGGGTTGTGAAGTTTCACAAAGTAGACTAATCTACTTTGTCATATGTGCATAAAGGGTTAAGCAACCTGCAACTTGGAGTACTGCTGCCAACAGCTGGTAAAGTGAAGCTTTTTAGGTGGGTCCTAATGCCAACCTAGCAGTTTGAAAGCATGTAAAAATTCAAGTAGATAAATAAGTACTACGTCAGTGGGAAGGTAGCAGCATTCTGTGCGCTACGGCATATAGTCATGCCAGCCACATGACCATGGAAGCTTGTCCTTGGACAAAACGCTGGCTCTTTGGCTTAGCAACTGAGATGAGCACCGCCCCCTACAGGCACTAGACCAGTCGGTCGTGGGGAAACCTTTACCTTTTTAATGCTAATGCAGTCAAGAACCACTGTTCTGAGCAATACCTTGCTCTCAATTCCAGCATTGAGCTCTTGTGTCCAAACCCCTTCTGATAAGTCTCTTCCTGCTCTTACCTCAAACCTGAAGTAGCTGGCCTCCAGGAGTTATGGTCCTGCACCAACCACACTTTGAGCAACTGTGGTCAACATTTGGGAAACACTAAGCCTTTCTGGTTCAAAAGCTTGTCAAATTATAACATCTCCTTAAAGGGATAAAGAGGTAGGCTTGGAGAGAGCAGCAGCCTACTTGGTCTTGGGTGAAGCAGTTAGTCTTACAACATGAGCTAGAGGATGTGGAGGAGCTCAAACAGGCCTAAGGCTTTCATTGGCTAGATAATGCTCTTAGCAGGAGGCTATAGTTGTAGAATTGTCCATGAATCCAGTGTTGGAGATTCAGAACGGGGCAGGTGCCGTATCTAATGGGCCAATCCTTGTGCCCATGAAGCAGGTTTCAAAGTTGCTCATTACTTGGACAGAATGAAAGGCTGGCCAGTACAGGGTTGCATGTACTAAAGGCTTTGCAAAGTCTGTAGCCTAAAAACATGCAGGTTTAGGAGGAAGGCAGGGCTTCCTGTTTAACAGAACCAGGAACACTTGCTTACAAAACTCTAATGGTGTCCTAGAACTCTTTGGAGCCCTGAAACCTTAACCCACATCTTTTGTACAGCCTACCCTCTGGTTTCAGATTCACCAGATACTAGAAGTGGTACAGAAAGCATGTCTGAAAATTGTAAGAGCTGCTCTTTGATTTGCAGAAACATACAGCGCCATATCTGCTGCTTTTCTGTACTCATGAAATTTTACATGTAACTATTTGCAGACAAGGTTTCTCCTTTGCAGCGTGAATGTATTGTGCCAATTTCAGCCTGTGTGCTGGAGTAGAAGGCGTATGCTATCCCAATTAGTATGACAACTAAAATGAGAGCAATGCTGCAAATGACTGTTTGGGAGATAGTGGGCTTTGCGCATAGTAAGATTTCTCAAAGAGCTCACAACAAATCTCTTCCAATTTTGCTAAGGTTTCTGGGTTCCCTCTACTGTGCTTTGGCTCAAGCAAGGTACTACAGGGGCTTATCCTGACATCCAGTGATCACTGTAGAGTCAAGATCCAGCCTTCCTCATCTGCTAAATCTAGCCTCACTAAGCAGGACTTGTTGAGACGGGCATGTGATGAATGGAATGCGGTGGATCTAGGGCAATTATCTCTGTATTTTTTTTGCAGCAGATTGTGTCAAAATGCAGGCCAGCATAGCCCTCAAATGTAACTTCTGTGTGCCTTATACTTTTTTCTTCAGTTAACGTGGAGACCATGTGTGCAGATGATCTCCTCTCAGTATTGCTGTATCTGCTGGTGAGAACAGAGATTCCAAACTGGTATGTAGTATTCTTCTCCAAAAGGTACTTCTCTAGTAGTGTGTATGCCTTGTTAGCAAAAAGTTCTTGCACAAGTCCCTTGTGGCTGCCAGGGCTAAGTACCTGGCAGCAGAGTGCACCCAGCCCTTGAAAAGAGTTGTTGCAAAACCTGAAAAACTCTGGGCTGGAACTCGACTTTTGTATCACTTAGCCCAGTGGTCTTCAACCTCCTTCAGGCCGTGACCCCAATGTATAAAGTATGAGACTAGGGACCCTACTGTTGACGCCACCCCTTCCCAGGACCCTATCTGCCCACTCCAGCATGGTTCACTGTAAGTAAATATTTTTATTGGAGAGAACAGAAAGTTATTCCGTCTGGCACTAGTGAAAGCATTTTAGCACAATTTCTATGACCCTGAGCAGATCTGGGGCACCATCTCCTGGTTCCAGAAGGGGTACATCGGGTGCCTCCCCTTTACCTGGTGGTGGTCTAGTCCCGTGATCGTCAACCTTTTTCATTCCCGTAAGCTTCCATGACTCCACAACTGAGGCACACCATTGTGCATTTGCCCTTTTTCCCCACTTTCAGCATAGCTTTCGATAGAGTGTAGTATCTAGAACTGTAATAGCTTGGCTTTCTGCAGCCATTCATAGGACTGACCTTTGATGTAAAACCAGAATTTGGTCAAACTATGTCCTGTACTTGGATTTACTTGAGTCAGTGTAGGGAGGCTGGTATCCCTGGTCTTTCTCTCACGATTCAGCAGCATCTGTGTTCTGTAATGACCAGTTGTGTAGCCTGAAACAAGGGTCACAACCTTATGGAGGTGTGATTTAAGGAGAGTTATCGGTCGGCCCAGAACCTTGCTGGGTTGCAAAATCGGTCTGCCACTAAAATGAAAGATACGCTTGTCAATGGATAGACCTCCTACCGCAATCTTGAGACTTGAAGGCTCTTATAGCTACTTTATTGGCAAATGGAAGATGGGCTATTCTGCAACATACAAATGAAGTGTAGCTTTGATCTAATGAGCTATCCTGGAAATGTTTATACCTTTTCCTCAATATTACAGGATGGCCAACTTGAGCTACATCAAGAACTTCAGGTTTTGCATCTCTGCAAAGGATGAACTAGGGTACTGTCTGACCTCTGTTGAGGCTGCAATAGAATACATTCGTCAAGGAAACTTGTCTGACCCTTCTGTGGTAAGTCCCTTTAATGATACTGAAATCCTGAGGCAGGTTGATGGCCAGATCACTTCCTGATTGTAACCTTGTCATACAAGTGCACTTCTGGTTAGTCAGGGGTTGGCCTGCTAACTGGCTGCCTTTCTATAAAGGTAAGTTTCCCCATGACCGAATGGTCTAGTCGTGATCGACTGTAGGGGGCGGTGCTCATCTCAGTTTTTAAGCCTGTAGAGGCGGTGTTTGTCTGAGGACAAGCTTCTGTGGTCATGTGGCCACCATGACTATATGCCGTAGCGCACAGAATGCTGTTACCTTCCCACTGAAGTGGTACCTATTTATCTACTCGCATTTTTACGTGCTTTCGAACTGCTAGGTTGGCAGGAGCTGGGAGAAGCAATGGAAGCTCACTCCGTTGCGTGGTCCCAACCTTCCCAACCTTCTGGTCAGAAAGCCCAGCAGCAGCGGTTTAACCCGCAGTGCCACCACATCCCTTTGCTTTTCTATGCCTCTTTGCTTATCAAGCAAAGTGCCACTTGCTGTTGTACCTCTACTCTAAAGCAGCACGTAGGAGGAAGTGACATGTAGCAGAGGCTGGAATGGACTTGGAGTAGCAGGCTAGCTAGGCTATCTCTGCTCCATTTCAAGGAGGAATGGTTGCTAGCTTTCTGCCAGGGATGATTTTTTTTTGGGCTGGGTGGGAGAGTAGGCATTAGCTTGAACTTTGCTCACTTTGCAACAGTTTGCTGCTAGCCTGTATATACTAATTTGGGCGCTATCCTAACCTGGAGTTAGGCCAGCAAAGTTTGGCCAGCACAAGGGCCACTGTAAAGCATGTTTGGACCACCCTTGAAGTCAGAGACATGCACCATCCTCCCTGACTCCTGAGGGTGGTCTATACATACTTTACAGTGGCCCTTTTTGCTTGCCTAACCCGGGTTAGGATTGCACTCTAAATGGAAAAATTGTACCCTCATCCAGAGCCTCACTTTATGCATCTATAATGGCACACCAATTCAGTTTATGTAAGCAGCCCCTCTGAAATGAGTCTGCAGGCAAAATAATGGTTGCATGCTTCCTCTGTAGAAACTAAAGGGGGAAATTGCATCATAGGCAAGGCTGGCAATGCAATGAATATGTAGAGCAATTCCTACTCATTCAAAATGTGGCTAAATGCACAGAAAACTCTGGAGTTTCTACCCTTCCAAAATTAGGTGTTCCCGATCTGAGCTCGAGGCTGAAGGAGATGACCATGCTACCACAATGAAATCTGTACCCAAGCTACTGCGATGAGATGGAATTTGGATGCTTAGTTGTTCAGGAGGGCTTTGATGTGACTTGGAGGGGAGTGGGTGGAACTTGAGGGGAAAATACTTCACCAAACCTGTTGCATTATTTTAACAGTACTTCTACATTGCTTGCCGGTGGTGAATCTTTCAGCAAACTTGTAGCACTTGGCTGTCCTAATTCTCCCTATGCAGATGTGAACTACAAGTGTTGCTTGCTAGATCTCTGTACCAAATTTTGTTTAAAAAAATACTGTGGGTGTCCAGAAGGGAAGGATGTGAGCCTGCTTGAAGATATCAGTCTTCCTCTTGCAGGAAGTTTGAAGATTGTCTCCTAATATCGGTTATCCAACTTGCTGTCAAAAAGGCTTGGGGCAGAAATGTTTGGACAACATGAACTTATAACTGCTTGTAAAATAAAATGCAGCTTGGCTGAAATGTGTGCCGCTCTTTCCCTCTAAACCTGCTTTACTGTTTTCTGCATTTCAAAAGCAAGTTTCTAACTTTCTTTCCTTGCTCAATGGATTAGTGAATTGACTAAATGGGTCTTACTCTTCTTTTCTCTCAGCTACACAATACTTGGTTTTTGATAATGCTTGGCTTGCTGTGGGAAGGGTGGTTTCCTAATATCACAGCAGCATCTCTTAGCAGATTTGTATGGGACAAGAGCTCCGTAGGGAGAATATGATATTCAGGCCTGTGCTTGGATCACAAACAATTCTAGGGTTAAATTCTAGATCTTCAACCTAGACATGACCACCTTGGTTCTGGACAATCCTAAATGGCACATAAAGGAAAAGTATGAGTGGGTTATGTAAACACAAAATATTTCAGCCTTGTGACTGCTTTCTTCCATTCTGTGCTTTTCTTAAATGTAAGCACATTTACTATTTTTGTATTGGGTAAAATGGATAATGCTGAGCAACTCTTGCTGTTAAGGCTTAAGATTTAATGAAGGCAGCAACACAATAGCAGCAGCCACTTACGGTGGAGAAGCTGCACAATTAAAACTATCAGTGTTTAGTTTGGGGGCCCTTGTAAAATAGTATTAAAATTATGTAACCTTGTAGAAAAGAATGTTCTAGATATACTGTAGGTGAAAGTGGGATTGTTAAAATTAAGAAATGTTCATGGCTTTAAAAAAAGCCTGAATGGCTAATACTAGGATAGCAAATCACATCACAATCTAGTCAGAGGGGTGTCCATTTGGTGTGAGCAGCTTTCTAGATACCACACTCCTAACATTTTTGTGTGATGGGTGGCATTCCAGTGGTAGATATAGTAGTCTGCAAAAAGCAGGGCTTGAAACCCTGCAGCTATATGTCTGCAGAATATAATAAAATTCATATCAGTCCTGTACACCAGTTACACCATAGAGTTTGATAGTAAGAAGTCCTACCCTTCTGCAGCCCCCAGGGCTGTGTTAATTCTGCCTGCGAGTCAAACATTCCCTAAGAGAGATGAGGCTACTTGCTTCCCATAGTCATGACATCAGAACCACTCCATTTTTAGCCTCCCTTGCCTGTTACTCCATCAGCAACCAGGTGCTTTCCTTGACTTCAGTGAGCCCTGGCTCAGATGGTTCTGCCTGTCACTGGAGCACAAAGAACTTGCTTAGAATTATCAGTGTGATTCTGGCTTCCGAATGTTACTGTGGCTGCATTTTGCCAAACAAAGGGGAAGGGGCTCCCCAGCTGCTGTGGTATGAAACTCTGCGGCAGGGTATGCACACTTTGCATGCAGCAGGTCATGGATTCAAGTCCTGCCATTGACTGATTAGCCTGGGAAAGAGCTCACATGGAACTGGGGAGAGTTGCTGCTGGTCTATGTAGGCAATACTTAACTAGATGATCCAGTGGTGGGGAATCAGTGGAATACATATATAAGCATTGTAGACCAGTGATGGCAAATCCGCAGACGCAGGGCACAATCATAAACTGCGTTAGGCCGGCATAGCCAGCAAAGTTTGGCCAGCACAAGGAACACTGTAAAGTATGTTTGGACCACGCTTGGAGTTGGAGAGGGCAGCACACAGACGTGAGCCATCCTCTCTCACTTTGAGAGTAGTCCAAACGTGCTTTACGGTGGCCCTTGTGCCGGCCTAACTTTGGCTTAGCTTATGCCTAACTCCAGTGTAGGGTTGCGCTCCCAGTTGGACTGGCACTTACTGGTCCACCACACTGAACACAAAGCCCATCTGACTGCAGCAGAGTGATGCTCTGGGCAGTTGTGTCTGTAGCCCACTGCCCCAGCAGCCTTTGTGGCCAGATTTCCCAGCATCCCCAACTGCACAGGGGGTTGCTTTTCTGCAATTGGGTGGGCTTTGTGTTCACAGAATGGCGGAACTTAAGCGCTGCTCACAGAAGGGGGTGCTGCAGCGTTTGGCGAATCTGGCCAGGGATTAGACTGCTGCTGTAGGTAAACTTAACATAATTGAGCTTCCCCCCCACCCCCCACACACACAGTTCTATGTGCCGACGTTTTCTGACCTGGGAGGTCTTTAAGATGTGACATAATTCTCATAGCAGGCCATTGTTAAGTCAACCCACTTTGGAAATTGGAAGGTTGGGCCTCATGCGAGGGTGGTGCCACCCCAGTTTTGTGCATTTGATAGCCCAGCGCCATATCTGAAGCGCATGTCTAGCGCATGATTGTATCCTTGCACCCAAGGGAGATCTGGGCACCTGGCGAGCAGCAGCATCTTCGTGGCAAACCTTTCTTGAAGCGGAAGAAAGTTTGAGAAGCAGTTTTGGATGATCAAATATTTACATACACTCTTCAGTAACTGGGTCGCAAAGCTAGTTGCAGAGCAAAATAAATGAAGAGTCTTCAGAGATGTAGGCAGGGGGGAGCCTAAGGGTCACCTGCCCCAGGCACTATGCCAAGCAGGGGTGTGTACATAGCGGCCCCTCAGGCAACACCCTAGTTACAGAGGAGGTGCTGGTGGCTTTGTGCCCCCATCCCTTCTTCAAAGGGAGTCCACAGAGGAGGGGCATAGAGTTGCAATGAGTGGCCCCTCCTCCAGCACAAAGTAGTTGTCCCGGGTGACTCTCCAGAGAGGAGTCAATGGTGGCTTTGTGCCCCTCATTCCTTCTGTGGAGGCTCCCCCTTGTGCCCCTTCAAAAGGATCCTCCACAGAATGGGGCATGAAGCCACCAGCGCTCCCTTCTCTATGGGAAGTGATGTCATGTGATGTCATGGCCTCCAGTGCTGGGGCAGTGAGCTACGCCTTTTGAGAGTATTGTTCATTTGGAAGGAACACTGGCAAGCAACAATGGGGAGGAATGCTTTGCTGGGGTGAATGGAGGCGCTTGCTCTCCCCTTGCTAAATATATGAGAATCACCACTTTGGGAGCTGCTTTTAGCCCTGTTAGCAGAAGGCTTGTGCCTCTTGGGAGGAAGAAATCCACAATTCCACTCCAGGTGCCCCAGTCAAAATCCTAGCTGTCAAGGTTATGAGGGTGCAGTCCTATGGAAACCTACCCCGGAAGAAGCCCCAATGAATGCCATGGATCTTACTCAGTGGCGTTTCTACAGGGAGGGCAAAGCTCTAAGTCTTGCAAGAAGCCTTACCTTGCAGTGGAAATCACTCCTTTCCTGCACCGTTTTAGCCAATCCTCACAGGGAATAGCAACATCTTGGCGTTGCTTACTGGCTACAGCAGCAAGGGAGAGGAGGGATTTACATGACAGGGTAAGGCTCCTTCCAAAACTTAGAGCTTTGCCCTCCCTGTAGAAACACCTCTGATCTTACTTTTGAGGAAACATGCTCAGGATCACACTGTTAGTTCAGTAAGATAAACACACTGTGCTAAACCGGTCAATCTACTATTGCAAATTGATGTTGCAGTCATAAACAATTTTGCAAAGGAAGAGGCTTCCTTGAATACAGTGGGCCATGCTTGTGCATCAGCAAACTTAGGATTCTGTTGCAAATTTAGAAAATGAGCATTAGAAACAGATTTTTCACATTTACATGCCACCCTCCCTCCAAGAAGCTTGGAGTGATGTACACGGCTCTTCCTTCTTTTGGCCTTCCCACAACCCTTTCATGGAGTTTAAGCTGAGAGATAGTGATTGGCTCAAGATCATCCAGTAAACAGCATGGCTGTGTGAAACTATGAACTCAGGTCTTCTTGGTCCAGGGTCAACACTATAACCACTACACTACACTGCCGTACATTTTTTTATATATCACAAATCGGCGTGACCATTTTAATTAACTGAATTATTTTTTTCCTTTTCAGGAATCGGGAGGGTTTAGTGAGAAGCTGTTCTTGAAACAAAGAATGAATTTGCTGTCTCAGATGTCCACCACCCCGATAGACTGCTTGTTTCAGGTGTGCATTGCATGACTACTACATTATGGCTGCAAATCCTACCTTAGTAGGGTCCTGCTTTTTGGTTGCTCACTGTAGTGGTTTTGCAGAATATTTTGCTGATGAACTTGTTTGCAGTCCAGACCTCTAGGCAGAAATTGCTGTGATGGGGAGACTTAAAAAAGATATATAAGACAAGCCAGAACATACATAATAAGACAAGCCAGAACATACATTCAAGTAAGCCTAAAATGTTTGCAGCTACGGGATTTTGTTGTGTTAAATAATTCCGTAATCTAACATTATACAACGGAAAAATAGAGCATGTCAGTTACCTTAGTGCCTTTGCATTGATTGGCCCAGAACACTGGAAGGTGGGAGCAAGTTGGGAGGATACACTGATTGGCTGCGTCCCTTCCTGAGGACCTTGTGCCATGTTATCCTCTTTGACCAGACTGCTGAGGGGCTGTATGTGGGGCTGTATGTGGGGCTGTATGTGGGGCTGTTTGTGAACTCTCTTTGGAAACTTGGCTTGGTTCAGAATTTTTCACCCTGCTTAGCGGTAGGCGTTAAACCGGATTAGGATTGCATTACTAGAAAAGTTGCCACTGAATACTTGCTCAGATGGCTTGGTGTTGGAATTCCTGAGGAAGCATCTCTTCCGAGCTGAAGCTCACCAGTCACCCAGATCTGGTGCTAAGTCTCTGTTGCGGGCACCACTTCTGTTGAAGGTTTTCCCCTCCTGCTGATAGAAGATTTCCAGTTGTGGTTCAGCGTCTACGGAATTTACAATTTGCATGGTTGGAGAACTTGGCCCACTTCGGCATGCTGCTAAAATGTTTTTATTTAGAGAAGCATTTTAATTTTTAATGGGATTGGAGTTCATTGGAGTTGTGTGTTTCACTTTTGCCTGCCTGTAGGGGGGCAGGAAAGCTGCTGATTCAGTTTATTGTTATGATTCTATTTCTGTATCACACTTCATAGCTGTTTTTCTTTTTTAATTGTTCTCTGCACAAGAATAAAAAATGAATTCTAAATTATCCAAGTACATTCTGAAAGCTCCTTAATATGGATGTGCTAGTGGTTCATCTCACCCACGTGCACGCGCGTGTGCACACGCACGCACACACACACACACACACACAAAAACCAACTTTTTTTTGGAGCATAGCAGATTGCAGTGAAGGAAGACATCTTATTTTGTATTTTAATACAAAAAAAGAATTTCAAAAAGAGATTTCAAATCTTGAATCATAATCAAAAATGGCATTATGTAGAAGAAAAATGCTGAGGATCGGGTTGTCAGTATAATTTGTAATTTTTAAAATTAAGTTATATAATTCTGACATTTCTTTAGCAATTTTGGAAAGTTTTTTTTGACCTTTAAAACCCTTGATCCAGCTAAGGAGATTGGTGCGCCTATCACTCGCTCGCCTATCACTCGCTGGCTCAGGAACTGCCAGCAGAAGTCTGATGCACACTGAAATGAACGTCAGAACATAGATGCCATCTGTGCATGTTCGTGTTCTGGCACAGTTGGATATTTGTGAACCCCTTTTTTAAGCCAAATCAGAGCTGACTATGATAGAGTGCCTAGGTGTGCCTGAAGGGTGTGTGCTTCAGTATTTTTCCACGTTTGTAAGCAGACACATTAGCTTGATTTAGCATGTTAATTCTCTTTCACAACCTGCTTTACTGTTTGCATTTAAGTGGATTGTAGTCGGCCTGCGCACGCAGTAAACAAGTGCCTGGGAGGCTCAACCAGCTGCAGCTTCTAGCCGCATGTTAGCTGTCTTGGCACATGACTTCTTCAAAGGTCGCCGCAGGGCTGGCCCATTCATGAGGTCAGTTTAGGCATTTGCTTTGGGCAGCAGGTTGGCAGCAGACTCTGACCTCTGTCCACCCACTTGTCTCCACTGCAGAGGCAGATCTACAGGGAGGGCAAAGCTCTAAGTGTTGCAAGAAGCCTTACCCTGTCATGTAAATCCCTCCTCTCTCTTGCTGCTGTAGCCAGTAAGCAACGCCAAGATGTTGCTTTTCCCTGTGAGGATTGGCTAAAACGGTGCAGGAGAGGAGTGATTTCCACTGCAAGGTAAGGCTTCTTGCAAAACTTAGAGCTTTGCCCTCCCTTAGATCTGCCTCTGCTCCACTGTAATTGCCAGTTCCTGGATTGGGCAACGCAGATGAGGAAGTGTGGAGTAGAGCAATACACATTTCCTTTTCTACTCCACCTTCTTTTCCAATCTAGGGAGCAGGAGGTCGGCCCCTTTGTCACCAAGTAAGGGGAGGGAAGCATTTGACATCTGATTCCATGTGTACATCAGCCCTGAGCCATTCTCTCATTATTCTGTTCTCAACCACCTGTTTGTTCTGGGATCGCTCACCAGCACCCAGCTAACTTTTTTGGCTTTTCTTTGCAGCTCATTGCTTCTGGCGATCAGGAAGAAGTAGAACGCTTGTTAAGCCAAGGGGACAGCGATAAGGACACTGTGCAAAAAATGTGCCATCCCCTCTGTTTTTGCGAGAAATGCGAGAAGCTGGTTTCTGGGTAAGGATGGTGTCTGCGGAGGTGTTCAGAATTTTTCAGTACAGGATTCAGGTGTATCAGTTCCCAGCAAGTTCTTGCAATGTGGATAAAGCTCTCTTGTGTCAGATCCATACCATTCAACGACTGGCAGCTCCTGATTTTTGGATATAGTCTTTCCCAATTCTTGAAGATGCCAAGTATTGAGCCAGGGGTTTTCTGAATTCAAAATTTCCCTTTGAGCTATGACCCTATCTTTGGTGCAGAGACTGATACGAAGCCCAAAGGTCAGAGAGATCCTTCTTGTTCAGACCAAAAAACTCACCTGGTGAACCTTTGCAGACACTCTGAACTGAGGGTTACCTTGTTCGTAGGTCTGTCTCTTACCCGATCAGCACTATGCTGATGCTGAGTTGTAAAATGCATGCTTCATTTTGCTGGGATCCCATTAACTAATAATGATTTCTTTATTTTAAGGAAGCTGAATGATCCTTCCATTGTCACGCCATTTTCTAGAGATGACCGGGGATTCACACCACTTCATGTAGCTGCAATCTGTGGTAAGCACTGCAGCCTTTTGCTGGAATTGCCTTCAGATTTTCTCTCTCACGAATGCTTGTGGATGTGGCCAGTGGCGTTATTCACCCGGTACGCTGGGCGGGACTTACCTTTGAGTGGCAGTCCGCCCGTTGCGTCACGCCGCGTTCCGCCGCTTGCCCGCCCGCCCCAGCGGGCGGGGAAGTGGCAGAACGCGGC
>JAJKFI010000011.1:6129050-6170415 GCA_029204185.1 Lerista edwardsae | reverse complement strand
GGACTGCCACTCAAAGGTAAGTCCCGCCCAGCGTACCGGGTGAATAACGCCACTGGATGTGGCCGGTTCTCCGCCCTGGGGCCAGGTCCATAAATCGCTGCCCCCGGCACTACCTCCCTGCCCCCTGTACTGCTCCCCACACACCCCCAGTGCCCACAAATGCTCCATTTTTGAGTGATACAGCACAGGGGCTAAACGCTGCTCATCCCCAGCAGCACCACCGTGCCGCCCCTCTCCCCTACACTGGCGCTATACCTGAGGCATTTCCCCCCCCCCAGAATATAGGTAGGACCGCCACTGCTTGGGAAACTCATGTCTGCTGAGGAATCAGAGGATTCATCTGGCTTAGAGCAGTGGTTCTCAAAGCATTTGGCACCAGGACCCACTTTTTAGAATGACAATCTGTCCGGGACCCACCAGAAACGATGTCATGGCTGGAAGTGCCGTCATTGTGATGCCAGAGCCTGCTGATTTCCTGAGAATGCAGCAATCAATTGAGTTATTTCTCAATCATTTTCCGATCGTCAAATGAATCAGGAAGAAAAAAGCCTATTTGCAACCTTGACACAAGCAAAACAACCACACAGCCAACCCCCTTTCCAGCATCCCCGATGCGGATGGAAAGAAGATGGGAATAGATCGGAAGTGTGGAGGATAAGAGAGTGATGGCATAGAGCAGCGGTCTCCGAACTGCAGACACTGTGTGCCGGGAAAGGCTTCCTCATTGTGAGCAGCACAGATGATTCCAGTCTAGGCATTTGCGTCTATGCCCAGTGTCCTGCTGCACAATCTTCTGGGATGTGACTAGACACTCAGGACAGGGAAGGCTTTCCCTGGATCCTGGATCTTGCCCACAGGTCATAGTTTGGAAGCTCCTGGGATAGTCAGAGGCTCCTTTCCCTTCTTCCTTCTCAAATCCAGGAAGCAGGAGGAGGAGAGGGGTGGGTGTCAAGTGACCCCAGCAATCAGTCACCTGATAACCTCTAGAGTTGACTTTATGGGTGGATCAATTCCTGAGGAGCTGGTGGGTAGATGGCCATGCTTTTTTGGCCTATCGAATGGATCAACTTGGTCACCTTTTGCCTCTGTCATCTCCTTGTCATTGTGATCCTGTCCTTTGTGACTTGAGAACCTCTTCTGAAATCCTGCCTTAATCCTTTCTGTACCAAAGAACATGTGGCTGTGGCATCTTCCCTCTAGCCCTCAGCCCTCACTGAGAGCTGGCCTGAGATTTGGATGCCAGTTACTTGTTTAGCTGGGACAAGCAACGTTGCTTGTCCCAGCTCCTGCCAACCTAGCCGTTCAAAAGCACCTCAATGCAAGTAGATAAATAGGGACCACTTCGGTGGGAAGGTAACAGTGTTCGTGCGCTACGGTGTATAGTCATGCTGGCCACATGATCACGGAAGCTTGTCGTCGGACAAAATGCCGGCTCTATAGGCTTTGATACGGAGATGAGCACCGCCCCCTAAGGTCGGTCACGACTAGACCATCCGGTCGTGGGGAAACCTTTACCTACCTTTTTACTTATTTAGGGTTCCATGATTAGTGTTTCCTTACAAGTTCCCACGATCCAAGCGCCCTTCCATGTACCAGCAATTTGAGGTCCTGTTCCTTTCTTCTTTGGCTCCCTCCAGAGGCAAGTTCAGTTAATTTGTTGTGGCTAGGAATTCCTTCATTGAGCTGGGATCTGGAATAATCTCTGCAAATGGCTAATAAAAGCATCTTCACCGCTTGTGCAAGAGGGAAGGAGCGGATTGTTAATTTCACAGTTTGACTTGGAACAGGAAACTCCCTCTCTTTCCCCTGACATGCTGACACTTTCATTTTAACAAGCTCACGGTTTTTTCCACAGGGCAAGCGCCGCTAATTGACTTGTTAGTCTCCAAAGGCGCCGTTGTCAACGCTACGGATTATCATGGATCAACGCCGCTTCACCTTGCCTGTCAGAAAGGATATCAGAATGTTACTGTAAGCGCTGGGGAGGGTGAATGAGGGCGTCAGTGTGAGCTTCAGTACAATAATTAAATGAAAACATTTTATGCACCCTTCTGTCCAACCGCTGTTGCTGGTTGGCAGCAAAATCTTCTTCTGCCCTAGCCTAGTCTTCTGCTGTTGGGAGGGGTGTCACAATTTTTAAATAGGATTGAAGGCTGCAGAAATAAATCTGTCTAGAGCACCTTTGTTTGTTTTCATTCACTGTGGGTGTAATCCTAACCCACTTTCCAGCCGGCAGTGCAGCTCCGAGGTAAGGGAACAAACATCCCCTTACCTTGAGGAGGCCCCCGTGACTGTTACTCCACTGCAGGATGCAGAGCAGGCCCCATTGCCACAGCTATGACAGTGCTGGAAAGTTGGTTAAGATTGTGCCCAGCGTACTGGCAAATGCCCTCAAGCCAATTCACAGCTTAAAATAACAGCCCGCAATTTTATAGCAGCAATACAGAAAAGGAACAGGGAGGGAAAAGGAAAAACAAGCAAATTCGGGTGTTGTGACTGCTGTAGGGAGAATGTTGGGAGAGGAGAAAATGCAAATCAGATCATCGAATCAGAAGTGATAACGCGGTGGTTTTTCAAACCGTGAGCCTCGCAGAAAACCTGCCGCCTTTGTCTAGAATTGTAGCCTAATGGCAAGCCATGGCCAATGGCCGAGTAGCTCAAAGAAGCTGCCAGTCAAAAACGTTTCGGAACCACTGTAATGTAGTACTCGAGTGCCACTTATTAATAGAAGGCGAGTTGGACTTAGACGAGAGAGTACTGGGTTTGGATCCTCTGCTCGAATATGAAGCTGACTGGTTGGCCCTGTGCAAGTCATTACCTATTTGGGGAAACCTACCTTCTAGGATTGTTGTGAGGTGAATCACTAGAGGTGAAAAATCAAATGAGGACAACTGTTTGCCAGACACATGTAGTGCATTTCAAGCATTCAAATAGCTTCACATCCCTTATCTGAACTGCAGGTGTGCCCCAGTATCCGCTCATTTGGTATCTACAGATACCATGGATACATGGGGCGCTTGTTAAAAAGATAAAGGGAAAGGTTTCCCCAACCACCGAATGGTCTAGTCGTGACCAACTGTAGGGGGCGGTGCTCATCTCCGTTTGTAAGCCAAAGAGTTGGCGTTTGTCAGGTCATGTGGCCGGCATGACTATACGCCAAGGCACACGGAATGCCGTTACCTTCCCACCGAAGTGGTACCTATTTATCTACTTGCATTTTTACGAGCTTTCGAACTGCTAGGTTGGCAGGAGCTGGGACAAGCAACAGGAGCTCACTCCGTCGCGCGGTCCTGAACTGCCAATCTTCTGGTCAGCAAGTTCAGCAACAGCGGTTTAACCCGCAGCACCACCACATCCCACACATTAAAAAGATAGGGGAACATTAAACCAATACCATTTTTTTGCCTTGTTGCAGCAAAACCACTGATGTTCCCCTATCTTTAAAAAGGTGTCCGCAGTATCCACAGTTTCAGGTATACATGGGGGTGGGGGTGTGTGGGTCCGGAATGGAACCCCAGCAGATACAGGAGCATGCCTGCATTTTATATGCCTACACCAGTGCCTGGTGTTATGTAATGAAGCTCTTTGAAGTACAGGCGTCCTCATTTTCAGAAAGAAAGGAAACCTTCATCACTTGGAGGTTGTGCATTAATTCAGTCTGAGGATGCTTTTTTGTTCCCTCTTGGCAAATCTCCCCAAGAATGACAAATTTTGCTCTTCTCTGTATTGTTTTGCACTGCCAGATTTAGTGGGTGATATAATTTCCGGGCTGTGACTCTGAACTGGTTTTAAATAGTGCATGGCAAGAAGCTTTTATATGGGTCAGGAACTGGGTCAAAACAGTGAGAAAAAGCCAATGGAAAGCATTATGACTTGGCAGCCTTCAAGCAGAAGAGAAGAGAGGCACATTAGTGACTCACTCATTCAGACACGTAAGAGAATCCCAGTGTCATGATCCCAGGTGTGTGCTTTCTCCCCTCCTTAGGAAAAATGTGGGCTTGTGTTTCCTTTTTCAGCTGCTGTTGCTGCACTACAAGGCAAATGCTGAAGTTCAAGACAATAATGGCAACACAGCACTGCATTTAGCTTGCACTTTTGGCCAAGAGGATGTAAGTAATTTGTCTGTAACAGCTCCAAACACCGTCTGACACTTGTAAAATCGTGTTCAGAATTCTGAAACCTCCACTTTTATATTTTCTTTTTCAGAAAGACATCCCTATGTCTTTAGCCTTTTTTTAAGGACTAGAAATCTTTCATGCTGGGAAAGATGGAAGGCAAAAGGAGAAGGGGGCGGCAGAGGATGAGATGGTTAGACAGTGTCACCGAAGTGATGAACATGAAATTGGGCAAACTCTGGAAGCTAGTGGAGGACAGGGAGGCCTGGTGTGCTGTGGTCCAGGGGGTCGCGAAGAGTCGGACATGACTTAGTGACCGAACAACACTGAGATGGTTTATTGAGATGGTATTGATGCAGGGATAGTTCATAAGGAAAAAGGACATCTTTTCCCTTTCCACCAGAACTATCCTATTTCTCTCTGCTACACACTTTGCCAATAAAATGTTCAGGATCAGGGCTGGCAGCCAGTCCCAAACCTGGTCCCGGTGGCATTCTGTATCACACTGGGGGAATCGCACTGTGAGTGCAAACCTACCTTATGCCGGCCTAGTAAGACTGACATAGCAGGGCCATATCCCAAGGCTCATTTGGAGGCGGCAGCAGCAGCGTGCAGGACAAGGGGCACTTTTCCCCTTGCACCTGCGTAACCAGGGGCGAATCTATTTGAAAGGGCGCCCATGGCGCCCAATGAAAATGTGCCCCTAGGGGCACGCAACGTCATGACATCACATCGTGATGTCATGACATAGCGCCCCGCCCCTTCTAAGAGGCGCGTTCTGTTCGCTGCCGCCGGCCCTTTCAGGGTTGGCCTTAAAGGGCCAGCGGCTGCGAACAGAACGCGGCGCCCCGGCCGCGTTCTTTCTGTTCGCTTGTGCCGGCCTTAAAGGGCCGGCAGGAGCAAACAGAATGCGGTGCCGCCCAGCGCCCCGCCCCCCTTGAGAAGCGGGAGGGGGTGCCAGCTGGCAGCGCGTTCTCCTCGCTCCGGCTGGCTCTTTAAGGCCAGCCGGAGCGAGGAGAATGCGGCGCAGGGAGCGGGCGGGCCGTGGGCGCCATTTTGGGGGGTGGGCGCCATGTGAACGGTGCCCCCTGCAAGATGGCGCCCATGGTTCGTGCCACCCCTGTGCGTAACCCCCAGTCACCCCTATGGGCCTGCTCGGATCTGTGCCGGCAAAACAGCAGGCGCAGAGGAACATGCATGGGAGCGACCCGAATTGGGGCCGCCATGGCCGGGAACCGGCGTTAGGCTATGGCACTACGGCCGTCCTGCATCACAACCGAGTCATAACCGCCATCTCCACCCGCTGCGCCGCCCAGTTACGTCCCCGGAACACCTCTGGAATGCCCTCGTGGAGGCCCTGTGCCGACCAAGCGACGCTGGCGCTCAAGTGGCGCATGGTCAGCACTGCCGACGGTCGTGCCAGTGCCCGAATGCTGGAGCTGCCACTTGCGCCGACCGAGCACCATAGTGCCAATGTGGATGTGCTTTACGGCACGTTTGCGACAGCGTTTGGCCGGCACAAGAGCGCAGCGCCGGCACTAAGGGGGGTATAGGGTTGCGCTGTGTGTATCACACTGGCCTAGGGAGGGGGGTTGGCTGTGGATGCAGCTGTTTGGCCGCATCCAAGGCCTTGTCCCCAGGCCACACTTGCCTAATTCGGGCCGCGCTGCTTCTTCAGCTCTGTGCCCGTGATTTCGTGGGCGCAGATCCAAGGAACCCATAAGGGAGGCTGGCTCCTCCCCTGGTGCAAGGACATGAACGTGCCCTTCTGCCGGGGAGGCTCCAGTGGTCTCCCAAGCTGCATTGGATGCCTTGCAGGTCTGCCAGGCTGCCTTCTCCAGCGTAGTTTAGGGTTAGGCTCAGTGATGTCATTCAGGGGGAACGGACCAGAACGGGCGTTACGGATCCTATCGGGCTCCATGGCTGCTTCCTGGTTTTTTTTGTTTGTTTTTTCCAACATTTGAATTTGAACTCAAAAGTGAGTTCCTAAATCATTTGAATGACACCACTGATTAGGCTGCCCGCTAGGAAGATCATGGCAGAAGGCAGCTGATGTATTCACAAGGCTAGTTCCTTTGCTTTGTGATTTGGGTTTTAATCTCTATTATAGCCTTGTTTTGTTTTGTCTTTAAACTTTCTAGTGTGTCAAGGCTTTAGTCTATTACGACGTCCATTCTTGTAAATTAGATATTGGTAACGAAAAAGGAGACACTCCCCTTCACATTGCTGCCCGTTGGGGGTATCAAGGGATCATGGAAGTGTTGCTGCAGAATGGCGCCAACCCCGGCATCCCGAACCGAATGAAGGAGACGGCAGCGCAGTGCGCGTTAAATTCGACGGTACGTTTTGACAGGTCTGTCCTGAGGAGGTTTTTCACAGTGAACCTCCTCTGTGATTGTTTTTAAATAGGAGATCAGTTGCAGAGAGGATTTATAGACAGGATTGTAAAAATAGTTTTCAATTTGCTTTTGATTGAGGTAAGTCAGAATTTTACTTGGGAGGTCCTTCCAAATTGTATTGCAGTCTGTAGTCTTTTTAAATTTTCTCCTTGGGGGTTTTATGCAATCAGTTTGTGGCTTTTAACGGGTGCTTAATTGCAAAGAGGGACCCTTAAAAATCATTTTAACTTGGCTTTTGACGGAGGAAGGCCATGGTTTTGCATCTGAAGCACACAGGATAGGCCAAATGAGTGGATATAGATTGCCTGCACTTAATCTACTCTTTTATGTAACCCCCTTTTGTGAAGGTCCTGCTTGTTTTCTGATCAGCAAATTTCTTTGGAGCCTTGGGCCTTCATGAATATTTTATCTTTCTGCAGATTTTATCTCTAATGGAGCTGAACTACCTAACTTTTGAAAGAGGGAAGAGTGCTTCTCAGGTAACTGAGCCCGTGAGTTGCATGCTAACCCTAGCATAAATGATATGGTCGGCCACTGTGATAATTCCAACTGTCTCCTTTTTGCTTTCTTTGTTGCTGCTTTCAGTCAAGAGCCAGATCTCCTCAGACTTGTGAGGATACCATCAGCCAAGCATCCTCGGTCCCCAGTTTATCTTCAGCACCAGCCACCACGAGACAAGAAAAGGCTGTGAATTATAAAGAGGTAACATGAAGGAACATTGGATCAGAAGCCCTACAGTAGAAATCCCAAGGGTGTTTTCCTGATCATCCTTATGGTTCCCTCCCCCTCAACTTGATGGGAGCTCAGTTGGCAGTAAAGCAAGACTAAAATCAGTTCTGATGGTAGAGCAAAAGAGAGGCCCAAGAAAACACCTTTGCGGTATCATTCATCTTACTTCCTGTAGTTCCCTGTAGCCTTTGGCTCAATCTCCTTGCTTCCAATCTTTGCCATACATACGAGTAAATGGAATAATTGCTTATTTCCCCTTATTTCCCTTCCTTTTCGTTTGTCTCCCTTGAGTTGATTTTTGAATTGTGAGCTCTTTGGGGCAGGGAACTGTCCCCATTCTTTCCAGGACACCGTTTATGTGGGTAACTTTATACCATGGGTCTGCAAACCCCAGGCTGCAGCCCAGATCCAAAGTTTGGGCAAACCCCACCCCTGTGTGAGGGGTTCTGTGCAAACACCGCTACAGTTTGTAGCCAATCGGTTGGCAGGGACACTCTGGCCTTTTGCTCTGTGTCTGCCATCCTGCTGCACATAGACGCAAATGCCTGGGGCTTCCCTGCCAGCTGATTGGCTGCAACATGGAATGGTGCTTGCACAGGATGGTAAGCATTTCTCAGGATGAGGAAGGGATTTCTGAGACGCAGTGCTGTCCGGTTTGGAGATGGCTGCTTTATAGAAATGTCTAGTGAGTTCATGGCAAGGGTTTGGACTGGGGATTTTCCAAGCCCCTGGTCAGTCTCATAGCCACTATGTTGGCCTCCCATCCTTATTGCAGCTGTTTCAGGTCCTGTGTTTAAATTTTGCATTTCTAAATTATCTGCAGTAACTTGTCTTAGTGGATCCCAGCCAAGCACACCTGTTGCCCAAATAGAAAACAGTGCCGGTGAAGAGTCATTTAAGAGCAGATTGAGAACTGTTTTCTCTCCCCCCCCGCCCCGTCCTTAAGGGGGCAAATGGGTCACCGTCCAGAGGCTGATTCTGTAGTTCAGGTCAGGAGAAAAGATTATAGACGGCTTAGACTTTTCAGCTTTTGAAGCTCAAGGTCTTGTTGTTTAATCCACCTTTAGTTCACTACCATTTGTTGTAATTCCCATGTGTTTGCTGCAGTTGCTTCTCATTTTGTACGGGGGTGGGGTGGGGTGGGGTGGGTGGGGTGGCGGGGGGGGCACGGGGAGGTCTGATTCTGACAAGCTAACAAACGAGCCATTGAAAAACAAGCTAGGCTGGGCTGAAGAGGGACAGATGCTCTGCTCTTCTATGTATAATTGACTCAATCCTAACAACTTTCCACACTGACATAGCTGTGCCAATGGGGCATGTTCTGCATTCTGCAGTGGAGCAGTAGTCACAGAGGCCTCCTCAAGGTAAGGGAATGTTTGTTCCCTTACCTCAGAGATCCATTGCCCTTGCCACAGTGCTGAAACATTGGTTAGGACAGTGTCCTTTAATTCTTTGCTTAGTTAACCAGGATGCCTGCTTTCCACAAGGAGATTTTTGATATGAAGGAATGTGATCCACTGCACATGGTCTAGTTTGAAACAATAGATTTTCAGAGAGCGTATTATAGTTGGGCTATGCTGTTTAGTTCCATTTCTGAGCCTCCTGTCCTTCAGAAGCTCACAGAGTTACCATGCAAGGCTATCCGGTGTAATGAGTTAGGCGGATTGGCCCAAGCTCACCAGGTGACCTTCATGGCTTAGCGGGTTTGGAACCCAGCTCTCCCCATTCCTCTTTCAACATTCTAACAGCCGCACCATACTGCAATTAAAATTGCTTTTTTTTTCTGGCTTCATTTGCTGCGTAGGTGGAACGACTCTTACGCGCAGTTGCAGATGGAGATCTTGAAATGGTAAGAGAGTTTGTCGTCTGTCTTGCTGTGTTGTGGCTTTGTGGGTGCTGACACAGTGCCAGGCTGCTGCTTGTTGTGTCAGCACAGCTAGGAAAGGGATTGCTCCCAGTGTACAATACGGATCATAATATGCAGCTATTGAAAGTGGTCATGATAGGTATGTACTTGCATTCCGGGAAGAGATTTGAAGGGCAGGCAGCTGTCCTGTGTCCTCTAGTTGAAGGGCTCCTAGCAGTCCAATGCTTCACTTAAGAGCTTGCTTCTGGCTTGTGATATATTCTTCTTTCCTTTGAATTTCTGCTATGCCATGGGATGCTCATTCCGTTCAAAACAGTCTTATTTTTTAAATAGTCTGGATCCTCTTGCACTGCTGTATGATCATTTGACATCATCTGGAATCATTATTTATTTAAGGTATTTTATACCACCTTTACCCCTGGGACGTGGTGGCGCAGCGGGTTAAACTGCTGCTGCTGGGCTTTCCAACCGGAAGGTTGGGAGTTCAAGACTGTGCAACCGAGTGAGCTCCCGTTGCTTGTCCCAGCTCCTGCCAACCTAGCAGTTTGAAAGCACCTAAATGCAAGTAGATAAATAGGGACTACTTCAGTGGGAAGGTAACAGCGTTCCGTGCACTACGGCATAGAGTCATGCCAGCCACATGACCACGGAAGCTTGTCCTTGGACAAAACGCCAGCTCTACAGGCTTTGAAACGGGGATGAGCACCGCCCCCTACAGTCGGTCACGACTAGACCATTCGGTCATGGGGAAATCTTTACCTTTTTATACCACCTTTCTCAAGATTTCTCAAGACACAAGGCGGTTTACCTTGGCAGGCTGTTCATATATCCCATTTTTTTTTCCAAATGGGATTTTTACAACTATTGTTCATCACAGAACCCTCAATTTCTCCAGATGTTTCCCTTTCAATGTGTGGTCACGATCCTGGCTGCACTCGCACACCTTCCGAGCCTTCACAGGCAGCTGCAGATCAAATCTTGGTCGGTTCTCAAGGTTTTATTTGTTTCTAGTCAAATTCCTCTGCACTCCACACATTCCTCCACAAGCTCCATCAGTGACTTCTGGTCTCTCATCCAAGGCTGATCCAAGGCTGATCATGCTTAGCATCTTTAAGCAGGGCAACAGCTTATCCTCCAGGCATACCTCCTGCCCATCCCAAGGCCATCTCTTCCTCCTAGATCTTAAATGGCCCGTGCTAGAGAAGGGTAAAACTTTTCCAGTACCCTCTTCTTCCTCCACTGTGCATTACAATTACACAAACAGTGCTGCAGCACCTTGTTGCGCATTGCCTAGCGTTTTAACTACTGACAACATTTGCCGGCTGATTGGCATGTTTAGGAAAAGACTTTTTCTTTCTTCTTATGTTCATAAAAGGTAACGGTAAAGGTTTCCCCACGACCGAATGGTCTAGTCGTGACCAACTGTAGGGGGCAGTGCTCATCTCCATTTCAAAGCCTGTAGAGCCGGCGTTTTTCTCCGAGGACAAGCTTCCGTGGTCATGTGGTCGGCATGACTCTACGCTCTAGTGCACAGAACGCCGTTCCCTTCCCACCGAAGTGGTCCCTATTTATCTACTTGCATTTAGGTGCTTTCGAACTGCTAGGTTGGCAGGAGCTGGGACAAGCAACGGGAGCTCGCTCCGTCACGCAGTCTCGAACTCCCAACTTTGCGGTCAAAAGCCCAGCAACAGCGGATTAACTTGCTGCGCCACCAAGTCCCTATCTTATGTTCATACATGGGTGCAAACTTTTTGCAAGAGAAGCAACCCTGAGATGAAAGCAGGACTTCTGTTTTTGGTTTGTTGTAGCTTGTAGTTGCAGTAACAGCTCCGAGCAAAACCTTACAGCAGGTTTAATACCATCAACATAATTTTTTGTTAAAGGACTTGTAGAAAAGAAAAGCAGTTGGGGGGTGTTTTGATGGTTAAACATCTCGCTTTCCATAAAGTGCTGACGTGGCTATAATTTGTTTCCATCCTATAATTTGCATTACTTACTGTCTCCTTTGAATACTGGGAACTGCCATAGAAATTTTATTCTTTGTAATCCTTTCAAAATGCAGCAGTTGACAGTAAGGCAAATTATACCATTGTATGTTCATAGTTTGTAGGCTTTTCCATTTTCTTTTTATAAAAAAAAAAACCACAGTGACTCAAGTTCCATGGTTCAAGAAGCTCACTATGGTTTGGTTTGACATGTTTACATTGATACATCATACGCTGCGGTTGGTTGGCAAACCGTAGTTGTAAAGTGGGTGTGCAGCCCGTGGCTTGTGATAACCATGGTTTGGCACAATGTCCGAATTGACAAAACCATAGTTACAGCTGTAGCTGCACCTCCAGAGATGGCTGTACCTTGACATGGAACCCCTACGCACATGGCACACTGACGTAGCCCAATAGCTCTAAATTATGGTTTGCTTGTTCCAAACAATAGTTGGTGCAAACCGTAGTTTGGTGTGATGATTGAGTGATAACAGGAAAATGATTATCTTCTTTTTAAAGCTGATTGTGTGGCCCCTCCTGACAGCGAGAAAAATGTCTACTTGAGTGTGAATCAAAGTGTCTCTCTTGTGAATGAAAGGCTCTGTGAAACCAGCTTCTGCTTGATTGAGAACTCTCCTGTTTTGTTTTTTCCCCTGAATTATTACTTGTCTGAAATGTAAAGGGGTTGCAAAGTGACATGCATTAATTGACGAGATCAGATTACGACAGCTTGGCGGGATGCTTAATGTGTGTGTCTATTTTCAAGTGCATTTAACCTTTCAGCCCAGATCCTCAGTTAATCCGTAGTAATTGGAAACAGATATGTTTGAGATAGCACACAGCCTTCAAAAACTGCAGGGCGAATTTGAGCCTTACCAAAGTTTAGCCATGCTGAGTTGATATCTGGTCCACCAGGTATCCATTTAAAATGAGGAGCTTGTTGAGAAACCATCCTTGTTTACCTGTCGCTGGGATGCTTCATCATCCTTGGTCATGTCATATGTTATAGTTATAACCAGTGCATCATAAACCAGTTCCAACACATCTTATTCCTCCGCCTAACCAAACACCCTCATAATAGGGGCAAATCCTGTGTCTTGCAGTCCTCCAAGTGAATATCACACAGAGCATGCAAATGCACTCATTCCATCCATCTTGCCCCCTGGTTGTCTCTCTTAGTGGAGGCTGGATTGCCCAGAATTGAGGTTCTGAGCCACGGTATGGGGAAAAGAGTGCTGTGGTGGTGAGGACTAAGCCTTACTCTTTCTCAGTGCACAAAAGGCACATTGCAAACGTTCATCCATCTTAAGCCAAGCACATGCACATATTTGTTACTATGTTGTATTGAACAATTGAAAGGGTATATTTGGTATACGTTATGTTGACGTCTGCTCTAACAGATTTACAGTAAATCTTTAATCTTTTTGAGAGCTCAATCTTAACCTGGAGTTAGGCCAGGACGGTTAAGCCAGCAAAGTTTGGCCAGCACAAGGGACACTGTAAAGTATGTTTGGACCACTCTCGGAGTCAGAGAGGCCAGCACACAGACATGTGCCATCCTCCCTGACTCCAAGAGTGGTCCAAACATGCTTTACGGTGTCCCTTGTGCTGGCCAAACTTCGCTGGACTAATTGTGCTGGCCTAACTCCAGGTTAGGATTGCACTCTGAGTGTAGTCTCTCTCTCTCCATCCCAGTCCATTCTTTAAAGGCAAGTGTTCCTTTCTCTGCATAGCACTATCCCGAACTAGATAGAGCAGCAGTTCTCAGACTTCCCTCCACTGCAACCCACCTACCCTGTGGTTGGGGAAAGTTGGAGAACCCCTCTTCAAGAAGGAGGTGGGGGAGCGGTCCACTTCCTCTGGTGCCAGGCATCTAGAAGCAACCAGGAGTCACTTTCACTGACCCAGAAGTGACTTTCTGACTCCTTCTGGAGTCCTGCGGCGGCCTCCAATTGCGTCCAGAGGGAACCAAATTGGAGCCAACCAGATGCAAGAGCAAATGAGAGGGCCCTACCCAGAACCCACCAGACACAACCAAGTGGGTCATGACCTACAGTGAGAAACCCTGAGCTAAAGATTCCTTATCAAGGAGCGGTTTCATTTTGCATTACCTACTTTTTTTTTTTGGAAGAGGCAAGTTCCTGTATCCCACCCCAGGAAATATTTATTACATTTCCCATGTAGCTCCCCTGGTAGCACCTGGTAGCGCTTGTGCCATGCTGTTGTCTGGATAATCTGTTGATCTCTGGGCAAGGTCCCTGAGCAGAAGGGCTGTGGGTTAGTAAGTGGAGTAACTTGAAGTTAAACAAGTAGTTCCTTCAACTTCTTTCATCCGATGTATGAAGAGCTAAAATTCTATGCAGGCTGAACTGTGCTTCTGCAGCCTGATCCTGGATAAGGAAACCTGTAGCTCTGCTAGAAAAACCATAAATAATCCCTGCATGGTTTTCCTTCTGGGCCACAGTCGGCATTCTCATCCCTTTGACTCAAAACAATGGTATTTAAGCACATTCAGGAAAGCAGGTGGTGATCAAGGAAAGATGTTGGCAGATACTGCCACAAAGCCCTTGGTTTAATCTTCAGCAATCCAAGCTAAAACGATCAGTGGCGGCTTGTGCAGAGGTGAGCATCGAGGTCTCAATTAGGAGCAGGGAAGTCGCTTCCAATTTACTTCACTGCTCCTTGGCAGCCTTGCCTTGACAGCAAGAACATTGAACTTTCCTTTCTCTTTATTTTCTTTTGACTCGTAGGAAACAAAATGCCACAGGGGATACCTTGTTAGGCCTCCTTGCATGTCTTAGTCAATTTGCAAGTCTCAGCAAAAATATTAGAAGGCTGTGGCTTACTTCTCACTGAAGTGGTGAGCTGTAGTCTGTAGGTTGAGGGTTCACATGACGGCTTGCACCTTCATACAGATAGATCGATAGATCGATAGATCGATCGATAGATAGATCCCTGCACTTAGAAAAGTAGCATGTTAGGGAGATGGATTCTAGCATGTTTTTTTCCTGACATGCTACTTATCTGTGTACAGGGATTTCGCAGAGAAGAGGGTACGGTGGAACGGTCAATCATGTTGTCCCATTCTTGTACCCAGTCTTGGTGAGAATTAGGCTCCATGATTCAAACTAGAAAAAAAAATAATTCTTTTTTTTTCCCCACCCAACATTCCCTTGGTAATAGGTCCGTTATCTTTTGGACTGGGTGGAAGATGATCTGGAAGAGCCCGAGGAGGCCAGCAGCGAAGAGAAACTGGAGTTTTGCCACCCCTTGTGCCAGTGTTCCAAATGTGGCCCTGCACAACAGGTTGGTCCTTTTTGTCCCTCCCAGGCTTTCTCCTTGCTCCCAGGAGGCCACACTGATCCACACAGGAGGACACTGATTAGCAGTGTCCAGCTCTTAAACATGGTCTGTCTTTAATAGAGTTTGTGATTTCCTGGGATGAAGCATTAATCAGAGGATTGAACCAGCTGTGCACATTTTGCTATGTAAGGAGAGGGATGGAAAGTTTTGCAGTGGAGGGTAGAATTTAAAGTTCTCAATTACCTTAACCTCTTCAGTAATTTGACCTGGCATTTTATCTCCCTTCAGTGGATATTTATATCTGTGGAGCTGAATGAGATTCTGTTCTTGATTGTCCACCTGTCTCTTTCTCTCATTTAGCATGCAAAGCATTGTTATTACTCACAGTTATAGGTTGGTTGTGTTAGTGTGCAAATCCTCTACAATAGACTGCTGTCAGCATCAAAATTTGTTATTATATGATGGAGGTGGGATCGAACTGAAGACATTCAGCTGGTGTCTCGTAACGGCTTAAGGGACTGACCTGCAAATCAGGACTTCCCTTGTTTGAACCTTGCCTGTTGCCATAAATCCACTTGCTCTCCCACTTGGTCTTGGGCAATCCTCTTCCTCTCAGCCTTGATCTGCAAAGTGGGGATACTTACTTTATAGGATTGTTGTGTTGATGTAATCCTTGCATGCAAAATGCTAAGGCTGCCGGGGGGATCATAATGAGACTTCTCCAGGGTGCCTGGCTACCGGGCATGGGTGAAGACCTCTGGCTAAGGCTTTGGAGTATCATAGCCAGAAAACCAGTACTGGACTGGAGAATCTACTAGTCTAGCTTGGTAGAAGCCAATGCCATATGACCAACAACAGCCATTATAACGCATCTCTGCTTGCTTCCTCTCTGCAAGGTTAATAGTAAGTCAGTTGAGAACACGTGATTGTGTTTGGTATTGTGCATGGTTACTGCTAACTGGGCAAGAGGCACTTTTTCAAGTGGTGTTCCTCTTCTATTTAGCAGGGGGAGAGTAATTGTCCCTCTTCACCCCTGCGCAGTGTCTTTCTAGTGGATGTTGCTGGTGGTCTGCCCCCCCCTTTATTTTAGATTATGAGCCCTTTGGGACAGGGAGCCATTTAACTTTATTATTACTATTTGCCTGTAAACCACTTCGTGAATTTTGTGTTGAAAAGCGGTATATGCTGTAAGTACCTGTTGATTGATTGATTGATTGATTGATTGATTGTTGAATTATGTAGAGAGGCCAGACGTCAGTGAAGAAATGAAACTCCATTATAGATTTCCCTTGGATTTGTTCTTTGTTTGCTCGTAACAGAAACTCTTCAGAGTACTCAGTAACGGCCTTGGAGTGAATGTGACGAACCAAGACGGTTTCACGCCCCTGCATGTGGCTGCCCTACATGGACACGCGGATTTGGTGTCCCTCTTACTGAAACACGGAGCCAACATGGGGCAGAAAAATGCAGACCGTGCAGTTCCGCTTCACCTGGCCTGCCAGAGCGGGCACACCCAGGTAAATGGGGTTCTACCCAGACAGCACCTGGAAGGGATTGAAATGTGGGTAGTGCGACTGAGGCCATCCAGGCAGCCCAGCATTGGCTAGAGAGGAGTTTGGCATCTTAGCGTGTTTGACATTGTGTCTGTTTGATTCACAGGGGAATTAGAAGAAGCAAACATTTAAATATAAGCATTCCAAATTGCTTTATTCCCGCTTTCTTAGCTTTATTATATAGTCATTCTCCATTCAAGGGGCCTTCCTATCTGTGAAGAACTGAAGCTAATGGAAGAACCACTTCCACAACCTTTTTCCTCTCAAAGTAAAAAGCTGGGACGTTTCCTGTCCTCCAGCTCTTTACTCCAGGGATCTACAGTACATTCTGTTAAAGAGATTTGTTTTTTATTTCAACACATTTTGAACACATTTTTCCTGAACTAATACCCCAGGGTGACTTACATATTATAAACTACGTGTATGTTTTTTCCCAAAGGAAAAAAGGAAAGAATCTTTCTAGAATCAAGCCCAGAATTTTCACCTGAGATAGTAACTTAATGTGTGGGGGGAATATCAATGGTATAGAGAAGAAGTAAGGCTTGTGACTCACCCTTTGAACATCAGATGTTTTCAGAGTTTGTCTGTTTGTAGCTGCTAGGTAGCACAACCATACAGCACAAATGAACAGGGGGCAGAAAGAACCAATTCAGTAACACAGACACAGACACACACGCACGCACATGCACACACACACACACGCACACACACACACACAGACACACACACACACACACACACACACACACTCCTCTGGTTACAAAACTGCTCAGGTGCAACTCACAAGCTGCTTATAGCATATGAAGTCAGCAGGCATAGTCTTGGTCATCTCGCTGAGCTTCAGATTCAGTATTTGTATGAAACATGAGAATCTCTGGGGAAATGACAGCCAAATAGCAGATTGCCCAAGCAGTGTGTCCAAAACTGCTATTACTTTCAGAACCACACTTGTTAAGTGAATTTGCCCATGTTTTCATGGTGCCTTTGTGTCAGCAGAAACGCAGCGTTATTTTTGGGTTGCAAATGTTTTCAAGCTGGAATGTCAACACTTCTCTTTTTTCAACAGGTGGTGAAGTGTCTGATGGAGTGCAGTGCTAAACAAAACATAAAGGACATACATGGCAATACACCCTTAATTTATGCTTGCATGAGTGGCCATCAAGAGATAGCAGCCTTCTTGTTACAGGTGAGAGAGCGTCAAATACAGAGCATCAACTTGCATTCTCAGGTTCCTTTAAGACCACAATCCTTACCTGGAGTTAGGCCGGCACAGTTTGGCCAGCACAAGGGACCCCGTAAAGTACGTTTGGACCATTCTCAGAGTCAGAGAGGCCAACATACAGATGTGCGCCATCCTCCCTGACTCCAAGAGTGGTCTAAATTTGCTTTACGGTTTCCCTTGTGCCGGCCAAACTTTGCTGGCATAACTGTGCCAACCTGAATCCTGGTTAGGATTACACTCTCAGTTACAATATTTTCTTATATTGTACAGTTATGGGGAAACTTAGCATTCTTAACAGCACTTCTGCTGGAAATTGATTCACTGTAAGCTAAAATATAGCACTGCAACCTTTTACTTTATTATTTGGTTAAATTAATCTATTAAAACTGTGGTTCTCAAGCTGTGGGTCCGTGGCCCACCAGTGGGTCATGACCCAATTTTTGATGGCAGATGAGAAGGCAGATGAGGCTATATGCATTAAGGATTAAACAGCCTGCTACTTGGTGGGGGAGCTCTGCTGCCCAATCACCATTGTAGCCACAGAGGCTTGAGCAGCTGTTAAAGTGAAACAGGTATTTTTAGGTGGGTCTAGATGCTATAACCAGTCGTGTCATCCTACCGGTATGCTGGGTGGGACATCCGGGTGATCGGGAGCCCGCCCGTCGCATACTGCAGCGTTACGCCGTTTGCGTAACCAGTTACGCCGCTTGCGTACGTTACGCAAACGGCGTAACGCTGCAGTACGCGATGGGCGGGCTGCCGATCACCCGGACGTCCCGCCCAGCGTACCGGTAGGGTGATACCACTGGCTATACCGTTTGAGAACCACTGTATTAAAAAAAATCTTCATAAAGGACTGTAAAAGAATCCCTCCTAATTAAGCATGACAGGGTTATAAAAATGATAATTTTTAATATAGGTATTTATTAAAAATGCAGGAACAGTATTAACTTCCACCATGAAAGAGGCATTCCTCTTTCACAGGAGACTTACAGTGCAATCCTATGCATTGTAAACTTTACCCGGGGCTTATTCTTAGATAAGCAGGTATAGGAATGCAGCCTTGGTGCTGTTTCATGATCCTTTCCATGTAAATTAGTGGAAAGCTTCTAGCTGTGAAGAGTTGCAGTGTGCATTGGGAGCTGCCTTATAGTACTGGAAACACAGTGGATAAAGAAGAGATATCTATGCAGCAGCATATCGGCTCTAGTGGGTCATGAAAAGAGCTTGCGCAAGTCTTGGGCAGGAGTTTGCATGGGCAGAGGAACTCTTGCAGCAAGGGTTGCTTTTCTCATGCAGTGCTCAGAGGCGGATCTACAGGGAGGGCAAAGCTCTAAGTGTTGCAAGGAGCCTTACCCTGTCATGTAAATCCCTCCTCTCCCTTGCTGCTGTAGCCAGTAAGCAACGCCAAGAAGTTGCTTTTCCCTGTGAGGACTGGCTAAAACGGTGCAGGAGAGGAGTGATTTCCACTGCAAGGTAAGGCTTCTTGAAAAACTTAGAGCTTTGCCATCCCTTAGATCTGCCTCTGGCAGTGCTCTTCTGCAAGCAGAAAGCCTGCAGCCAAGCCATTCATTGTCTCCATTCACTGCGGCCACTTTCTTAGCCTTTCTGTTTGTTTCTATCCCCAGTATGGAGCCTCGGTTAATCTTTCCAATAACCAGGGCAATACCTCCCTCCACGAAGCTGTGATTGGAAAGCATGAAGCTTTGGTGGACCTGCTGCTGCAGTATGGCGCATCGGCCCACTTAAGGAACAGCACGCAGCGCACACCTATGTGCTATGCTGAACCGGTAAGGGGCCCAGGTTGACTCCTGGAGTGATGGTAAACCTCCCAGCCAATCACAGTTCTGAGTGGGTGCCCATTTATCTAAGTGTGAGGTAATTGGTTCCACCTTTAGCCTGAAATGATTATACTCGGGGATCTCATGCCACATAAACGTAGTAATTATTCACTTTAGTGCTTTGTGCACAGCTGGAGCTGAATATACCTACAGTATTCGGGAACAGAAATGGCATTAAACGACCAATTTAACTATTCAGTGGTTTACTTAAACAATGAATTGGGAATGTGAATGGGGAATGTTAAATATTTGTACTCTCCCATGTGGCTGTTCTTTTAGTCTTATTAGGAAAAACGGCAAGAGAAGACATTACATTCTAAGGGGTCCCCTGCCCTTATAGTTGTATTAATGGCTCATCTTTCAAGCTACAACAGAAAGTAATCAAATACCTTTGCACTCCCCCGCCCCGTTCCTGTGTATGCTCAGGGCCGGCCTTAAGCCACTGTGGCCTATATCATCACATTGGGCCCCGTGCTTTGGAAGGGGGCCCGCACTGGCATGGCAAGTGGCTTGCTTGCTGCTGCAGCCAGGATCTCTGTGGGTTGTAAGTCATTGGAGTGGCTGCTTAATGGGCCGACCCACATGGCCCATCCTCCCAACGAAATGGACCTCCCGGAAGTTGGCGTCGTCCTCACCTCACCCCCAATTATTTCCGAGTGCCATACTTCATGCATGGCAACCACAAACGCTCTTCTCACCATGGCTGCATGGGTGGGTGGGGGGCTCTGTGGGGAAGGTGGGTGGCTCTACGGGAATGCCCTGCATTGGGCTCCACCGCTCTTGGGGCCGGCCCCAGCGGCGTCATGCAGCCGGAACGCTGGGCGGGAGGAACAGGTGAGCGGCAGCCCGCCTGTTGTGTACTGCTCCGTTTCGCCGTCTTCCCCGCCCCCGTGGGGTGGGGAAGACGGCGAAACGGAGCAGTACGCAACGGAGCGGTACGCGACGGGCAGGCTGCCACTCACCCGTTCCTCCCGCCCAGTGTTCCGGCTGCATGACGCCACTGGCCGGCCCTGTATATGCTTATTGATCTTTGTATATGAAGGCTGAGCTTCAGTTTCTAAAGATTCTGTAAGAGGAGAAGCCTGTCGTCTAGAGAAGGCTTCTCCACTAGCTTTTAGGTCTGACAACTGGAAGTGAACGTTTTAGTAAGATTGTCACTTGATTAAAAACCCAACCTGTCTGTCTCTGTCTCTGTCTGTCTGTCTGAATGAATGAATGAATGAATGAATGAATGAGATTTCTACCCCGCCTTTCCTCTGCCAAGGCGGCTTACAATTATTGGAGGGGGGGGAAATAAATACATAAAAGTAATAAAACAATAAAATAAGCAATAAAAGCATAAATAAAAACAGGGTAAAATAGTTGTTGGAGGGGAGGCAAACTATTTACTGTGCAGATTGTGCTGCATAGGTACAAGAGGCAGACATGTCAGTATCTTTGTGTATTACAAAGAGTGCAGTGATAGAATTCTGAACTGTTCCAATTCAGATTGCAGGTTGTGGTGGGTGTCATATTTTTGAATCCTCCCCTATGCAAAAAAAAATAAAAAATCCTTCCATTGAAATGGTGTCATGGAAAGCATCTATCTCAGAAGAAGCTTTTCCCCTTGTGCAACAGTGAAGAAGGCAGAGTCTCTCATAAATTTGTAAACACTTGCATTGAAAAAGATTAGCAGCGTAAAAGTGCAGTCATCGCTACCTCTGCCAAATGGTGTTTATGAGGAATTGCGTAAAAGAAGGCACATTTTTAGTTTGAGGAATTAATTCAGGTTGCCGAATTGTGCCTGTCCTAGGGCAGAATTTTCATTGTTCTTGTGAGAATGTGGATATTTTCTTTGCCATAAAATGCTTCCTGCTCTGCCCTGGAGATTGGCTATTGCTTATTCTTCCTATCCCTGATGCATCTAGAAGTGACTCTCATAGGCTACTATTTACAGTGAACGTTCAGGGTTTTGAGAATTCTATGGCATTCAGCATTGCTTAATGGCATCTTGAGATTTAGGAATGTGTATTTAATGGGGAACCTCCCCTTCTTTTTGTTTTGCACTCCATTTAAAGAATTCAGGAATCCTCAGGCTGTTACAAGCTGTCCCCATCTCAGAAGCAGGAGAACAAACAAACAGCAATGTTCACATAGCTGGGAAGATCAGGAAAAAAAGTGAGTGTTACGGTTTCAGTACTAGTGGAAAGTGGAGTGCAGGGTCCATCCTACCAACCTTGGGCAGCGCTTCCTCGAGGAAGCTCCTTCGCTGCCCCGATAAATGACATGGGAGCAGCCAAAGTCGCGACTGCTGCACACCAGAAAACCTTTCCCTGTTCTGAGCGGTGCTTACTGTTCCGTTGAAGTGCCATTTTGTTTTCAAGCTGAACTGGTAGCAGGGACGCTCTGGGCAGTTGCGTCTATGCCCAGCATCCCAGAATGTCTGCGCAGCAGGACGCCGGGCATAGATGCGACTGCACAGAGCGTCCCTGCCACCAGTTCAGCTTGAAAATGGAGTGGCACTTCAATGGAACAGTAAGCACTGCTCACAGGGTGGAAAGCTGCTCACAAACCCCGGATCCGGTCTGTGGACCAGGATTTGGACAGCCCTGGGCTAGAGGCTTAGAAGTGTTTGAAAACGGTGCCTGTTGTGTCCAGTAAGAGTGTAACCCTATCTTATCAGAAACAAACACCTCAGGTTATGCTGCCAAAGATCACCTTGATACATGTATTTTGTTCTGTTTGGAGCATCCCAGTAATGGGCAGAATATTGGATGCTTTTAAGGAGGGCATGGACTTCAGTTCACTGCTGGATCACTGGTTGATTTCCAGGGGACTGTTTAGCATTGCCATTTGCTGGGATTCTTGCAAAGAATGCTGGGCTCTGCGGGGTTCAGCTTGACTCAGCAAGGCATTTCGAATGAAGAAGATCACTTACTTAAGATCAGTTAGCATTTGTGCTGTGGTCTAGTTAAATCAACATCAGTTTATGACATGATGTTTCATTGAGGAACTGGTCCATTAAGGCTGCAGTCCTGTACACAGTTGTTTCCAGGTTGTTGGAAGAAGTTGTGACGAAGAGTCCTGTAGAGTAAACTATGGAATTGACTGAGTAGGGAGTTCCCACCACTTGAGTAGGGAGGAAGTGGCTGGAAGAACACTCCCCCCACCCGCTTTTTACAAATTTGATGTGATGGACCAGCAACGACAAGACCTGCTTAAAGTGTGGCAGCAGTTTTAACAGTAGATTGGGGGGGGGGGGAATTGTCCAACAACGTAGCTCCATGGCAGGGCTAAGTAAGGACTGCTTTGTTCCAACCTGGAACAAAGTTCTGTGGAAAACAATACCTGAACATGCCTCCAGGTCCCCACCTGCCTAATGCAGAGAGATGTTACCTAATGCACCATGTGCCAAATGAGTTAGCTAAACACCTTTGTCTTCCCATTGTGTAAGCAGGGATGTTACCTGAAGATTAATTATTTCTAAGCTTTTTAAAGGAACGGTGATCTGGTGACCTTCCTCGGGATGGGCACGGCTTTGGCTTTCTTTTTATAGCCTCCCACCACGCGGATCGTTCTCTATCCCTTCGCTCATGGCTCTAAGTGGGAATGATTGATGGGACCCAACATTCTTGCTAATGCAGTTGGATCCCCAAGGCGTATTTTTACACCAGTTGTCAGTGCGTCCGGTACTAAGGAGGACATCTTCATTAATAATCCAGGAGATTACACTGCAAGAAGGCATTTTGGAAAGGGTTGGCTGCACAGGGTGGTGGGGGGCTAGGAAGACACATTTTAGGAATCCACATTACCAGATTCCTGCTCACCACCTGGTACTGTCCTCAGCTCGTGCTGGTTGATCCATCCCTCTCTGCTACGGATTGTGATGTTAGTAATGCTAATATAGGTCGTGTGGTTTGTAGTATTCCAAGTGCAGCACTGGACAAAATCAGTTTCTGTATTTGGAATTGTTTTCACGCAGGCCTGCTCCTTGCATGTAGCAGAGTGCAGCGCTGCAGTCCTAGGCCGGTACAGCCAGAGGTGGATCTAAGGGGGGGCAAAGCTCTAAGTCTTGCAAGGAGCCTTACCCTGTCATGTAAATCCCTCCTCTCCCTTGCTGCTGTAGCCAGTAAGCAACGCCAAGATGTTGCTGTTCCCTGTGTGGATTGGCTAGAAGGGTGCAGGAGAGGAGTGTTTTCCACTGCAAGGTAAGGCTTCTTGCAAAACTTACAGATTTGCCCCCCCCCTTAGATCCGCCTCTGGGTACAGCAGACTTCACATTGCAGGTGGGGGTGCCATTGTTAAATGCTTGGAAACATCTTGCCAGAAAGGTTCTAGCTGGCCTCTGCTTGCTTAGTTTTCTGCCTGCAAGGATTAAAAAAAAAAAAACCACAGGGGCATTAAAATGACACTCTCTGCCATCTTTTCTCCCACTTCATCCGATGTGTGGATTCAGCGAGTAACTGAGGGCGCAGTCCTAACCAACTTTCCAGCACTAACGTAGCTGTGGCAGTGAGGCATGTTCCACATTCTGCAGTGAAGTAGTAGTCACTGAGTCCTCCTCAAGGTAAGGGAATGCTTGTTCCCTTGCCTGGGAGCTGCATTACCCTTACCCCAGTGCTGGAAAGTGGGTTAGGATTGTGCCCTGAATCTCTCCCAGCATTTTTAAGATCTGCCAATAGCCCAATGATGCTAATCTGCTCAGTCATCTGCCACTGTAGCAACCTTTAAAAATTTGCTTGAAATGACTTTCATGTATTCTGGATCTGAATTGTGTGGGGCTTGATTATGACCAGTCTAATTTTCTTCCTTCATTACTTTGACCTGCAGTCAGCTTTCACTCTCCTGAGATAGCCGATGACCTCGTTGCCCGGCGGCTTCAGCTGGTCCAGTCAATCAACCAGTTTAACAAGTAAGGTTGAAAAAGTTTCCTCCAAAGAAGTTGGTGGTGATGGTGCAGCCGGAAAAGCTGGCATTGAATAGGCCTCAGCAGAGTAATGGCTGAATCCCCAGCCTGTTAAAGAATAGCAGTATACTGAAAACATGGTGGTGGTGTATGTCTTAGCTGTATGTCTTGCAACCTGGCCCGGTTAGGATCTGGCCTGATCAGCATCTGGTGGTGAAGGTTGCTGCTGGTCCCACCCCACACTCTGCCTTCCCCCACCCAGGAATGGCCTCCTGCCCTGCCAAAAAGGGCCGCAGCCAGCGGTGTTATGCTGCCGGAACGCTGGGCAGGACATCCGGGTGATAGACAGCCCGCCCGTCGCATTCTGCAGCATTCCGCTGTTTGCGTAACATACACAAGTGGCGTAATTGGTTACGCAAACGGCGTAACGCTCCAGAACGTGACGGGTGGGCTGTCCATCACCCAGATGTCCCACCCAGTGTTCTGGCAGCATAACACCGCTGGCCGCAGCATCAGTGACCACTGCACACACCACCCACTGGCCTGCATTGGGCAGTGCGGTCCGGCGTTCATCTAGCACCAGCAGTAAGGGCTTACCGCTGGTGCTGGAGGTGCCTTACGGTACCTTTTGCGGCACTAATGTGGGTGATACATTCGTACCGCCCACCCTGCGGCCTGTAGGATTGGGCCCTAAGTTCCCTACAGCTTAACAGGCATTCTTCACATTATTATTGTGACTCTCACGAGTAACAGAGCAGTTGTAGGATGCTCTGTGCCCAGGGTGCTTGCCTGCTTCAAAATTAGTTCAAGAAAACAAAATGGATGGCTCAAGCAATTAAGTAGCTCTGCGGCAAAACAAGGACCTTCCACGCAGACTCCCGGGAGCGGAGAGTAAAGGACTTTCTGTGCCCATGCAAGCGGGCCATCCTGATTTAGGCAGCTAGAGATGACCAGTGGCCCTTAGGAGAAATGTAAATGGGTTAGATTAAGACTGCAAAGAGTATCTCATGACTCTCATTTCCCAGGAAGGTCAAGGTCAAGAACTTTCAAGTCCCTTCAGGCTGTGGGGTGAAATGTCGCCACCTAGTGGCTATTGAAAGACACTGGTTTTTAGGTGACTCAGGCCAATTTTGTTTTGTTTTCTAGATCCAAGTATTTGCGGAAAACTATAATGAGAGACAAGAGCGTCCCTAACTTCGACGACGAATTACGGCACCAGGTAGGATGAAAGCTTTGAAGAAAACAGAAGTGTGGTGTAATGGAGTATGTAGGATTGGGTTCAGAACCTATATTAGTTGTGAAATTCCCAGGGTGAGTTTAGGCTTCTCGTGCTCTCTCAGGGCGTAATCCTTACCTGGCGTTTGGCTGGCACAGTTAGGCCAGCAAAGTTGGGCTGGCACAAGGGACTCTCGGAGTCAGAGAGACCAGCACACAGACGTGTGCCATCCTCCCTGACTCAGAGAGTGGTCCAAACACGCTTTATGGCGGCCCTTGTACCGGCCAAACTTTGCTAGCCTAACGGGGCCCGTGGATAAGGAGGATCCACTGTACGCTGTACACACCCCTGATGCTCATGCATTGATTACTCCTGTGTTTTCAGGAAGATGTTTGCTTTAGCTATTTCATGTCTGCCTTTGATAGAGAAACGAAGTCTGACGCTGTCCTTTTCCTTTCCCAAGTTAGCTATTAAGAGCTTTGATAAGAGCAGGCTAAAACCTGTGGATCCTTCTGAGCAAAGCGGAGCTCATACCCTCGATGCCAGCAGCGAAGGTGAACCTGGAGACGAGGAAGACCTCACTGACGTGGCGGCGGCACCCCCTCCTAGAAGCAAACTCATGTATCGGAGGCACACCGTCAACGTAGCCCTTTCCACGGCAGATGTCAGCGCCATCTGTGAATTATCCAGATCCCGCGAGCCAAGTGTTTCCTCGGTCGAGGGCTGTTCTGATGACTGATGCTTTCAAAACACAAGGAAACAAGCCTGCTGCCAAGAAACAAAAGACCCATGTGGCATCGGTTCCACTCTCTTCCACCAGGCAGGATGCTTGGAATCAAGGCTTTCAGAATTGGATTGGGAGGTGCCTTGGCAGGAAGAGGAGCTCACCCCTCCCATCACCCAGGGTGGTTTGCATTTCTGCAGACAGAACATTTCAAAAAATGGGTAGATGGAGCCACAATATCAAATTAAGTGTGATTCGTATTGAGATGCCAAAATATTTAGAGGTACTTCTGTATTCTCTTATAGCGAACGGCGGTGAGGAGGGCGAGACGTTCTGTGGTCCTTCCAAGGCCCCCCCCCCCAACTTTTGGTTTCAAAACACATTGGTTTGTGTTTGGTTTTTTTTTGGTGCTACTGTACCAATTCTCTGAAAAGAAACGGTAGCACATTTGAGTTGTGCATAAAACTTGATACAATATGCAAACTACCCAGTTCTTTATTTCCCATTGATTTCATCCGGTATTGGTAGCTGGGCTGCAACATGGGAAATCATGTATACAAGCACAGTTGAGACTTGTTCAGAATATCCTCATTTTATTAAGCATCACAAGGGATCAGACTTTTACATTCCTCTGTGTAGGCTGCAGCCTGACTTTGTTTCATTTAAAATTGCAAATAATCCGTGCAGAAGAAAGCAGTTCTATAACATGCAATGAGTCTACTTGAAAAGGAGTACCTTTATCAGTTTGGATTGTTGAGAAGTGGCTCCGTTTGCCTTACTTTAAAAGAAACATCCAGATTGATCAAGTAAATGCACCTTTGGAGAGATGGGGTGTTTGGCTTTAGTGAACATTCCATCTAATTTTTTTTATTTAAAACGGTTGAATTATCACTTGAACAGTGTAATAACTTTAGTCAATTTAACGTTTAGTTTTTATGTAATATTTGTATACAAAATCTTTGTTTTTTTAATTGTTTAATATGTTTGATAACCTATTTTGGGTACAATTGAATGGCCCATCCTGATTTCTCTGTACAGAATGTGTGTAGGCTATAGAGCTTTAGTCTGCTCCAGAAGATGGACGACAAGTATATTTTTCTACCAAGTGATTGAGTTAATCTAATTTACTTATGTGCCTTGGACTTGTGCCAAATGATGGACGTGAGCGAGAGAAAATAACAAAAAAATTGTTTTAAACTGGTACTCCTATTTACAAGAAGCCATGGGTTTGCACTGTCTCCTTTTTAAAGGAAACTTCGCGTTGGTGTGGACTCCTTTGTCATGACTATTAAAACAGCTTCAAAAAACTTAGGGCTGTTGCTTTCATTCTGATTTAAGCAATCGGCTCCACAACTCCATGAAGATGTGTATAATTTTATAGTGTCTGGAAGGGGGATAAGAGGAAGAGGTATCCAGTTGTTCTAGTGTTGCATAATTCAAATAAATGTGGCATTGCACACATAGTCGACTTGGAAGTAGTAATGCTACGCTCTAGCATGCCACTGTGGTTCTTTCCTTTTAAAGATGTTCCTCATTGGCCTTTATAGCATGCTAATTTAGTCAGTTGTTGGATGCCAATTTCCTGTGAACATCGGCAGCACAACTAGCTTGTGAGCCACTGACATGACTCTCATGCTGCGTGCCATGTATGCTGATGGTATTAGATCAGTGTTTCCCAAGCTGGGGGGTCACGGCCCCCATTGGGAAATGTTCCTGGGCCATTCCCCCTTAAGGGGAGTGGCCCAGGAAGGGGTTCCTGACAGCGCCACAGTGATGGCAGCGCTCTGGGCACCCCAGGGGTTCTTACCCCATTGGGAGGGATTGCGCTGACAAGTTCTGGGAGACCCACAGACAAATCTGTGAGCCTCCCCATGAGGGAAAATCCCCATTTTGCAAGTGCAAAGCACTTCCTCTTTTCACATGTGAACAGCGCATGAAATGGGGCTTTTTAACCACATTAGGGAGGCTTGTAGAGGGGCCTGCCAGAGGCCAGCACAACACCACCACCTCAATCAGGTAAGAGCCACTGGGGTGCCTACAGTGCTACCATCACTGTGGTGCTGTCAGGCACCCTCCACAGCACTTATAGCCGTCCCAAGGGCCAAATAGGAGGTTGGGAACTACTGATATTTACAGCTTGGAATTAGGTTGCAGGCATCCCCATTCAGCGTGATGGTAACTTGTCCACTAAGGGTGTATTCTGTTCAGTTCCATAAGTGTCATTCAAGATAAGATGTGCCTATGAAAATCTCAAGTTCTCTAGCAGCAGTTCTCAAACTATGGGTCAGGACTCATCAGTAGGCCGGGACCAGAATTTTGATTGGTCATGAAACTGACAAGCCTTGAAAGCCTACAAAAAAATGTATTTGCCCTCTCTCAATTTAATTATACTCCAGATCCTGCTTGTCCAATGGCTGTAAATGTTTGTCTGAGACAAAGGCAGGGCTTCTATTCCAGCCCTATGTATAAGAACCTCTTTTGTGCAACTGGAAGAGACAAAGCATTGCTCGCTACAGCTCATTTTTCTTTACCCAAAGGTTTTAATGTCAAAGCTCTTTATATATGTATATGCATGTCACCTCCAAAAGTCAGGAGACAGGCTGATAACCACTTTTTCTTTTTTACATTCTGGCTTACACAGAAGTTGGTACAGTATATTTATGAAACATTTCTTATAGTATCTTCAAAACAAGAAGGCACAACAAAAATACAATGATGTCATGCATGAAAGACGGTCATGGGGGTGGGTGGGCAACTGCCTACAACATCTTTTTGGAAAACAAGAGGTAACTTGAGTAAGACAACGCTGTTTTGCTTATATAGTATTGTATTGGGTTGACACCATGAATACAACACAGCTGTGTAAACTCTTGTAAGTCCAACTGATTTTAGCAGGAAAGAATTAAGCATGCGCTCAAATCTCCTACTGCAAACAACAGGATTTAGCTTAACTTCAGCTGTATTGCACCCAATGGTTGAAGCATTCTTAACCATTAAACTAACTTATTCCCATACACAAACAGTTCCTTAATGAAACAATACCCCAAGCAAACCCCAATAATGCAACTTCATGATATACCAAGCCACAACTATCTACTTAACTGTTTTAATGCAACAGATGATCCAGAACCTCTCATACAGCCATATAACTGCTGTTCTTATTGTTTGGTTCCAAAAAGGTTTTTTTTCCCCCGCAACAAACTTAAGGAAGTTTTTTATAACACCGCAAACGAAGTCCAAATACACACGTGTTGTTCCTGATGCTATAAATTGTGGCTAACATTATTCAAGATTATCTTAACCGGAGATTCGAAACAGGTTTCAAAACCCTGATTAATCAGAGCTTGCTATTATTACTGGGTGGTGAGACTTTGCTCTCAGGAGGGACTGGGAAGGAACTGTGCAACTCAACGGTCTGCTCCTGATCTCTTAACCATGGTTACGGAAGCAAGGGTATAGCAGCAGGCCCCTCTCTCCCAATTTATATATTGGCAGTCTGGTCTCTCGTACCCCACTTGGTTGTGGCACAGCCCATGGATGTGCAAGCAAGACAAACATGCTGTTTACTGGTGCCAATGGAAGAGCAGCTTGCTAGATAGTGTCAAATGAAAGCTGAAGTCCATACGACAGCAAGTGAAAACTTATCTCTCTCAGGCCTTAGATATAAAAATGATCTAAGAAAACCATTTCACTTAATTTTATTATACAGGACATGACATCACTCATTTTCCCTCATATATAAAAATGTGTACAGAAAAAAACAACTGTGTAAACTTCTATGCTTCTGTCAGGTACATCGTACTTTCCTTGACACCTTCCAGGCAATTTGAGGTTGGTGACCATCTTTACGTTCCATGACTTAATCTTCCTCATCATCAGAATCCATAACTTTTCTTCTGTTGAACTAGGAATAAAATTACAGTGCAAGTTAAAACAAGGATGAAATTTTACAACTGTTTGGGGCAGAGTTTAATCAGTAAGGGGTGCTCCTTCCGGCAGCAGAGTTCCCCCAATTGTGACTTTTTCATAATAGTGAAAAACAGATACAAATGAGAGGTGTAAAAGCACAGATTGCTTGCAACTGCCCGTTCTAACATGAAACCAGGTCATTTCCTGGCCACTTTCCTATACAGTACTTTCAAAATGTATTTACATGTCCAACCTTTGCATACACTGTTTTCTGATCCATGGATTAGACTCAACACTAATGGCAACCTTTGTATACACCTGGTGGGTTCCAATCTAGTTTGAGAAACAGCAGAGGCCCTCAGGAAGCCAGCAGAGTACAGCAAGACGTGCCAAAATATCTCTGAACGCTGCAGAGACCTAGAGGCTCAATGGATCTTCAGAACAGTACCTGCGACCAGCTTGGATCCCTTAAATATGGCCAGTGGATGCTTCTGCTGGCCATTTTAAAAGGGCCAGTGCTGGTTGCACGTGCCATTCTGAAGGCCCCCTGCAGCCTTTGGAATGTCTCTGCATAGTGGATAACAAGGACAGGCACAGATAACGAAGTAAGTAGCAGTTCTGCCCCTCGCAGATGTGTAATGTTGCAGATGGCAAGGTCACAATATAAAGATTGACTGTATGTCTTTAACAAAACAAACTGCTCAATGTTCTGCAAGTTTGTATTATTTCTAAGCAGGTGCTCATTTTTGAAAGCCTTACCTTTACTGTTGTTTTCTTGTCTGTTTGCTGACTCACTTTTTCAAGTATTTCTATCAACCCAGGTTCTGATATCTAGGAAGCAAAAAAATACCTTCATGTTAAAAAAAAAATGCATTTGTATAAATGAACTGCATTGCTTCTTTCCTCCCCACCTCTCTCTGCAAATGTTTGAAGTTTCCTTCTATAAATGGTTTGGAATGCGGAAGTAAGCCTCACGGAACTCCTCAACGAAGCCTATTTCCATTCATAGAATGTTGAACAGGCCTAAGAAATGGATTGCAGGTGCAGTGGATTGCTGGTGCAGACCCAGCCCAGGCTCCTTTATTGAATGATGGTCAATTCCAGTATCTGTTGCTTTCCCTCTGAACAGGAAGCTTTAATTTAGCTGCAGATCTCGCTTCTGAGATCCTGGCATTCCAAGATCCTGCTATTATGGGGCATTTCAAAGAATGTACTCACCTTTCCACCTAACTGTCCAAATCTTGCCATCTGTATAAGGTAATTCTCAACCGCTTTTGCCTTCTCTGGCTTTACAAGTGCTAAATTACTTACTGCAAAAAACAACAGCAAATAGGGATTCTGTGATGCTAAACATTTTAAAACCACAAGTACATTACAAACAGCACTCTGGGTATTCATTCATGCCACTGAGCAGTCTTGAACTAAGAATGATGCCATTCTTATTCACTCATTAAAAAAAAGCATTAGTGGGATATGCCTGAACTTATGAACAAGGTATCCAATATATTTTTGGGGTGTGTGTGTATAATATTTGCTCAACTATACTTAGGATGGCTACATTTCATTCCTGCCCTGATATCTGTCTTGCACCTAGCTATGCCCACTCAATTACAAAGTTACTGTATATGCTAGAGCTCTGAGTGATAGAGGAGAATTTTGCATAGTTATCATCTGAAATAAATCATTTTCTGCCTTTCTTGCCACAGGCAACCCAGGGTGGCTAACAGAAGGGGGGAAAACATACACACCACCATAAATAGAAATACAATACACAGTAAGGACACAAAAACAAACAGCACCACTATAATGCAATGACCCAAAAGCCACAACCAGCCACTCCAACCCAAACAGCAGCAATGCATCAACAATATCTGTATTAACCTTCAGAATAACATTCCATAGTTGGCCCACACAGTGCTTGTCCCCAAGCCCGCTAGGAAAGAGACTGTCACTGGCAATCAGTTTTTACAGATTGTGATGTGCTGAAGCATGCCTACAGCACTGTGCTCTTTCCCTCCAGTGGAGATAGCTTTGTACAAGAGATAAGACTGACTGAAGAAGGGCAAAGAAGGCTTCTAAAAGTCGACAGGAAAACAACATGGAAGCTTACATCTGGCGCGAGCTGCTTGATCCAAAACTTGAGCCAAAATATTATTTCTCATTTCTGCCTCCCTGTAGTAGCAATAATAATAAGCAATTACACAGCAAAAGTTACAGATTCAAAAATAACTAACATAGTACCCTGCAGGCTAGGCAGGATTCGGCATTTTGTATAACAAAATGAGCTTCATTTTTAGATGTCCCAGTGCTACACAAATTATTGTGCTGATTAATTGTATGAATTGGCACAGAACCTCAGTACACATTAAAAAGAGTAACAAATCCAAAAGCACCATTTGACACCAAGAACATCCCCTCTCCCAGTCCACTGGATTGTTCCAGCCTGATAATATAAAAAACGGAAACCAAATCAGGTATTCCTATTTATAGATGCCCACCCGTGCAAACTTTTGTGATCAGGGCAATTCTCTATCACAAAACACTGCCTTTCTGCAATCTGCTCATAACTAATAGAGCAAATTCATTTATTATTAATGACAAAAAAAGACTCAAACTATGGAAACGTGCATCTCTGCCAGTTAAAGAAAGTACACAGGCCAACGCACATTTTACTATCTTAAAAGTTAGACCTATTCCTGGGTACCTTTGGGGAGCGGATTCCAAAAACGGCATCAGTTTTGCTAATGAGGCTATACTGTATCTCCGAAATGAGACATGATAGGATAAAACTGATGCCATTTTTGGAATCCAGACTCCAAATTCATAAACCATCATGGATAAAACCACCATAAATTTTGAAGGTTTTTCTGACTGTAAGCCAGTTATTCATGGCTGAATAGCAAACTTCTCACAAAAGTTATCATCCAACACTTATATTTTTAGCTACTAAAAACTTTTTTTATTGAAAAATTGCTTTAAACATACAGTTTAAAGCTGTATGTTTTTTTTTTTTCCCCTGCAGACCGCAACAGAAAGTGACTTCTAGGACCGGAAGAGGTATGACATGGGAGATCCATTGCCTGACCTGACTTTCTGCCACTTTAAAGTAGGCTCTAAAGTAGGCTCAGAGTGCTGGTGACGGCAGAGGGGTTTAACCCTTTCCTTCTACACTGTTTTCTGCATTTAAATACTCCACACACACCCCAAGCAGCTCTTAAATTCACAATTTTAAAAAGTCAGATATCCATGTTGCACCCATACTTCCACCTCCCACTAGGGCTAGCAGCACCCTGAAGGGGAGAGCAAGAGTTTTAATCAGGAAATAATTTTTAAGATAATAAAATTTAAAATACAGAAGCCTGTTTTGCTGGATCAGCACAACTAAAGGCGAGTATCAGCAGGAACATATTGGGCCTAACATCATTAACAAGGTAATTCCAGCTGCCTCTGAGAGTCCCTTTATTTCTTTATTAGTGCTCTCTGCCTTTCTTCTCCAGCACACCTCCTCCAGCAAACATCACCTGAGCCCCACTGGTTGTTTTAAAGTTTGGGCCTCCAAACTCTGGCCCATGGGCCAGATCCGGGGCACCAGGATTACTGTTCAGGTGCGGCAGTAGCAAGGCCTTACCGTTCTGTCCTGCCACCACCATGCCAGCTTTAACCTGATCTTTGCAGAGCCACATGCCAGGCAGCCACTTCCCCGGGGGAAATCGGGGTGCAGAGCCTTCCGAAGTGACACGCCGCAGAAGGGGCTGACTGGCATGAGGCTCTGCAAAGACTGGGCGCAACAAATGGTGGCTGCAGTGCGGAATAGTAAGGCCTCACCACTGTGCCCAGAACAGCAATCCTGATGCGCTGCAGGCCACAGTTTGGCGATCCAATTTCATACTTCCCAGGTCATGTCCACTTAGACCCCTACACCACACTATTATTGAAGGAAATTATGTCATTCTGTACCTTTGTTTTGCTTCCTGCTGTGCAATGTCACTGGAAGGATCCTGAAAAGGTGAGGGGAAAAAAGGTTAAAAACTATTCTGGTGATGAGCTTACTTGTGAGGGATTTCTGTCTGGAGCCTTACTTCATTTGCCTGATGTAAAATGATGGTTGATGCTTTAATATTATCTCGAGGACACCACTGTTCCAAAGATCAGCTCACAGGTTTGCACAACCACTACTGTCCTCAGGTAGGGAGACAATCAGTCAGTCTGTTTTAAACAGAGGTATGCAACTTCAGGTAATCCCAAACTACACCAGTCAAAAAGAAGCTAATCTTCAGCAATACAGAGATAAACATTATTTCCTTAATACACACATCAGTCTTTCTACTTTGCAACAGGTTAATGTTATTATTAAGAACATAAGAAGAGCCCTGCTGGATCAGGCCAAAGGCCCATCTAGTCCAGCTTCCTGTATCTCACAGCGGCCCACCAGGTGCCCCAGGGAGGCATGATTATTATTACTATTGCCTGTAAACCGCTTCGTAAACTGTGTTGAAAAGCAATACATAAATACTGTTGATTGAATTTATTCCTTGTGTACATACTCACATTAATTGATTATTCATCCCCATACTTCCCCAGCACTATTCCTCTTCCCTTGCTGTTCTCTCCTTTGTGGCCATGTACAAGCATTACTGGATTGACAGGGGTGGGGGGAATGAAGTGAAAGCATTGCACACACTTCGAAGGGTTGCATTTGACTCTGACTACGGCTCCATCATCTCTTGTCTCTTTAAGTGCATTTTATTTTATAAATCTCTGTCATGCACCCCTCTGACATCACAAACATCAAAACTTTTTCTCCTAAGAACACTGCTGCAGCCCCCATGATCGCACCGGTCATCTTCTTATCTACCTTTCCCAATACCATATCCTTCTTGAAGTGCGGTGCTGGAAAGGCACACACAATTCCAAATGCGACCGTCCTGCAGATTTATACAGAGGCAGTAGAATATCAGCAGCCCTATGCCTGAAATGACCCCTAGCATGGAATTTGCCTTCTTCAGCTGCATGCACTGGGCTGACTGGTTTCCACTGAGCTTTCATGGCAGTTATTTTCTCCCTGTGCAGAAGAAACCAGGGGAGAAGAGCCTGACTAGCCTCTTCTGCTTCTTCCCTGAAGAGCTGCCTTTCTGCGTGCGAAAAGCTTGTGTTTCTTGGGGAGAAAGGGAGGAGTGTCACGTGAGCCCCTCCTTCCCCCCCCATGCGTGCAGTGGTACAGCCCACGCACACACAGAGACTGACTCCCCAGGGAGGGCGACTAGGCCAGGGAGGGGGGTCCAAGCCAGGGAGAAGCCCGGCCTGCCTGGGCGGCCCCTCCTCACCCCGTGTTTGGCCTGCAGCTCGGCCAGCCTCTGCTTGCGCAGCGCCTCCAGCTCCTCGTCTGCCATCGTCGCCCGAGAAAAGAGACGGCCACGCGCTGGGGATCCACGGGCTCAAACGCCGCCTCCTCCTCCACTGCCTCCTCTATCAGGCCCCAGCCCTACACGCCTCTCCGCCAATGCGCGTGCGCCGAGGCCAGCCCAGACCGCGCCAGTCCAACGCCGAGAGGAAGCTGCGGCAGCCTATCGAGGACGTGCCAGCCGAGCGCCGAAGAGATCGATCCGAGACGAGTTATTTTAGGGTCGATACCATGGAGTTATAGGTCGATACGTTCGACGGGCGCTGTACTGCAATCCTGTATGCGCGCTTTCAGCTGTAAGCTCCATTGAAAACAAGGGGCTCTTCTCAGTAGACGTGCATAGGATTGCGCAGTTGAGTCCCAGCGAACATTGCTTGTCAGCTGACATGAAATATAATTGTGCTATTAAGGGGGGCGTGGGGGGGCACCCCTCGTATACCCAAGGGTGGTGGTTTCTATGACATGTCATAGATTTATTAATATATTGATTGGATTGCTATATTTTAATAGTGTGCTTTCCCAGGGGCGTTCCTATTGGGGGGCAAAACGCTATGTTTTGCAGGAGCCTGAGCTCCTGCGTGACGACACCCCTCCCTTTCGCCTACAGAGCCGTTCGCGGCTTGGAGAGCTGGCTCGGAGGCGTTGCCCTCCAAGCCGCGAATGGCTCTGAAGGCCAGGGGCCGCGGTACTCAGGAGTTCAGGCTCCTGCAAAACATAGCATTTTGTCCTCCTCTAGGAACGCCACCTTTTTTCCTGCTCGTTTGTTGTCTTTTTGCAGGTACCACTTTTATAAATCCCACTTCTTCCACCAGAGACCGCTGCTGTACGCAAGGACGGTGTCTTGTTCCCCAGTTAGGGCTTTCCAACCCCTAACTGTTGTAGGACATGAAAATCAAATATGTCTGATATATATGTTATTAACAAAGATTGTATTGATCACACTAGCCAATAATTGAGCTTTTGCTTTTTAGGTTAGGAAAAGATAGGCCTCTGAACTACAAAGAGAGAGGGGGAGAGGGACACGAGCAGATGCAGCTGCTTCAGCAACATCCAAGGTTAAGCTGTCTCTCTCTGTATTATATCTCTCTTTCTCCCTCTCTCTCAGAGATAAGAGACAGCATTCCCAGCTGAGCTTCGCAAAGACTTGCAAATTAAGCAAAGGTGGGGGAAAGGGGAGCGAAACACGAACTGTTGCTCTTCGTTCTACGTAGTTTGGAAACTAAGATGCGTAGGAAGCAAGCAAAGGAGGGAGGTAAGGAAGGAATGAGAGTGAGAACTTTTGGAAGAGGGAGGGAACCTGAAATAATGCCTTTAAAATGTACTGTATTTCCTTTGGTGAGTGTGAACTCTTCCTTTTGACCCTTGCAGAAAGGGAGAGTCACCCTATTTGCAAATTGATTTATACTGCTGCCGCTTTGGCTAACTGCTGTTAAAGCTCTAATAAAGCTTCCTTCATTTCAACCAATTGAGATTGGGACCATATTTTTATTTTCGTGGAATACACTGTGCTTCTCCTTCTCACAGCCACATCTTCTCACCCACCATTTGCCCCAGCCAGCACGCGCATGCAGACACACACGTAGTATTTCTGCTGGTGATGGCGAGGGGGAGGATCTCCTCTATGGGGGATCTTTTGCTCTCGTTTGCCCTTTTTTCACTTTCTTTTGTTATTGTTCTGTTGTTTTTTAATTTTCTATTCACAAATAAAGGAGGTGGAGTGGAAGCGTGGTAGGGGAAGAGGGAATTTCGGCAGGTGTAGCTTTTGAAACCCTTCCATGAGGAGCTGCACCTACCCCAATTCCCTCTTCTATACAACTGTTAAGGGCATAGGAACTCTGTCCCAGTGTGTATTTGGTAACCCTCAGGAGAAACATGTTTTCCCCAAGGCAAGAAAGAACCTTGTAGTACTTTAATATATCAATGGGTTAATCTTTAGGGCGCTACAAAACTGTTTGGGGTTTTTTCCTGCAACGGACTAACAGCCCAATCCTATGCATGTCTACTCAGAAGTAAGTCCCACTATAGTCAATAGATCTTCCCAGATAAGTGTGGATTCCTTAAAGCCTGCAGCTTTTGGTTGTCAATGGACACTTTACCACCAGCAGAGGGTGCTCTAGTTCTACCAAACGTGTTAATTTTGCACTGCAGGCTACAAAGCAGTCATCTGAGCTCGCTCTCTGCTACCAGGATGCAGTGTGTCCTCCCAGATGAAGCTTTAATCTGTGGCGCACATCTTTGCTGCTGTAAATTCATGCTCCATTATGCCACCATATGCTTTGATTCTCCTTGAAAGCGCTGCAGTCCTCTGAGCATCTCGTTCTGGAATTGGGAGCTCAGCAGGCTCCTTGGCATGTCGGTTTTTGGGCCCCCATTCAAGAGTACACCTTCACAGGTTGTCTTTAAGCAAGTTTATTAGCCTGTGAAAGATGCTTGGTTTTGTTTGTTTGTTTATCAGCAAGCAAGTGGCACCAATTACAACTATGAGCTGAGCTTCAGTGGAACATAAACAGAAGGATTGGACTAGGCATCTCTCTAGTCCAGTATCCTGTCTCTAATGGGGGTCAGCCAGGAAACCCATTAAGCTATTAATAGCATTATTAATTAATAATAATGCTATTAATAGCATATGCATGATACCAACACCTGGAATTCAGAGGTCTGCTGTCACGTATAAGGCTGCTCTCATCTGCACCAACCACTGATAGACCCATCCATTAATTTTTCTAAGGCTTGGTATGTAGGAACAAGCTGCCTTCGACTCAGTGGGTCCATCTAGCGCAATATAATTTACATCAGTATTTCCCAAACTGTGGGTTGCAGCGCCACCAGAATGGTCCCAATCAGATAAACATAGGCCCCTAAAAATACTCGTGAAGGGTTCCCCCTCCCCAAGCTGACAAGGAAAATGTAGTGAGACCAATGGAAAGTTACCTAACCCACACATGCATTTACTTGTGAGTAGGCAAACATGCCTTAGCTCCTTTTGAAGGCCAGGCAAATAAGACCGCAGGATGGCCATAATCTGATGAGCGTGGAGTTTAACAAATATTCCAGGAGGTGACCCCACCCCATCATAGTAACAAGGATAAAAACAGAGGCTTGAGCTAGGGTAAAACATAAAGCTCGGTAGGTCCCAATGTAGTGTCATGTAAAAAAGTGGATCCCAGTGCTAAAATGTTGGGCATTTTAGCCCAACTAAATCTGCATTGATTGATAACACATCTCTGCAGTTTCAGGCAGTGGACTTTTCCTGCCCTACCAGGGAATGCCCAAATTGAACCTGGAACCTTGTGTGTGTAGAGCAGGTGCCCTCCCCAATGAGAAAAAATCATCTGAGCAAGTGGCTACTGCCCATGTCCTTTCGGGCTGTGAATTTGAGTTTTGTTAGATGTGCTTCCTGTTTTTGTACCACTTAACAGATAAGTGGTACAAAAACAGGAAGCACAAGAGGACCTGACCTGACAGTGGTGCTGCTGAGCAACCTTTGGAGTCAGTTTGCACCAGATTGTGCAGCCGAGTCTTGGACATCTTTCCCGGGGCAGTGCAAGGAGTCAAGCAGGTCAGGCACAAGCCCACCTGAAGACTCAGCTGACTGGGCCAACCCCTGCAGCCCCCAGAACTGCTTCCAGCAGTGGTGGAAAGCAGGTAAGACGTGCACTACAAGTGTGCCTGGAATTCAAGACTACTATTTGAAGCATCCCCCCAGAAGCCCCTTCAATATGTAGGACCTCTTGGACAGTGTTGCAGCTAAGGTGGGGCTGAAAGGTCAATTTCCCTGGGTACCAGGCCCAAGGAAGGGGCCAACCCACACCTCTGACATCAGATCTGGGGCCTTCCCACGCATGGCCTTCCCAGGCCTTAGAAGCCCTTCTGGAGGTCTTAGAAAGGCACTTCCAGTTTTTGGCAAAAACCAAAAGTATCTTTTGGAGGCCTCTAGAAGGGCTTCTATGGTGGGGATGGGGGTGCTAAAATTTTGGGCCCTGGGTGCCAAATGCCCTAGCTATGCCACTGCTCTTGGGGATGCATCTTTGGCTAGTCAGGAAAGAGGAGGGCACTGCTGAAAATGTGGATGAGAATGGTGGAACGTAAGAATTTTGCCTATCTCTGCTACTTGCTGCCTGCAATCAACCCCAATGCTGGTAAGTTCAGGAAGGGCAGAGGGTCCACTGTAACTGGGGGCCTCAGTTTTGCCCCAGGCCCCCTAGCAACCTGGCCCCAGCACTGCCCCTTCCCCTCCAATCCTCATGCTTCTAAGCTGACAACCCGAAGATATCAGCGGTTGGGGGCTGGATGTGGGCGAACAAGCTGAAATTAAATCCGGATAAGACAGAGGTGCTTTTGGTTCGGAAATCCACAGCTCGGGTATTGGACTATCATCCTGCTCTGAATGGGGTTGCACTTCCTCTGAAGGAGCAGGTTCGCAGCTTGGGGGTTCTCCTGGATCCACAGCTCCACCTGGAGTCCCAGGTGGTGGCTGTGGCCAGGGGAGCCTTTGCTCAGCTTCGGCTGATTCGCCAGCTGCGGCCGTACCTGAGCTGTGCGGACCTGGCCACAGTGACCCACGCCCTAGTGACATCTAGATTAGATTATTGCAATGCGCTCTACGTGGGGCTGCCTTTGAAGACGGTCCGGAAATTACAACTAGTACAGAACACGGCGGCTTGGGTGGTTGCTGGGGCACGTCGGTTTGACTCTGTCGAGCCGTTGCTTCGGCGGCTACACTGGCTGCCGGTTCTGTTCCGGGCCTGATTCAAGGTGCTAGTTTTGACTTTTAAAGCCCTTTACGGCTCGGGTCCGGGGTATTTGAGGGACCGCCTCCTTCCATATAATCCTACCCGTACTCTTAGATCATCTGGAGGGGCCCTTTTGACTGTGCCGCCACCAGGAGAAGTGAGAGGGGCGGCGGCCAGGAAGAGGGCCTTCTCGGCGGTGGCCCCCCAACTTTGGAATACCCTCCCCTTAGAATTGAGAACTGCTCCCTCGTTGTTAACATTTCGGCGGGGGCTGAAGACCTTTTTATTTCAAAAAGCTTTTAATTGTTGACAGGCTGGCTGGCTGGTTTGTTATATTTTATACTGTATGATCCACAGGGCTTCTTGTTTTTAAATTTTATTGCTTTGTTTTTATTTTGTTGTATTGTTTTAATATTGTTTTTTAAATGGTTTTTTAATGTTAAATTTCTATATTTTATGTTGTAATGCTGCCTTGGGTGCCTTCGGGCAAAAAGGCGGGATATAAATCTAATAAATAAATAAAATAAATATCCAACAGCTACTTCCAAGCTTCCGATGTGCTGCCTTCCATGGTATGGCAGGGTGGCCATCTGTGGCCTCAGACCTTTCTATTAAGCCCGGCATTCACACCTCTCAACAGATGCTTGGGAAATCTGGAGAGAAGCAAAGGGGTGGTGATGCCAGTCTTAATCATGTGTTGGAAGGGTAGAAATCAATGCCTTCCCATGTGATTGCAGGTGCCACACAGGTTTGAAGTGGCTATCATGTGGCTCCTGGGAATGTGAACCTGCTCAAAGCTTCATTGGTTGCCCCAGTGGCTTTAATTTCAACCTGCAGTCACGTAAGAGACACAGCATCGGCTGTGTCAATCAGCTGCGCGCATTGGCTGTGTGCAACAGAGAACTGATTTGTGTGTGTGTGTTTTGCTTCCATGCAGCCAGACAGAATTACAGATTTAGAACAGCCGCTCGTCTTTGAATTAAAGCCAAGCAGCTTTACCCTATAGTTTAGCTCCTTCTCTGTCACTGCAGTCACGCTCGTCGTGAGCAGCTTGCGTTTAATATCTTGAAAAACACGTGGATCAGCGAGGCGCAGGCATTGAGCAACGCGAGCGCATCTACGGGAGCTGTCGCCCATCAAGGATTACAGTTTAGCATAAACCACGACAACACGTAGCACTGCTGTTGCTGTGTGTGTCGGTGGTCAAATTGCTGTACGTATGTTATCTCAATGGGCCTTACGAGGCAACCTGCAATTTATTTGTTGGGTGGTTCCCAAAATGTATATCCATCCTTCTTAGGAAGACTGAGGGTGGCTTACAAGAATATTAAAGCCATGCAAAAACACCTTCCCTCTCCTCCCTGGAAAACCCCCAGTAATAACCCTTCTAAAAACCCCAGTAATAACAAGGAACAGCAATAAAGCAAGAAGAACACGAGAGAGAGAGAGAGAGAGAGAGAGAGAGAGAGAGAGAGAGAGAGAG
>JAJKFI010000011.1:6116583-6129040 GCA_029204185.1 Lerista edwardsae | reverse complement strand
AGAGAGAGAGAGAGAGAGAGAGAGAGAGAGAGAGAGAGAGAGAGAGAACAATCAACTTAAAGAATACAAGATTATATAAAGTCTATGGAGGCTTAATGAAAAAGCCACTCGCTTTTATTATCTGCCTATTGGTTGAAAAACGGCGACTTGCCTAATGCCATTCTGGGAGTTCATGGAAGAAACAAGATTACAATCGGAGACTTCCTGATTTCCAGCTTTGTTTGTTAGCCCCTCTGCTCCACCAGCTCTTCATTAGGGTACGGCCTACCCTGCGAAGTGTCTGGTAGACCCACAGCCCACAGTCTACACCCCCTATGCAGCAGTGCGCCATCTGCCAATGCAGCTCTTCTCCTGTACCTTAGGAGCAAGAGGAAAAGGGAAAGACACTCTTGCCTACCACTGTCCTGTTATCAGTCTTGCCTACCACACCAGAACCAGGGGGCATCCGCTAAAACTGAGGGTTGGGAGAGTTAAAACAGATAAAAGGAAGTACTTTTTTTACCCACTGGGTAGTCAATCTGTGGAACTCTTTGCCACAGGAGGTGGTGATGGCATCTGGTCTTGATGCCTTTAAGAGGGGATTGGATGGATTTCTGGAGGAAAGGTCCAGAATGATGGATGGAGCTGATGATGGATTGGCAATGATGGATTGTGCAACCTCCTTACAAAGGTGGTGGGCTACTTCAGAGTACCGGGTGCAAGGGAGTGGCAACAGGATGCAAGCGTCTTGTGTCTCGTGCCTCCCTGGGGCACCTGGTGGGCCACTGTGAGATACAGGAAGCTGGACTAGATGGGCCTTTGGCCTTATCCAGCAGGGCTCTTCTTATGTTCTTATGTTCGTATGTCCTGTCTGCCACACAGATAGAGGTGGCACCTCAGTGCTTGAGGCAACTGCCTTAGCTGACCTCATGGAAGAGCCAATTCTGCTTCCCCCCCTTTTTTTTACATTTTGCACATGAAAGATGTCTGCAAATACCAACAACACAGGAGCCCAGATTCAGAGTATGTTGCACCAAGGAACTGTTGAAATACATTGGACATGTTCATTGCGACTAGCTTAACTTCCTTTTGAAGGTGACTAACTCTTCTTGGGTAAGACCAGGTAAGAGCCACAGACTAAGGGCTCAGTCCTAACCAACCTTCCAGCACCAGGGTAAGGGCAATGCACCTTGAGGAGGCCTCCATGACTGCCCCCCCCCCAACTGCAGAATCAGCACCTGCCCCATTGGCACAGCTATGTCAGTGCTGGAAGGTTGGCTAGGGTTGTGCCCTACTTTACCTTGTGAACATTCCCTCGGTACCAGTCCTGCCCCCGAATAATTAACAACAACAGAAAGAAGACTGATGAGAGGTTGCTTTGTCTGTGTTGGAGATGGTGCCACAATCAGAGTTTAAACACCTCTAAGGCGCAATCCTAACCAACTTTCCAGCACCAGGATAAGGGCAATGCAAGGCCAAGGCAAGGGAACAAGCATTCCCTTACTCTGAAGAGGCCTCCATGATTACTAGTCCACTGCAGGATGCAGCACATGCCCCATTGGCGCAGCAGTTCAGTACCGGAATGTTGCTTAGGATTGCGCCCTTTGTGTTTTGGCCTTAATCATATCTTGGCCATCATATTATGTACGTACGTACGTACGTACGTACGTACGTATGTATGGATGGATGTATGTATGTATGTATGTATGTATGTATTTATTTATTTATTTATTTATTTATTAGCTTATTGTTACCCGGCGTTGCCCGGGTCACAAAATGATCTTCCAGAGTTTATGAGTTTTGCACCCCTTCTCGCCCCCCACGCCGACAGGGGCCGAACCCGGACAGGGGCCTCGGGGACCCCAGAAACTACGGACAATACGCCGATTTTGGCCGTTTTTGACCATTTTCACATGGGGGCCCCTGCGCACCCCCACCCCCTGGGGTGCTGGGGGGGGCCTGACCCCCACAGTGTTTGTCGCAAGGCCGCAAGGCATACGCATGCCGAGTCTGGCGCCAATCGCTTCAGGTGTCGCAGTGGGGCATGGCGGACGTCTCGTTTCGCACCCCTTCCCGCCCCCCACATTGAGGGGGGGAGAACCCGAACTCCCACAGCCTCGGGAGCGTCGCCGCTCGCCTCGGCGACCCCAGAAACTACAGAACCGACGATGATTTCGTCTGTTTTTGACCGTTTTCACGCGGGGCCCCGGGGCACCCCCACCCCCGGGGCACTAGGGGGGCCTGACCCCCGGAGTGTTTGTCGCCAGGCTGCAAGGCACACGCGTGCCGAGTCCAGGCATTCTAGCAGAGCATGGCGGATGTTTTGTTTCACACCCCTTCTCGCACCCCACGCCAAGGGGGGGGGGGCGAACCCAGACTCCAACGGTGTCAGGAGCATCGCCGCTCATCCCGGTGACCCCAGAAACTATGCACTTGACGCCCATTTTGGCCATTTTTGACCATTTTCACACGGGGACCCCCGCGTACCCCCATCCCTGGGGGGGCTAAGGGGGCCCGACCCCCGCAGTGTTTGTGGCCAGGCTGCTAGGCTTCCGCATGCCAAGTTTGGTGCCAATCGGTCCAGGCATTACAGCAGGGCATGACGGACGTTGTGTTTCACACCCCTTCTTGCCCCCCACGTCGAGGGGCCCCCCAAAACAGACTCCAACTGCGTCAGGAGTGTCGCCGCTCATCTCGGCGACCCTGGAAACTATGGATTCGAAGCCGTTTTTGGCCATTTTCTGCCATCTTCATGCGGGGACCCCATGTACCCCCACCCCCGGGGGTGCTAGGGGGGTCTGACCCCCACAGTGTTTGTCGCCAGGCTGCAAGGTATACGCGTGCCAGGTTTCATGCCAATCGTTCCAGGCATTGCGGAGCCTATGTGGAACATACATACATACATACATACACGCACACATTCTTCTCTCTCTATATAGATACCCCGCCTTTCTGCCGCATGGGCACCCAAGGCGGCATACAATATTAAAATACAATAAAACACAATATTTGACAATTAAAAACAATAATTAAAAACAGTATTAAAATAATTAAAAATCTAAAACACGCCCCGTGGCTTGAGATCTAGTAACTTGAGATTCCACCCTGTCTGCTATGCCCTCACCAGCTAAAACTGGATGCAAATAAAATGATGGTTGACAGTTTGCCACACATGACCCTCTTATATAATAAGGGCCAGCAGGATACATGTTTGTAGCTTCAAAGCCATGGTAAAATGGAAGTTTAGCTCCATTTAAATATCAATAGGTGTTCTTCTGCTCCACGCCTGCTTTGGCTTCAGACAGAAAATAGAAGCTAATTATTTGGAGCGGTGCTATTTTCTGATGGTGTGTGGGTTTCCATTATTCACCCGGCTCAGATGTTTGCCAGGATAATCACCGTGTCACTCTGGGTGACACACATGCTAATTTCCAAGATCTCAAATATGAAAAAGCACCTTCCCAAATTAGCACATGCTCTAATATCTGCTTCTGTCACCCACTCGGGATAATCATTTGAAACAAGTTGCAACTTCCAGGGAGAGCCGAAACCTACCTGAGCGGAATTGCCACATCTCGGGGGAATTGAGGGGCATGGGAAAAGTCTGACACGGAAGTTGCTTGTCAGGAGATAATAAAAACACTGCCGTAATAATCTCACCACTGGATTTTACATTTTCTGACAATGGGGGAAGAGGAACAGTTCTTCTTGTTGCCCTGGGTGCAGCCTGAAACCAGCAACTGGCTCTGAAACTAAGCACTTAAAACTTGTGCAGTTCCTCCTGTATTGCAGTTTGACAGTGCAATCCTAAGCATATCTACTCAGAAGTAAGCCCCATTGAGTTCTTACTTACAGGTCAGTGTGTATAGGATTACAAGCCTTAAGGCCCAATCCTATGCAAGTTTTCGGAGATGATGTAGCCACAATACAGCCTCGAAGTAAGGGAACAAACATTCCTATAATAATAATAATAATAATAATAATAATAATAATAATAATACTTGGATTTATATACCGCCTTTCTTAGGTCACCAGATTTCTCTAATGACTATAACTCAAGGTGGTTTACATAGGCAGACTTTATTCAGAAACCCGAAGGTTTTTACAATTTTTACAGAAACGTTCTATCTTCCAAGAACTACACACATACAGATGGATCTTTTGGATTTAGTCCTCCTTTCTGGCCATCCGTTTGTCTTCTTGCTGGCTGATAAGCGGCTTCCCTGCTCCCACCAGAGAAGCGGCTGAACTTCGGCACAACTCCCCCTCACACAAGGCAGCCGAAGCTCAGCTGTTAATCAGTCGCAATTAACGAGGTCTGCCGCTCACAGAGACTTCCGGCTGTCCCGAACTGGCGACCTTCAGATCTTCAGCTCTTATCTTCAGGCAAACGGAGGCATTAACTCTCTCGACTACATCTTCTGCCTCTCCTTTACCTTGAGGAGGCCTCCATGTTTGTCCCCCCACCTCAGAATTCCGTGTGTGCCCTGTTGGCACGGCTATACTGGTGCTGGAAAGTTGGAGAGGATTTGGCCCTAAATCTGTTATGAACTGCAGGCTTTGGGGCAGATCACAGTATCCCAGCCCCCCTCCTCCACCTGTCCTTCTTGCTGTGTTTCCATTTAGCCCAACGGAGCCTTTGGTAGACTGTGAAAGCCTTCTGTGCACAACCTTCGGTCATGCTGATTGACCCTAATAGAGGGAATGCCCAGATCTTCTTGCAGCACAGTGGCCTCAGTAGGGCTTGCGCCACCCAGTGTGGGAGGTCTGCGTGTCACCCCCATGATGGATGTCTATGCAGAAGTCCATGTGTGAATCTGATTTGCATGACCCAGTAGTTTATGGGGGGGGGCAAATGTCCCTGGCGCCGCACCAGTGGAGTAGGGGGCTCATAGGCGAATTGCCTCTCGCAGAGGCGAGCAGTGTGAGCAGAGTTTGGCTTGCCCACCTGCCCCTGCATCCGTACAGAGGCAGATCTAAGGGAGGGCAAATCTCTAAGTTTTGCAAGAAGCCTTACCTTGCAGTGGAAAACACTCCTCTCCTGCACTGTTCTAGCCAGTCCTCACAGGGAAAAGCAACATCTTGGCGTTGCTTATATTACTAGCTACAGCAGCAAGGGAGAGGAGGGATTTACATGACAGGGTAAGGCTTCTTGCAACACCTAGAGCTTTGCCCTCCCTTAGATCTGCCCCTGCATCCATACAGCTCCAAAATGGAGCGTTCACAGATGCCGGGAGCGAGGTGGGGGCGGTGCAGGGGGCAGGGAGGCAGCGCTGGGGCAGTGATCTGCGGACCTGGCCCTGGGGTAGAGAATCAGCCAGGTCTGCAACTGGCATGACCCCTACCCGTTTTCAGGAGGACGAGTGATGTGAGTCAAACCTGTTATGTGGACTTATGGGCTTCTGATGGATCCTCCTCACCTCCGGTACTGCAGCCTTCTGTACAGATACTAGCCTGATCCTCCCATCACTGCAATGCGAAAAACCACCTGCTAAGTGTGTGGGCAAGACTTTCATTTTTTTCCCAGAGCGTGCAGATCAGATAGACAATTTCAGGAGAGGAACAATAAAAACAATTTTCAAAACAGAGGAGAAATCACCATACGAAACAGGATCAAAACGACTGGCATCAAAGGAGAAATATTTTTCACCATCAAAGGCAATACTGGATTTAACAACATCACTAAATACAAGTTACGGTCACTTCTTACTTTGTAAGAAATTGCTTTACCAAACTGGGAAAAACAAAACACCTTGATCTCTCCATCTCTCCGTCTTGGGCGTGCGGATTCTGCAGAATCGAGTTGAGAAATTTAGGCTGCAATCTTGGGAATGAGCCTTATTGAAAGCAACGGGATTTACTTCTGAGTAGACATGACTAGGGCTGCACTGTTAATTTATCAATGGTTGAGAAAAGGAAACCAATACTGATACCGCTGTTAAGCTGTCCTTCCTCAAAAAAAGCTCCATGTGGCATAAAACGTTTGTCTTCACAACAGCCCTGCGAGGTAGGTGAGCCTGACTGGCCCAAGGTCACCCAGGAAGCTTCAAGGCTGAGCAGACGTTTGAACCTGGATCTAAGTCCAACTCCTGAAACACTACACCATCCTGGCTTTTATTGTAGACATTTTTGTACCTCCTGTCCATCATGAAGCCTATACTTAAAACTGCTTACAATAGCAAAAATACATTTCAAATTACATTTTCATTTAAGACAATACACAAGTTTAAAAAAGCAAAGATCACAACAGAACTACTGTATCCCCCCCCCTCTCTCTCACACACACACACACCATCTTAGAGATCTACCAGTAGATCCTCATCTCCTTTCTTTCTACCTCCGGTTTACAGCATGTCCACCTACAGATATACAATTTAGGGATCCTCTTAAATTTGCAAGTTTGTACTGCTGCTTTTTATCATCGGTGTAGCTGTGGACTTTTCTCTCCTCCCCACCCTGGCCCAGCTTGGTGGAAATGTCAGAATATGACCCCGATGCATCAGCTTGTCAGACTGCCAAATTTCTTGACTTCCACGTACGTGAACACGGGGACTCTAATGGACTTCTCTTGTTGTTTCTTTGAAAGCTGCTCTTCAGCTGGTTACGGGTGCATTTCACATCAAGCCAGGAGGCTTGCTGCACTCCTGACAAGAAGATTTTCTGGTGGTTGTCGTCCACTCTCCCAGTGGTCCATGTTAACCCAGTTTGCAGTAGTTTCATAATTGTTTCCTTCTTTTTGGTAAACATCTTAATGGATGCAGACAGAAAGATCTGTGAGTTTTTATTATGTAAGCAAGCTAGGCCCATCAGCACTGGACAGGTGTATTCTCTCTGCTGCCTGCCTTCCCACTCACCAGCGTTCATCCTTTGTAGAGTTGGGTACCAGCTTGCCTCCAGCGTAGGATGAGCTTGTAAGAAGCAGGGTGTCTGCAGGGATAATGGCTGGGGCAGCTCAGCTTGATGCGTGTCCTATGCTAAGGGGCAAACCAGCTGTGATGTTCCAAGCATGTTTTGCTTCTCTGTCTCTTTTCTTTTTAACCCTGAGTGATGATGGAGAGCCAGGGGCACACTTGACCTGGGACAAAAGAGCTGGAAAAGATACAAAACTGGGCAAGCAAAATGACCAGAGGGCTGTAACGCTTTTCTTATAGTGGTGTGGCAGGAGGTGTGGATTGATAGTTGAGCTGCTGATAGTTGATAGCTAGGCAGGAGAATCAGTTTTTGGATGGGAGACAGAATGCCAGGCCTTGACAAGCTGCTGTATCTGTTGTGGCAGGACAGAGTCGCTGTGGAGCTGATTAGCCAATGTGGGAATGTGTGAGAAGGCCAGCCAGCAAAAGAATGGAGTCCAACCTTGAGGACCTGTCCAGACTGGACTTACGATTGTCTGCTGAGGCTCGATGGCATGCAGCCAGAGGAGAGAACTACGCTGTGAAGGCTACATCTGGGACTGAGGATTTGTTGAATCACAGAATACTGTATATTCATAAAAACCCCATTGAAAAGTGGTTTAGGCTAACCAGCCCATCTAAGCTGCCTTGGGCATTTGTGTTGGCATGGAAAAGACAGGTCTGACACCTGACACTTGACAGTCTGACACTCCAGCAAACCACTCTCATCTCCTACTTTTTCTTCTCCATTTCTTTCAACACGACTGCCATTCTAAAAAGTAGGTCCCAGTCTAAAACGACTAAAATATTTGAGAAACACTGACACAGAGGGAACAGAGGCTGAGAAACAGCAATTGGCCCAAAGCGATCCAGTGAATCTGTTGCCAGGTTTAGGGCTGGGGTCATGAAGGGATGCTTTTGTCCCTCTCCCCCATCTAAGAGGAGCCATCCAAGGCTTTTAAGGCATGCTAGGATACTGCCCGCCTGATAGGCTAAGTAATGATACTGAGTAGATGGATGACTGCCTGGGAAACACAAATTGCACTGAGTTCCATGACAGAAGATGCAACACAGTAGCATACCAAGGTAAGTTTGTATATTTATATTTGTAGATTTATATGTAACTTTGTAACTGTGTATATATAATCATAACAATTAAAAAAGTTGAGTTTTCTTCTTGAAAAAGTAGTCTTGGGGTGGCCTCTTGGACACCTCCCTGCAGCCTAGCACTAGAACATAAGAACATAAGAACATAAGAAGAGCCCTGCTGGATCAGGCCAAAGGCCCATCTAGTCCAGCTTCCTGTATCTCACAGCGGCCCACCAGGTGCCCCAGGGAGGCAGGAGACAACAAGATGTTTGCATCCTGTTGCCACTCCCTTGCACCCGGTACCAGTAGCCCTCCACCTTTGTAAGGAGGTTGCACAATCCATCATTGCCTATAGCCCATGATGGACCTTTCGTCCAGAAATCCGTCCAATCCCCTCTTAAAGGCATCCAGACCAGATGCCATCACCACCTCCTGTGGCAAAGAGTTCCACAGATTAACTACCCGCTGGGTAAAAAAGTACTTCCTTTTATCTGTTTTAACTCTCCCAACCCTCAGTTTTAGCAGATGCCCCCTGGTTCTGGTGTTTTGAGAGAGGGAAAAGAACATCCGTTTATCAACTCTATCCCTTCCATGCATAATTTTGTATGTCTCAATCATGTCCCCCCTCAGGCGCCTTTTTTCTAGACTGAAGAGCCCCAAACGCTGCAGTCTTTCTTCATAAGGGAGGTGCCCCAGCCCCGTAATCATTTTTGTCGCTCTCTTCTGCACCTTTTCCAGCTCCACTATGTCCTTTTTGAGGTGTGGCAACCAGAACTGTACACAATATTCCAGGTGTGGCCTTGCCATCGATTTGTACAATGGCATGATAATATTGGCTGTTTTATTCTCAACCCCTTTTTTAATTACCCGAAGCATGGAATTGGCCTTCTGAATTGCTGCCGCACACTGGCCCCCACTAGGGGCTGGGCTTCATCCTTCCACCCTCTTCTTACTCCACTGGTGTGATATAAGCAAATATATTCACAAGTTGGGAACCAGGAGGGATGAAAAATGACACACTGTGCACTACCAGTCCTGGGAGAAAAGAGTGGCAGGGTTTCCTATGCATTGTCAATTTTCCATTCGTTTTCCAATTTTCCCTTATCCTCGTTCCCCCAGCCAAATGATTCAGAGTGCCCTTTATGGCAGATATTGGCCAGAAGCAAGTGTTGCTCTTGATCAGAGAAGAAGCCAAGAATGCCCTGCAACATCTTGTGTCCAATTGCTGGAAGCCATCAGACACAATGTGTGCATGATGACCAGGACAGGTGAGCAACATCCTTGCTGAGCTACCGGTCCTGCATTGTGCACCTGCAAGCAGTTCAGAAAATTGCCCCTTTTGTATTCTGTGTTAATTATATAAGCAAAGCTTAATTTGATTTATATAAAAAAAGCAAATGCTGTGTCAGGGAAAGTACATGATTAATGATTAATTAACAGCTGTCTTAATATTATCAATTGCTAAGTCACTCATGAAGAACAGAGATTCAATGATTTTTGGGGACCTAAATTAATCTTTCATGACAGGGCCTTGCGGCTTTGTCATCGCAAGCATCTGGCAATCTCAGTGGGAGGGAAGAGGGAGAGTGAGAAAAAGGCTAGAATGGTTTAGTGGGGTAGCATAACTTACAGCCTGGCCCACAATCTAGCGACGTCAAAATACACCGAGGTCAATTGCGGATGAAAACAGATATAATATTTTCAGGGTGCAATCCTAAACTGAGTTAGGCTGGCATAAACTAAGCCAGCAAGGTTTGGCCAGGGACACTGTAGGGACACCGTAAATGATGTTTGGACCACTCTTGGAGTCAGAGAGGCCAGCACACAGATGTAAGCCAACCTCCCTGATTCCGAGAGTAGTCCAAAAACGCTTTATGGTGGCCCTTGTGCTGGCTAAACATTGCTGGCTTAGTTTATGCCGGCCTAACTCCAGTTTAGGATTGCGCTCTAAGTGTCATAGAGTTGATTTGAAAACACCTTTCCAAGAATGGAAACATATGTCCATTCTTCTGTCCCGTAGCAACTGCTCCAAGATTTCAGCATCTTGAGGAAATGTTGGGCCTAACACCAGAACTCAGGACACCTACTAAAATTGAATATTGGGAGAAAACATTTTGCTTCCCAGTGTGTAATTAATCTATGGAACTCCTTGCCACAGGATGTGGTGATGATGCCTGACCTAGATGCCTTGAAAAGGGGATTGGATGGATTTATGGAAGAAAAGTCCATCACAGGTTACAAGTAATGATAATTGTATGCAACCTCCTGGTTTTGGTAGGCTACATTAGAATGCCTGATGCAAGTGGGTGGCAACAGGCAGGGTACAGGTATGACGCTGTCTTGTGTGTTCCCTGAGGCATCTGCTGGGCCACTGTGGATACAGGAAGCTGGATTAGATGGCCCTTGGCCTGATCCAGCAGGGCTTTTGTTCTTATGGGTATTGTGCCTATTGCCTCATGCCTATGCTCCTAAATCCCTGGATACGTTTTGCAACTGGGTTTTCAGGTGATCCAAGGTATTGTTGTTTGCAAGGCAAATTGCAGAGCTGGGGTGGGGCTGATGGTCACAGGATGGGTGAAGAGCCTGTTGTGACTGCTGTTACAGATGTTAGATCTGGCTTCGCTTGTAACTGAATTGAATAGGGACAGGTGCTCTCCTCTTTATTGTCTCCTTCAGTTTCTTTTGAATTAGTAACATTATGTTAAGGCAACTAACAGCAAATAAATTAGAAAAAGGACATTGCACAGTATGCAGAATACATGCTTAGCATGCAGCAAGTCCTGACCTCAAGCCCAGACGAAATCTCAGGTAGTGCTGGGCAGGACTCCAGGTGGAACCTTTAGAGAGCAGCTGCCAGCTGGCATCTGACAGGAGAGCTAGATACACCAGTCATTTGACTCAGGGCCCAGTCAGTGGCGGTATATGTGTACCACTGGCTTAAAGTGCCATGAGCGTGTTGTAAAGCATGTCCGCTATACCACATCGCTTGTGCTGGAGCGGTGCTATGTTAGCACCTGGCCACAATGCAGGTGGACCTAACAGCTGGTGCTCCAGGAGCACTGGCTGCTGGTAAGCCCATTTAGGGCCAGGGGAGGAACTGGTCGGGAGGAAGAGGTGGCCCACGAGAGGGTGGGAGCCAGTAGTGGCTTCCACTGCGAGATAATAACAAATAATAATACATGTATTTATATACCGCTTTTCTTAAGATCACTAGATTTCTCTAATGACTAACTCAAGGCGGTTTACATAGGCAGACTTTTATTCACAAACCTGAAGGTTTTTACAATTTACAGAAATGTTCTATCTTTCAAGAACAACACTCATACAGATCTTTCTTTCTGGATTTAGCCTTCTTTCTCAGCCACCCGTCTGTCTTCTGCTGGCTGATAAGAGGCTTCCCTGCTCCCACCAGAGACGCAGCTGACTTCAGCACACTACTCCTCCCACAAGGCAGCTGGAACTCAGTTTTTAATCAGCCGCAGTTTGCAAGGTCTGCTGCTCACAGAGACTGCCGGTAGTCTCAAGCTCACGACCTTCAGATCTTCAGCTGTTATCTTCGGGCAAACGAAGGCATTAACCCAGTGGTGTCATTCAAATGATTTAGGAACAGGAACTCACTTTTGATTGGCACTTGTTGGGAACCCGGAACCAGCCACGGAGCCCGTTAGGATCCGGAACGCCCGTTCTGGTCTGTTCCCCCTGAATGACATCACTGCATTAACCCTCTTGGCTAAATCTTCCAACACCCTGCCTCTAACTGAGCAGCTTGATACGGGGCTGCTCAATTCACCATCAGCAAAATAGCCGGCAGTGAGTCGAGGAGTGCCATTGTGGGTGATGGAGCTATTCCCAGGGAAAGGGAACAAATGTCCCCTTCTCCAGAGGAGCCTCTGGTGGCTGCCTGGCTGCCACAGGATATAGCAGTAGCCATTTGGCTACTGCTGTGCCTGCCACGGCCAGACAGCTCAGGATTGGACTGCCAGTCTCGCAACATCAAATGTTAATACTACAAATCAGGCTCAGTGGCTATTTAAACCTCATGCATGAAAGTGCTTCCAACCAACCCGATGCAGATAATAATTTTCCCCATTCCAGGGGAGATAACCCAGTGGTGTCATCTACTCTCTCGCAAGCCGGAACGCTGGGCGGGACTTGAGTGATTGACAGCCCGTCGACTCACTTCCGGTTTCTTCGCGCGCCCCGCGCAGCTTTCCCTCGCCTCGGAGGGGGCGCCTGCTCGCCCAGGCACCCGGCGCGCCCCCCACCCATCCCCCCTGGAGAGCAGGCGCTCCCTCCGAGGCGAGGGAAAGCCGCGCGGGGCGCGCGAAGAAACCGGAAGTGAGTCGACGGGCTGTCAATCACTCAAGTCCCGCCCAGCGTTCCGGCTTGCGAGAGAGTAGATGACACCACTGAGATAACCACAGTAATTTTCCCCATTCCAGGGTACAGAAAATGTATGTATGTATGTATGTATGTATGTATGTATGTATGTATGTATG
>JAJKFI010000011.1:6048777-6116573 GCA_029204185.1 Lerista edwardsae | reverse complement strand
ATGTATGTATGTATGTATGTATGTATGTATGTATGTATGTATGTATGACTACTATATATTGACTGCAAACATTTCAAAGGCTGGAAGCTAAAGTGAGAATGGCCCAGAACTCTCTAAAAATAGCTAGCTATGTAAAGTCCAGCATTTCAACTTAAAGGTGACTTTGAGGGCAAAAAGGCAAAGAAAGGAGCAGGGAAAGGTCAGAAAACCCACAGGGAATCCTGCCTGATGTGTGTCCCTTCTGAAAGATGTGCTTTGATGTTAGGTAACAATTTCTGTCTGCTTTGGCGGTAAGGGGAATTTGATGTAACTGCATCCACACTGCAAGCCAAGAACACTGTTCAAGGGGATGGTTCAGCAATATTTTATACAAAATTCTTCTTGTGATTTATTAATAGCTGTAATTGACAGTCATATTTATGATGTAGGCTTCAGTGGCCAGACTCAGAATCTCTCTCTTTCTCTCTCTCTCTCACATGCATGAAAAGGACCTAAATCTGAAGAAATGATTGATGGGATTTTAATGGGTACAACACACAATCAAATAGGCTTCTGTCAAGACAATAAAGGTCTAACAAACTCAGCATCAGGGAGGATCAGGTTGTTTTAATGAAAGTAGATACAAGAACAAACACATGACGAAAATACCTTGCAAGTTGTCTGATGTGCTGAAATTAAAAGACAAAATATACATGCCAAAACTCTCAGACTGTTTCTATTTTTAAAAAGCCAAGGAAAACAAAGCAGAATTAAGCTGCGATCCTGTACCATGAAGTAGGTCGATATTACTAATGAGTAGGCATGTTTAGGACTGCACTGCAAATAACACAATTGGAAAATAACACAACATATAGTCAGTCCTCTTTATATGCGACCTTGCTTACCTGTGAGAGACAGAACTGGTAGTTGGTACCTTGTTACCTGTGCCTCTGTCCTTGTTATCCACTATGGAGAGACCTTCCAAAGGCTGTAGGGACCTTCAGAATGGCACCCGCGACCAGCACTGACCCCTTTAAAATGGCTGGCAGAAGCATCCACCAGCCATGTTTAAGGGGTCCTTGCTGGTTGCAGGTGCCATCCTGAAGATCCCTGCAGCCTCTGGAAGGGTCTGCAGCATTCAGAGATCTTTTGGCACTTCCTGCTGCACTGTGCTGGCTTCCTGAGGGTCTCTGCTGGATTCTTCTGATGGCAGATAAGGTACCCCTTGCACCTAATCCCATTGATCCCATAGGATCAATGTTTTGTTATATGCAAATTTGCTATCTGTGAGGATTTCCAGGAACCGATTAGGTTGAAAGTGACTGGCCTGGTGTTGGATGCTGGCGGTGCTACTCTGTTTTCAGAATACCTGCTGGCAATATGCAGGGCCGAGAGTCCCTTTCACAGGGATGACATCTTAACATAAGAACATAAGAAGAGCCCTGCTGGATCAGGCCAAAGGCCCATCTAGTCCAGCTTCCTGATCTCACAGCGGCCCACCAGGTGCCCCAGGGAGGCATGAAACAACAAGATGCTTGCATCCTGTTGCCACTCCCTTGCACCCGGTACCAGTAGCCCACCACCTTTGTAAGGAGGTTGCACAATCCATCATGGCCTATAGCCCACGATGGACCTTTCCTGGCCCCTGGTTCTGGTGTTTTGAGAGAGGGAAAAGAACATCCCTCTATCGACTTTATCCCTTCCATGCATAATTTTGTATGTCTCAATCATGTCCCCCCTCAGGCGCCTTTTTTCTAGACTGAAGAGCCCCAAACGCTGCAGTCTTTCTTCATAAGGGAGGTGCCCCAGCCCCGTAATCATTTTTGTCGCTCTCTTCTGCACCTTTTCCAACTCCACTTCTGCCAGGAGACCATTTCAGTGTTACGGATTGTGCAGAAAGGATTCCTACGAACACATAGACCAGGCAGCTGCTACGAGTGGAGTTTCCAAGGTGTTTTATTGACTCTTTTTCTGGCTCCAGACATTCTGAGACTTGCCCCATGCGATGAAGTCCTCCGTTGCTCCTGGAAGGCTTCACCTCCTGAGCTCAGGCAAGAAGACTGGGCTATGGGTGTGATCAAGCCAGCCAGCCTGGGATGGGAGGGATCCTTGCCCTGGGAGGTGAGTGGGGTGGTTTTGGGGGCCTGATGAGGCCACCCTGCAGATAAAAGCTGTGATAAGCAGGTGGATGACTCCAGATTTGAGAGCTGAATACGGTTCTTTGAGGCCTTGTTGCAGGGCCCTTCAGGGGTGTAGCTCTGCCTGCCTGGACCAGAGTGTGAGCAAGCTCCCCCCTTGTGTGTCAGCTCCCCCCTGCTGAGGCCCTGGGGTGGCATCTGACTCCAGGGATCTTGGCCCTTGGCCATACCTTGCCCCTAGGCACCGTGGAGGGGGCAGGATGCTTGATTCTCTGGTCTGCTGATTTCCCACACCTTTCATGGTTGCATCAATGCTGGAAAGTTGGATAGGACTGGGCCCTCAATGCGGCTGGTGCAAATGGACTCTGGAAAAACATCGCTATGCAGGAAAGCGGCAAGTTATCACAGTATAAGTTAGCCCCACAGGCTTCAGTAGCTTTCACTTCTAGGGAAATTTATACAGGATGGAAGTCAGATGTCTAGTGGCGTTCGCCCATGGAGAATGCATGTGAAACCCCATTAATTAATCTCATTTAAGTCCAGAAAGGGAGGGGGAAGTCACCGAGGGCTCCTCAAGGTAAGGTAAAATTTGCTCCCTTATCTTGGGGCTGCATCGGTTCTGGAAAGTTGGATAGAATTGGACCCTTGGTCATATTGTTGGTCCTTGCACAAGCTGTGGAGGGATATAAGGTTAGGAAACTAGGATAGGACACTCCATTTAAAAAGAGAGAAAATATAACAGCTAGGCTAATGGACCTCTTCTTGCTTTCAGTGCTTTTTTGGAAAAATAACAGACTATGGAAGAGAGAGATAACTGCAAGACAACAAGAAAATACATGAGAATTGCAGAAGGAAAAAGGAACAGTAGTAGATAGATCATATTTATTTTCTTGTGCTCACAAAATAACAGTAAGCGCATGAAACCCAGAAACAAGGAAAGGAGAATTAAAGATAAAACTCTGATCTATTTTTGAACTAGAAATGTTCTCTCTCCCCCCCTCCCCCCTCCCTCCCTGGGGATGTGCACCATTACTGGAAATAGTGCAATACCAAATGGAACAAACACCTATTCCATCTCCCAGCCCCCACAAATCCATTTAACATATTGCTCTCAAACAGAGGTCGTACCAGATATTAAACTAGTAAGAACGGGTTAACGTTTTTTAAGAGACCATATACACATTCATTTTATAGCAAAATAGGAGTGAATAAACAAATCTCCTTTGCATGCTGGGAGATAATGGTGTCAGTGGTGTCGGGGTATATTTTGAAGTGTGGGAGCTCATCATGATACCTTCATAATCATGTGCTCCAAGGCCATACAGCAAATATTTAACTTTAAAATACCTTCATTAAAGTGTTTTCTTTTCCTGCCACTTATTCCTACCTTGAAATGTATTATGCATGCTTTTATAGATCCAGCTAATTTCATCCCAGACTCTTGGAGAGATTGCACTAGACAGAGGTGTTTGAAAATTGTTATTTAGAAGCTAACCCATTGTGTTGGGTAAGACGGAGGGCTCAATCCTATCCAACAGTTCCAGGTCTGATGCAGCCGCAATGCAGCCCCTAGGTGAGGGGACAAACATTCTTTTTGTTTGAGGAGGCCTCCATGTCTGCCCCCAGACCTCATGATGTAGTGCATGCCCCATTGACTTGGTTGTATCAGCGCTGGAATGTTGGCTAGGATTGGCCTCTTACGCTGCAATCTTATGCACGTTTACCTGAGAATAAGCCCCACTGAACATAATGGAGCTTACTTCTGACTAGACAGGCATAAGATTGGGCTGTTAGAGCCCATGCATGTCTACTCAGAAGCAAGTCACATTATAGTAAATTGAGCTTACTCCCAAGTAACTGTGGATAGGATGGTGGTCACAGGCTGTAATCCTACCTTACTCACGGGAAACAAGCACTGCTAGTAATAGTTTAAAACAAATGTACAAAAATGGAATTTGAAAATCAGATTGTTATCCTCTGCATGTTTAATCAGAAGTCAACCACTGTGTTCAGTAAGACTTCCAGGTAAATCTACATAGAAGTCCAACCTTAATGCAACATGAACTATATACTGTCTCAGGCAGCCCTTCGGAAACATAATGGCCAGCCCTAGTCCTAGACATTAATTTATTCCCCCTATGCACGCTACCCAGTTTGCCTCTTGATGAGCCAGATGCTTCTTCTCAGCTAAGATCCTTTGCAAAAACTTTCAAAAGCAGCATGTGAGAGATCCTACTTAGGACATCACTGCTCCTGTTGCAGGAGATAGTTCAGGCTCTTCTCCCCTCTACCACACCACAGTGACGGCAGACAGTACTGAGTTGGAGAGACAAGATTCTGAATAAATAAAAAGTAGTTTCCTATGCTCATGTTCAAATGAAATACAGCTGTGCCCCAGTATTCACTGATTCTGTATCCACAGTTTCAGTTATCCACAGATAGCTTGGATACTGGGACGCCTATTAAAATGATAGCAGAATATTAAACCAATCTCTTTTTTTACCTTGTTGCAGGAAAACCACTGATGTTCCCCTATGCTTAAAAAGGCGTCCCCAGTATGGGGGTGCATGAGTCCAGAACGGAACCCCAGTGGATACCAGGGCATGCCTGTAATCAGAAAATCCAGGGCTCCATCTCACCACTGTAAAATGGATAGGAAAAGAATTCTGGAGAAAACATTCAGTTTCAAGAAAAAAAGCCCATCAAGTAAAATGTTTTATGTATGAGCCCAACATGTCTAAGCACGGCACAAAAATGTAAAAAACAGACATTCCTTGCTCACTGACATTACTTACAATCTCACAGCTAAAATGGAGAAAATATATAAAAAAGAGTGCTTACAAAGGGAAGAAATAAGCCCAAGAAAATGCAGATACTAATTCTTCACAAATACTAATTCTTTATAAAGTTACATAAATAAAATCAAATACTATAGATAGATAGATAGATAGATAGATAGATAGATAGATAGATAGATAGATGCCTAGCTGGAATAGCTACTGAGCCACAGCTGGTTCCCTGCTTCAGGTTGGACAGTGCAGAGACACAATTCTTATCTGGGGAAGAGTCAAAGGGCTGCAACAAAACTCGACAAAAGATCCAATGAAAGCACCTTGATGCTGGCCTGAATTGGTCTTGAATGAAATTGAATGAGCTGGGTGATGGGACTGAGGTTTGAAACACTGTATGCAGGAGGTCCACGGAATATGATTCATTATGCCCAAATGACTTCAGATTGACTGCAGATTCAAGAAGAAAGCCAACTTGTCCTCTGCCTGTGGCAACTAAACAGACAAAGAGAGCTGTGGTGCCCTTAAGGGCGCTATCCTTTGTATACTTCAAAGTTAGTTCCATCCCACTTTAAAGGGCTTTCTATGCACTAAGCAGTGGTGCTGTGTGGGTGTGGCAGGTGAGGGAGAATGGCCCTACTGTAGTTCTTTCAAAAGTGCCTCCACTGCTGCTGCAGGGGCGGTGATCCTGCAAACACCCATGACGACCCACAGACTCAAAATGCTCAAAGCCAGTGGGTTGTAAGTGTGTGCAGGATCACAGCATTGGTGACACGTTTCAAAGAACACGGGAGGGCAGTTCTGCCTCACCTGCCACACAGAAGTATGTTCCATGCAGTCAACAGGGCTTGCTCCCAGGAAAGTGAGCATAGAATTGCAGTCTTAGGGCCCAATCCTATCCCAGCTTTCCAGCATTGATGCAGCCACAATTCAGCCCTGAGGTAAGGGAACAAACGTCCCCTTCCATTGATGAGGCCTCCATGACTGTCCCCCACACTGTCCCCCCCCCATGCCCTTTTGGCATCTCTGCACCAGCACTGGAAAATTGGATAGGATTGGGCCCTAAGTCTCTATGAGTTAAAGAGAGGCTAGTTTTGTTATCAACTGTCCAGTATGTGCCTTAGCAGCCTATGGGCAGGAGATAAGCCACTTGGAAGATATCTGCCCATTGATTTGGATGTGCATTAGAGACTAGGTGCCCAATCCTATCCAACTTTCCAGCACCAATACAGTCATGCCAATGGGATGTGTACTGCATCCTGCAATGAGGGGCGATGGAATGTTTGTTCTCATATCCTACATCTGTGCAAGAAAAGTTGGATAGGATTGGGCCCAAGATGTATTCATTCCCCAAAGTTACACATTTACTTTGTAAACTGCTTTGTGAACTTGTTGAAAAGTGCCATATTAACATTAATAAATAACCACCACCACCACCCACCATCCTGGGGTAGGCGGTGGAAACGTTGCAAAACGTGGCATTCCTCAAGAGATTTAAAACAAAGGCAGATATTTAATTAGAGGCAGAGACCAACAAGGTTCTTCTTATGTTCTTAATCAGGCCCCCTTTGAGTGCAGTTTGTAGACAGCGCGTTAAAAAAGCTGCCATCAATCCCATATGCTCGACAGCAAGTTCCATGAACTCAGTAGGGCTTACTTCTGAGTAGACAAGTAAAGGGTAGGATTGTGCTGTAAACATGGACATCCGCTTTGCTGAACAGGTGGGGCTTAATTCCCAGGGGGACAACTGGGGTGAAGGTGGCCCCCCCCCCCGCTCCGTTGGAAGGAAAGGCGCTTTTCATGCAGGCAGTATCGCCACTGTGTGCGCCTCCAGCTGCGACCCCCCCCTCCGCTCCGCCGCCAGCAGCCCAGGCCGACCCTCGCAGCGGGCAGCCTCTTCCCGGGCCAGGTCGCAGGGCGCGAGCAGCCTCGACGTGTCCTGGAGGGCAGCCGAAGCGCGAGCCGCGGCGGCGACAGGATTGGCCAGCCCAAGCCCCAGGCTGCTCGGCGCTTTAATCTGCTCGCCCAACCCGGTCTCCATCCGCGCGCCTTGGCTCCGCCTCCCCTCCGCAGCCAGAGCAGGCGAGGAGCATGAGGCGGCAGTAGCGCGGCCGGCGCTGGAGGCAGCCGTCGAGGAGGCTTCTGGAAGAGGCGGCGGCATGAACTCGCCGCGCTTGCACCTGTGGCTCCTGCTGGGCTGGGCTCTGGCGGGCTGCGGCGCGGCCGCGCCCAAGCGCAGGCCGGCCTTCGGGGGCCATGTCCCCGAGAACTGGCCGGCGGGCACCCGCGTGAGCGGCCTGAGCATCCCGCTGACTCGCCTGGGGCCGGAGCCGTGGTGCGCCAAGGTGCAAGGGCGGCGCTGGCACCTGCAGCTGCTGGGCGAGGAGCACGCGCACTTCCAGGTGGCACTGCACGCGCGCTCCGGCCAGGTGTGGCTGCGCACCACGCGGCCCCTGGACCGCGAGGCGCGCGCGCTCTACGCCCTGCGCCTGGCCCTCTGCTGCAAGCGCTGCTCGGCGTCCCGCGCCGGGGCGCAGCCCACCGAGCTGGCCACGGTCGCCGTCGCCGTGCTGGACGCCAACGACAACGCGCCCCGCTTCGCGCCCCGGCCGGGCCCGGCGGTGACGCGCCTCCGCGTGCAGGAGACGCTGGCGCTGCGGGCGCAGGTGTGGCAGGCGCTGGCCCACGACTCGGACGCCGGCGCCAACGCCGAGCTGCGCTACTTCGCGCGCCCGGGCAGCGCGCACTTCTTCGTGGTGCCCCGCAGCGGGCGCGTGGTGCTGGTGCGCTCGCTGCTCAACGTCCGCGCGCCCATCCCGCTGCGCCTCTTCGCCCGCGACCGCGGCCAGCCCGCGCTCCTCAGCGCCCCCCTCGACCTCGAGGTGCTGCCGCAGCCCGTCGAGCTGCCGCCCGCCCGCCGCCGCCGCAGCGCGCGCGCCCTGCTCCCGCCGCCGGAGCCGCCGCTGGCCCTGGCGCTGCCCGAAGACGCCCGGCCGGGGACCCTCCTGGCCACGCTGGGCCCCGCCGCCCGCTTCCCCTCGGCGCGCTTCGAGCTGGTCTCGCCGCCGCCCGACGACGCCCCCGTGCGGCTGGACAGAGACACTGGCGAGCTCACCTTGGCCAGGAGCCTCGACAGGGAAGCGGCGCCCAGGTGGGAGATCGTCTGCCGGGTCCAGGAGAGAGCAGGTAAGGAGGTGTGTCCTGCTGGCCTCGCGCGCCCCCTCGCCTGGCGCGACCGCCCCTCTGTCCTCCTGTGGAAGCCCCGCTGGGTTCAATGGGACGGGCTCATGGCCTTGCTGTACAACCTGATCGCACGCCCAAAGCAAAACAAATAAACACTGGTACCTCCCATTTAATTTAGTGGGGCTTAAGTCGAAGTATGAATGCATAGGCTTGCAGCTTTATTTATTAGATTTATACTTTGCATTTCAATAATAATATACTGACATTTGTACAGAGCTTTCAAATGCTTAAGGGCTTTTGCATGCATTATATTCTCGATGTTCTTTTTTTCACTATTCCATAAAGTGAGTACTGTATTAGTGTCCCCTATATTGCAGCTAGGGGGCTGAGGGGGAGTGGCTGGCTGAAGGCCTCAGGGCCCAATCCTCTCCAACCAATGCAGCCACAATGCCACCCCAAGGTAACAAGCCTTTCCTCATCTTGAAGAGGCCTTCGTGACTTCCCCTACACTGCAGGCTGCAGTACATGTCCTGTTGGCACGGTTGTGTTGGTACTGAAAATTGGATTGGATATGCCCTGAGTGAGTCCCTGGCAAGAGGTCAGAGTGGAATGAGGCGCTTGCTGATTTGCAGCCCTGTCTCATAAAGTACATGTTTGCTCAGAAATCCCATTTTGTTCAGTGGCACCTACTCCCAGGTTAACGTGGTTGGTATTGTAGCCTTCTCTGCTCCCTTACACCAGCCAAGATTGGCTCCTCAGATAGCTTACAGTGACAAAAAATCTGTATCATGCATAAGCTGCTGAGTGGCAGCATGGTGCAGAGGCTGGAGTGTTTGGATCATTACCAGGGTGACATATACATAGATCTGCATTCAGCCATGAATGGTTTTGGGCCAGTCACTATCTTACTTCCTTGCCTACCTCAAAGGGTTGTTGTAAGAGTAAAAGGGAGGGTAGAACTAGGTGTGTTGCCTTGCGCTCTTGGAGAAAGGTTGCAAGTTTATTACACAAATAAAATGTGACACATAAATATTTAACAATACAGCAGAGAGGCTCATCTGTGGATGTTTGTATAGCAATCCTTGCTAGTCAACTAGCAGTTGATACACATTAGTCCAAATTCCAGACTCTTCTCTGGGGGAGGCAGTTGACAGAGATGCAGGTGGACTTGGGGGCTGGAGAAAGGCTGGTAAGTTTGTGTGTTTGTCCACACAAGCTCCCCTTCCACTGACTTGCTTTTCCCTGTGAAATTGGTTTACCTGTTGTGGTGTTTTGAATGCACTGTAGTGACTTCCTAACAAACCCACTTATTTGAAGGCAATCTCAGCTGCAATCAATGGGACTTGCTGTAATTTCTCTATATCCATTCATCTACACAGGACGTGTCATTATAAATTCCTAAAGTGGTTTAGACAGCAGAATAAACAAATGGTTTCTTGTCCTCCATCTGAAATTGCAATCCCAATACACATTTTCCTGGGAGTAAGCCCTATTGAACTCAGTGGGGCTTTCTTCTGAGTAGCCACGCATAGGCTTGTGCTTCCACATTACTGTCTGACCTATTTTGCTCACTTAGAGCTGATATCTTTGCGGTTTGAAATCTGAAAACATGACTCCCAAGCAAACAGGCAATTAACACTCTTCCTAATTCTCTCCCAAAGATGCCATGTTCTTGGGAGAGAATCCAGCAGGGAAAGAAATCTCAGGGGGATCTACCAAAGGCATTTGTTTTTAAATATCTCTACCCAACTGTCATCTCCCAGCAGAAAGTGCCCAAGGAAGCTTAAAGGAAGATAAATCAACAGTAGTGAAGCAATCAGTTTAAACAGAAGAAAATCACAAGGCCAGTGTAGGCAAGGGGTTGGGTGGAGGAGAAGAAAAACATTCTCATCAACAGAAAAACAACTGAACAATCCTAAAGGACAAGTGACACTAAGTCCCATAAGCCAGATAAAACAAACGGGTTTTTAGCTGCTGTTTGATTGCTGACAGAGAAGGGAGCCATCCTGATATCTAGAAGCAGGGAGTTCCAAAGACACGATCACAGTACCAACCTGTATCCATTTTATACCAGTGGATGATTTTTCACAAAGGAAATGGCTGATACTATGTTCTTAGAAGCCATTTTTTTTCAATAACTGTTTGGAGCTGGGGGGTGATTGTCTTACTGTCTTGGAGGAATCTAGTACGCCTCTGTGAAATACATGATTCTGGAACATAGACTTCTTGATCTAGTCCTTCAAGGCTCTTCATACATTCCAAGAATAATACGCTAAATGCTACCACTTAACGTGGGCTGTTCTAGGGGTTAGATCCACCTAAGGGTTGCCAGTTGGCTCCCACCTTTGTGATGTGCAGGGATAGCAATAAGTTTCTCAAGTCATAGGTCAGAAGGGGGATCAAATTGAGCTCAAGAAACCTGCGTGGTGTGGTGTTGTCTATTCAACAAATAGAATTGTTACTGAATGTATGAATGGTCAGTAACCACATTTTATGAAATGTCTGAACCAGCAAAGAAATCTCTGCTTGCCCCTCCAGCACACCACTCTTCTTTCCTCTGCACTTCCTCTTCCATTTTGACCTTCTGTCTTCAAATCTAGAGAGCTCTTATGACCTCATGGATGGATGGGCCCTGCAAGGAGGAATTTGACTCGTACCGTTCCTTGGGTTTTTGGTGTTGCTGTGGAGGGACTGTCGTGCTTCAATGTTGCATGCTGGTCTCTGACCTAACCTGCTTTCTCTTTCCAGTTTATTTCCTTCCACACCTAAGGCTGACAATTTTTTAAAAATCATTGTAGGCTTCTTTTCTCCTTCCAACTCCACTTCTTCCTCCTAATGCCACTCTGACCTGTTTTCTTATTTTTTCTGATATAGTTCGGTTCCAGCTGTTCTTCTTTCTAACATTTTAACTCCCCCCCCCTCACAGTTACTCTGCTAGTGGAAGAAAGTCTTCTCTGAGATCACTCATTCATTGTGGGTCTATATTTGTAGACTTGTACTTAATGCAATGAATGGATTATGGAATAAATTATCAGTACTTCAAAGGAGCATGTCCATCAACTCTTCCTTGGTTGCATAGAAATCTTTTTAAGATGGATGCTTCCAAAGTCTTGGGGATTGTTCTCGGAACAAGAGAGACAGACTATTCAACTGAGAGTTTGCCTCCCTGAAATGTGCTCTAATTTTTATTTAATAATACCCAGAGCTGCATATCCTGATGTCATGAGCCCCAAAGAGTTCGGCATGATGTCTTTAATGTTGTCAGGAAGATATCTTTCTAGTGGTTGCCTCCGTCCTGCCACTTTTTATGTCCCTACAGTCTTTTCCAAAGCATGGTTTAGCATCTTGAAAGGTCTGTAATCTACAATCTTGTCTTCCTCCAGAGCAAATTGGTTCCCTTTAATGTTGTTTTGCCAGTTCTTGTCATCTGCAGTAGCTTCAGCAGATAAAGAACAGCATGTCACATGGGGGAAATAAGGGCTGAATCTAGAAGGGGCTGCTTTCAGAACTACTGGTTTATCCTATAGCCCTGAGCCAGTTGCTTGGTGCCCGCAAAGGAAATTTTTTACATCCAAGTGCAGAATGCCTCACAACAATCCGAAGAAGGCTGCTATACATAATGGAGAATGTGAGATACCCTCTTCTAACGGAGCAAAGAGGAGTCTTATAAAGTACCGCCAGTTAAAGTTAGTGGGTGATTGTTCCTGTTCATCCCAGTATAGCATCTCGGTGACTTTTTTTGCTGGTGTCTTACTTGTGTTTCTTTTTAGATTGTGAGCCCATTTGAGAAACGGAATCAGCTTGTTCCTTTCAGCATAAACCACTTCGTAACTTCTCCATTGAAAAACGGTCTATAAATGCAGGCATAACCTCTAGCTCTGCTGACTTGAGCACTGATTTAGAGTACTGTTTCTCCTGGGGTGATCCGTAACCATTCTAACCAATGGGAGCAGTGCATTCATCTAGTCAGCACCCATTTCCTGCTTATAACACATCAATTATGTCCCATAACACTTTTTCATGCAGCGATTGAGTTTCAGGAGACGTATCCCCTGTACCGGTCCAAGATCTCTGGGCACCTGCAGTGTGAGCGTCACAAAAGATTGGAAAAGGAAGAGGGGCACAGAGTGGAAGAGGAAGTGAAGAGGAAAGTTGACCAGGACACTCTAGCTCATAACTTTCCTCTTCTTTTGCTCTTCCATTCCATCCCCTCCTTTTTCCATCCAAGGACTGGAGAGACAAGCAGTGGAGGTGAGTGTACAGATGGAGGAGGGTGACTCCATTAATCTGCTGTTTGAGATGGCGATCTCAGTTGGCCTCATAGGTGGGCCGGCCAGTTGAAAGACCTTTTGCCCTGAACGGTTTGCTGCAAACGAGAGTGTGCTATATAGTTGTATCTGAGTTGCTCGTTGGTGTTGTTTGATTGGCACTATTCTCTTTGTCCACAGAAGGAAGGTGAAAAGGGTTTTTTAGCTGTGGAATGAGCATTAACATTTTAACATTGCTCTGACATTTAATTTGAAGCAGGAGCCAGATTTCCATTAATGTTTGGGTGGAATGCATGAAAGATCTTTTCTCCTTAATCCTCTGTCATCTCGGGCTTCCATGACCTCCCTTCATCCCTTGGCATTAGCTTAGTAATCTCTTCTCGTTCACTTTTTTCCCCCCTTTTCTTCTTAGCAAGGGATTTACTTCGGGTGGCATGTTCTCCAAATAGGTAGTGCCGATCTTGTTATATTTTATTTAAGGACATATTTATATCATTTAAGCTGGGCATGCTGTGGAGAGAGTCGCTCTAGTTGTTTGAATATTTTATAGCACCCAGCCTTTGCTTTTAATGAAGGCAAGGGGTTGCCAGTGTTCGCTGCAGCCAGAGTACCTGGCTAGCTGTGTTGATTGGGCATGCAAGTCATGACCCGTCCAAAGCTTGGCTCAGAAACAGGATGTTGAAATGGGGGTGAAGTCCCATGAAGCCACATCAGGTGATCCATGACCTGGAGGAAGTGACCAGCAGGGTAAGCTGACTGTAGAAATGCAACCCTGTTTGGGACCCATCAGTGCAGATTCCCTAACCATAGAGAAATGGAGGTGAGTTGAGCTTCCGGGGCTCCAGTCTTCAGCTGCCTTGCTGTACATCCAGTCCCCTGTTGATGCTATATATAAGGACTCTAATTTAAAAAACTGGTCTATGTGTGGTAGAATAAGAGACTGTGTGGTTAAAAGTGTAGGACCAGGGCCTGGGAGACCCAATTCAGAAACCCACTCAGCCATGTCTCTGGCTGAAATTGGGCCAATCAAATGCTCTCAGTCTAATCAATCTCTGTGTGCTATTGTTAAGAATAAAATGGGGGTAGGTGGGTGGGATAATGACATGGGGGTGGAAGGAAAACCATGCATCTCTGCTGAGCTCCATAGAGGAAGAGTAGCGGGTAGGGGCGTAACTAGTAGCCCTGGTGCCTGAGGCAGTGACGTAATGATGTCACATGATGTTGTGATGTCATTTTCAGGTTCTCTCCTCAGGAGGCGGTGCTGGTGGTTTATGCCCCCATTCCTTCTCCTGTAGAGGCTCCTCCTCAAAGGGGCACTACTTTGAGGGGGTACCACTGAGCAAAAGGAACAGGGGTGCAAAGTTGCCACTGCGAACACCCCCGTCTCCAGGAGAAGTATAAATGGTGCAAGGCACTCATCCACTCACCTTTGGCATTAGCTTCCGGGGCAGGTACCCCTCAGGCTCTGCCCTTGTTACCACTCTGGATGGGAGGGGAAAATGAAAAATAGAATGAGGTGGTGGAGTACTTGGGTGGTAGAATGGACTGTCCCATTTCAGACTGCAGGTTAAGGATAGCATTTTTGAATGCTCACCTGAATTCAAAAAATCCCTTTAAATAATAACCCTAGTGCAACATAGCGTGGGGTGGAGTGTTTTCCTTCTAGAATACTGTGCATCGGATACATCCGAACAGGGCAGCTCTCCCCTGCAATGTGAAGTGCAGCCTTGTCCAGTCAGCAGTCTAGTAGATAAGCCCCAGGATTCCCAAAATCTTTCTGGCAACCTGAGTTTTTTGACCTATTATGGAGGCCACAAATGAAATTGCTACCGCTCTTATTCCCAGCTCCTTGAAACCAGCTCCTGTGTCCTGGCAATTTTCGTTTCTTAGTTCTGGAAAGGTCCTCTAGCTGTTTGGAGCCATGTCCCTGTTCTGCTTGTCAGGCTAGGAACCAAACTTATATAATGCAATATGATCCTTTAATGTAATATACTCAGGGCTGGCCTTAGGAGCAGTGGTGTCATCTAAATGATTTAACAACAGGTACTCACTTTTGATTGGTGCGTGTCGGGACCCGCCCACCGGAAGTGACGTCATAAGCCGGAAGTGAAGTCGTGGCAGGAAGTGACATGAAAAAAGCCCTTTTTTGAGGCCTCAGACAATTTTAAACTGACCCAACAGTTGCAACAGTATTCCACAGCACCCCCAGAACATGTTAAGGAGGCCTGGCATCATGTTAAAGTGACCCAACAGTTCCAAAACCCCAGAGCAGCTCATTTTTCAGTGGCAAGGCAAGGCAAGGCTCCGCACGCTGCCTGCCTGCCTCTGAGAACGTGCAGGCAACTCAAACGTGCAGGAAATTCAAATGTTGCAGGGGGTGGAGTCAACAAGTGGGCGGGGCCAGCCATAATCCTAGAAACCGGTACTCGCGTACCCCCGCGTACCCCCTGCATGACATCACTGCTTAGGAGCTGTGGAGCCCAATGCAAAACATTTTTGCAGGGCCCCCCTACTCACTAGTGGCAGTGGAGAGGCATCCAGCAGTGGCATCCCCGCCAACTGCTTTCAGGGTGGGGGCAATTTCACGCCAGTTGGACCCAGGGCAGTAGAGAGGGAGATCTGTTCAGTGGCAATGCTCTGCTTTCCTCACTATGCTTTGGGCATGGACAATTCCATGCCAGAGCATCAGCTACGGAGCAAGGTGCCGGCTGCAGGTGCTCTGCTTGCCACTCCAGTGTGGGGCCCTTCCAGGCATGGGGCCCAGTTTGGCCAAATTAGTCAAATTGCACTAAGGCTGGCCCTGAATATACTATCGCCGAGTAGTGTGCCACCCTACAGGTTTAGTTTCCATTTAGTTGCAAGAGCACTGGAGGGGTATGGTGTCTCTAATCCTGGCCGTATATACAAAAATAATGGTAGACTCTTCTTCAGCAAACAGTAGATTCCCAGAAAGCAACTAGCGCAGCTACCCCCAAGGCAGCACCCCCAGTTCCAGCTAACTTCCAGTGGAAGTTTTCTGCACTTTGTCCATTCAAAGTTGCATTTCTCCTCCCTTCCAACAGCTGGGAGGATCTCTCTTTTTCCTAAACTCTGATGGGCATCTCATTCAAAACAACTAAAGAGATCCTCAGTAATCAGAAATGGTCAATTACCCATTAGCTCCCCTTGTCAAAACATCCTGGCCTTCTAACCAGGAAGGTGGTCTAGCATGGATTAATTTTGTGTCATGTTTACGCTTTCCTTTTTTTAAATTTGTAGTTTTGGCATGTTGCCCACTTTCCAGGAAGGGAATATCAATGAGGAAAGTTGAGAAACAAAGCTGGCTCTCTGTTGCCTTAGAGTTTATACATACAAGAGATTTAGATAGGACATCTTTTATCTTTTTTCTGCAGGCAGTCAGATTAGAGAAACATCTTTGTGAAACTACTTGCAGATGAGCACCAAAGCTGTTTAGACCTGCTGGCTGTTCCCCCCCCCCTCTCACTTACAAACATTTAATTTCTGCAGAAGTTGTCAGCGCTCTCTCTTTTTTTTAAAGATCTAACTGAATTTCAGCACAAATCTGTTAATCTGGTGACAGATGTAGATTGCAGAACATATGGGTAGAGTCTGTCTCTAAAGCTGGTTTGTAACATTTCATTTTGGAGTAGAGGGCAAGTTGTGAAACTGACAGTGCAGTCCTAGGGATGGCTACTCAGAAGTAAGGCTCATTGGTTTCAGTGGCATTCCCTGGCTAGTATGTATAGCAGTGATTCCCAAACTGTGGGTCAGGACTCACCACGTGGGCCAATTTCAGGGCTACCTAGGGCCGGCATACTGAAAATATGGGAAGATGAGCTGTTGGAAAGGGAGGAGGGGTGTGTGGTTATTTTGCCTGTGCCAAGGTAGTGAATAGGCTTTTTCTGATTTACTTTGCTATTGGAAAAGGACTGAGGAATAACCCAACTTATTGCTGCGTTCTCAGGAAAGCAGCAACTCTGGAGTCAAAATGATGGTGGGTGGGTGGGTCCTGGCCAGGTTGTCCTTCTAAAAAGTGGGTCCCGGTCAGCGGTGTCATGCAGCTGGAATGCTGGGCGGGAGGAACGGGTGAGTGGGGGGCGGGGAAGACGGGGAAGTGGGGCGCGGGTGAGGAACGGGTGAGTGGGGCGCGGGGGCGGGGAAGACAGCGAAACGGAGCGGTATGCAATGGGCGGGCTGCCACTCACCTGTTCCTCCCGCCGAGCGTTCCGGCTGCATGACGCCGCTGGTCCCGGTGCTAAAATGTTTGAGAACCACTGATGTATAGGATTCCAGCCTGATACAATGCTGGATTCACTTGAAACTATCCAAAAGGTTTCTAAACTATTAAATGTCCAGAATGTCGTTCATTCAGATTTATTTTATTAGCTAGCTTTGGTCCTCAGACCTGTCCAGTAACGTTAATTCGTTTGAAACTTCTTTGGGTCTCCTTATAATGTGTCCTGCGCATTTTTAGATACTGCAATCCCAAACGTAATAGCCAAGATCTTCAGGGGTTTTTTTTGTTTTCCAACATTTGAAAGGGTTACAGATGTTTAATTCTGTTCCTGTAATAGTTATAACTTACCTTTCCTTTCCCAGTTGGAAGGTGGCCAAATTGCCTTTACAGTACACCCCCCTCTCCCCGCCCAAAGATATTATGGAATGAAAAAGTAAAGGATATGTTTATTTCTGGCCTTTCTCCTCCTCTGTTTCATAGGGCACTTGGTGTTTCTCTGTGAAAAGTTAGGGCACAGTTCTGCTTTGTGGGCTGGCAGATTTCAGCCTTGCAGATCTACTTTGTTTCATACAAGCAACGTGAGGTGCACCAAAAATACAGAGCTATAAAATAATGTTCCAAGGCATTTGCAGGCAGGCTCATTGTGGCGCCAGCCAGTCATTATGTTCCACTGTGGCTGCTTGAGATATGATGTTCCTTCCACAGTGCAAGATCTATGTCATGTTTGGCAGACCCAGTAGACTGACCGTCCCCCTTCTGTTTTTGTTGTTGGATCTGGGCACATGCTTCTCAAAAAAGACAGAACAGCAGCACTAATGATGCTCTACCTGCGTAGTTATTGTGCTGCTGTTTTCATTATTATTGGCTTATCCTTGTTAAATGTGACTATTTAAAACATGAAGAAAATGCAGGTGGACAGTGGGTGAGTGATGCCATTGTGTGAAACCATTGTAAAGAATGAATGAACTATGAATGTAACAATCTTGAACTAAACACCCATTTGGAAGCACCCACAAAGAGGTACTGTCATTTAGGGTTAAGGAGCATACACTTTTGAGCATGGGTCAAGTCCAAGAATTTGTTTTCAGTGCTAAAACTCTGAAATACAGATTCCCTGCTGGTGTTCCTCAAACTTGTTTCAGCAAACAGGTTTAGACAAAAGAAAGTATTTTTGTTGCTGCTGCTGTTAAACAGTTGGGATTTGGACATCCTCGCTAATGTACTGCAAAGCACTGGGAAGCCTACCAGTAGATGCTGATGGTTCTGTTGGCTTCTGATTTAAGGCACCTGGCAGGTGGGAAATGTGAGCAATAAATTATATCTTCTTTTAATTCCTGCTGATGTATGTGCTATTATGAGCCAGATTGGTTTTTAACGCTTGTTGGCAGATGTTTTTAATGGTGTATTTGGGAACCAGGTTCTCTGCAACACCTTCTTGGTGGCTATTGTACTTTCCATGGTTGCAGTTCTGCATTCAACTACTGCAAACCTGCGTGTTGGAAGAGTTAGAGCAGATAAAAGAAAATACTTTTTTACACAGTGGGTAACTTTGGGTACCCACTTTGGATAGGTAGTTGCAACCTCCTGGTTTTAGTCGACCTTAGGCCAGGTGCTAGGGAGAGGGAGCAGGATGTAGGTATCGTGTTGTGTGCTCCCTGAGGCATCTGGTGGACTGCTGCGACATACAGGAAGCTGGAATAGATGGGCGATCCAACTGGATCTTATATTACGTTCTTATATTGTTGATTCTTATGCAGGTTCAGCTCTTGGTAAAAGGTCACTCTTAGGCTGCAACCCTATGCACACTTTCCTATTTATTTATTTGAAGAATTTATACCCCGCCTTTCCCATGCCGAAGCAAATGCCCAAGGCGGCTTACATGAGCAGGCTAATTTAAGCCACCATTTTTTTCAATGGGTTTTTTTACAAATCTACAGTCTTCTTGTGATCTGCCAATCCTCAGGCCCAGATGTTGCCTTCATAGTGTGGTTTTCTCCTTTGGCTGCCTGCCATCAAGCCTCAGCAGGCAATCGCAAGTCAGGCCTGGACAGGTCCTCAAGGTCGTATTCCCTTCTTTGCCGGCTGGCCTCCTCACACACTCCACCACAACTCTCACTTGCGGTGCGCTAATCAGCTCATCGCAACTCTGCTCTGAGCGACTCTGTTCTGCCACCACAGGTACTGCAGCTTGTCACTGCCTGGCATTCTGTCTCCCATCCAAAAGCAAACCACAGATTCTCCTGCTTAGCTTCAGGCAGTACCAGCAGTTCAACCGTCAGTCCACACCCCCTCCCCCCCCCAGGAGCAGTGGCGTACCTGGTGCCAGGGAGGAGGGGCGGCAAAATCATCCCCTCGTGCTCTGTGTTGCACTCCCCCCCGCATGCCACTCTGCTCCGGGGTCTCCCTCCTCCTCCTCTGCAGCCCCCAGAGGATTGGGGATTTTGAGAGCCAGGGAAACTGTGCGTGGCCTCCCCAACCCTCAGAAAGCCTTCTGAGGCCTTCCGGAGTCTGAAAACCATCACTTCCGGTTTTTGGCCTCCGGAAAGTCTTCTGAGAGCCGGGGGCTGCGTGCAGACTCTTCAGTTCTCAGAACACCTCTGGTGGGTGGCAGCAGGTGCAGGGGCAGTGATGTGGCCCGCCCCCCCCCCCCCGGAACACCACTGCCTAGGAATACATCCTGTTGATTTCATTATGACTTACGTCTGAGTAAACACGCATAGGCTTGCACGGTCAGTGTATTTAATTATTCCTAACTCGCAAAGCTGGGAAAAACGGAAGCTATTACAATTCTTGTCCTCATTCTGTAGGTTATATTTCAAGTGCTGTCAGGTGCAATCAAGTACTGATTGCGTGAGCTTCCCCCATGGAGATGGAAGAGTTATTTTTTGGTGTGCAAATGGATTTATGTAGCTCATGTAGCATTCATCTACGTGCACTCCCTTAAAAAGGGTTTGAGGTCTGCCAAAATTTGAATTTTTGTACCCCTTGATAAAACCTTAGAAGGAGCATTCATCTATTCCCAGTTCAACTTTGTTGAGGCTCCTCCATCTTTGCTATCTACAGACTTCCACCCTCTGTGTCCCACTACGGCTGTGGCTGGGTGCAGCAACGCAGAAAATTCCGCATGCTTATCGGCCCTCCCACCCTTCCTTGCGCTCGATTGCTCCTAAATGGAGCAATTCTGGGCATGGGGAGGTATGGCCGGGCAATGTACAGGGCAGGGTGGCCGTGCTGATTTGCCCAACGGAAGTATCTCCGATAATGTTTAGTTTCATTGTCTGCAGCCTGGAGGTTGAGAACTGTGATGCTCAAAACTGCCCCTAAAGACCTTTGGGACTGAAAGGTTCTCCTGCTGAGCAATGTGGTTCCCATTTGCTTTTAGCTTCTAGCTCCTTTTTAAGCACTCTGGCTTTTAAACACAAGACGAGACGGGTAAAGAGCAGAGAGATGACAAAGTGATATTATTTCACCTGTGAATAAGGTAAGCTTTCTGAGAAAAGAGCACAGGCTGTCTGTTTCTTTAGAAGGGTTTATGTTTTATGAATGAAGAAAGTACAGGACCAGAGAGCAAAAATCAGTCACTGACAACTTGAATTTCTGGATTTGACATGTAGACATTGTTTTACTTTTAAGAGAGGAGGTTTTCTTTTCTTTCAAAGAGTTTGGAGCAATAATTGGTAACTCTGGGAACACTGCTGCTCCGCTCCTATTCGTTACAGTAATGCTCTTGTTGGAGAATTTCCCAGCGGATGGATGCTTCTCTCCTCCCATTGCACTATTAATGAAAGCTGAGATTTTCCCCCAAGATGGATTTAACCCCACAAGAGCAATCCTGTTTATTGGGTCCCTGCTTATGAGTATGTAATAAGTTCCCCCAATATGATATCTTATTTTCTGTGGCTGTTTGCTGATTTGGTAAAAGGTCATACTCGCTTCTCGAAATAATTTAGTATTGTTTTGTATCTCCCCATGTCCCACAGCTATGGAAATTTCCAGAGGTGGTTGCTGCAAGAGCTGTTTCTTTGCAAGGCTTGTGTTGCTTCTGTAATATCGACTTATTTACAAATATGCCATCTGAGCTGACTTGCAGGCAGACTGCTATTATATTCGTTCTTCCTGCACAGGAAAACAAAAATCAGGTTTTTGTTTGTCTGCGCGGCAGCTGCCAAACCGTTTCTCTCTTGCCAGTTCTCAGCTCCCACCTGGTCTGCCATTGGCATTGTATTCGTCCGGTAGTAGCTGCCATCAATCAGAGCTCATTTAAGACATGTCTTTCTAGTCATCAGTGACCATTGAGAAAAACATCCTCCGCCTGAGCTAAGTGAGGGGAAAAAAAAGTCACCCCTTTGCTTGATAGATGCAGCTCTTGTTGCTTTAAAGACTGGTGCACAAATATCTCAAAGTGTCACGTTCAAAAACGTTAATACAACTTTTAAAGCATTTACAGCTATGTTACTTCATCCGACTGGGAATGTAATCAAAACCTACCTGTAGGCTGGCGCAAGGCCTGTGCTGGCTTGGGAGATCCTAACCCCCCGTCCCGAGCAGCCTGGAGTTACACCAGTGGTGTCATCTAAATGATTTAAGAACAGGTACTCACTTTTGATTGGCACGTGTCGGGACCCGCCCACCGGAAGTGACGTCATAAGCCAGAAGTGAGGTCGTGGCAGGAAGTGACATGAAAAAAGCCCTTTTTGAGGCCTCAGATGAGTTTAAACTGACCCAACAGTTGCAACAGTATTCCACAGCACCCCCAGACCATGTTAAGGAGGCCTGGCATCATGTTAAAACCCCAGAGCAACTCATTTTTCAGTGGCAAGGAAAGGAAAGGCTCCGCTCGCTGCCTGCCTGCCTGCCTGCCTGCCTGGCTCTGAGAACATGCAGGCAACTCAAACATGCAGGAAATTCAAACGTTGCAGAGGGCGGAGTTGACGAGTGGGCGGGCGAATGGGCGGGGCTTGCTGTAATCCTAGAAACCGGTACTCGCGTACCCCCGCGTACCCCCTGCATGACATCACTGAGTTACACCAAGCTGCTCAGATCTGTACCAGCAATTTCGCTGGCACAGATCCGAGTAGCCCCATTCAGGTGGCTGACACACTACACTGAGCAAGGGGAAATAAGAGCCCGATCCTGTGTTGCTGGGCTCCCATAGGAGCAGTGGTGCCAAAATGGACACTGCTGCTTCCTGCAGGAGCTGCAGCTGCCACTGGGGTCGCCTTGAGGGAAGGGGATTTTTGCACGTGGAGAGCCGTGTGTTGGGCTTCGAAGCCTGACATGGAGGGTTGGGGATGCGGTGATGAGTGTCTCTGCCAGTCCCATCCCCTTCCAGAGACCACTCCTCCCCTCCCCCTGACTTCCCGCTGTCCCAAAACCTGCACTGCTGCTCTGTGGTAACTTTTACTGTGGTGAGGTGGCGGCTCTATGCCCAGCATAAGCAGGAGAGCCCTCGGCAGTGCCGGAAATGTGCTTTATTGTGCATTTGCGACACTTGTAGCCGGCAACAGCGAAATATCACCAGTGAAGAAGGCCGTAGGATGAGGCCCTAATTCTCCTTATTTGATTTGCGCTGTAGCCACCTGTACTGGATGACTAAATTGCATGCTATATCAACAAAAAGAAAAGACCTTACAGCTTTGTTTGATGCCGAATAGACATTTTTAGAGATGGCTGGGAATGTGGCCTTGAAGACATTCAAGGCTTTTGTAGTCCTCATAATTCTTCATGTGTTTTTAAAATCATAAATTGAAATGACCTAAAAATGCCAGGACTAACCTGACTTCTCAGCCACTGTTGTTTAATCACAGTAATACAATACCTCTTCCCTCAGTAAAATAAAAGAAAGCAAAGTTGAGTTTGTAATTGTGAAGACATGTTCACCCAAGTAAGATATTCTGTCGTGTCAGGGTTTTTTGCCCCCCCCCTGAAATCATTGAGGCTGTCAGGATTTCTTTCCCCCCACGACCAATTTATATTGATGCACAGGAGTTTGTATTTATAATGACTTGAGTTTTCCTGATGTATAAAAGGAAATCTTGTATGAAGCATTCACAGGATTTATTTGTGTCTTTTTGGAGAAGGCGACTAAACTGATACAAGACTAATGAAATCAGAAGTCTGAGAATATGCTGAATTTTTGTGGGTGGACAGCATCCTTAATGATGTGACATGGGGAGATGACAAGTCTAGAGGCACATTCTGTATGGTGTGTTTTCTCACAATGGCAATCAACCTACTGCAGTGATGGTGAACCTTTTTGGCTTGATATGTCAAAAATTTGGAAGATGCTTAACTTGACTCTGTTGGCATGTCAATCCTCCACCCCAAACAAATGAGAAACAATTCCTTACATATTCATTTTTTTTACAAAATACAGTCTAGTCATGCATGGTGCTATGTAAAGAATAAAATAAATTTGGTTGTTGTTGAGTGTGGGTGAACACTGGTATGTCACCCAAAATGTCATGGCATGTCACCTTTGACTTGTAGGTTCGTCACCTCCAACCAACTGTGTATTAAGCATAGTTTGCTTCCAGGGTCTCTGTGTTATGCTTGGGGATCTATATTGCCGGTTGTGAGTTTGTGAGTTTTATGGTGGTATTTGGAATGGAGGCCAAAACTGTTTGCCTCGACTTGGGAAACTTCCAGTGAAACTGACATGAGATTCAGGACAAATAAAGTCTTCCTTAACACTTATCAATGGACTTTGCTGACACTAGCCTAGATCATGGACTACCAAACGCTGTCATAATCGTAATGCTCCCAGGCATGGCAGTAGTGAAGCCTTGACATTCCACCTAGGAGCCGCCTATCTTCGCCCCTAGCTGATATGGAAGAAGGTGGTCCTGTAGTACTTTTGGTACTTCAACACACTCTTTCTTGAATCCCTCTAGTCCAGCGGTATTTTAGACCAGGAGCCACTTTTTAGAATGACATTTGTGTCGGGACCCACTGGGAGTGATGTCATTAACCTGGAAGTGATGTTGTGGCAGGAAGTGACATCATCAAGCAGGAAGTGCCGTCATTGTGACATATTCAAATGACACTCCTGGAATGCAAATTGGCATTCCTGGACTGTGGCAACTGTACAGCCATGAAACATCCCTGACAGAAAGCAAGATTAGGACAAAATAGCATGTAAGTGCACTGAAACAAAAACAACATTTTAAAAAATGCCCACTTGAAAATGCAAACTGTTAACACAAAAGGAATAGAATAAGAGTAAGGTCTGCAGTTTCCAAGATGGCTGCTCCCAGCTTTCCGCGACTCACCTGACATCAGGTTGCAACCCACCAAGTTGGTCCTGACCCACAGTTTAAATAACACTGCTGTAGTCTCCTCTACTGCCACCTGACTTTCCCAAACCAAGTTTATTCGTAAATCCCCATTCTGTTCTTCCCCATTCTGTTCTTGTCTTTTTGATTTAGATTGCAAGAGAAGGGAATGTGTTGATTCTGTGCTCCCTGGAGCTCTTCTGCTGCTGTAAAAACGTTGGACTAATATTCTTCCAAATGGAGTTTCTGACCATTTTACAGTATTGACTTTGGGGTTATGAATTGGAAGTATTAAAATTGTAATAATTACCCTGCCCTAGACTTACAGGTTTATTTCCTGGGTTGGAATAAATTTCATAGCATTATGGCAGCATCAGAAAACTTTAGTGACTTTGATTTAGGCTGCAATCCTTTGCACACTTATCTGGGAGTAAACACTATTGACTACAGTGAGACTGAAGGCCTAATCCTATCCAACTTTCTGGTGCTGATGCAGCTTCAATGCAGCCCTGCGGTAAGCGAACAAATGTTCCTTTTCCTTGAGGAGGCCTCCATGACTTCCTCCACACCACAGAATGCAGCACAAACACCATTGGGACGGCTATACAAGGGCTGGAAAATTGGATGGGATTTGGCCCTTCTGAGTAAAACGCATAGGATTGGGCTGCTGGAGAATGAATGCTGTTGTATGGCACTTATTCTTCTCTTTCCCCCATAATATGGTGTTAAAAATGAGAAATCCATCATGCAATATCATATTTGCTTTGAGTTTCAGCATTATTGTCCCTTGTAGAGGTGGAGCAACCCATGTAGTGAGGTCATGTCAATTTTGTATTAGTAGATGTCATCAGTGAGAGGGGTGAATGAGAAGTGGCTTGGCAGATTTGGATGGTAGCCTCGTGTCTGCAGTGATGTCTTGTTCCAGTTTCTTTAATATTCTCAGTGTGGCCAATATGCTCCTGCAGAGACGGGGGAAAAACACCCCAGACTCAGTAGCTGCACAAGAATCTGAAATTGCAGCAGATTTAATTTGGACATGAAGGATTGGCTGTCATCAATAATTATAGACCTTCCAGCAAGAGTAATAAATTTAAAAACACACCATTCTTCGTACTGGGTTCTCTCAGATTTATAGCAAGCACTATTTGCTGTGCTTGTCCCTCCCCCAAAAAGCATGAAAATTTTTTGTCCTTTGGCAGCTGAAATTAAAGGTCAAACTCCTGTTTTTAATATTTCATTTCCTTCTCTCAAGTTTTCTGTCAACAAACCTTAGAGATCTTCATGGGCCTCAAGATCTTGGAGGCCAGGAATTTTTTTTAAAGATGCCTTGGAGGCTAAACGCCTACTCTCATTTTGATATGACATTTTGATACCATATTTCCAAACTCTGTGTGTGTGTTTTGTCCAAGCTTAATTTTTTCTGCTGGGTACAGCTGCCCCCTCTCAGCATGAAATGAGGGTCACTTTGCTCCAAATAAGACATCTTTAAAGTAACTTGAAACCAGTATAGCCAAATAAATTTCAAACAAATGACTTCTGACCTTCCTCAGCTGGGTAGCCAAGAGGGAGTTTTCAAGCTATATTTTAATCTTTCCCTCTCCCACACTTGAAAATATCATTCAGCATAAAATTTGACGTTAACTCCTTGAAGCACTTTGAACCCACAAATGAAAGAATTATATTAGGGTGCATGCACCAACGGAAGTGTGCAGTTATTTATTTTATAAGATTAATAGTCCATTGTTCTCTGATATGCAGTTAGAGTAGCTTACAAAAATTAAGAATTAAAATATTTTACACATTTAAAACGAGGTTAAAAAAGCTAAGAGAGTGAATCAGACTAAAATTCCAGCATACAGTGATTCTAGAAGGTAAGCCCCAACAAAAATGTCTTCATAGGGATAAGTGGATTGGTAGATGAATTCACAGTAGAAAACACTGTTTCCAGTCTCTTATCTGCCCCTCTTTAGAAGGCAGATGGTCTTGGAGGAGGGGACTTCAGCTGTGCTCTTAAAGTTTGGGCAGTTCATTTGGGAATAGGTCCAGCGGCGTCATGCAGCCGGAACACTGGGCGGGAGGAACGGGTGAGCGGCAGCCCGCCCATTGCGTTCCGGTCCGTTTCGCCGTCTTCCCCGCCCCCGAAGACGGCGAAACGGACCGGAATGCAGCGGGTGGGCTGCCGCTCACCAGTTGCTCACGCCCAGCGTTTCGGCTGCATGACGCCGCTGAATAGGCCATCCTTTCCAGCAGCTTGGTCTCAAACCATTTCAAGGTTAAAACCCAGCACTTTTGTTCAGAAACGGATCAGAATCAGCAAAACTGAAGCTGTCTCAAAACTGGACTGAAATGTACCATTAATCCAGTCACTGTTAGTTAACATGCAACTGTATTTTGCACCAAACTATAGCTTCTGAATAGTCTCCAGTGCAAGTCCCAACACATTGCAGTAATCTATAAATGAGAGGATACCAGTGCATGGTAAAATGTACACTTTGCAATGCGTAATCATTTCTGCAGTGTGTAATAAAACAAGCAAGATCAACGGGAATCTCTTAAGAGAGGGGTTCCCAAAATTCTTACCTTGGTGACCCACTGCATAATCCGTGGTGGATCTGGAGCCCTCCAAGGCCGGGAAGCAAGACTAAAATGGTATGTGATGAGAAGTCACTTCCCGGCATGCCTGTGTGGTCCCGTGCCATTTGCCATATCGCGTCATGTTTTCCAAACTGTGTGTTGTGACAAGCCCTTGTTGGGCCCACCAAAAATTGCATCACGACCCACAGTTCAGGAAACTGTCTTTGAACATGTGCACATGGAGAATGGATTGCTTAGTATGTCCTTGTATGCACAACACTCCTGTGTCTCCACTGCCAACTATTCTCCATGCATTGGGAATGGAGAGTTCTGTGCACATAGAATCTGTGTGAATGATTTATGTGTGAGAGACATCACAATGGCAATTTCTTTCCTTAACATTTGACTTTTAGAGTCACTTCAAAGTATTGAAGCTGTTGTGTGCTTCAAGTGTATTTACAATCAGGGAGTTGTAGCTTCTGACCACTTGCATGTGGTCAGAAGCGCATATGTGTGTACATGTGTAGGCTTGGTCCAGATGTTGAAGTGAATGTTCATAGGTTGGGAGCAACATCTGCTATCATGATTCCACCTGCTTGGCTACCCATGGTTATTCTATGAGAATAGGACATATTAAAATATGGGACTCTACAGAAAAGCAGTTTTTAGAACAGGGATTGTAAAGGAACATTTCCTCCCCTTCTCCAGGGATCAGCAGGGTCCTTATCTGCAGTGGTTGTATGTGTTAAATAATCTGTGGATAAAAAATTGGTGTATAAAAAGGTTGGATCTTCTCTGGTGGCTTTTTTCATGCTGCATTGTACCTGATTTATTTCTTCCACCTCCAGTTTAATTCTTACTGCACCTTCTTATGGATTTGGCTTTTAGTTACAACTCTGTTCCATGCTACCCTTGCAAATGTCCCTTTTTTGGTACCAACATGGTTAACTCTTAACTAAACACAATAGTGCAACCTCAAGAGCTTGAAATGTTCAATATCTCAAAGTGAAGAAATGTAGTTGTGGCTGAGCCTCTGAAGCTATCTTATACTGGATGTGAGACCAATTGATAATCTAGCTTAGTATTGTCTACACTGGGAGCAGCTCTCTCTCTTGCAGACAAGGGTAATTCACGGAGATGCTGCCAGAGTCTGAATCTGGGACCCTTTGATGCAAAGCAGCTCCTTGGATGTTGGCTGATCTGTCCTTTTGACTGGATGAGTCCCTGAAGTTTAGTGTTGGGAGAGTTAGAACAGAAGAATAAAGTATTTAAACTTCAGTTAGTGTGTCATTAGTCTGTGGAAGTCCTTGCCACAGGATGCAGGGATGGCGTTTGGCCGAGATGCTTTTAAAAGGGCATTTCTAGAAGAAAAGTGCATCACAGATTACAAGCCGTGATGGTTATGTGCAACTTCCTGGTTTTAGAAGTAGGCTACCTCAGAATGCCAGGTGCAAGGGAGTGGCAACAGGATGCAGGTGTCTTAGGAAACTGAACTTCTCTATAGCGGCTCCACAAATATGGAATTCCCTACCTAAGGACTAAACATTCCCTCATGGCGTTTCGGAGAGGGCTCAAATCACACCTATTTAGTCTGGCCTTTGTGTGGCTGTCTGCCCTCTGTCTCTCTGGTATATTGTCATAGTCTGTTTCACTCCCCTGGTCAATTGTTTTTCCCACCCTCCAATACGTCCTGATATGGAGAATTGGGTCTAGCTTTCATTCCTGTTCACTCTCGGTGTTCCCGTTAATGTTTAATTTGTTGTTTTTAATGTGTTTATTATGGTTACATTGTATTTTGTTTTGTTCTCTGTAAGCCGCTGTGGGCATTTGCTCAGCATAGGAAAGGTTGGGGTATAAATTCTTCAAATAAACAAATAATAAACTAGATGGGCCTTTGGCCTGATCCAGCTTGGCTGTTCTTATGTTCTTATATTGGATCATCAAAGGAAGCAAAAAGCAGGTTAACTCTCCCCCTTGACCTTAACCATTTTACCATGGTTATCCTGACTCTGTGGAGGAAAATAGAAAACCTGCACATGATATGTGTTTTGGAAATGGCAATAGAGTGAGTGCTTGTTTTCAGCTTCAGATGCTTTTGGGTAGGAAGGGGAAGATAAATTCTTTCAGTTAATTTGTTCTACAATAAATCTGTTGGCTTTGCTTGCTGCAAGTAGATTTGACCATTTGTTTAAAATCAGTACTCTGTTTCAACCTATGACAACCAGTTGCACACCAGCGGCCAAGATGCTTGTAAAATGATCTCTCGGACGGTTTGTTGGCTTGCTCTTCGCATGTTTGAGCACTGCTCCAAATTGGGACCTTTGAATTAACAAGCACCAACTAACCCCATTTCAGATAGCTGCTGGTGCATCTGTGAAGATGTAGAGCAGCCTGTCCGTGTAAATGTGATTTACAAATTCCTTAGCATACTTGTCTTGTGCATTACACATTATTGTCCATGTCAGTCTCTTCTTCGCTATCTCTGTCCTCTGGCAGGCCCTTGTCTGGTTATGCTTCACCAAGCACTGTGAGATTTGTTTTCACAACTTGTCTGATCGTATTTGGAGGACTCGGTGCAGAAAAGTGCACTACTATCTAGTCCCTCTTCTGCAGTTCTTGCTGCAGCGGATGCTCCAGAAGCCAGCCAAACATGCCACTGTTGATACTTTATAGGAAGAGAGCCAAATTAACTAATGGCTGTAGTATGCTATGGCTCTGGGGGCCAGCCAAATGATGATTTTCTGGCTACTGTTGTCTATTTATTTCTTTACATAATTTATGCCCTGCTTTCCTATCACAGCAGATACATAAAAAGGCCTGGAATTTAAGCCATAAAATGTGCATATGAAACGTTGTCCCCTTTTTATAAGGGAGTGTGTAAAGAAGGCTCATATTTCACGCCTGTACAGCTTGGCCTTGCTTTAAGTGTCCTCTACAACTCCAAATATTGTTATGTTGACAGTGTGGGATGGGATCATGTTCTGAGCTATGGGGAAAATTTAAAATATGTGACTTGCTTATGGGTGGAGCCACACCACACTCCTAAAACTGGTTTCATACCAATATAACTCTCTGAGCTTTCCTCACTAAAGGGTATATAAACTGTACTTTGCATTAAATCCAGTATCAAATGAAATGTTTGCCCACTTAAGGCACAAAGCTTCCAGCTGTGCCTTCTTGTCACCCTGTGTGGGTGTAACTGTACGGCAAAAGTGGGCAAAGCCTGCACTGTGTGGTTTGGCCAATTTTGTTGTAGCTGTTTGTGTCACTTCCTCATTTTCCAGCATTTCTCCAATTCCCAGGCCCCCAAATTTACATGTGTGATCAAAAGCAACCCATAGCTATGGATTTTTTTAAATAATAATGAGTTTGAAACTGGATTTTACTCTGCGTTATTGAGATTTCAGACCTGACATTGTATTTGCAACGTGCATCTGATAGAAGTTTGGCGCCTTTCAATGATTTCTGTTTCTGAATTCCCTCACAACTATACAACTCATACATACAGATTTTAAAAATCGTTTTGAAATGGCCTTTGTTGCCTTTGTTGTGTGGATTTTGAGCCGTGTGCTTGTCTGGTTGATTTGATGTTGGTGTAGTGTGAGTAGAGTAATTGCTTGAGTGGAACTCTACTTATCTTCAGGCAGAACACAAAGTGCTTATGGGTTGTAACAGGTTTAGACTTTGGAGTCTATACTAAGAAACTTAAACTTGACATAGTTAATCTCTGCACCAGGGAATTTTCCTGACTAGAATCCACTTATAGGGTTGCTTACAGACAGCAGATTACGATAGCCCATGCTAAATCTGCTGCCTTGTCTGTGAAACGTTCCACAAAGGTATGATGTGCCACAGGGCTATATAAATATGAATGTCTCTGTGGATAAGCAAAGGGGAAATGGGAAACTACTACTACTACAGTATAAGAATAGAAGGTTCTGCAAACAAAATAGACACAGACATTTTAAAGCTGAGAAGGTTTATTTTCCTGAGTAAGAAGTAATATGGAAGTTAGTAGAGGAGGAAACGGAGTTAGACTGCTTGCCATGCAAGGTGTTTCAAGGATAATAAAGGCAGCACAAGAGGATAATACTGTTTATGAGATCAGTGTACGGGACAAAAGTGTATTTTTAGAGCACTCCACTGCTTGGGTGCTCAGCTAGCAAACACAGAATAACAGTCCGTTAGGAGTGCTATTTCTGGAGAGTACGTTTGTAATCAAAGTTCATTAGCCTAAAATGCAGCAACAATTGTACTTTCAAAATTTAACAGCAGATCTCAGATGTCATTTCCCTTGGCAGTCTTAAATGTTCTGAAAAATTAATTCAAGATGTGAGCAGGTGGTAGTACAGTATTTGGACAATTATGTGTTCAGTGGTGGGACCATTTAAACATTTGCACTAATTGTGGGGCACAGCATACAGAAAATGCTTCTGTATGATGGTGAAAACACCTTAATTATGTGAACCTATGAAACTGGAAGGCAGTACTGACTTAGATGAAGCAATGGTATGACTCAAGGGGCACAATTCTAACCTGGAGTTAGGCTGGCACAAGGGACTTGTGCTGGCCAAAAAATGTTGCAAATGCATCGTAAAGTGCACTTGGACCACTCTCAGTCAGGGAGGATGGCGCCAAATGCCAACCTCCTTCATCTCGTGATGTGCCAGTCTCTCCTTTTCTCAGTCTCTGGAAGGGAAAAAAAGCAGGGTAGAGGAAGTGTGGAGGACAGGAGAGTGGTAGGCCTGAGTCTCGTTCTTCCTCTTCCAGTTCAGGAAGTGGGAATAGGAGTAGTGGAGGCCAGTAGATGACTGGAGGTGGCTACTGTCCATTTGCTGCCTGAGGCAGTCCCCTCAGTACACCTCATGGATGGGCTGGCCTTGGATGCATGGAATTGCTACACCTACTTGAGCTGATGTACATCCAGCGGTGTCATGCTACCGGTACGCTGGGCGGGAGGAACGGGTGAGTGGCAGCCCGCCCGTTGCATTACGCTCTGTTTCGCCGTCTTCCCCGCCCCCGCATACCTCTTCCTCCCGCCCAACGTACCGGTAGCATGACGCCGCTGTGTACATCATCTGGTACTTTCAGGCTTTGTAGTGATGGTGTTAAGCACACTGACTTGCAGAAATGCTTGTTAGCGGTGCTGAGGGAACCAGTCAGTCCCACACACAGCAAAGCTGAGTTTTGTCAAGCGCTTTACTAGAACAAAAAGAGATTTTTCAGCCATTGTTCCAAAGGCAGAAGCAACAAGACAGGAAAAGCAGCTAAGGAGGAGCCCAGCAACAGTAGGAGAGAGCAGCCCTTAAGCTAGGGACCTACTCTTTCTATTCATGGGAGGTCAGCGTTAACATGCTAAGGACGCAATCCTAACCTGGATGTGTGCTGTTCTCCCTGACTCTGATAGTGTTGCAAACGCACTTTATGGTGTGTTTGCAACACTCCTGGGCCAGCACAAAGGATTTGTACCGGCCTAACTCCAGGTTAGGATTGCATCCTCATAGTCGAATCCTGCTTAGGTCTACTCAGAGTCTCATTGTGTTCAGTCGGGGGGCCTATTCCCAGGAAAGTGTGCAAGGATTGTAGCCTTATTGAATTTATACACTGGGTGGCATGGCTCACATGCTGTCCCCTCTCCAACACAAATATCAGCAGTGCATCTGCTGCTCCTAAACAGTTTCTGTTGAAAAAAAATAATTACACCTCATCTCTTTCCTTTTTTTCCCCCTTTTGAAAGCTGATCTGTCTCAGAGATTTCGGTAGCAATTTCAGACAGTCTGTTAAAAATGCTTTTCCTTTGACTTCCATAACCTTGAACCAGGGAAGAACATCGTGAAACATTTAGGCAAGTAGTTGTTTTTGACAGTCAGCCTGGCCCAAACATACTTTTCGTCCCTTTTTGTTAGCTCAGGATAATAAGGTAGTGGTCTAAATAGCAGTTCCTGGAGGGTGGCAATTTCAGACAGACAATTGTTCAAAAAGTGCTATTGGCCTAATTTTACTACTCTTGCAGCAGGGAACCTAACAGGTCTTTAGATGTGACTAATGGTAGTGGGGTTGGTGATGGAAATGCCACCCGTGTTCTGAAAAAGGTTTTGGACAGAAGCAGGAAAAGATCGTACCTGCTCACTAGTTTGCTACTGCCGAGATGGTATGCTTATGTGTCTGAGCTTGAGTGATTCAATTGCTTCATAGTTTCTATTTGAAATTAATGCTCTTTCCTTTTTTTTCTTTTGCTTGTGTTTGTTATTAATGCTGAGGTGACTGTGAGGTTGTTGGCCTGTTGTGTGGTAGCTAGTGTAGTAATTCTACAGACATCCAGGGACTGTGCAAGACTGGCAGGCGTCAGGTTACATTCACAGTTCGTTGGGTTGGGTTGACTGAACCAGTCCTCAGTTATAAGTGATGCTGCCCAGACCCAGGTTTGCATCTCAGTAAGAAAAAAAAAAAACTACCAGGATGCCATGGTGACTTGTCACTGGAAACTTTGTGGAAAACTCTTGTTTTAGTATACAGGAGGGGATTAAATATCTGATTATATCAGCCATGAAATAACAACCTCTGAATTTGGAACACTCAGGCTTCTATCATTGCCGGGAAAAGGCTATTCCTGCTTAGAGTTTCCTGGGCTATTCCTGGGCAGAAGATTTAGTTGAGGGGGTTAATGCCTCCGTTTGCCTGAAGATAAGAGCTGAAGATCTGAAGGTTGCCAGTTCGGGACAGCCAGAAGTCTCTGTGAGCGGCAGACCTTGTTAATTGTGACTGATTAACAGCTGAGCTTTGGTTGCCTTGTGTGAGGGGGAGTTGTGCCGAAGTTCAGCTGCTTCTCTGGTGGGAGCAGGGAAGCCGCTTATCAGCCAGCAAGAAGACAAACGGGTGGCCAGAAAGAAGGACTAAATCCAGAAAGATCCATCTGTATGTGTGTAGTTCTTGGAAGATAGAATGTTTCTGTAAAAATTGTAAAAACCTTTGGGTTTAAGAATAAAGTCTGCCTATGTAAACCGCCTTGAGTTATAGTCATTAGAGAAATCTGGTGACCTAAGAAAGGTGGTATATAAATCCTATTATTATTATTATTATTATTATTATTATTATTATTATTATTATTATTATTATTGAAGTTCCTTCTCTCTTTCTTTCTCTTTTTATCAACCAACAGGAAAGAATTGGTACCTGGTGCATTTGGAACTTACTGTGACGGATGTGAATGACAATGCTCCTCAATGGGTCATGGAACCCTTTCCTTACTTGGCCACTGTGTCGCCTAAAGCACCAGCAGGCACAAAAGTATATAAGCTCTTGGCTAAAGATCAAGACGAGGATGAAAACGGAGCCATTGAATATTTTCTAGTGGAAGGTACAGAGGCAGTTCCTTTTTTAAAGGCAAAAATGACATATATGTATTTATTTTTGCCTAATGCTTTGTTTTGGTATATTTTATTTGTTTTTTTAGAATTTGCACCCGACCAATCAGTTCAGTAGGTTCAACTTCTAAGAACAGCTTAATAGGTGGCTATTATTCTAATAATATAGAACAGCAGTTCCCAAAGTGTGGGTCATTTTTTATACTCTCTTTGTATATTTTAGGATCCATGGGGCTTGTTGTTTAAATTTCAGTTATTTTAATATTGTTTTTAATTATTGTTTTTAAATGTCAAATTGTGATTTTATTGTATTTTAATGTTGTAAGCCGCCTTGGGTGCCCATGGGGCAGAAAGGCGGGATATAAATAAATAAATAAATAAAATTAATAAATAATAATGACCCACCATTGGGAACCTTTACTGGGCGATTCACCCTTAAGGGGAGTGGGACAGTAATGGCAGCGGCATTGAGGGCACCCAGGGGTTCCTATTTCAGCTGGGCGGGTCGCACTGACCTCTGGAAGGGTTTGGTTGCAGGCCTCCTAAACCCTTCCAGATGCCAGCGAAATCCCTGTTGGGTACCCTCCCCTGCTCCAGTGCCTGCCCCTGCCAGCATTTATAGCAGTCCCAGTGTCCTGTTATCACTGTTTTCTTCCACCTATAGTAATGGAGAATTGAAGGCAATCCTCCTGTTCCAGTTCTCATTTCCAAAAAGTGTACAATAGCAGACCTCTCGTCATCCTGACTACTTCATTGAACAGATCAGAAGAAATGCTGGAAGCTGACTTTCATACTTTCAGTCTGGTGACTGAATGTGCCTTGGTGAAGGAATGGGATCATAATAGTTGGTGCAATTCCGGACTTACTTTCATTCATTTGAAAGTCTGTGTTAGATGCACTGCGCATATGATTCACAGTAAGACCAGTGAATCCTGCTTATTCAAAATTCTCTGTCACTTGGAGCCCTTCAAATGAACATGTGTAAAGTTAGGAGATGGGGCCAGGGTGCATTATGCCATTCCCACCACAGTGTGCATTCAGACGCACAGGTGTGATCCCTTGAATAGGCTTTGTGCTCACAAATTGTTCCTTAGATCGTATGACAATCCACATATTTTTGTAGGTGGAGAAGATCGATTTGATGTTGAAAAGGACACTGGCTGGGTCAAAACTACAGGTTTGCCTCTGGTGAAAGAAAGGGAATATCTTTTGACTGTGGTAGCGGCAGACAAACCTGGTCGTGAAGGGTCTCCTGCATCTGTTTCTATTCTTGCTGGACGTCGACCACCCCAGTTTGTCAACACTTCCTATGCTGTTTATGTTCCTGAGAACATGCCGCAGGGGAAACAGTGAGTATCAGCAAGAGGTCAAGCACCTTCATTAAGAGATCACGTTCTTCAATTGGTCATCCTAAGGGCTGCTACCGAAGGGCTGCCACTGAAAACAAATGGGCAGCCCAATCCTAACTTGGGTTGGAGCAGGCAGGCTGCTTGGCCTGTGCTGCATCCAAACTCAAGTTGGAGGCAGCAGTAGCTTAGCGTGGGGCGAGGGGACGAACGAACGTTCCCTTGCCCTGCAGTAAGTCACAGGTGCAAAATTGCAGGTGCAAGCCCAAGCCTCCTGCAACGACCCCGGGGATGGGGTTTGGATGCGGCCTAATGTCTGCATCTGAGCTCCACCCCTTCCTTGGGCCATCCTGCCTACTGGAACACCCTCCCTCCACCCCTTTCCCCCCTCTCCCGCCTTCCCCCTGCCCAGAAAAGGCCATGTGCTGGCCTAACTCAGCCAGTGCAGGAGTGGCTTACCGGCTGCCTCCGTGGGTGTGCCTGGGCTGATGCAAGTGCTTGCATCAGTGCAGCACCTCTTTGGCTGGTGCAGATGTTCCTTATGCACATTTGTGACAGCCTTGGGCTGGCACAACGCACTTGTGTAAGCCCAACAGGAGGTTTGGTTTGTCCTCTGAGACTGTCTATTTGTGCAGCAGAATGAGGTGGTAAAATGGGTTGTACTATTTCAGATTGTGGTGTTTTGTATGTGTTTTGGATGTTCACAATTTTGAACATTCCCATAAGTCAAAAACTCCTTGCAGATTGAAAACTATCGCAGTAGAAAGTGATCAAGACTAGAACCTTTTCCCCCTGCAGTATATGGTAGATTTTGCTTTGAAGGAGTACATTTATATGGGAAAGGATTAAAAAGATGGCATCACCTTGTGAAGTACTATCAATTTCACCACCCCAGGATTCTCCCACCTTGTTCTGTGCAGGTGTAGACCAAGCCCAGTACACTTCTAAATTCAGGTACTGCCAGAATTTGGACCATTGCAGTAGGGATAGAGTTACGGGTAATAAAAATATTTTGGCATTAAATGGGAGGACAAAGATCCTGGTTGATAGTGGAGGAAAAAAAAGAATACCAGAGCTGAAAAAGTTTATCCTCTCTCCCAGAATCCCCTCATCCCATTTATGAGTTATTTTTGGTAAATTAACTTTGAACAGCTGTAGTAACGTCAGTTTTCTGACTAGTTTTTGCAGCTTGTGAGTTGAAACACAGATGACACTTGTTGCTTACTTTAGGTGGTCTACTGTATAGCAACTCATCCTCTTTTCAGGATAAACACTATTATAATCTTACCAGATGTAGGGCTTGACCCACTAATGTCTATGACAGTCCCATGTACTTTGTTGAACTTTGGCTCTGATCTGGCAATCTGTCATAATTTAGCACATGTGTTACCAGATGAGGCTGTGGGTATAACTTAAATGGTTTAATATCTGATTTACTGCCTGCTGTCTCTGCTTTTGAGGAGCAGTAATTTTGTAGCTGCTACTTCGAAAACAAAAAGTTTTTTAAAATTAGTTTTATATGCCACCTTTCAACAGAGATTTCATGAAGTACTTTACATATCGAAAGATTATTCTGTTTCCTGAATTTACCTTCATATGGAAAAAATAAGAAAGCACACCTTCATATGGCCAACCTTTGGCAAATAATGGTTGATTTTTGAGTTGCATTTGCTTAAATTCACCTACTTAATTCTCACTGAGATGTTGTGGACTTTCAAATGATGTCACATTGGTGCATCTTGGTCAAATGCAGACATTGGATACATGGGCTAGCAGGGCTAGCTAATCAGTGAACTTAGGTGATGTGAGTTGTTTTGGTGGATTGCAAGGACTGGGGTGAGAGGGTGGCACATTTGTGGTGTGCTCCACATTACACAGAGTGAGGTAGTGAAATAAGGTGGTAGAATCCAGGACAGTTCCTGTTCAGCCTGCATGTGGGGAGGTTTTTTTTTTTTTAAAATATTTCCTCCATTCAAAATGCAATCTGCATGTTGTCAAATAATCAGAGAGGTCTGACCTAAGCCTTCCTTTGGATGTGCTCATTTAATACATGAACGAGGGTATTCTCTCTCTATCTCTCTCTATGGGTGGACGGGTGGTGGTTCTTTTTTTACAAAGGGAACCATATTGTAAAATATGGTCCCAGCACCTGCTGTCTGAAGGGGAACAGTTCAGATTTCTGCCATCTCACTCTGCATAATGTGTAAATCGTGTTTGTCTTACAGTGCAGGCTTGTGCATTTCTACTTAGAAGTAAGTAGTTCAATGAGACTTACATCCAGGTACGTAGGTAGGAGTGTAGCCGTAGTCGCACCAGAGTGTATGTATGGAATGTTGGGAACCAATTTAATTTGTACCTTTTTAGCCATCAGTTTTGTTAAAATTGTTATCCAGGTTTTTGACAGTGTCCGCTTTGTCACATCAAAACAAGTCTCTGAGTTACAGCCTCGTAACTAATCCGAGTGGCCTCTTCGGCATTAACCAAGCGACAGGGGAGATCCATTTCAGTCGGAACACAGACTACGAGAGTGATCAACACCAATACCTCCTGCTGGTTCAAGCACGAGAAAATCAGGGGCAGCTCAGCAGTACAGTTGAGGTAAGTGTGGTATCCAACTTTCCAGTGCTGCTGCAGCTGCAATGCAACCCTGAGGAAGGGGAACAAATGTTCCCTTAACTGGAGGAGGTCTCCATGAGTGCCGCTCCACTACAGAATGCAGCATGCAACCTATTGTGAGGGCTACACCAGGGCTGGAAAATTCGATAGGATTTGGCCCTAAGTCTTATTAACATTGCATGTTTGAGTTTCTATTTATCTATTTAAAGCTGTTCGGTATTTGTTGTTTCCCATTATTCATCTTTCCCAAGCAAATCTGATCCAGAACAGGGCCTCCTCAGTTGCAGCATGCAGACTTTAGAATTTGAGAAGATTTTGAGAAATCTTCTCCTTGAGAAGATTTTGCCAGTTCTTTTTTGCTTTTGAGATTACATTTCTAGCAGAAATGTCCTGAAGATTATTATTTTAGGAAAAGCCTAACTTCAGACATTATAGGGAAAACACAACAGTGACTTGCTTGGATCCTACTGAATGCTATCTTGTCTCTTGCATTTAGGTTTGGGTTGTAATCACAGATGTAAATGACTGCGCTCCAGAGTTCCAGCAGTCTATATACACCAAAGACAACGTTCCCGAAACAGTGGCTGTAACAGCTGCACTTCTGCAAGGTTAGTATTGTTGCAAAAGTTTGGATACAGAAAACACAGAAAACATCTCACCTGAGACAAGGTTGTGAGTGAAATGGCAAGTTTAATTTTGAAGACAGCCCACAGCTAAAAGGCTGGACAAAAGAAACCCAGTCTTCTCATTCACTGTCAATTTTTCTTCATTGCATGTCCTAAATTTTGATAGCTAAAGACTTGAGGTTGAGCCTTAATTGTTGAATTCAGATTCCACACAGGTTTTGGTAACTTAGAGAATTTATGTACTGAGTTTTGTGCCGTTTTCTGGTAGGGGCCTCCAGCAGGAAAAGAGGGAGGGTCAGTCCATTGTTCTTAAAGGGAAATTGCACTGTTAATTCACTGCATCTGAATACTTCACACTTGTCATCTTCACTTCCCCACCCCCCCAACAGTATCAGCCAGCGATTGTGATTCCGAAGAGAATGCAGAAATATTGTACTATACCCTGAGCCCTGATTTCAGCATTTCAACTCATGGCACCATCTTTCCAGCAACAACGTTGGATTATGAGCGGCCTAATCACCTTTATGAGTTCGTAATTATGGCTGTAGATAAAGGAGAACCCCCGAAGACTGGGACTGCGACTGTCAGGATCCGTGTGTCAAATGTCAATGACGAAGTGCCCAAGTTTTCACAACCAGTGTAAGTGTATGTAGGGTTTTGAGTGTATGTCTGTGTCTTTTAAGGAAGGCTTTAGATATTGTCTGGTTGTTCTATTGTCATGTGGCAATTTCCAGCTTTCTCAGCATGTCAGCAGTGTTTTGTAAAATAATTGTATTATTCATGCTCGTTGTTGCATAAGTGCAACATTCTCTGATACAATGATTTCTTTAAAAGTTGTATGTTAAATGTCCCTCATCTGATAAAAAATGGGTTAAGGAGCTAGTGTGGTATGCATCTAAATAAGGCTGCAAGTCGGTTTGGTGCATGCTGTCCTTGGCGTGAGCCCCACTGAATGCAATTGGATTACCTTCCAAGTAACAATATATGAGCTGTGAGCCAAGGCATTCCTGATTCAGATTTCTTCTCTGTAACAAAATTGCTGTATTTTAGCAAGCCATTAACTCTCAGTCTTTAGTTTCCTCACTGTAAAATGTTTATAAGCCAATATTAATATCGTACAGGATAGTTGCCAATATTACTGAGATAATGTAGATGATGCAGACTCCAAAGCACTTTATAAACGTTAGGCATTGTTATTAATGCAAGTGGGACCTGCCACAAAATATTGCTGCCTTGTTAATATGTGAATACTGCAGACAACACGTGGGCCACATGTAGATTGTCATGAATGGCTATGTATACATAGGGGACACATTATGTATGCAGACATTATTTATGTGCAGCAACTTTGTCTCATTTGAATAGCATTTCATACATTCACCTTGTGGGGAAAGGGATGTTTGACAGCTTCTTGAAGGTTATTGCATTTTGTGATGTGGCTGCTATAGTCTTGCAAATCAAGCCATGACGTCGATGTTCCTTGCAAGAATCCTGCCTTCTCATGTCTGTGCAAATCGGGTGATAATATAGTGTAAGAGATACTGCTTTGTGTGCTGAAGGTCCTGGGTTCAGTCCTTGATATTTCCAGGGTAGGCCTGTGAAAGATCTTATCTGACACCCTGGAGCAGCAGTTTTCAATACAGCACACTGACAAGGCGCTAACATTGTCAAGGCATGGCATCGGTTTTTTGATAATTGACAAGGCACACACACACACACACACACACACACATTATATTAAGAGTATTTATATACAGGTTGGGCCAGCTTATCTGTGGATTTGTTACCATGGCTTGATTAATTTTGGGTTCTGAACCTATGGGGTGTGCTGACCTGGACCCTCCAAATGCAACTGGAGCTGAGCTCTGGTCGTGGTGAGACGGTGTTCTCAGGGCCTGCGCAGCTTCTCTGCGAGCCTCTCTGCGTCACATGACGACGTCACTTGGAGTGACCGCACTGAGACTGGTGGCGGCTGCCACAGCCAGTCTCAGCACAATCGTATGCCTTTCTCTGCTGCGGGGGGGGGGGGGGTCGGTGGGGGTGGAAAGGACCACGGGAGTGGTGGTATTGCGGCACAGGTGACCCCTGTGACCCCTGTGAAGCCCCCTCCAGCTTTGCTTCACTGGTTCAGCTGGAGGCACACTGGTTGAAAAATGCTGCCAATGCCTACAGTGCTGAGCTAGGTGGGCACCCTTGGTGGACTAGGCGTAAGGTGGCTTCTTGTGCAAGTGCACCTGTGCAAATCGCTGCCTACCTGCTTCTACCACAATGCTCTATGACTGAGATGTTACATCATGTTCTTTTTCCTTCTTGCTGAACAAGGAGACAATTAGTTTGATCTTTTCGTTGCATTTAGCGCTTGAGTTCTGTTGCCTTTAATCTGTTTCTTCCTTCGCACTTTATATTTGTCAGCTACAGGAGTTTTGTTTCTGAAGATGCAGGTCCCAACACGCTGATAGCCACAGTTCATGCTATAGATCCTGATGGGGACAGTGTTTCTTACAGCATTACTGGAGGGAATCAGAATGGAAACTTTATTATCGACTCTCAGAAAGGTAGGGGTGTGATTTCAGTGCACTAATACCGGCGATCTGGTGCCTGGCTGTTGGGCACAACTAGAAAATGGATTGGGGCCTGCATCCAAAGTCACTCTAAAAATTGCTGATTTTTGTCAAAATCTGTGGAAACTTGATGTCCTCTTAACTTCACTGTCAAGATTTGCTACTTGTTTGTGTTCTGATGCACTGATCTTGGAGCACTCCAGGGAATACTTGAGCTTTTTTTGGTGGTGTTGGCTTCAGCTACTCAGAATGTCCTCTACAATGTAATGCAAAAGGGATCCTGATACCCCCTTCTCTGCAGGTAATGTGCCTGTGCCCAGTTTCTAGAAAACTGGACTTGGTGGGTTAGTGCTTGGTTCCCATAAATTCACACTGACAGAGTTAGATTACTTGAAATTTTTTACTCTAAACTATAGCAGTGAGCCAAGCTCACAAAGGTTCAAAGAGTAAGTATCAAAGTTCATTCCTCAGGAGGTCTGTTCTTTTGTTGTGCTCTTCAGGCCAGTGTTTTGTCTGTGTGGCCTCAGCCTCTCATCCACAACTTTCCCTCAGAGCAACTGCCCTTTTCACTCTTCCTTGCGCAACCTTCTAACCAGTGGTGTCACCTACTCCCCAGTAGACGGTTTGCTGGGCGGGAGTAGGGAGTGATTGACAGTCCGTCGATTCACTTCCGGTTTCTTCGCGCGCCCCGCACGGCTTTCCCTCGCCTCGGAGGGGGCGCCTGCTCGCCCAGGCACCCGGCGCGCCCCCCACCCATCCCGCAAGACGAGCAGGCACCCCCTCCGAGGCGAGGGAAAGCCGCGCGGGGCGCGCGAAGAAACCGGAAGTGAATCGACGGACTGTCAATCACTCCCTACTCCCGCCCAGCGAACCGTCTACTGGGGAGTAGGTGACACCACTGCTTCTAACTGTCATTCTAACATTCCAACTGTCTAACTGCTTTTCCCCAACTGCCAGTCCACCCCACAGAGTTCTCTGTCTCCAGAATGTTGCCTTGCTCCTCTCATCGTTTCCTTGCTTCCTGATTGGGTGATCCAAATGCTGCTCCCCACTGTCCCCTGGTGCCATAGTGAACAATGTGGAAAGCACCTGGTCTCTTCACTTCAAAGCATACAGCCCCCCCCCACCATATCTTGCCTGCTTTTCCTCCTGTGTACGTTCAGCTGGGTTGCCAAAATCAGGACAAAGTTAGGCGTCCCTCACATTATTCTTCCTCCCAAACCAACTGTTCCATCCTTCACAAACTCCCTCCTTTGAAATACATGGTCTTGACAAGCAAGCAGGAAGAGGTTGTTTGCAGTTTTGACCATCGTCTGTTTGTGTTGTCCCATGGCTCTGCCCTGCCCATTAAAATTGTCTGGTTTGCTTCTTTCCTTCTGCCTGCCTGTCCTATCCTTAGTTCCTTTGCTTATATCCCAAATCCTTCCTGTTCTCTGTGTTCGCCTGTTTCCATCTTATGTGTCTTAGATTTTGCTGGCTGTACAGGTGAGACAGTCTTATCTGTGGATCTCAGAACCTGGCTTCCCCAGGTACCAGAATGGCTTATAAGGGCATAAAAATGTGACTTGCAATTTCCTCTGAAAATGGAAATCAATGTGGATTTTTTGCCCAAAACAGAGCTCAGGTTTGGAGGGTGAAGGTGGCCCAAATCTTTGAATACCTGCGTATTTCAGTATCCATGGGAGTTCCTGGAATGGAACCTCCGAATATAACTAGGGCTACCTATGTCTAGCTGTGCTGTTTGTCTCAGCAAATCCTTGACACCTAGTGTACCGGCTGCGCACACTTTGCTTAGCAGTAGTCAACACCCACAACTCTTCCTCTTGCAATTCTTATATTTTTTTAAAAGTATTCTATGGACCCTTTAAGATTCTGCTGCACTTTTAGGAAGGCAAACTAGGACACTCTTGCCTATTATGCAGCTAAGCTATTCTGTCATATCTTTTCCTCACTCTTGAGAAAATTCCCTAGAAAAAAATCCTCTGTAAACTTCCAGCTATTGCCTTGATGCATTTACTTGGAACTGTTGTTGATTTCAATGGCAAGTAAATGTCTGTGCTGAGACAGAAATTCAGTGCCTCTAAAGGTTTTAGCAACACTCATTGGAGTGGGTGGGGACCTAATACAATCTTGTGGATATTGTGAATTTTGTAGCAACCTAAGGCTTTAATCCTAAGCATACTTACTTCAAAGTAAGCCCCATTGAAGCCAACAGGACTTGTTTACAATTTAATCAGGGTAGGAAAGTGTAAACCTGTCAGTGAGGAAAACTTTTCTACAGCTGCAGATCAGTGAGTCATCTGAATCTGGGGACAAGTGCCATTAAAAAAAAAAATCCTATTATGCAAATTGTGGAAAGGAAGCAGATGCATAATTCTCTCTCTCTCTCTCTCTCTCTCTCTCTCTCTCTCTCTCTGTGTGTGTGTGTGTGTGTGTGTGTGTGTGTGTGTGTGTGTGTGTACACGTACAGCATTCTTCATTTACACATTATTTTGTGGCAAGATTCTCTTGAGCAATTATTTTGTGGCAAGAGTCTCTTGAGGAATTCTGTTGATGTTAATGTACTAACTAAACAAGAACTGTTAGTCTTTTAAAAAATGGACAGGGTGGAGGGGAAAAGGACAGATATACTCTGATAAAAGAGATCTTTGTGCTAGTATCCTAAACTTAGTTTGTGGGGTGCACAGTCTCCATTGTTGTTATTACTGGCTTACATATAGCCAATCACATGTGATCTGTGGCGATTAAATTGTGCTTATCTTAATTTGGCCACCTTCAAATAAATGTCTTATTTTAAGTCATTATGTGTTACAGGAGCGCATGAGGTGCAAATTCACAAGATACTGATATATATAAACCATGTGGGCAGACCCAAAGAACCATGAGCAGAAGGAATGCAACTATTAGCTCTGCAAACTCTTGCAGAAAAGCTTCCACAAAACTTCATGCAGTGCTATAACTGGTTGGGTCTACAACAGTTCTCATGGGTCTACTTGTACATGAGGAGCATCATCATCTGGACTTAGTTTCATTTTTCAAGGCATAGTGCAGGTCTTCCATGAATGGATTCAACCTTGGATTCAACCCTAATTTTCCCTGGGTCTCATGTCTTCAATCATGAGGTTAAAAAGAACATTACATTTTTGGAACATCTTCAGATCAGTGACATATTGCCTGTTGTCAAGCAGAAATCCTGCACAAAAATTCCCATGCTGTTTGTCCAGCACCACGTGTTCCCAAGTTGTAAGATGTGACTGTGTAAGCAAATCCCCCAGATTGACAATCTTGACAAATGTACAGGCACTTCAGTCCTTGCTTTAACTACCTTATAGCTGACACCTTAATTAAAATACTAGGATTGCTTTGATTTCAGTCCTTCTGGGCTAGGAAAAAAAGAAAAAAGTATTTTGAACCAGAAAAAGTAAGTCATAGAGTATATTTGGATTTGCATTGATGGCTTTGCCTAATTTAACTGCAGTCAAATTTTAACTCTGGCTTTCTGAACTCTCCTGAGTCGGGAAGCTAATCACAAGTAAATAAGATGCCACAGATCTGTCCTACTCTCTGTTTGATCTGTCTTAGGGGTTCGCTTATCATGAAAATTTAATTTCAGTGCAAATAGTACTTTTGCAATATTAATGCTCCAGATCTGAATGTGCTTCAGAAAGAGATGACATCAAATTGTTATACAAGTTGTTGTCGCAAACAGTTATAGTCTGAGTGGACTGCGAATTCCTTCACCCCCTTTATGACTTTATTTCTCCACTTCTCGCTAGCCTTATCGGTTGAACCCAGTATCACAGATGTTAAGGTGAAATTGCTACTATTTCACAGGTGCTTAACAGCGCAATTCTATGGATGTATACTCAGAAGTAAGGCCCATTAAATTCAATGGGACATATTCAGTGGTGTCATTCAAATGATTTAGGAACAGGAACTCACTTTTGATTGGCACTTGTCGGGAACCCGAAACCAGCCACGGAGCCCGTTAGGATCCGGAACACCCGTTCTGGACCGTTCCCCCTGAATGACATCACTGGACATATTCCCAGGGAAGTGTATATAGGATTTCAAGTTAAGCCCGTGTTTCCCAAACTGTGCACTGCAGCACCCAAGGACCCTAGGCAAATTCCAGGGGCACCACTGCAGATGGTCCCTATGACCTTACCAGCTCTCCTGGGTGCTGTCGTCTTGAATTATGCGAGATCTTGCATGATTCAAGATGGCAGCACCTGGGAGAGCCGGGCAATGGTGCTGCCACAAGAGGGCGCCACGACCATGGTATGTTTGGGAACGGTTGGTCTCAGCCATTTAACCACTGTTGCTTTATCATTGAGCAACTGGTATTTTTATATTGCTTCTTTCCTATAAGATTGTGTATTTCAGTCTCGCTTTTTTTTTTTTAACGGACAAAATTAGTGATGTGGTAAACTATAGTCAAAAGTTCAGTCCCCAGACTTTTGGAGCCCTTTCCTCCAGTCCATCTCTGCTTGGGATCTGATCCAAAGTGACTCTGTTTCAGCTTACTCTGCTTCTCCATAGCCCCCATTCTCAAATGTAGTGAAGGTGGGAGGGACGAGAACTTCTGGAATTGTCATACTTGCTCAGGGGCCGCTGGGAACCATGAGAAATGTTGTTAGTGTGGTTTCTAGTGCCCCTTGCATGATTCAGTGATTAGGTGTAGCACATGGGATGCCAGCATTAGTATGTTGGATGTGGTATTCCTGCAGTGCCAGGAATTCAGTTTTCCCCTCTCTCTCTGTGTCCCTGGATGCCATGAAGAGCCAATACCTTGTTCTGCCGCAGTGGTATTTGAAAGAAATCCCACTCCTCTTGTTAGGTATTGCTGGAGTATAGCTTAGAATGCTGTTCAAAACCCAATTTAGTGTCCAATTTACTTTATTTTATGTCCTTCAGACTTTCCCCTGGAAATAAGACTATAAAAAGAGCTTAGCTCAGTGGTTCTCAAACTCTCCGGAAGCTTGAGGACCGCTGGGAGCAGGGGAATTGCAGCCACACAATTGCTATGATTCCGTCGCTGCTGGACATGGATTGGGGTTGGAAGGGACTTGCCAGTGCCTGCCCCAGCGTCTTTTGGATTTGGGAGACCCGCGGACCCCTCTGCAGGGCTCCCTCTGCGACCCACTTCCTGGTCATGACAACAAAACTGGAAGTAGGTTGTGATTCTTTTTTTTTTACTTTTTAAACGTAGAGGGAACCCTGCCGAGGGGTTTGCATGGCTCCCCAGCCCAAAAGGATGCTGAGGTAGGCACTGGTAAGTCCTCCCCAGCCTGGATCTGTGCCCGGCAGTGACGCGATTGTAGTGATCGCATTCCTGTTGTTCCTGCACCCCTAAAAGGGACCCAGGCAGTGCTTTTCAGGCTAGGGTGTAGTGATGCCCCAGTTTGAAAACCACTGGCTTAGCTAAATCAGGCCAACAAACCTATCTAGTTCAGCATCTTATTTCCTACAGTGGCAAACCAATTGCCTCGTGGCGGGAGCTGGAGACAGAGCATGAAGACAACAGCTCTTTCCCACCATCACTCTCCTTCAGCTTGCAAAAATCTTTTTATAAAAAAGTCTGTTGGAAGTCTGTTCTGCTGAAGAATTGCCTTTGATGAAATAGGCTGTAACTCTTGCTTGCCGTGATAAATCTGCCTGTTTTTAATGTGCCACTGGAGAGTCTTAATTCTTACTGCAACAAATTAGCACGGTTTCTCTACTCCTGTGAAGAATCCTTAGTTGTCAAAATTTGAGTTTTCAGCTTTGAGGAGAAAGGTAGCACGTTTTTTCTTGAGAGCTGTTTTTCTGTGGTGTCTTGCCGTGGTTCTTAGTCCCCACCCTCTCAATCTATGCTTGTCTCCTTGGGCAGTTCTATTTTAAGGCAGCACTGTCAATGAAATGCACTTGATATCCGGGGAACACCAAGGTGAAGCTGAGACATCTGTCAGAAATAAGCAGCCAAGACATGGCATTTGCAAGTGAGTGACACTTGTCGTGTAACGGCGGTCCATTTGCAAATGACAGTTTTTATTATGTTAGATAAATGATAGACATGATGGGACGGGGTTGGTGTATAAAGAGTGACATCTGCTCACTGCGGCTTTTCTAATAGCTCACGCCTGGTTGGCGTTTTTAAAAAAACAGATGAATAAAGTTTGTATATTTCTGATTTTTGCTAGCACTTGCATGACCTAAAGGAACAGTCAGCAACATTGCTGTGTCTCGGCGGTCCGAGGAGCACAGGTTCCTCAGAGCATCTGTCACTTGGCTTTTTTGAAAGTAGCAGAGCGAGAATGCCATGAATTCAGTATGCTTTAAATATTGCACATCACAGTCTGTAGTGCTAGGTAGCATTCACGAAGACATTTTGTTTCAGTATCGCACTTGTGGAATTTGTATTACTGGTGAAGGTAACTTGCTGTCCAGAGGTACCCTTTTCCCACAAATGTCCACCATCTTTCCATCTCTTGTTGCCCCTTATTCTGGGAACTGCCTTCCACAATGCCCTGGGGATGCCATGACCTTTATTTCCCTTTAAACCATTGGTTCCCAAACCCTTTTTGACAGGTAGTTAATCTGTGGAACTCTCTGCCACAGGAGGTGGTGATGGCATCTGGTCTAGATGCCTTTAAGAGGAGATTGGACGGACTTCTGAAAGAAAAGTCCATCGTGGGCTATAGGCAATGATGGATTGTGCAACCTCCTTACATCAGTAGTAGGCTACTTCAGAGTACCCGGTGCAAGGGAGTGGCAACAGGATGCAAACATCTTGTTATCTCATACCTCCCTAAGAGATGGAAAGGTAGATAAGATAGAAAATTATAGTAAATGGGACTTAATTCTGGGTAAGTGTGGATAGGATTGCTGCCTGACTGCAAGGACAGTTCTGTGAGAGGTAGCAACTAGCGCAAGGTCATTCGGCGAGCTTCATAGTTGAGGACGGATTTCAACTCAACTCTCTGCATTCCAAGCCCAGTACTTGATGGCTGTAGTAATGGCTAGGAAACAAAAGGGCCTCAAACATACATAAAGCTGCATTAAAAAGCTGACACAAGTGTCTTGTCTTTTACAGGGTTAATTCGCCTCCGGTCAACTCCACCTCCTAACCTGCAGGGGCCAGAGTATGTACTTAATGTTACAGCCACAGATGACAATGCTTCCAATGGACCTCTCTCTCTTTCAAGTACCGCTCTGGTTATTGTACACATTGATGATGTCAACAACAACAAGCCTGTATTTCAGAAGGTAAATGTGCTGCCTCATATTACGTCAAACTCCAGTAGAGTATAGCCTTGAACTGTTTGTTTCAGCATGTAGCTTGTGTGTGAAGTGAGAGAGGCTAAATAAGAGCCTCTTAGAATGTATGAATTTGCTATAGAAAACAATATTTTCCCCCAACTATGAGACCTCCATCAGTCTACCTGCTTTTCCTCTTCCATCTTTTCCATGGATTTGAAAAGAAAGAGGAGAAGAGAGTGGTTAGCTAGAGTGTTGGAGACACTCTAGCCCGCCACTTTTCTCTCCTTACCTGTTTTGTTCCATTCCGTTTTTCCTTTCCAAATTCAGGCGCAGGGAAAGCAGTATTTGACACTCAGTCTCAAATACTGGGAGGTCTTTGATCTGCTCTGCATTCTTGCAAGGACTTAGGAGATGCTGTGGTGTATTGGAGGGCCTCGTTCCAGATGCTCTCCCCCGTGCCTAAGCTATTTATTTTTCACATTTTTATATCGCCTTCCTCCAAGGAGCTCAGTATGGTATACTGGTTCCTCCTATCCTTTTCTGCCTCATCTGGTCCTGAGAGGCTTGCCATGTTGTTCTGTGGGTTGGGTCTCATGGGCCTGGGAAGCCTGGAGCTTGTCACGCCGTGGTTACAAGAGCCGGAGCCCCATCAAACACCCACAGTGAGTTAGGCATCTGGCTGGGACCCAGACACAAGACAGAAAATACAACAGTTTAAAAAGAAGCCATGCTGAAGTTTTAAGTAAAACAAGAGGAGAATTACTTGGGGAAAAACCCTTCTCATTTTAGCCATTCTTTGATTTGTTGAGTGATACTTTTCGTCATTGTTCACTGAGGACCCCGATTTCAGTGGATTGCATCACGTGTCAAATTGTATTTAAGCGTGTATTGGATTCTTTGCCCAGTGTCAGCACTACCGCGAGCATGCCTCTGTGCTGGAGAACCAGCCCGTGGGAACGTTTGTGCTGCAAGTAGAGGCGACGGATGCCGACGAAGGAGCCAACGGCCGAGTGAAATATGGCTTGATGCACAGAGACGGTGTGCTTCCCGTGTTCAACATTCACCCTGACACAGGTTAAAAAAAACACAGTCAACCATAGAATAAAGCTGTAATCCACGCGTAAGCACCCGTAATGGTTTCATAATCAAGCTGATTACATTTGCCCTAGCGGTGTATCATAGTTTTTCCAGCAGAAACTACTGCTTAAATGTGGCTTGAGTGGTGGTTGAATTTCCACTTGACACATCGTCGCTTGATTATAAATAGCAGCTGCAAGATCAAGCCACAGCTTATGGCTTTCTGGTTCTGGAATGCTTGAAAGACCTACTGCAGATGATTCTGAATCAAGGAAGGCCTGTGTCTTGTAGAGACAGTGTGAATATTGCCCAGCGTATTTTGACTCAGGCAAAGTCCTGGCGTCCCCAGTAGGGATGGGAAGGACTATTCTCTGACACCTTGACGAGCAACTGACTGTCAATGTTGAAAACAATGGGCTCGTTGAACCAGTTTCCTATGATTAGGTCTTCCCTGAAAACACAGTGATATTATCCATGCTGTTAGCATTTGGGTACTACTGGATAAAGGGAAATAAAGGTCATGGCATCTTCAATATCCTTGTGCCAAATTCCCAGGCACTCCGGCTAGTGCAAATGCAGTAGAGGATTGGTTTTGCCTAACCTCTATTCCCCCCCCCCCCAAAAAAAAAACCCTTGGAAATGAAAAAAGGAAATAATGGACAGTGGAGCCCATCTTCCATACCCCAACCCTTAATAAAATGCACGGTGTTCTTTCTTTCACTTATGCTCTCACTTCTAGGTGTCTTGACAACACTTCAAATATTTGACCGTGAAAAGCAGAGAGAGCACCCCATCACCGTGACTGCCACAGACCAGGCTGCAGAGCCCCTCATTGGGATCTGCCAAATCAACGTTGTCATCTTGGATGTCAATGATAACAGCCCCAGATTTGAAAACACACACTATGAATGTATGTGGATCATTGTATTCTGATGGCTAAGCATTGTGAAGTGTGCCTGCCTGCCTTGTACCCATGTGTGCACTCTCTCTTGCCTGAACTTCTGAACTTTTGCAGAAACTGTGAACCTCTACTGATCATGACTCAGTATGGATGCCCAATGAATAGAGGTGGGAGAAAATGGTGATGTTGAAATAAAAACACACAACATTGCTTTCTGCACTTCTCATTTTTAAGGAAAACCCCCCTCAAAATCTGTAAAAATAAAACCATGTTTGGTTTTTATTTGTTATTGAATGGTGAGTGCATGGGTAATGACAGTGGCTTCATCTGTTGACATTATACCAGCTAAATCACCTACCTAGTACACTTTTAAAGTGATTATAATTTATAATTATAAATGTACGTTTTGAATACACAAAACATAACACAGTTTTCTGCACTTGTACTTTTGGAAAACACCAAAACTAGCAAACAACAACAATCCTCTTTTCTCCTACCTCCAACCATGAAGTTCCTTAGCATTTCTGTGATTAAAAAGCCCTGATTCCAACCAGTGAAGGGGCAAGGCTCCCTGGTGAAAAACAGAGGGCTTCTTGGCCTGGCCCAGAGAAAAAGAATATGTTGTCTTTGCTGCCCCTGGTGCCAGCTCCGAAAATAGTTTTTCACCATCGGCAGCAAAATTGAGTAAATAACTAGTTGTCAAATCCACTTTTCCAGATTTCCTGCGAGAAGACACAAACATTGGGACCAGCTTCCTTCGTGTCGCAGCCCATGACGACGACTACGGCTCCAATGCTTCCATCACGTACTTTGCAGCCAGTGGAAAGATGAAATACTTTCAGGTCAATCCTGTGACCGGCTGGGTTTATGTCAGCCAGCCTCTGTTGCAGGTATGAGATGGGTTGTGCTTGGACTGTAGCCAGATGTCCGTTGACATGCACCTGGGAGGTACAGTAGGAGGCCTAGGAGGGAAACACGTGGCTCAACGGCCCTAGCTTTCTCCTTGTATAAATTAATGTCATTCTGCTTGGCCCGCACTCATCGCGGGCCTGCTTCTCTTGAAAGAGTTACGTCTATAAGCATAAAGTTATTCATAGCTGTCATTATATCAATGATGTTGTGTTCTGCCTTGATGGGAATGGAAGAAAATGAGAAACGGCAGGAGCATCTCCAGGAGATGATTATCTGGATGGAATGTGGAAAGTGTGGCAGTGTTAAGGAAATTGGCTTACGGACTTCTAAAAAACCTGGTGATTTTGCAAAATTTAGATTTTTTTTGTTGGTAGAGGGGAAAGATAGGCATCAGGGGCTACCTGAGCAGCCCCCCCCAAAAAACACTGGAGAAGGAAGTCAACCTCCTAGCTGACAAGGAAAATGTATTGAGAGCCCTTTGGAAAGTGAAACTGAGCCACACAAAGATCTTGGACAAAAAACTATTAAGGTAAGGAAATCAGAACTTCTTTCCCTGCAAAAGTAAAACAAAAACAGCCACCACTCAGCAGTATTTGGATCTTCACATGTGGTTCCTTGCTAGGGCAGACAGCAGAAGTAAAGAAAAGCGTGCTAGCCCTTACGTTTGCAAAGCCAGAGTCTGCAGTTTTTGTCTATGAAACATGATTCCCTTCTACTGAAGCAAACCCTTTCCCCTTTTCAGATGCCTTTTATAACTGAAGACATCGTAGCCATGGATGGAGGGAACAGGAGCAGTAAGGTTGAACTTAGAGTTACCATCACCAGTGCGGAAAACCAGCCACCTCAGTGGGAAAGAGACAGTTATGAGGTCATCATTCCAGAAAACACAACAAGAGATGCTTCAGTTGTGGTAAGTCTGGGATTTTCTGGTTTAAAGATCTGCAGCCATTCGTGGCATTGGAATGGGTGTTCTGCTGGCCCTTCTAGGTCAGTATTGTAGGCATGACTGACTGCAACCCTCCAGGGCTTCAGAATGGCATCTTCCCCTGCTACCCTAAAGATGCCAGTGATTAAACCTGCATGCAGAGTGTGTTCTCTGTTACTGTTACAGCCTCATCCCTATGTGAGGCTGGCAGTGCTGGACTAGACTGTCTTAGCAGTAGCGTGGGTTGCTCTTGTATCCTGATACTTCATTTATGCTGACCTAATTTAACATGCAGAGACATGACAAACTTTATTAGCTGTGGTTGACAATATAAACACAATATTTAAAAAAAAAACTGGTGGGTGTTTTTTTTTTTTGCGTGCATGCACAAAACCTACCTCTGATTCTGTGAACATTTTGAACTGCACAGACAATTAAAGCAACATCCCCCCTTGGCGATCCACGTGTAACTTATAATCTAGAAGAGGGCCTTGTTCCAGAGACCAACATGCCAATCCGATTCTACTTGACTCCAAACAGAGATGATGGATCTGCCTCCATCCTCGTCGCTGAGCCTCTAGATTACGAAACCACCAAGAACTTTTTATTGAGGGTTCGGGCCCAGAACGTTGCTGCGGTGCCTCTGGCAGCCTTTGCCACCGTCTATGTTAACGTGACAGGTGGGTTGAGTTGTTAAAATGCCAGGAAGAAGCATTGCAGCCCAAATTGTACTGCTTAACAGAGGATCCATTTTAGTTTGATGTCTGATTTGCACTCTCCAAAATCAAGTACGGTGGGCCCACATTAATCACAGGTTCGACATCTGAGATTTGAAAACCCACAGACACTGAACTGCCCACCCCATGGGCACACCTTGACCCTCTGATCCTCTGTAGGGTGTTTGCCCAACCACCCGCAGCTTCTGTGGCCCCCAGAATGGCCATTTAGGAAAAAAAAAAGCCACTGACATTTTTAGTGCATTGTAAGACGCCCAGGAAGCCCCAGAACTAGAGGTTTGCTGTTTTTTTTGCTGAAAACTGGAAGTGACTTTTTTTTTACCTAAACAACCATTCTGAGCCCCAAACAATTGGGATCCAAACAACAGAGACTGCTGTCAGACATGGGTGGCCTCAGCGCGTCTCAGAAACACTCTGAACCCAACTGGAGCTTAGCTACAGTCAGGTTTGGAAGGTGGGGATGGGCCCTGAATTCTGCAGGTTTAAAAATCTGTGAAATTTGTTATCTGTAGGGTTCCTGGAAGAGTCATATATTTGCAGGGCCATCAGGGAATGTGAGCCCCCTGCTGGCAACATGGTGTGCCACGTCGATGGCCAAAACCTACCTGTGCCCTGAACATTTTAGCACCTTGTCAGTGTGCCATAAGATGAAAAAGGTTAAAAATCATTGCTCTAGATTATGAACCCATTGGAACAGGGACCTTTCCCTTTTGTTTGTTGTATATTAATGTTACTCTGTAAAAAAAAAAATCATTTGAATTTTTCTTTTAAAAAAAAATCCTTTCAGATGTCAATGACAACGTTCCTTTCTTCACCTCCTCCATTTATGAAGCTTCTGTAATGGAAGGAGCAGAGATTGGAACTTTGGTTCTTCAGGTTTCTGCCACTGATCTGGACCTTGGTCGGAATGGTGAGGTAAGTGAAATGGAGTAGCAATGAATCCAATTTGACCACAGTGGAAACTGCATATAAAGGACCTGCCTACTTCATGTAGTAATATTACAAAATTAGAGCAGTGGTTCTCAAACTCCTTAGCACCAGGACAGACTTTTAGAATGACACTTTTTAGGTGTGCACCTAAAAATGTAATGTGTGACGTGCTTGCATTGCATGTGTGAAGTCATGCATTCAGACTGGCTCTGGTTGATGTGCAGACTGACAGTGCAATCCTGTACCCCCATGCGCTGGCGCTAAGCTCTTGCGCCGGCCAAACGCTATCACAAACGTGCCGTCAAGCACATCTGCGTGCACTCTGTGGCGCTGGACTGGCACAAGCAGCAGTGCTGGCGCTTGGGCGCCGCCGCAACCATCGGCAGCACCGGCCATGAGCTTCCGGGATGTAACTGGGCGGCACAGTGGGTGGAGATGGCGGTTGTGACGCAGGACGGCCGTAGTGCAGTATCCTAATGCCCGTCCCTGGCCAGGGCAGCCCCGATTCAGGCTGCTTCTGTGCACGTTCCTCTGCCCCTGCAAAACAGCAGGCGCAGATCTGAGCAGGCCCATAGGGGCGACCGGGGCTTACCCGGGTGCAAGGGGAAAACCTCTCCTTGTCCTGCATGTTGCTGCTGCTGTCTCCTAATGGGCTTTAGGATACAGCCCTGCTATGTCGGCCTTAGTAGGCCGACATAGTATAGGATGGCACTCTGAGTCTGCAGAGCTTGCAGTGATTGTCCTTGGACAGTTCGTGATAGTGAATGCCTCCCCTCTGTCTTGGTTCAAGACTTGCAAAAGGTACAATTCCTGTGTGCACAAGCTGGTCTGTCTGTCTGTTGTCCTACTTCTTGAAATTATTGAAGAATGCCATCTATACTTTGCCTGTCCCAACGCTTGTCCAGTGGAAAGACAAAAAATCCCCCTGGATTTCTTCTTAGACTCATCTCTTTTCTTAACCTTTCAGATCACTTATTCGATGCTACCTGACCGCAGTGGGGACAATACGTTTTTCCGCTTGGACTCCAAAACGGGTTCAATCTATACTGCCTCTGTGTTTGATAGGGAAAAGAAGGCTTCATACCTCTTAGAAGTCAAATCTACAGATAGCTCTGAGTCAGCTCGTCCAGGAAAGCATGGGCAGCCAAATTCTGGTAAGAGGGAAAAAAAACAGTCGTGGGTCACTGGCATCAGGACTTAAAAAATTTGTTTTGCATGCTGAGGTTTAGGTTTTCAGTGATAAAAGAAAAACTTTTAGTTGATCAGATATTAAGGGAACCAGTTCCTACTCGTGGAAATAACATTAATTTTTGCAACATTTGGGCTCATGGGAATTGTCTTGCAGCTGATGCAGATGAACTGCTGAAGCGTTAGCACAAGGGTGCCCAACTTGTTTAATACAGAGGGCCAAATGGTATGCTGAAGGCAGGAGGAAGTGATGTCATTAAGCAGGAAGTGATGTCATTAAGCAGATCATGATCAGAAATAAGCACTTTTTCTCACTTAGGAACTCATTAGCTGAAGAGAGAATATGAAAATCTTGATTGTATTTTCAAGATATGGGAAAGCTCAATTGGGCTGCCATTTCTGCAGTGACACTTCAGCACAGCTTAGCAGCTGAGTTGGTGAGAGGAGAGCCCAAATAAAAGGCTGGATAAATAGTTTCTGCAGGCCTTACGTTTGACACCCCTGCCTTAGCAGGCCCTGTCCCTGTGCTCATGGACTTGGTGTCAGCTGATGTGACTTGGTGTCAACTTTTGAAAGTGAGTGAGGTATAAATTTATTGTATAAATATTTCGTTCTGTGTTGATGGGGCCACATCACTTTAGGACATGTATATTCAGTGGGGGAACTACTCAGACTTCTCCATCCTATACAGTAATGTCACAATGAGTAAAGAAAAACCGCTAGGGAAAAGATCAAGCCTTTAATAGTAAAGGAAATCTGATTATCAGTTGACTTAGCCGTTTTTTTTGAAAGAAAGGAGTTAATTTGGGGGACTCTGGGCTTCGGGACAAGAAAGGAACTACGAAAATGTACAACTGTCATATTAGGCGTTGGCTATGCATGGGTTATCTGCTTAAACAAATTGGATGTGACATTCATTTGATATCCAAGTGCTTTTTGAGTAATGGTGGTATTATAAATTGTCCACAACCCTGAGGGTTCGTTTCTGTATTGTCTGTGTTATTCGTCTTCATTTAACGTGGAGCTAGACAGCTAAAAGAATTGCAGCTGACAGAAGTGGCACAGCTGAGGATTTTAATCTCTTGTTCCCCATCTCTCTCTCTCTAGACACGGCCTACGTGCGCATTTTTATCAGTGATGTGAACGACAATAAGCCCATCTTCGCCCAGAGTGTCTATGAAGTTAATGTGGATGAGGACCAAGATGTGGGATCCACTGTTCTTACCGTCAGCGCTAATGATGAAGACGAAGGTAAAGCTTCAGAATTTCCACTGGCGGCACCTGAAATATTGAGTCAATTTTTCGGGGAGTGTGGAGACAAGTGTTCTAGAGGCAGAGAAGAGAAACGTCTCGGCTGTCTTGGAACATTTTTTTGAAAGACTTCTTTTGAGCCTGAAAGGTTGTGAGCATTTCTTTATATAGAGCCCATGAGGCTTATGCCAAGCAACTCTTTTTATTCTGGCAGACCTTGCATGAGCCCAGCTAAAGTTGGAGAACTGTGCCAAAGTTGTTTTTTAGGGAATAGAAAAAGCAAAGGCATGCATGTGGGGTAATGAAGATGCTTCTCCTGGCCAAGTAAATTCTCAGGTTTTCATGTAGTGGATCTCTCAAATAGGGCAGTTCTAGACATGTTTACTCAAACGTATAATGTGTCCTCCTTATCTGAGAGCTTGGCATTCACAGGTGCCCACAGCTATTTAGGGTTATGCCCAACAAGACAAGAACTTTAGAAGTAGGATAGCTTGCAAGTATATCTCTGTACATGTCTCTCCTCATCCAACATGTAGTTCAGTTTTGCTTTCCATAAGGTTCAATACATTTCTCGGCTTAGAGGGAAGAACTTCCTTCACAAGTGTGTTTTTGGGGCCTACGTTCATCCGATTGGGACCATTCTGTTGGTGTTGCATTCTTTCCAATGGACCAAAGCACGGTTGCCTATTCTTGAGTAAATGTTCAGTTTCACTTTCCATAGGGCTCCATGCATTTTCCTGGACAGTTTCTGAGCATGCCCAGAAGACTCTGCAGCCTCCTTTGCTCCACCAGAGGTCTAGGGCCTTGCTCTGCACCACGTGACTCAATGCATTTACCATATTAACCTACGTATAACTTGATATCAGGTTTTCTGGGCAATTTTAAGGCTTAATTTTTTTTGACTTATACATGAGTAAATACGGTACTGTTGATTACAGAATAAGATTTTGTGTGGCAATGTGGGCAGTTAATAAGGGTAAGCACATTATTTTTATTCATTATTTATTAAGGTATTTATAAACCGTATTTTACAAAGTTCAAATTGGCACACAACCACCACCCCACATAGGTTAACAAACAGAAATAATTTCTTGTAAACAAACAAAAACATTTCTTGTACCCATCTATATGCTCTACTCATTCCTGGAACAGTATTTATTTATTTCATGGATCTAAGCCCGTGAAATAAGTTCTGTTATATTAAATGAGACTTGGAGCCTAAACATGTTAAGAATTTTCATGGCCCAGCTTTTGAAGGGGATCTTGAATGGATGTAAGATTTACAAACAGAAATCTGGTTTGCTAGTTTGACAGCACGTAGTTTCTTCATCTCTTCCTTGAAGTGTGCAACAGCTACAATTGTAATCCAGAATAAGTGGGGTGGAGAAGTCTGGAAAACCGCACACTGAATTTTTATCACGAAACTGCATGGTGGCAATGTCTGTTATGGACACCTTTCCCTTGAACTACTAGAAAAACTATTTTCAACCAGTGTGCCACAAACGATCTGCAGCTGTGTGGTGGGAATTTGAGTAGAGTCATTTGTTAGTAGGCCCATTGGAGAATGTGAGCCCCCAACCTGCAGTGTAGTTTACCTTGTCAATGCTACAGCAGCACATACTTTTGTGGGGAAGGACTTTCTAAGGTGGCAGACAAATAACTTAAGGACTGCTGTCGCCACTGTAACGGGCAGTCATGAAAAATGGTGAGCAGGGCAGTAATTTTGGGGGACCTTTTATGACCTTTACACCCTTTCATCTTGATTGCAGGCTGCAGGGTGGGTACTTTTGTAAGAAATGGTATATCTGCTTCTGAGAGAGAGTGAGAGAGTGTATGTATCCTTTTGCTTCCTGGCCTCCTCTCCATTTGCAGGAACCAATGCAAAGTTAAGGTACCAAATAACAGCTGGAAACACTGGAGGAGTATTTGGTGTTGAACCAGAAACTGGAGTCATCTTCATTGCTCAACCACTGGACTATGAAGAAACGCAGTTGTATGAGCTACATTTCTTGGCTTCTGATGGGAAATGGGAGGACTACACCATCGTCCTTATCAACGTTGTGAATAAAAACGATGAAGCTCCAGTTTTCGTGCTTAGTGAATATTATGGAAGTGTGATTGAGGAACTTGATGGTCTTCCAGTGTTTGTTCTTCAGGTACTTTGGGTTATGCTCATCTAATATATAGCTGGCATGGCTTGGCATTGCAAGAGCCAGTTAGGCAAAATCACATCCTTCTGGTGCTGTTGATGCAGCAGGCCATGGTAAGGGAAGAACCTCATGCTTCCCTTGGCGTACACTGCTGGTTTCCATTTTATCCTCGGTTACTCACCCTTGGGGCATATGAAGGGTCCTCATGCTTGCAGTTCAGCAGTCCTAAAGCTGAGCCAAGCCTATGCTGCTAGGTCCTGTCACTGAATTGTGATTGGGAGCATGGGGGAGTTCTTGTTTGCTTGCCAGGAGCTGTATGGTTAAAGAGGGAGGTGCACAGGTTAGCTGTGATGCCAGTAACCTGTGTTATCCAGTGTCATCCGTTTGGAACTGTGCTGGTTGTTGGAGCTACTGTGGGCTGCTTCGCATGGCAGCCTCTGTTAAGTGAGAAAGTCCCCACCCAGTTTTCCTGGCTTTTTGAAACTTGGTAGATGTGCACCTGGAGGCTCTGTTGGCCCACAACCCAGGGGTGTCGGTATCTGCAGGGAGGGCTAGGAATGGATTCCCCCAGGATACCGTGGTCCAACCTATAATTTTTTTCCCTGCAATTGGCATTAAGAGATTATTTCAGGCTGTATCATACTAAAGCTATTCTAATTGCACCACAGAACCCAGTGCTGTGAAAGTGTTTTGTAGACCTAAACTAACATTGTGAAAATAATGGGGTGTTGATTCTTGCTGTACTGGATATGCTTGTGAATTTATTCTGTGTATAATCCGCATATGGAACCATAACTTGGATGGCAGCTTCTATTTGAAAGATGTTACTGCCACCTTGATAGAGATTCCACATGTTCTCTGTCTATCAGTATCGTATGTTTATATCTGTTGGTCCTACAATGCTGACATACTTTGCTGTTGTGCTGCCTTGAGGGCCTTTGTGGCGGAAAGGCGGGGTATAAATCAAATAAATAATAATAATAATAATAATAATTGTATTATGATCTGGAGTTAACCAGATTTATGCATTTTTAACTTCATTCTCTCTAGGTTGTAGCAAATGATCCTGACAGTAGCTTGGATGGAGGTGATCTGAGATACTCTTTGCATGGTCATGGTGCAGATGATGTATTTGCAATAGATGAGAACACGGGCAGCATTTATTCCCAGAAGATGTTAGATCGGGAAGAGCGAGCCCTTTGGAGATTTGTTGTATTGGCCACTGATGAAGGAGGGGAAGGGCTTACTGGATTTGCAGATGTGATTATAAATGTTTGGGATATAAATGATAATGCTCCTGTGTTCACCTGTATGCCCAGTGACTGCAATGGGAGCATCTTTGAAAATTCTCCTGAGGACACTTTTATCATGGAGATGTCAGCTGTAGACTTGGATGACTCAAATGTGGGCCTCAATGCCATTTTGACTTACCGCATAATGGAGAATGCAAAAAATGACTATGATGTGCACTTGTTCAAAATCAGTCCCACTACTGGCCACATCTATGTAGCAGGTGGGTTGTTGGACAGAGAGAAGACGGAAAAATACTTCCTTACCGTTGAAGCAAAAGATGGGGGAGGATTGATGGGAACCGGTACTGCTACGATCTGGGTTGCTGATGTAAACGATCACATTCCTAGTTTCACGCATGAAATTTGGCATGCTGTAATTCCTGAAACAACCGCTGTCAACTCGGAGATTCTGGAAGTGTTGGCAACTGATGGAGACAGTGGGGAAAATGCTCTTTTAACGTTCAGCATTATTGGGGGAGATCCGGAGCAGAAGTTTTACATTGAAAACCATCAAGAAGGCCAGCGTGCTACAATCAGGCTGAAAAAAACCCTGGATTATGAGCAAATCCATGAAAGGTGGTTCAACCTGACGATTAAAGTGGAAGACCTGGATTTTTCCAGTGTTGCCTCTTGCCTGATTGAAGTGGAAGACCGTAATGACCACAGCCCTGTTTTCAGTTCTCCATTTATCCAGATGAGCCCTTTCTTTGAAAACACACCTGTGGGTACTACCATCATCACAGTAACAGCCGTCGATGAGGATTCTGGTGTGAATGGGAACATTGAGTATTCCATTCAGTTGGATTCGGATCCCTATGAGCAGTTTGCAATTGACCAAGATGGTCATGTGACTGTAGCGAAAGTATTGGACCGGGAGGTCACTCAGGAGTATGCTTTGGTCATACAGGCTTCTGATCAAGGTCTTCCTGCCCAAACAGGAAGTGTTACAATATTGGTTGACTTGTTAGATGTCAATGACAATGGGCCAAGGTTTGAAGCTTCCTACATGCCTGTGGTCTGGGAAAATACACCAGGACCTCAGCTGGTTTCTGTGAACCCTGCATCTAACTTACTTTGGGCTTTTGACCCAGACAGCGATGAGAATGGGCCCCCTTTTATGTTTTCCTTGCCATCAGATTATCAGAATGCTTTAGATTTTTCTCTTACCGACAATGGAAATAACACTGCGGTGGTCACTGCTCTGAGGTCTTTTGACAGAGAGAAGCAGAAGGTGTTCCATCTACCTATCATTATAACTGACAGTGGGACTCCACCAATGAGTTCTACAAACATCTTGACTATCACGATTGGTGATGAAAATGATAACAGTCATGAAGCTGGCCATAAGGAAATCTATGTTTACACACACCAGGGTAAGTATCATGTAAAACTGTTGTTACAGCTTTGGCCATCCATCCATCGCTTCTAATCTCATCCTTCCCAAACAAAACTGGTTGGCGAGGGGGAAGCGGTGACTAGAAGGTGCTCTTAAAGGTGGGAGAGGCCTAGCTGACCTGTCTGAACTGGCAATGATGCTGCCAGTCTCTAACTGGGTAGTAGAGGATTTCCAAATCCCATTGCCCCTGGCTGGAAATGAAGCTTCTACGCATGCCCAAGGGCATTGTTAATTATCTCTAGCAAGGCATCCCTGCATCATTGGTTGTTGCCTTCTATTTCTCAAAGGGACATACAAAAAGTGGGAAATAGCAGGGGAGAACCGGGAATTCTCATGGATTGGGAAATAGACCTTATGTACACGTGGAGCTGTCTTATACCCCATGGGGACCTTGGCCCAGTGCTGCAGCAGCTCTCCAAGGACTCTGGTAGATGCCTTTCCCGGCACCTGACATTTGAGACGCTTTTAAAAGTCAGAATCCTATATGCATTCATGTCAAACTCATTGGGGCTGACTTCTGAGTAAACATGCATAGGATTGAGCTATAAGTGGAGGATCCAAGGACTGAATCTGGAATTGTTGCCATGCAAAACCCTATCATGTTGATCTCTGCTGTGAATAGTTCTTTGGTTTTGCTAGCTGTGGTGAAGGGCAGAATAAGTGATGCAAAACTAGAACTAGTTTTTTTTTTCTTACAATGCAATCATTTATTCATGATGCAGAAGAAAACTTTCCATGGAGCAGAGTTGTGGGTTAGCTTGGTGCAGCAATATTAAAGAAAACGGAACATCAGCGTGCACACTCCTACACACGCTATTTGCAGCCTCGCATTCAAGCAGCACTTACGTGAAAGATCAGCCTCTGTGCTATTACATTACTTGAAACGTCTTGTATCATAACCTTCATGAAAGCCAAGCAGCCATAAACATGATAAATGCATCAATAAATGCTGTGGAATGTAAAGCTCTTTGGGGGAAAAAATAAAGCAAAATTAATGCAGATTTATTATAATTTGTCTCAACAGAAAAATGGTCAAGAACAGTGCTTGGGGAAGTATTTGCACCCGATCAGGATGACTGGGACAATAAAACATTTGTCTCTGAAGGAAAGATGCACAAGTGAGGATTGTATTTGTGTCAAGCTGAGTAATATTTAATATTTATGCTTCTGTAATTATTTTCTTATGCTTCTTTATGTTTGTTATATACGTATAAAGCTGGGATTATTGTTTGCTATAGAGATGGCAAATCTCTTTTGCTTGCATTTCACATTTTATAGTAGGTTACAATTGTAATGATCAGTTTGTTTTCACTGGTGCTGCCCCATTTTTGCCACCCTGAATTTCAATGGCTAGGATGATGCTAAACACCAGGTTTAAGTGAGGAATACCGGTGGGGACCGGGTCATGGCACAGCAATAACTTATTCGGGGGTTGCACTGGGCCTGTGGAGGTTGTGTTAGGCCTGTGGCCCACTCCATGGACCACCCATCTCTTCCGAAGGCCTCCAGAATGTTCCCAGAAGTGACTTCAGGTTCACACCTGCAACTTTCAGTTGCAAACGTGTTGGGAGGCATGGGGAGACCCATGGATTGATGGTGGGCCTTCCCGTGCCTCAGAATGCTTCCCAGATGTGAAGAAACATCTGGTCATGCCCTGGAGGCCCTTTGAGGTGCGGGGAGGCATCCCCCAATGGTGATACCTGTGGACACTGAGACCATGGACTTTAAAACAAAGTACTCACTGTACTTTAAAACAAAGTTAGATACAAACATAATATCTTTCAGATGTAATCTTCCTTTGTGTGTTAATGAAAACTGGGCATTTTAGCAAAAAAAAAAAATGTTCCAGGATGTTTCAATCTTTAACATGTGCTAAATATAATGGTCCACTTTGAGGTCAAGAGTGTAGTTCTTGATGCTTTTATTGATGTGGGATGTATGTTGTTTCTAGATCCTTCAGACTGAATCAAAGGACTGGCTCTCTGATAATGGTGGATAATGCACCTCAGGGCACATATGAGCTGAAAATCAGGGTGTCGGATGGAATCTGGCCTGATGTAGTAGCATCTGTGCAGATACATGTCAAAGAGATAGAAAATGAAGCCATTCGAAATTCAGCCACCATACGCCTGGCAGGTTAGTTTTCCTTATCAGTTAAGCTCCATTGCTGTTCCATTGTGGGGGAAAAAAAACCCCTTCCCATTTTCCAGTTATCTGGAGACCAGCTCTATGGCTGTAGGAGTGCCTTGATTTTAGTGTATTTCACTTGCAATAGGTTTCCTTCAGTCAATTTGTCCTGAGTGCAACATTTGTCCTGACTTGTCCACAGCGCCTCTTGCTTCTACATTCATCTTTGATTCATCTTCACAGCTGTGAAATGTGTAACTGTGCTTGTTTTCTTTTCTTTTAAGAAAGCAACCTGAAATGCTTAGAATTATAGTTAGGGACCTTGTATCTGTGACTCTCAATTCAGTTAAGCCTCTGTAGGTCTTCAGTATCATTGGGAGCTGCTGTGGATTCTCTGCTTAGGGCAGTGGGTTCTCAACATTCTACTCGGAATTTGAGAACCCTGTAAGTCTTTGCGTGCGCAGGGGATGGGCGTGTTGCTAGGGCTGTCTGGGGTGTGTGTGTCCCGTAAGCCTGTCATCGCCTCTGCAGGTCACCCCACAGCTTCAAACTGTTAGAAGCAAAAAACAAAACCATACTTTCTGTTTTCATTGCAAAACCAGAAGTGATTGTTTTTTTTTAAAGCAATATGAAACTGCAGGGAGGCCTGCTGAGGGGGTTGCAAGCTTCCCGGATCCCCTAGAGAGCCATAGAAACCCCCAAGTAAGTTTTAAAAACCTTTCCCTTCCTGGCAGCATCATGATCAAATTGCTGTCTATTTCATGGCCCCTGCCCTTAAGGCAGAATGGCCATCTTCCTGTTCCCCTAGTGGATCATGACCCACCAGTTTGGGAAGCTCTGGTTTAGGGCCATTTCACAGTTTTGGTGAACTCCTGACAGCCAAACAAGAGACAGTTTTAAAGCAGTCCCTAAACTGCCATGGGATCTGATTTGGTGCAGGCAAGTTGCTTGCCATTTGGAGGGTGTTTTAAATGGCCCTCTCCCACTCTTTTGGGGGCAAAAAAATCCCCTGAAGTGGCAATTTGTTCCTCTAGCAGAACTTTGTGGCCAGTAGGATGGCTTTGGTGGGGATTTTGGCTGGAACAATATCAGTGAGGAAGAATCTGATTTTCTCATTGAATCAGTCCCCTCAGTTGGCCCTGGTTAGTTTTGACCCTAAGATTATTTAAGCAAATACAAAAGAAATACCTTGTCAATGTGATCAGTGCATGTTTGCAAGCATTTGCATCATGCAGGAATGTTTGACAGGATGTCAGAATTTGCTGTAGCTTACTGCTGAATATATGTATGACAGGAAAATTTGGTTTTACTGCTGTGTCATGTGTGAAATGGCCCTTTGCCAGCTTGGGATAGTAGTTTCTGATTACATGTTTCAAGGCTCTCACATTGATATATCTGGTTTTGTTTTTAATTCCCTCCTCTGCATCAGACATGACTGCTGAAGACTTCATAAGAAGGGATGAGCCGGAAGAGAGCAGGCGGGACAAATTTAAAGACCTGCTTGCTGGAATCCTCTTGGTCCACCCTGACGATGTTCTTGTTTTCAGTGTGATGAATGTTGATGAGAAGCAGACAGATGTGAGGTTTGCGGTTCAGAATGGCTCTTCCTATTTCAGGCCAGAGAAATTACAAGGGCAGATGGCAGCCTTTAAAAATAAGGTAAGGTCACATCCTTGCCGTTGATTTTGGGCTGACCTGACACTGGCTGTGTGACAGGTACTTTCAGGATGCAAAACACAAATCATTTGCTCTAGAGCAGGGTTTCTCAAACTGGCTGGTGCCCTGATGCCCTGTGGGTCCTGGGCTCCCCCCCCCCGCCGCCATTGGGTCTGGTTGGCTTCAAATTTGAGTCCTCTAGATTCAGTTGAAGGCTGCACTGGGCCTCCACAGGGCTCAGAGTTCTTTAGAAGCAACCAGAAAATCATTGGTTGCTTCCAGCGGCCTGCAAAGGCCTGGTGCCACAGGAGGGGGTGGGTGCCTGGTGCCACAGTGCCCTCCGCCGCAGAACAATTGGGGGGTGGACCTTGAGAATTCCTGCTCTGGAGAAGTCCATGTTGAAGTTAGCGAACGGTTGCAGGGGCAAAGAAGGTTGTAGCCTGGTGAGCCTCTATTTCCCACCCTTCCTTGCTTTTGTCAGTGTCTAGATTGTAAGCCTCTCTGGCAGGCATCTGTCGTCTTGTTCTTTGTAAAGTGCCATGAACATGGAGGGTGCAATATAAATATTTGGAAGGCTCTTGATTTGATCCTGCAATGCATCACCTGTGCTCATGATCTTATGCAGGAAACCATATAGGCAATGGGGAAGCATCTTTAATCTTTGCAGTCTTTGGAGAATACCTAGTAGGCTTATTTAGAATTCACATCAGTTCCTGATTAACCACGTAAGATTTAAATGGAAAGAAACTTTTTGGGATTTTTTTCTCCTACGAAGTCTAGGTTAGGTGCTAAAGGAGCAATTTTCTTTGTAATTAAAACCAACTGCAAGGTTGATGAGGTATTGATGTAAAGAACTGATGGAGAAGTTGAAAGTTCTTTGCTAAGAAACCTACTGGCTCTTGGCCAAACTGTATTTTCCCTCTCAGATCCAGTTGGCTTTAGGAGTTAATGTTTCTCAGATTGAAGTGGATGAATGCCACAGGACAGACTGTAGCGGTGGCGGCAGCTGCACCAACTACATCACGGTGAGTGACATCCCCACAGTGATGGACACAGGAAGTGTGTCGCTTGTCTCCATAACCACCAGCGTCAACGCCGTCTGCACGTGTGCAGCTAGAGACAGAGTTCATCGGTCATGTAGCTCCTACTCTAACAACCCATGTTTCAATGGAGGGACTTGCATTGACATGCTGAATGGCTACAGGTGAGACAGCCCATGCTTCACAAGTTTCTCTTCTTCCGTTTCCCAACCCTAAAATGTCAAGTTGTACAACTACAGTCATGTTAAAGAAAGTGATACATAGGCCAGTGTTTTTTAACTTGTGGGTTGCAACCCCAAGGGTGAGGCGAAGCTTCATTTTTTTGGATGTGTGTGTATATCGCAACAACATTTCAAAGTCTGTGCACGAGAGGGCTTGGATCCAATCCAGTAATGGTACTGCCTTGTCAAAATAGAGTTATTGGTACAATCCTGCATAGCCTCTTCTCGCTGCCTTGCCCTGTAGCTCCTAAGGCTGGCCCTGCTCAGGCCAGCAGGGTTGAGCAACCTACCTTGCAGGGTTGTTGTGAAGACACAAGAGGCGTGGGAAACGGGTGGTGGCGATGGAGATGGGTGGATCAAATCCCGGGAGGGGAGCACGTTCAGCAGCAGATCTCCAGCCTCATATTTACTGGGTTCATGGCATGAAAATGGTTGATCACCACTGACACAGACTATTTGAAAGGCCCAGTTCTTCACTGTGTAAAATGTTTGGGTTTTTTAAATTTAATTCTGATCTGGCTACGCTTTGTTCGCTATGCTTTGTTTCTTTGCTTCAGATGTCGGTGTTCTGCTTCATTTCATGGACCTGATTGTCAGCAGACGAGACGCAGTTTCTATGGAAATGGCTATGCGTGGCTCCGTCCCATCAGGCCTTGTTTTGAGAGTTCCCTCTCCCTAGAGTTCATTACCAATGTTTCAGATGGACTTTTGCTATACAATGGTCCTTTGTCGGATTCAAGTCCTGGGAATTCAGAAAACTTCATTGCAATAGGTACTTTGTATTGTAGCTGTTGAATAGCACATTAACTTCTGGAAAGAGTTGGCAACTGATCTTGTGTGCTAGTTCCTCCTACTCTCCCCCCCCCAAAAGTAAATTTATATTGCAAAGTGCATGCTTTACATGTTCTAAATATTTCAGTTCTATTGTCGTCTTCACTAATGATAACATGCATGTTGTGCATTCTCATGGGCTGTTTTTGAGGAGCTTAAATAATGCTTAAAATGCCCACAGTCAGTTAAAAATGTGCATTCTTCAGTCTTGTGTTTGCATGTTGTGATTTATTAGTGTTATTTCATGGTGTAGAATTTTGGCTTTTTCTGTGTAGGATTGGACTTCCCTAGTGCCGAGTGTTACTGGGCCTGCTCATAGTTCCCAGCGGCAAGTTAGTTTTTAAAACACACGCCCGCACGCGGCAGTGAATCTGCATCATATACTTTAGTGGGTTGTTTTAGTACCTTCTGGCTGAGGCTTCTGACCCATGCCTGAGATGGAGCAATCAAAGAGAAAGCAAAGCCGACAGTTCTATCAAAAGGATCCCAGTGGGAGGCCTCTATTGCTGCAAGTTTCTCAAATACTTTTGAGGCAGGTATTACATGATTAATGAAGTCCTGCTTGCACGTTATTTTTATGTGCCTTCGTGAAAACAGAAGATCTACTTTTGAAGCGCCTTTCTTTCTCAAGTCTTGTTCTCCCCCCTTCCCCACACAAATGCTTAAAAAAAAAAGAGCCTTATGGTTGGTGAATCGAATGCCATTCCATTGTACTATTGTACTATCCTCCGGAAAAGAAAATGAACAAAAATTGCGGTCGCTCCCCACTGCAGGAATTTCCCCCCCCTCTCATTTTGTCTTGCAATGCATCAAAAACAGGTAGAATACAGTGGAGTCTATTTTATGCTGATCCAGAATGACATGCGAGTTTCTTGCATGGAGGTGCTCTGAGCACCCAAGTGGAGGGAGGAGAGGCAAGAGTGGGTGCTGTCAGCCAGGCAGCAGCGTCATTCAGCCGGAACGCT
>JAJKFI010000011.1:5947592-6048377 GCA_029204185.1 Lerista edwardsae | reverse complement strand
TGCCGTCTTCCCCGCCCCCATGGGGGCGGGGAAGACGGCAAAACGGAGCGGTACGCAACAGGCAGGCTGCCACTCACCCGTTCCTCCTGCCTAGCGTTCCGGCTGAATGACACCGCTGCAGCCAGGGGTGTAGCTGGGGCTGGAGAGAGGCTAGGGGACTTGCAGGAAAGCCTTGCTTTAAAAAAAGAAAAGCAACACCCAGACCCATTAAACACCCAAACCTGGTGGAGACAAGAGGTCCACTGCGTCAGGCTGCTGACCTCCTGTGGAAGCCTGAGGGCAGTGCACTGGCACCGTCAGACTGTGAAGAAGACGGTACAGAAGTACAGTAATAAATAATATCCTTCAGCCAGCTGCTGGCACTTGGACTGAAGGGAGAGGCTGGTCTTGGTGACAGTGCCTGGCTGACCCAACTTTGCTCCTATGCAAGATTTCCTCCCAAAATTAATGCTTTGTTTTAAATTCCCAAAATGTCATGCAATGTTTTCAAGCGTCTTTGGTGACGAGAAGATTTGACTTCATGCTTTTCTTCTTCAATTACCTCAGAGCTTTCAGTTGGCATCCCTGTGCTGAAAATCAACCATGGCTTGGGCACTGTGGAGCTCCATTTACCCAGCTACGTGAACGTTACAGACAAAAGGTGGCATCGGCTAGAAGTGAGAAGCGGGAGTAGGCAGGTTAGTGACCAGCATTGTAGATTTCTTCTTACTCCTTGTGTACACATGGCACTGCAAGGGAAAAAACAGGCAGTGGTAGGAATGTATCGTTTTGCTTAGATCAACCCTAGTGTATTTCATTGTTGTCTGTAGCGAACGCTATAAGAACAGTTTTAGGAATAAGAATATTCCCCACATATTCAGTGTGGTAGTTGCTTATGTTTGCAACAAGCCTGATATATCCCGATATCTATTCTACAGAATCGTTTCGGCTTTAAACCATTGGAAAAAAATGTTTGAGTTGTTTCTAATCGGGTGTGCACCTGTGTGTCCCCAAAGTGTTCACTGGGCCCCAGTTATATACAGACATGCTCTGGTATCTGCTGTAGTTCCATTCCGGACTCTCTGTTCTATGTGGATACCTGAAACCTGATATAGGGGTGCCTTTTTATAGATAGGGGAACCATCAGTGGTTTGCTGCAACAAGGTAAAAAAAGAGATTTGTTTAATGTTCCCCTATCTTCTAGTTTAGGTACACATATAAACTAATTTTCATAAGCATCCCAGTATCCGTGGGTAACTGAAACCATGGATCCCAAATCAGTGGATACTGGGGCATGCCTGTACTAGTTTAACAGTACAGTACAGGCTTTTCTTAGACTGTACTGTAGAGAGCAGCCCTCTTTGTCATGTCCCCCTTGATGGTCTAATGTTTACTATAGCCTATCATGTGGGATAGAAGCAAGAGGCGCACAGCTCATGCACCTTGCCTTCCAGTGCATTCTTGGGTAGCACTCAACAAAACAAAAGGGGGCAATTGCTGATACCAGTAAGAGAAAAGTCACCAAAATGGAGGAGCTCTTTACCCTACCTTCCTTCTGGGGAAAAAACCCAATTTTCAAGTCGGTGCAAAATTTGTTTGATGGTGCACATGCAATTCTTTATGTCACAGTATTTCAACCACTTTCCGTGTGTTGGTACAGCATGTTCGATTCATTTTGGACCAATGCAGAGCCGCAGTTGTCTCGGAGATAGAAGGAGTGGGAAAGTGGCTCTCCACTGAAGACCGAACTAACTGTGAAGTCATTGGCTTTGTTCCACAAGCAAGAAGGTAAACATCTGAACTACTTTTCATAATTTGGGAATGAGTGCATGCTCAAGCTAGAGGCAGTGGTTTACTAAGGATTGTTTCTACTGGTGTAGCTTTAATCCTACTGCCCAGTTACACAGAATTAGGCATACCCAAGCCAATTGATTTCCGCATGAGAGTGAAGTCTGTTGAACAAAATGGGACTGAGACTGTTTGTGTGTGGCATGCCACAGGGTACAGTGCAACAAAGTACAATTATGCCTCTTAGACTGCAGACGTAATTGAATGTTCTCTATGTGCATGCCCAGGTGAGTCTTAGCACATGGGGAAGAGGAATGTAAATACTCTGAAGGCTGTCTAAAATTTGGCTTTACCACTTTAATCAGCAATGGCATAGAGAAGCCACAAAGTGTTCTGTGCGATGTTGTTCTCAGTGCTGAATCAATCATTGAACTCAAAACTCAAATGTCACTTAGATACAAACAGTTCAGAACATTCTAAAAAGATGTGGAGTTCTTTTGACTTTCAAAAAGTGTGATTTATTAAAAATAATGACTTTACTTCCTGCTTAATGACATCACTTCCAACCTTAGGTCTTAAGGGGGTCCTGACAGGTTGTCTTACCTATAAAGGGGGTCTTGGTGCAGAAAAGGTTGGGAACCACTGCAATGGATGTATGCGGAACAATAGAGTAGCTGAGTTGTGGTGGTGGTACGTTGATCTGCCCTCTGCTCTTCTTCCCGGTGTATTTTTTAGTGGCACAAAATACTAACATTCATCTCTTATTTAGCACCTCTGTGTTTTGAAGGTATTTGAATATGAACCAAGTGCTCCAGTTAGGCGGCGTAAAAGAATCGATTCCTTACGCTTACCCTCAGCTGCAGCACAAGCATTTTAGCGGCTGCATTCGCAACCTCATTGTGGACACTCAAGTAAGTGGCAAGTTGTCGTGCGAGGGTATTGGCGTCTAGATGTATTGTTGCATAAGCGGGACATGGCTACTGCCTAAGACTGGAATGATAACAAAATCAACCATGCAGTTTATTGAGCCATTTTTTTTTTTTGCAAGATCTGCCCCCCTGTTTTCTGAAAATGGCTTGTGCGTAGGAATGGATTTATGAATATGGTCTTAAATCCCCTGAAAGAATCTTGTCGGCAATTACCATTCTTAGGCTAGGAATTTTGAGCCTGATTTGGTTCAGTGCAGCCAAAGTCTGCTTTGTTTTCACCCACATTTCACCCACATTTTCCCTGACTTGGCCTGGAAGATACTTCTGCTCTTTTAGCTGCCTTCCTTTGTCTCCTTTCTGCCACATGTGGGCCTCTCAGTATTTTATTTTATTATTTATTCACATTTTTATACCACCCTTCAAGGAGCTCAGGATGGTGTACATGGTTCCTTCCCTCGGTTTGTCTCCACAACAACCCTGTGAGGTAGGTGAGGCTGAGAGATAGTAACTGACCCAAGGTCATCCTGGAAGCTTGATGGCTCAGCAGGGATTTGAACCTGGATCCAGGTCTAAATCCAACTCCCAAACCACTACGCCGTCCTGGCTCTCACATTGGAATCACAGCCACTGTTCATCTATATAGGACACAAAAATGGTCCAGGAGCGTTTTATCTACTGTAAGTCCCCATCCAACCTGCGCTCTTCAGCCTAGGCATCCCTGGCATCCCCGGCTGGCGCGGTCCAGTTGAAACTGGGCTGTACACTTTCATTTGCTATCCTGTGAGCAGAATTTTAGGTTCAAGGTTCAAGGTATGGAATGGTTCCATTGGGCCTGCTTTGTGTGGCCAAAGCAGAAAAATGTGTTGTTTTATACTGAGTGGCAAGATCAGAGACAGAACACATAGGAAGTAGTATCTATCTACCCATATGGTGAGCTGCATAAATCTGATATAATACAAGGTTGCCTTCGTGCATTCAGAAACGAATCTCAAGGATCTGCAGAAAAGTCTGAACACGCACCATTAATTGATAATGGAGGTTGCCAGAGCTTAGCATCAATTCTGGCCCTTCCACAGGAGCCTGTATCCCCACATCCATTATTCCTTCTTTAGTCTGCTGCCACTTCAGACTTTGCTAAAGTGCCGCAAATGTTGTAAGGACACAAGAATGGCAAGAAAGGTGTTCATGCAGATTTGCACAAAATTGAAGGCGTGTGCATCGGTTTATAGCTGGGGTAAGGCTGAAAGTAACAAAGAACCTTCAGGCAACCTGGAAGTGGGTCTCTAAGTTCTAAAAATAGTCACAGATGCTTGGAACTGGTGTGGTTTGGATAGGAAATCTGATTTTGGCACATTTTTCTTGTGTTGAAAGGACTTTAAAATCAGACCCCAGTATCCACGGATTCCAATATCTGCAGAATGAGATCCCCGCAAATATTGAGGTCCCACCTGTATATCTGGGCTTGGTGATCAGATACCGTTTTTTGAAACAGCAACATTTGGCACTTCTTACACCAGAGCGATTGATCAGCTGTTCTGCTGAAAAGGGATAACGGATGTACTTTTTTTTAGCAATGTGAAAATCCATTCAAAACCCCTCTAAGTCCATTTTAAACCTTTCTTTATTGTTTTCTTCAGCCAGCCCTGATGCTCTCTTCTGCCTATGCTTTTTTCTTGTTCCTTATTTGAAGGTGTATGACCTTGAATCTCCAGCAGAGTCTCTGAATAGCTCTCCTGGTTGCACCTTGACAGATGGTAGCTGTGACAAGATGGGCTCTTCTCCCTGCGGTGATCATGGGCGATGCCTTGGCGAGTGGGGCTCCTTTACCTGCCATTGCTTGCCAGGTTACTATGGCTATAAATGTGACAAAGGTGAATTCATTTTCCTGATTCATTTTTTGGAACTGCAGTGCAGCTTTGAGTTCGGAGCACCCATGCTCTCCCATTTCATAGCATTAAGCTCCCCAACCTCCCCAACTGTTGGTCAGCATCAGTAGTGTCAGCCTACTGGTACGCTGGGCGTGTCTTCCGGGTGAGCGGCAGCGTGATCGCTGTGTTCTGTTGCGTAATGGCGAAAGCCCGCCCGCTGCAGCGGGCGGGCTTTCGCTGTTATGCAACAGAACGCAGCGATCGCGCTGCTGCTCACCCGGAAGACATGCCCAGTGTGCCGGTAGGCTGACACTACTGGTCAGCATGATAGTTGACTACCATTAACTATGTTAAGGTAACATAGAGGATGCTCCTAATATAATGTAGCTTTTGAAACCAGGTTAAAGGGAACACAATGGAACACTTAGTGCCTCTGTGCACTTTTCTCTGTCTCATGATTGTTGATGTGCAACTGTGATGGTGCAACACCTGGTTGCCTGGACATTTAGATCACTTGTGGCTGTCACAGATAACAGCCCGATCACAGGCTTGCTGCCATAGTCTTCTGTGTATGTCCTTCAGCACCTCATTCCCCACCATAGTAAGCATCTATTTAAGGATTTTAAAAAAAGAAACCTGTAATGTTTTTCCCCCATTTGTCCTAGTTGCTGAGGAATACTCCTTTGGGCCAGGGAGTCACATTCGCTATCAGCTTCCTGACTTCGTACTTGCTCGCAGAACACTGGTCGAGGCAATGATAAGGACGCGAGAGCCCAACGGTGTCATTGTGAGCATGTCATCCCGGCACAAGGATGAGCACATCACCCTGCAGGTGAATGGGGAGTGATGGTCAATGTCAGCTCTGAGTTAATGCAGCTCTTCTGACCAAGCAAAGCATAGACAAGATAGGCCTCTTTTGATGCAGTGTATGCATCTTCATAGCTTAGAACTCACCTTTGCCTTTCCTTTATTTTTCTCTCCCTCTCCTGACTTACTAGTGAAAGTCAGTACTGTTGTGAATGTAGATGTTGCCAGGGAATACAATGGAGTCTTCATTATGCAAACTTTGGGGCCATTTCACACTGCAAAATTCCTGTCTGTGGAGAAATTTTCTATTGTGCAGGTGGGGAGCTAGCAGCCGTTTGCGTAATTGCAGTTGTACTCTCTTCCAGCGGCTCTGCCCACAGAGATGGCTGACTGCTTGCTCCTCACGTTTGCAGCCTGGTTCACATAGTCTTCCTTCAGGTAGTCTTGCATCCATGTATACTTGCATGGAAGAATTTGACAGTATGAGCTGGCTGTTGATTGTTAGAACTTGTCAGTTACTCTAGATGCATTGTGTGCTCTTCACAGTCACCGCAGTCATTGTAAACTGTGTAATGAGCAATCTGATTTTGGAGATCTCATTAATGGAATAATTGGGATGGTTTCCTCGCTTTGTGCCATGCAAGGAAATGATTGAATGAAGCAGTGGGCAGCAGGGCTTTTGAGGGGGAGCAATTATCTTGTTATGTGACTGTCAATTACTCAAAGACAGAAGCAGAAAAAATTGAAATGTTTTGAATTGAAAAATTGAAATTCAGCCCTAATTGTGGAACACGTGAATGCATTTCGGGTGGGTAATGTGGATTCTGTGGAACATCTGCATAAACACTGGTGACTGTACGCATTCCTGTGAAGGCATGAAGAACATGTCCAAACTGATAGAGTGGTTCAACATATGCGATACTTGAGAATATATACAAGTAGATGTCAGTCTGTAGTGGTTGGCCATTTTGTGTGTGTGGACATTGATGTTCATTTTGTCCAACTGAGGGCTATGCATATTGCCCATGAATGAAATTTGTGTGGAGGTGATGCCACATGAATGGGCAGTTTATGATATGTCTGCTCAGTTCATAATCTCCAACATCCTTTAGTTGTTATTGATATAGGGAGGAGCCATAGCTCATTGATAGCGTTCATATTTTGCAGAAGATCCCAGGTTCAGTTCCTGGCAACATTTCCTGGTAGGGCTGGGAACGATACCTGCTTGAGATCTGCATAGACAGTACTGAGCTAGATCAACCGCTGGTCTGACTCTGTAAGGAGCTTCTATGAGTTCATAACTAGGCCAGTTTATTTATGTATATTTTTCACATTGCTATGCATCTTCTTGTTGTAGTAGCTGACCTGAGAGCCTGTTGGGCTTTGTGGAAGGATATAAATAAATGAACTGTCAGTCTTTTATGTAGGTTCTCCAGTCAGCTCACATTTAAGCCAAGGGTATTTATTCATACAGCTTCAACTCTCTTGCCAAGAGAAGCTTGCTGCACTTGCCTAATTGTGTGAAAAGAATAGCATTTCTGAAACCTGTTCTTCTGCGCGTGCAGAGATGCACACACGAACCCAGTGGTGGCCTGCAGCGCATGGGACACTCTGCAGAGCTGTTCCTCTGGCCGTCTTCAGCATTACTCAAGGCCTTATGCAATAGCGTGCAAAATTAACACAGATTCTTGGCTTTCTGCAAGGTGGCCCAGGGGTTGTTAGTGGTGTCTTACAACCTGGGAGATGGTGAGCTTGCTGTTAGCCTTCCCTCCTATCAAATTGACAATGGTGAATGGCATCATGTTTTCCTTGAGAGAAATGAAAATGAGTTCATTCTTCGTCTGGATGAAGGAGGTGGGAAGAGAGAAATCCTGAAGGCTGCTGGCGTCTACAAAGAGATCATCATTGACCCCAGCAGCTTAGTGGTTGGCAACACGTATCCTGCCAATCAAAACCACAGTTTCCAAGGTAAAGAGATTGCCACGTAACTGTTACTTCCAATAACTGCTCATCTTTGAGCTTAGCTGTTCAGAGCTGGCAAATAAGACTGTTTTGACTTCAAATGTTATCACTTTGTGTTCTTGCTTTGTCATTTGTGCATAGCTAAAGAGTTGCAAGATTAAAAAAGAAAAAAAATCATCTAGTTACATCTTTCCATCTTTTTCTAATTATTTTGACTTTTCCATATGTATCTTAACCAATTGTAACACTTTGTAAATTGAAGGTAAAGTTATATAACATTTTAAGTGTGGTAACTGTGGTTTAATACTGTTCTGTTCTTTGTAAGCAAATGTGCATTTTTCTCTTCTGAGAAAATATAAAAAAACAGTTCTGTGGGTTTTGAGATTGATCCAAGTTTTCTTTGGGGGGGGGGAAAGCTGAGTATGGAGGTTGTCTGTTGGTTAGTGCCTGTGATATCATCAACACCCACTCCCCAAGTTTCTGGAGCAGTTTTGCAACTGTTTTGTAAACTGTTTTAAATAATTTTCAATGTTTTTAAATAATCTGGTGATGTAAAGTGGAGATGAACATACATAAACATATTTGGGCTTTCAAGAAAAAGAGAGCAGACAGCCCGTTTGATGTATAGGGAGTGGGAAGATCTTGTCCAGTCTTTGATTTGCTGGTGTACAAATTTGTAAGTTACAAATCTGGGCTAACATTGTGGAAGAAATTGCCATGACTGCTCCTAAACTCCTTTGTCTTGTCTTTACTGTGATGCATTGTCTCTGCTTGTTTTGAGACAGTATTTTCTTCTTGACTACAAGGATATTCTGTGTGCAAGTAATTTAGAATTTCAATAGAACTCTAAAACTAATGCCATCAAAATCTGGAATGGGAGGTGGGGTAATTCTGGGCCCAAACTTGTTTTCTGGCTTGAGTCTGTTGTTAAACATAACACATGCTCAACCTAATGGTGCTGTGACATCTATTTCAAATATTGTTCTTCATCGAGAGCTTTCCAAACCAAGAGTCATCTGTGTTTTGCCTTAGGATGCATGAAGGATGTCAGATTCAATAACTATGGGCTGCCTCTAGATTCTTACCCTAAGGAGATGGTGTTGAGTGCCCAAGGAGTGAAAAAAGGCTGCCTTTCCGATGCTTGCAGGAGCAATCCCTGCAGCCCGCAGTTTATATGTATTGACTTGTGGATGATTCACGAATGCAGGTAAGGGTATTTGGGCTGCAGTGCTAAATGCACTTACTAAGGAGGAAGCCACATTGAACACAACAAGATTGATTCTGGGTACAGGCACATACAGCAATGTACCCCTTGGCACCCGTGGTATTGATAGCCATGGATTTGACTAGCCACGGATCCTTGGATGGTGGGAATTCGACCGTGGGACACCCTGGCACTCTCTTTTGGGTTGCCCCAGAATGCATTGCAGAAGCATTTGGGAAACATTTCCACAATTCATTCTGGAGCACACTGGGGCGAAGGGCGTTGGTCACGGACCTCAGTGTGATCCAGTTGTGGCTTCTGGGAGCACCAGAGACTGCCCTGCAGCTGGTGCAGTTTGCGGCACTAAGATAAGAAATGCTATTTGTTTTTATACTTAAAAACCTTTTTTTAAAAAAAATAAATAAATCAGATTTTACTATACTTGGGAGCAGGGTTGGTAATGAAACCCCCCACAGATGCCGAGGGCCCACTCTGTTTGTTAGCCTTTAAGGTGCTGCAAATCTCTCTTCATTTTGCATGCGATTTTGCTGGAACATAATTCTTCTGAACTAGATCTCTTCCAGGAATTCTGCCGTAGCTGGTGGGAATCTTCTGGGAGCAAATTGCATTATATTGGAACTGGCTCTTAATGGAACTACATGGGGGCATAACGTTAATTGGAACCCCATAGGTTTGACTGAGCCAATGGCAAGTTTAATTCTGAACAGGAGTTTTTTTTTTGTGTGTGTGTGCATTTGTGTCTTTCTAGTTGCCCTCCAGGACACATGCTGGTGGAGAATGCCACAGGCCGGCACTGCATTTACACTGCATGTGCGCAAAGACCCTGTAACTATGGTACATGTGTCTCTCAGTCTGCAAGCAAATTCCGATGCCACTGCCCTGATGGATATGCTGGTCGCAACTGTGAAATCACACTAGCAATCTTCCACAAGGATGCTGGACTGAGCTTCAGCTCCATGTTTGCTATCTGCATTTGCTTTCTGGCTCTTCTAGGTAGTTACGGCAACTACATACTGTACTACCTTTGGTGACTAAACATACCCATCCCATACGTTGTCATGGATACTCATCATGATGTCATCTTGCTGTGAAGACTTCCACTGGATTTCTGCCTTCACTGCTTTGTCCTTCAGTCTTTGTTCCATCAACCAACCCTACCCATTTTGTCTGCGTCTCTCTGTGATTTTTCTTGGGAAGAAATCCTTTTCAACACCTGCTTTCATTTGCTGCAAGTGTATAAGTTTCGTTGCCAAGGATTAGTTCAGAAAGAACAAACTGAATGCATGTTCTCTATGATTGTAGAAAGGGAGAAGTGAATATAAGAGTCCTGCTGGAATGACCAAAGGACTGTGTTGCTCCCCAGCAATTGATATTCACTGCCACTCTGCTTCTGATCAACAGAGGCTTCAATTAGTTATCTTGGCTAAAAGATATTGATAGATCTCTCCTCGCCCATTAATTTGCCTGATTTACTTTTGAATCCAGCTGGTGGCTAGAAAATAAGCATTTTTCAAAGTGTAGTTCATCTTGCAACAGATTTCCTAGCCTAAGTTAAAGAGAAACTGTACCACATGCTACTAATAGTTCCATTGTTGATCTTTAAGTGTTCCTTTTTAAAATGATGCAGCACTTGATTTACAAAGTGCTTTACAATCTTTTTGTCCTTATAACATTTTCACCCAATTTTACAGATATGGAAATTGAGGTGACCCAAGAACATGATGCAGGTTATGCATAGGCCAACCCCTAGTCCAGATCTCTGCCCATGGCATCTGGCTCCCTTCCCCAGTTAGGGAAGCTTCTGGAGAAGAATGTGGCCATATCAGTGGAGCTGTGAATCCTGTGACGTGCTTACGGTCCTAAAGGCATGTATGCTTCACATGCACTCCACCAAGACAAGTCTTGACTCATCCGGAACTACCCTACTAAAGGTTCTGTAGAATTGAACCTGCCCCATCAGAAAACCTCTATTCTGGTGGCTTGTGCTACCAATGTCATTGTAGCTGCAAGTCATTGTAGTGATTTTGTGGCAAAACTTGGAAAATGAACTGCTGCTTTTTTTGTTTAATATGCTGTCACTCCTGGTCTGTTTTTGCGCTTTTGAGTTTCGGTTGTATGAATATGTTTGCTGTGCAAGCATGGGACAACAAGTAGATCTAACTAGATCAGAATTAACTTTTGAGAACTGTAGGGATCTCTGTGGTAAACAGAGTTTATAAAACAGTTGGTGAATGTTTCTGCTGTCAGTTTCAAGCAACCTGTTTTTTTGAAGTTGGGCTGTTTTGGTTTAAATATTACAGTTTGCTGTTGCACGGGGGCTTCCAGTGCTCCCCTGCCTAGAGGACTGAGCAGGTCCATGCCTGCTTGGCATCAGCAGTGCTGCAGCCAGAGGACTCCCCCACCCCATCCTGATGGTTCGCAAGAAGCCTTATGAGGCCACATTGTTTTACAGTTGTGCATTGGGAGCCCTTGGTAGTGTAGCTGGGGGAGAAAACAGTATGTACTGCAGGTGCTGCAATGTACCATGTAAGTGACCCCTCCCACTTGCTGTTGGAGCCTTTCTGGGCAGCGACAGCAACACACAGGTGCTCGCTGAACCAAATGGCATCTCCTGCATGCCGCCTTCACTGCCTGGAATGGGAAGTGGGAAGGGGCCTCTTATACGGCAGATTGCAGCGCCTGCAGTACTTACCATTTTGCCCCTCCTCTAGCGATGCTTCTGGGAGTCCTTCCTTCCCAGGCATAACCGTTTTCCTTGGCAGTAAGGGTCTGAATAACTACGCTTGGAACAGTATTAAGCATGGCTCCCAACTACTGAACGCTTCAGCAGGTTGCCAGGGCTCTTTTCCAATCAAGCTTACAAATGTGCGCTCAAGTTTCTGTTCAGTTTGAAGCACATTGAAGTTGGCTTCGAGATGTAAAGCTGGCACTCACTGGTGCTTTCTGACAGGCAGCACCAGAGGAGTAGCTCCTCTGAGCATTGTGTCTTCAGAATGCAAGATCTTAAAAGAAGCAGAATTGTGTCTCCCACGACGCTTCTCTGTAGTCAGAGGAAATATTTTTTTGTGCCAGGAATGAGGAAAGTGAAACTGAACTGCAGACATTAATTTAAAACCGGAATAGGCCTCCTTTCAGTGTTCCCTGCCATGCAGGAAAAATCCACGTGACCGTGCCACTTATGTGGTTTTGTTGTCCTGAAATGTTCTCTCAGCGACACATGGGCTGTCCTTAGACATATGGCGTTTATTACCATTGGTTGACATTGGTGCTGTCTGTAGGGGTGGTGGTTTTTTGTTTTTGTTAAACACTGCATAAAATCACAAAACACCACCTTTTGGGGGTTAAAATATTTGAATAAAACACAGCATTTTGGTGTTTAAACCCATTTCTTCCTGAATGGGGGAAATTAACATTTATTTATTTATTTTATTTATTTTTATTTTAAAGATTTTTACCCCGCCTTTCTGCCCAAAAAGGCATTCAAGGCGGCAATACAAAAAACAATTAAAAAACAGAATAAAAACATCATAATTTAAAAACAGTGATTAAAAACAATATAAAAATACAATATACAAATACAACTGTTATCCCCTGAATCGAGTGCAAAAAATAAAAAATACAAGAAATACAAGACCAGCCAGCCTGTCAGCAACTAAAAGCCTGTTTAAACAAGAAGGTCTTCAGTCCCCGCCGAAATACCGCCAACGAGGGAGCAGTTCTTAGCTCTAAGGGGAGGGTATTCCAAAGTTGGGGTGCCACCGCCGAGAAGGCTCTCCTGCTGGCCGCCACCCCTCTCACTTCTCCTGGTGGCGGCACAGTCAAAAGAGCCCCCCCAGATGACCTCAGAGTACGGGTCGGATTATATGGAAGGAGGCGGTCCCTCAAATACCCTGGGCCCGAGCCGTAAAGGGCTTTAAAGGTCAACACCAGCACTTTGAAATTGGCCCGGAACAGAACCGGCAGCCAGTGTAGTCGCCGAAGCAACGGCTCGACAGAGTCAAACCGCTGTGCCCCAGCAACCACCCGAGCAGCCGCGTTCTGTACTAGTTGTAATTTCCGGACCGTCTTCAAAGGCAGCCCCACGTAGAGCGCATTGCAATAGTCTAATCTAGATGTCACTAGGGCATGGGTCACTGTGGCCAGGTCCGCACAGCTCAGGTACGGTCGCAGCTGGCGGATCAGCCGAAGCTGAGCAAAGGCTCCCCTGGCCACCGCCGACACCTGAGACTCCAGGTGCAGCTGTGAATCCAGGAGAACCCCCAAGCTGCGAACCTGCTCCTTCAGAGGAAGTGCAACCCCATTCAGAGCAGGGTGATAATCCAATACCCGAGCTGTGGATTTCCGGACCAAGAGCACCTCTGTCTTATCCGGATTTAATTTCAGCTTGTTCGCCCACATCCAGCCCCCAACTGCCTCCAGACAACGATTCAGGACCTCAACTGCCTCCTCAGAATCAGGGGGAAAGGAGAGATAAAGTTGGGTGTCATCAGCATATTGATGACACCCCACCCCAAACCCCCGGATGACCTCTCCCAGCGGCTTCATGTAGATGTTAAATAGCATGGGGGATAAGATAGACCCTTGCGGCACCCCAAACTTAAGAGGTCGGGGTGCCGAACAAGCGTCCCCCAGCACCACCTTCTGGGATCTGTCAGCCAGGAAGGACCGGAACCACTGCAAAACAGTGCCTCCAAGCCCCAACCCAGCCAGCCGACCCAGAAGGACACCATGGTCGATGGTGTCGAAGGCCGCTGAGAGGTCCAGCAGGACTAACAGGGTCGCACTCCCCCTGTCCATTCCTCGGCGTAGGTCATCCACCAAGGCAGTCTCCGTCCCGAACCCCGGCCTGAAGCCAGATTGGAATGGGTCCAGATAATCCGTTTCCTCCAGTACCCTCTGCAGTTGGGACGCCACCACCCGCTCAATCACCTTGCCCAGAAATGGGATATTGGAGACTGGCCGAAAGTTATTTAGATTAGTGGGATCCAGGGAGGGTTTCTTCAGGAGGGGGCGAACTATCGCCTGCTTCAAAGCAGGCGGCAGCACCCCCTCCCTCAGAGATGAATTCACCACCCTCCCCGTCCACTCGGCCAGCCCTTCCCGGGCAGCTCTAAGTAGCCATGCTGGGCAAGGGTCAAGCGGGCAAGCAGCAGGTCTCACACTGCAGAGAATCCTGTCCACATCCTCAGGTTCAACAAGCTGAAAAGAATCCCAAATAATGGGATAGACAGGTTCCCCAGGGACATCACTAGAAATGCCCACAGCGGCGTCCAAGTCGTGCCGAATCTGATCGACCTTCTCTGCAAAGTGTTTCGCAAATTCGTCACAACGAGCCTCCGTGTGATCCTCCCCTCCAATAGGGGGGGGCAGATGTAGAAGGCTACGGACCACACGAAAAAGCTCAGCTGGACGATTCTCTGCAGAAGCGATGGTGGCAGAGAAGTGGGCTCTCTTAGCCGCCGCCACCGCCCTAGAATATAATCTTAAGTGGGCTCTAGCCCGGGTACGGTCAGATTCGGCATGAGTCCTTCGCCACTGACGCTCTAGACGCCTTCCCTGCCGCTTCATCATTCGCAGCTCCTCAGAAAACCAAGGAGCCGCTCTGATTCTGCGACTGGGCAGGGGATGCTCAGGAGCGATCTCATCCAGGGCCCTGGCCATCTCCGTATTCCAGAGGTCGACCAGGGCGCCGGGTGGATCTCCAACTCTGGCAACAGGAAAATCCCCCAGAGCCCTCAGGAATCCATTAGGATCCATCAGCCTCCGAGGGCGGATCATAGAATGCGATCCCCCGCCATTGCAGAGGTAGGAGGCTGCAACAAGCCTAAATCCCACCAGAAAGTGATCTGTCCATGACAAAGGAGTGATCTTAATCTCCTCCACCTCCAGATCGCCATCAACCTGCCCAGCAGTAAACACCAGGTCCAGCGTGTGTCCCGCATCATGTGTTGGGGTAGATATTCTTTGAGACAGACCCATGGTTGCCATGGAGGCCATGAAGTCCTGAGCTGCAGCTGTTCCCGGGGCCTCGGCATGGACATTGAAGTCCCCCAACACCAAAAGGCGGGGGGACTCCAACACCACGCTCGAGACCAGCTCCGTCAGCTCAGGCAGGGAAACTGTTGGGCAGCAAGGCGGGCGGTACACCAACATGCAATGATTTCATTGATGGTTGTATCAGAGAATGTTGCATATATGCAACAATAAGCAGAAATGTAATTGAATGTCTCTTTTTCAAGGGCAAAAGGCAGCTGCCTGCGTGCCTGCCTCCTTGCTCTCCTCTCCCAACTTGATCCCTTCAAGTCCACCTCCAGGTAGAGAAGTTTGACTCCAAGATGCTTAAATAAAAATTTAAATCATTAATTTGTGCTTAAACCTGCGAAGCCAAACCTCAATGGCGCTAGTTCAGCATTTATTAATAAGTTCTAGTTCAGGAGTCTGGTGTTGGAGTTTCCCTTTGTGGTCCTTTTATGAAAAGCTTAAAACTGAAAACACACCACAGTTCCTTTCTTCCCCACCGGGCGCAACAGATGTTTTTCTACCAAAGCAACAGTTTTTTAAAGAGAGATTTTAAATTTCAAATTGAATGTAAAAAATTTAAAAAGTATTATTAAATCAGTCGTGCTCTATACCATATGAAAGTTCATTAAAAGAGTTTTAACACTATGGGATTTACTTCTGAGTAACTATCTTTGGGATTATCTTGCATGATTGCAGTCTTCCAAGTCCACTGTGAGGGCCTGAGCTGTATCAAAGAATAAGTACGGGTTACAGCCTACTGGGGGAGGAAACAGTAGAACTTCCATTTCTTCAAGCACAAGTTTTATGGAAATATTTCACAGAGGCATTTTTCTGCTGATTGCCAGAATGGACTTTTCTCACTATGGGGATAATGCCCTGCACTGACTTTGCTCTTCAGTCGTCTGTGTTGTGGTGGACATTTGAATGTTCTATTGTGCAAACTTTTAATTCAGATATACTATAGAAGAAGTCATTACATTTTGGAAATAACAATCCTGTGCCTGGATTATTTTTCTAATAAAGTGTGTCGTGCACAAACTTCTTCTCCTTTGTTTAAAGTCATGTTCATCACTCCCATTTTTCATACAGTGGTATGTTTGTTCCTTGTGATATTATCCATTTTTGTGTAATGAAGTAAGGATATGTTTTCAAACTTGTTTATCTTGCGTTAAGCCAGTGGTCAATTCCATTGCATCATACTCACAACTTACATAAAATCACTTTTTTTCTGGATGTGAAAAATGCATTATGAGAGTGGGAATAAGGCACATTTTATGCCCTGTTCCATTTTCCTTCCCTTCCCCATCTCTTGTGTGTCTCATTTAGTTTGGTTCTTTCCCATGGGCATGCTGGGCTGTGTCTCTTATGTTACTTACTTATATATTTTAAAGATTTAAACTCCTACCTTTTGATGAAATGGCCTCCAAGGCAGTTTACAGCAGATTAAAACAGTACAAGGATAAAATACAAAGCAATTTCAGAACAGCCGAAATAAACAGCGGAACAGCATCCACTTCAAAAGCAGCACAATTAGATTCTATCAAACTCTTGGGCAAAAAAAACAGGTTTTAACCTGACAATCTTTTAATCGCACCTAGTAGATGTTAGGTGACTTAGAAAATAATATATTTTATTAACAAGTTTTGACGGGGCTTACAGGAGAGTCTGAAACGTGAGGCTTAATTTCCAAATGGAGAGGTGCCAAGATTCAATGCACCCTAGACCTAGCTTCTTCCTAATACATTCTGCCTCAAACATCTAGTTTGACTGTTAGGGCTGAATCCTATCCAGTTCTCCAGAACTGATGCAGCCATGCCGGCAGGGCATGCATTGCATCCTGCTGGTGGGTGGGTGGGTGGGTGGGGGGAGAACAATCGCAGAGGCCTTTTCAATGTAAAAGGAAAAGGATGGCATTGCAACTGCATCAGTGCTGGAAACTGGGCCCTTAATCACCAGATATGTGACGGATGGTTGTGGTTGCTAGATAGTGAGTGACCGGCATTCTACATGTACGTCAAGTTTCATTCTTCACTATATTTCACATGTTTCAATTGGAAAAAGGGATTCCATGAGCCATAGAAACCTTGACCCAAATTAAGTGTTGGCTAACTGTTGACATGGTGGTGCAGCGAGTTAATCCGCTGTTGCTGGGCTTTCAACTGCAGGGTTGGGAGTTCAAGACTGCGCGACGGAGTGAGCTCCCATTGCTTGTCCCACTCCTGCCAACCTAGCAGTTCGAAAGCACCTAAATGCAAGTAGATAAATAGGGACCACTTCGGTGGGAAGGTAACGGCGTTCCGGCGTAGAGTCATGCCGGCCACATGACCATGGAAGCTTGTCCTTGGACAAAACGCTGGCTCTACAGGCTTTGGAACGGAGATGAGCACCGCCCCCTACAGTCAGTCACGACTAGACCATTCGGTCGTGGGGAAACCTTTACCTTTAACCATTGAGTAAGAGGGATCTTGGGCCTGTGTCCTATCTGGGTTACCATGGGGTGATAAACACATTGCATTGCAAACACATTGAATTGATGGTTCAATATGATGAGAAATACTTAAATAGGAATGCACGTTCAAAACCAATCTCTAGCAGTTTTCAAACCTGAAGAAAAGAAATATGGTATTTTATGTCTCACCTTTCCATTGCCATTTTCAAGACAGGTAGCAAAATCAATGTCACTAAAGCAATCAGACGAAATCAATATAAATGTATATCAATATAAATGTATATTAAATGGTTCTTACCACAGTTGTACTATTTTTGTAAGGCCCCCCCCCTATAGATGAAGGAATATATAAATCCATTAAACAGAAGGTGGAGGGTTGCTTTTCTGTTGGCTACAAACAATTGAAGTCATTCAGTGACTGCAGTGGGGGGGGGGGGCAAGTGAAGGCTGGTCTTAGATCTCTTTCTGCTACTTGCCCTTGACATTAACAGGAAGTAAGACAAATGGGCCCATTTCCCAAAATGTTTATCACTGAGGCAAAGTGGAGGTGATGATTCAAAGTGGAGGTGGTGGCCGAAAATACATCACCGAGAGATCTGCAGTGATCATTTTGCCAGAAAATTCCAATGTACCACCTCCATTATGTGACCATTCCTTGCCCCCTTCAATGAATGCTGTTTACCCTGATTCAGGTGTTGGCACAGGCCCGCTACTTGAACCATCGCCAAGCGTACGTGGTTAGTCACTCCTCAAAGACGATTCAAGGAGGTCTCAGTCTTACAAATTCTCAAGGTCATCTGGTTGGGGGATGTTTCTGCAGGAACGGAAGGCATTGCAGGCCCACATGTTCTTCGAGGGGAATGGTGGAGGAAGGGTGGCAGTTGCTGCCAATGCACTGATGGTAATTTATGTTCTCCCATCTTCCTCCCTGATGCTTTTGGTGTGTTTTGTGGCAAGGTTTTCCCTGCCATGTGGACAAAACGTCCAACACAAGAAGACTTGTTGATACAATGGATAAACATATTTGATCTCTTTTACCCCTGCTAACCCCTGCTAACTGGGCAAGAGGTACTTTTTCCAAGTGGTGTTCCTCTTATATTTAGCAGGGGAGAATAATTGTCCCTATTCACCCCTGTGCAGTGTCTTTTGTAGTGGCTGTTACTGGTGGTGGTCTGCAATATTTTTTTTTAGATTGTGAGCCCTTTTGGGACAGGGAGCCATTTAACTTTTTTATTATAATTTGCCTGTAAACCACTTTGTGAACTTTGTATTGAAAAGCAGTATATAACAATACTGTGATTTTATGGAGCAGCTAAAATGTCATTAATTCCCCCTCCCCATTTGTGTCATTTGTAATCTGTGTAGCAACATTAGCCAATAAAGCAGTTTACCATCTTCATGCCATTCATTCCACATGACAAACATATAAGGTAGGTCATTATTTCTTTTCTACCCAATAGGGAGAAGACTGTATGAAAGGTATCCTAACCAATCAAATCTGGCTAGTTTTAAATCCCAACCCATTGGATTATATCCTTGTTTTTAATGTTGCAATCTTATGTATATTTCATTTAAAGAAAGAGCCATTTATTTCATGGAATTTTTTCCCCAAGTAGGATTGCAGTCTAAATGTAGGTGCTAAGATATTGCATTCCTGCTGTGGATATTGCCTTTGAACTGATTTACTGCTATTAATAGCACGAAGTCAAAAGGGGATCTTAAGTTGCTGCTAAGACTGTTGCTGTACTTATTGGATTGTCTACTTAAGGATCCAAATCTGTACATGCTTAAATCAGTAGAATTCCATAGGCTTTGGTAGAACTACTGAGGCAGTACAGGCATGCCCCAGTATTTGCTGGGGTTCTGTTCTGGATCCCACCATGGATACCTGAAACCGTGGATACTGGGGATGCCTTTTTAAAGATAGGGGAACATCCATGGTTTTGCTTCAACAAGGTAAAAAAAATTGTTTAATGTTCTTTTATCTTTTTAATAGGTTTCCATATCTGTGGATAACTGAAACCATGGATACCAAATCAGTGGTTACTGGGGCACACCTGTACTGCCTTATTAGCAGACATTGATTCTTGATATTTTGACTGTTCATTCAGGGCCAGTTCAAATGGAAGTCCATGTGAAAACTTCCACATCTTTCAAAGAGTCACTTCACACATGATATTCCAAAATGACAACCATCATTCTTGAAGTTCTGCTGTATTTCAGTTACAAAACAAAGGCTCTGTTTTTAAATGCCAGTCTCTCCTTACATCTGTCTCTTGATCCAGTTCTGTTCAGTGGTGTTTTCCTGTGGACTCGGTGGAAGAGTCACAAAAGTATGAATGGAGGAGTCTACCATGTCACCACCGGTCAAGATGACCTGGAGGGCATCCGAGAGAACATCCTAAACTACAATGAAGAAGGGGGTGGAGAGCAAGACCAAGTAAGGATGCCTCTCAGTTTGCTGGGGAGGGTATAAGAGGATGGCCAAAGGTCCCTTAGACCAAAGAAAATAATCTGCTATGCAATTTGGTGTGCGTTGCTCGTATTTCAAGTGATGGCAAGCCACGTCTTAGAAGAGGCACCTCTTTCTCGTGGGAAATGTCTTTTCTAAGATACAGTGGGCCCTCATTATCCATGGGGGATCTATTCCATGCCTTCCAGATACCAAAATCCCAGATACTCCAGATACTCCAATCTGCGGGGGTGGGGGTGGGAGGAACAGAGGACCTCTTGATAAGACTGGAAGGCACTTTTTTGGAGCAAACAGGAAGTGCTTTTCAGAAGTCTTTGGGGAGGGACTTGTGAGGTACAAGCAGGTCGCATGTGGCCTTCCTGCACCTTGGAGGGCCTGCCAGAGGCTTCTGAAAAGCACTTCTGATTTGTCAAAAGCTGGACTTGCCTTTTAGAAGCTTCCAGGAGGCCTCAGCCTTCACACACCTCAGAACACCTGGGTGTGACCAGAAGGCTGTGTCCCTCTTGAGGCTCTCCAGCTGTGGGTTGGCACTTGCGGTAAGTCAAATACGCCAGAGTCACATCCACTGATAAGGCAGACCAACTGTAATAAAAAAGTAAGAACACCTGCTTTGGAGCCTCAGCACTATTGGTTTTTACTCTTGCAAATTTAATCCGTGCATTTCTAAACAGGGTTGCTCAGAAGTAAGTTCTCAGTGGGATATATTCTCAGGAAGGTATATAAGTAAAGGATTTGTTTTATATGGATCCCACATTTTTCCCAAGGGCACTTAAAGCAGTTTGCAACAATATTAAAATCAAACTATAAAATGCAAAATAAATATTAATTGCAACTTCAAACCCCAATTATTTACAAAGTTTCTGTAATTGGGGGATGACCCCAACATAAAACTGTAGCTTGAAGGTAAGAATCCATTTGTATGAAGTTTTTTTTTATAACCCTGTGATCATCATTTCCCCCCACCTTGATTGGCATGATAACATGGATAAGCTTGCATTGTGCATGAAATCAGGAAAGTTAAAGGAAAGCATGTAAAGTCATCAAGCTTTGTCTCAGTAGCGTTTTCTTTATATTAATAGATGCAAATACTATCAAATGGGTTTACACTTAGAATTTCCTACAGACTGCTTGTTGAAAAGAAAGTTCCCTATGCTTGTAAAAACCTGAAAATTTTTGATGAATTTCCGTGAACATGTTTTAAACACTTAAAGGGATATTTATCTTCAAGGTGGCACATAGAGAGCTAAGTATACAAATCCTATTAGCATTTAATAAGATTAACTCCCCATGCAGATTGTAAGAGGGGGAAGGTTTACCCATGTAGGGGGTGTATGAATGGAGGAAAGGCTGATTGTTTGCCCGACATGTCAGGCATTTTGTGACTCTTCCTTTTGGAAAGCTGTAAAATTAGTCCAGGTGGTTCAACTGTACATCTGCTTCAGCTCTGTCCTGCTGCCTGGAGGCAAAAGATCTGAATGTATGCAGCAATGTTACGTAAGGCCAGATGGGTCTTTTAAAAAGGGTCAGACTACATGTGCCATGAAACTGATGGGCTTGTTTCTTTTAAACTATAGACTGTATATACTTGTGTATAAGTAAAAAAAAATGTTCTGAAGGATTATTCAAAATAAAAGAAGTATTTTATAATTAGATAAATAGATGCCACAGTTCAAGTCCAAGGCCTTTCGTTACTATTTTGCCTTTTGCACCATGGGGTGCTCTTTTTCCACCTAGGACAAGTAGCAGTTGTGAGGGGCCCTGGTCAGGATTGGACCCTGAATCCCTGAATCAGGATTGGCCTTCCCCTCCTCTATATTACACATGTACATATAATCGCATTGAGAAAACACTGCCCCCCTCCAAACGATATTGATGTGGAATTGCATCAAGATATTTTTTGTGCACTGTTTATTGATGTGCCCAGGCACTCTTGCGCACTGGTAAACCAGGTGGGTTTACAAAAGTGGGAGTGAGAATTTTGGAAGCCTATCTAATATCACGTATGTAAAATAGCAGAAGTGACAAGCAAGGAAAGAAAGAGACAAGGGTGATAGTATGAAGAGGTGCACAGGAAGTTACGCGCATGTTGTGTTTGTAATACTTTGGCTCCCACCAGTCCCCACAGAAGAAGCTGGCCTTTAAGAGGTGGCACCATGTCGATGTTCGGGGAGGAGGTTTCAAGCTTGTGGCTTACCTTATTGCATGTAGCTTTGTGGCTGTTGAATGAAAGCCCAGTGCCAAGAGCCCATTCCCTGAAACAGCAAAGGAACCAATTTTTTTGGGGGGGGGGCAGGGATTCTGAGTAACACTGTCCTGATTGCTTTCCCCAGGATGCATATAACATGGCGGAGCTGCAGATGTCTCTTCAAACCAGCCCAGCCTATTCCCTCTACAAGAAGAAAGGGAAGCCGACAGAGCTGCCCAGTCCCTTGAGCTGCGACTTGCCCCTCAGTCCAAAGGAGCAGCCGGAAGCCTCTGCCATGGCTGGAAAGGGCTGCTCCTCCTTCTCGAGCATAGACTTTGGATGCTACCTTTCTGGCGTGGTGCGAAACGTCGATGAGCTGCACCACGCTCTGCCCTGCGATTCCTTGCAGGTGTTTTACACCGAAGGCGAGTGCTCAGAAGCCAGCAGTTTGAGCTCTCTTGGCTCCTGCGGCTGGGACGAAGACACGATGTATGGAGATATGAAAGATTGGGGCCCAAAGTTTGAAAAACTAAGTGAACTCTATTCTCACGCAGAGCCCGATGACATCTAGACGGCTAATGGCACAATCCTAGCCGTGTCTACTCAGAAGTAAGTTCCATTGAATCCAATGGCACTTACTCCCAGGTAAGTGGGTGTAGGATTGCGGCCTGAATCGCTCTGCATAATGTTAGAAGAATTCTTGTGTGTGTTTGTTTAAGTTGGTTCTTGGCTCACCCAAGGTATTTCAAGAACTGGCTGGAGACCCAGTTGCCCAAGAAAGGGCATTGACTGCATCCAGAAAAAGCAGGCAATCCAGAATGGAAAAAAAGATTAAAAACTATGGTTACTTGGGCAATTGCTTTGGGAAGGCTATGAAAGAAAGGGCAGAATGAAATTGGGATTGAAGGCAACCTAATAATGGTGGCAGGAGGATTTTTGCAAGTGGCGATGCCTTCTCCATGGGACTTTTTCTGTGTGTAAATTTGGAAGCGGAAGAAACTGCAGTACTGGGCGGAGTGGACATCTCAGGGCACCGCAGGAGCTTGTCGCCATAGCTTGATCTTTAATGCGGCTGCTGCAATAAAATCTTTCATATACAATTTTTTTCATTAAACGTACTGAGATGGAACCAAATGTAAAAGGCCCCCCACTATCAAGCTGCTGCTGTTCAAACCTTGACTTGGGGGACATTTAATGCTCCTTGTCAGGAGAAACCTTGTGGCTGATGGCTTGGTTCAAATCCCCTTGTGCCCTTCCCCAGTTTAGGGAACAGAACCTTGTGGCTTGGCATCTGATATGGAAATCGGCTCCTTGCCACTTGAACCGTTGCCCTAAAGGAGCAGTGCTGCGCTGAAGTGGCTCCAGGCAAGGCAGTGCTCCCCAAAGTTGTGTTTCCCTGTGTGATTCCAAAGCCTGGGATCCCAACAACCAAACATCAGATGCAGTGGTCTGATGTATCAGATATGCAGATGCATTGGCTGGCAGAAGATGACTAATTTGGCAGATCCCATGCAGCAAAATGTGGAGTTGGCTGTGGGCCTGCACTATTGTGGTCCTGAATTGCTTCAGCCTGTTGCCGTGCACAGCTCTGGTCTTGATTTCCCAATGCAACCCGATAAGCATATCTTCCTTTCTGTTAATCCTCATTGCTTTACTAGCACAGGGGTGGAATATGGGCAAGAGCAGGAATTCACCCTTCAGAAGGATGAGTTTTTGTTTTGTTTTTAAATGCAGTACTCTGAGAATGTCAGAAAAGCCTCTTGTTTGCAGGTCATTTGTGCTGGCTTCACACATGCAAAAAAGAAAGAGGTGGTAAGACTGGGTTGTACCTCTTCAGACGGCAAGCAGAGGATATTGTTGTGGAGCGCTCCTAATTTTTTTTAAAGCTAAACAGAATGGCTGCAGAGCAAACTGTGTAACCTTTATTTTGGTTACACAGGCATGCCCCGGTATCCCCTGGAGTTCTGTTCCACACCCTACTGTGGACACCTGAAACCGTGGATACTGGGGACACTTTTACAAAGATAGGGGAACATTAGTGGTTTTGATGCAACAAGGTTAAACAAGAGATTTGTTTAACGTTCCCCCATCTTTTAAATATCCATGGTATTCGTGGATAACTGAAACCGTGGATACCGGTGGATAATCAGTGGATACTGGGGCACACCTGTTAGGATATATGTGGGAGCAGCTCTTAAAAATGGTTCCTCCAGTGCAAGTGATACTGTCCACTCTACATCTCATTCTGTTGCATTTGTGGATCAGGACTTCTTCACCTAGAATTGATGGGCGATCACAGGTACCTCTCTACCCCCTGACCTCTTTCCCCAGTCACCCGTTTCCAAGCCTCTTGTGCTTTCAAAACATCGCCACCGACCTTTCAGAGCTGCTTGAAAGAGCCTAGTTTTTCTTTTTCTGAAGGAGCAGCGTATCTGGGTCTGAAATGTTGTCAGACAAGCCATCAATGGCAAACACATTCTCTGATTTGCCATGGCTTCTGCAAAACAGGAATTGTTTGGCGATACATGTCAAGGGGCAAACCCTTCTGTTAAGAGTGAGGGTGCTGCAGTAAGATGATCTGTATATTGTTGAAGTCCTTTCCCAAATTCTTTTTTCATTAGCTCAAACCGAGCATTCCCTAGCTCTAAATGCATGTGTTGGGTTGTGCTAAACCGCTAATATTGGAGTGAAGAAGGCACTGTAACGCATTTCAATCTTATCTTGGGTCTGCATTTTGGCTTAAAGTATTCTGAATAAAGCCATGCGGTGGCCTAGAAGGCACTGCAGACTTAAAATCTAAAGTTAGATTTCATTCTGCCCAGAGTTAAGTCATCCCATTCCCTCGGCTTTGCAAAAGAAGTCTCCAGTTATGAGTGCTCTTTAGATTATTCATACATTTTTTCAGCAAATGAAGCATGGAAGAATGAGATATAATGTTATGAGAAAAGCCAGGGAGATGAGGGACTGGAAAATGGAAGATCATCTCTGCACAGGGAGGGAATGAACAAGTGTATTGAGAGACGGGTAATGGAGATTGAAATGTCCTTGCTAGCGCACAGAATAACATTTTCAAAAATTCTGAAGCCCAATTTTTCAGCAGTGTATTAAGCCACAAAGGTGTTGAAGTTTGTTTGGATTGTTTGTAGCAGAGTTGGGGGCTTGTGGACCCATTCAGCGCTTGCCTCGCGCGAGCGGAGCGGAGAAACGACGAGATCGCTACATTTCCATAACAAAGGCTTTTATTGGTTACAGTAGCGATAGTCAGAAAGCAAGAAGTTTGCCGGTCAGCGAAAGCCGGCGAAGGCTTGCCGCGTACAAGCGGCTTTTCAACGCATGTAGTTACATTCTCAGTCTCAGTGCGCACACATGGTACAGACAGAAGAACAAAGGGTGCAGCTAGAGTATATCTGGTAGGTGGATACCTGAAGACCCTTGTGCCCCATGTTACCCAATGGGGTGCACTTTGAACATCATGATCTCATGAGAAAGTGGATGTTTGCTAGCCAGCGCTTCCCGTGAGAAACTTTGCCTGCTTATGTTACACTAACTAAAGGGAGGCTAGCTATTGTGCAGCAGATTGCACTAACAAGCTGGGAAGCTGAACACCCAAGGACACACAGGTGTTCTATCTGATCTGAAGACGAAGAGACGGAATGCCAGTTTCAACCAGTTCTGGGGTGTGTGGTGTGAAACTGCAACAAAAGGGGTTCAGCATTGCCAAAAGGGAGAGTAGAGTTGTTTTTCAGGCATTTCCATTCCATTTGATAAGGTCATTTTCTCCATTAATTCAGTGGTAGACAGCTCACTCAGCCATCTCGCGTATGATGGGAGACTTGCAGATTCTTTTTCAGGATAACGGGTTGTTTCTAAACCTTGGATTTCAGTGCCACTCCCATAATTGTATCAGCAACTTGGCGAATAGGTAGAGCAGTGATTCACAACTTTTTTTTTTTAATTTGCATGCCCCTTGGGAGCCCATTTCCATAAATTGTACGCTGCATATTACAAAATGTTTGTAGTTAATATAGTTGCTGATAATTCTAACACGGACCTGCCTTTTCCGCCATTATTCAATTCTTTTTTGAGGACCCCTAAAGGTCCTGGCAAGTACCCCAGGGATATCTGTACCCCAGGTTGGAAACCATTGAGCAAGAGAAACAAGAATTTCTCTTGTGGTTTGGTGTGATTTTCAACGAAACTGTATAAAAGGCGGCTCTGTCACTTCCCCTCTAATCTTTCACCAGTCCTAAAGACTTAACGATCGACTTCATGAGTAGTGGCAGAAAACACTAAAGCCAGCTCAAGAGGGGGTACACACGTACAACATGTATGTGTGTACAGATTTTCATGTAAACGCCTGTATGTGTTTTTTGCCTTGGTGACTTTTTAAATGAAGAGTTGCTTCAAAAACAATGTTGCAAAGTGAGCTTGAAATTTTAGGATGTGTGGGGCTAATACATATTCTCAGATCTTGCCAGCAAGAACCTCTGAAACTTGGGAGAAACTTTGAAGTCCTTGTTTTGTTAGAGCTGGACCTACTTGCTGCTCCACCTACTAAATGGAGTTATACCTGCAATGTTTGGTGATTCCTCCGAGTGCCAGTTCATAAGTGTGTTTCTTGCCTGAACGCTGTGTGAGAATCGTGCAACTTACCATTACATGCAAGGTTTAACTTGTGGCTTTCTCAGCCACAAACTGATTGCTCTCTCACAAATACGTGTCACTTTTTTATAAGCAGCTTGTAGGTGTTGAATAGTCTTTCACGAATGTTTTCCATTTACACAGGCAATGAACCAGTCCAAACAGCATAATCCTTTTCCAGAAAACCAAAAGAAAAGAAACAATTTACATTTACATTGTGCAGTGAGCTGAGATAATGATGATGCACTTTTGTGTTTTGCAAGTGTAGCAAACAAAACTATTAGGAAATGGCAGGAGCTCCCATCCTCCAGCCCCGCTAAATACAGGAAGATATGACTCAGTATTAATTGTTTCATCTACATCCCATCCATCACATCTATGATATGCTTTCGTTTGAGTTGCATTTTCAAGCCCATTTCCTCTGTTTACCTCGGCCTGCAGTAGGTCATTTACACCCCAGGGATCTTCTTGTACAGAATAAAATGTTGTTCTCAACACACAGCCTAGCTCGACGCATTTCACTCGACCTACCGTCAAATGTTGATTGATATCAGCCCAGATTTCTGCTGCATGAAGCTGCAGAGGTGACACGGTTTTTGGATAGGTGAATTGTCTCACTGGGTCAGATCAGTAGAATGAAGAGCAGAAGCGGCCCCTCTGTCTGAGCTATGCCCTGGAGGCTGTAGGAAACGAGCCAAGACCAGATGTAATGGGTACAACATGCTCTCAGTATTCAACCCCAGTCTGTGAGTAATTTGCTGTGTTCCACATTGTCCACAGCTTCCCAATTCACACTGTTAAAGCTTACAACCTAGGCTTTACAAAGAAAGAAGCAGAGGAGTGGCAACGAGATGCCAGTATCTGGTTGTCTCGCGTGCTCCCTGAGGCATCTGGTGGGCCACTGTGAGATACAGGAAGCTGGACTAGATGGGTCTTTGAACGGATAACCTTCCAGCCTCTTCACCAGCTAGGACTGGCAAAAGCATTCATAGCCATTAGCAGAACTATACAAGGTGAAGCAATGCTTCCACCGTAATTATCATCTTTCTATTCATGGCCATCCCAATTCCTGCCATGTTTTGCTGCCATTACTTCATCAGCCTGCTCCATACAATCAACAAATACTTTGTTTTATGGGTTGCTTTTCCACTGCTTCACTAAAAAAGCTTATGTGAGAGAGTGAGTGGCATTGCCAAGAATGAGGCCAGCAGGCTTGATTATCAGGGGCGGAGGGAAGGAAATCAGTATATGTCCCTAGGTAGTTGTATTTTCAGTAATCTGGTACTTTAACTAATCTCCTTCCAAGCTCTTTACAGGCTAACATGTGGTAACAACAACTTGATTTCGTATTAAAAACATTGTGTATAGGTCTGCAATTTAAATAATCTTGTATATATTAGTATTTAATCTGGCGACCTGTCAGCTCTTATTGATTTTCACTGGGTTTTGCTTTTCCTATTCTTAAAAATGTGACAGTCCAGAAATAACAGAGCTGAGATGTTGCAGCACTGAGGCAGCCTTTTGTGTATCATCCCAGGGTTGGTGGGTGCTCTTTGCCATGCCTTAAGTGGAGACATTGAATCAACTAAAAATAAGTTGGGTCCCTTGAACCTGATGGCCTGACTTTTGGAAGGCTGGAAAATAAGTGCCTACTTTGCCTGCCTGCTGGGCTCTCATAGGTGATCCAATATAGCAAAGTGGGGCTTGAGGAGTCTTAGCTCTTGACAACCTGAAGGCCATTTGCGTGAGAATGCTTTCCCATAGCAGAGGGGCTACCATTATAGGAGCAAGTTGCGGATCTTATAGAGAAAATCTTTAGAACCCCTAATTTCGTCTCATATTTTGTATTTTGCATTGCACAGTTTTATTAAGTTACAGCTAGGAAGGCCATTGGGAAAGTGGGTATAGCTACTTTCGGGCTCACCCAAGGCATCTTACTTGTATTTTTAAACTCTTCCCTTTGGAGTTCAAATAAGGTGCATGCGAAATGCTGTTTCTCTGAGATGACCAGCCCCAGCTAAAACATGCTTTTATATATGATACAAAATTTCAAAAAGATCCAGATGCCTACCATTAGGAGGAAAAGCAAAACAACCACTGCTCCCCCTGGATCAGGAAGCAACATTTACTTAACAGTATCCGACTGAATGCCAGAGACAAGCTGCTGACCCCACTGAAGCTAAGTGCTTCAGGCAGGCGCAGGCAAAAAATAAAATAAAAATGCTACTGCTGAATCACTTAACTTGGAAATTCAATAAAAAAACTCTTACAAGCTGACAAAGCCAAAGATTATTTAAATAAATATTAACTTCTGTCAGCCTGTTATGGAACTTGAGCCAAAGTAAAAAAGTTTCTTCTGGCAGAAGAATGAGCTGCTTTTGCTGGGCGACGTGAATAGGAATAATAAGATGAATTTCTCAATGTCTGTGTTAAACAGGACAGTGACAAGTTTGATTTTTCTTTTTTACCTTTATTGAGAAGACAGTATTCATGCATCTCTTTACAGTATCTTAGAAAATGCCTGCATGGTGAACTGTCACCCAGCACGAGTACTGAAACTAGAAAGAACAAAGAACTTGTCAACCCCCTCAAAACAGGTGACTTCTCATGTCTATACTGGGTTCCTTGCAACACGGTAGTTCCATGGACTGACAATTCTTCTTGGGCCATAAACGTATATCTAAACTCCTGTCTGCACCAAGGGACAAGAGCCAGTTATAAACAGTCACTTGGAAATAAATTCACTTGATGTCAATTGGCCCAACTTCTGCATAAACTGTGCAAAGTTGGATTTGAAACACTACCTTAGGTGATGCATTAAAGAATCAACAGAAGCCCAATTGACTGTCTAGTGGTTGGAGGGCAAGTAACTCAAAAGCTAAGTTCCATCCTCAGGTGGTAGAATGTTGAAGACTGGGCTGAAGTAACATAAGTGAAAAAAAACTAGTCTTGTTTCTGGAGTGGCAGAACTAGTTTAGGTGTTTTACTAGTATGATTAACAGCTAGACATGTGGAAGTGTAGTTTGAAAGAATTCTGCAGTAAACAGTTTTTGTGCTGTGGCAGTTTAAGCCTGACTCATGTGGCTACTACAAATTCTAAGTTAACTACCCCCTTGTTTCACTTCAAATTGGCAACAGATCACATTTCTTCAGATTCTTGAGAGTTTTTGCCTTGTTAAAATACTTTAACCCAATTTTTAGGTATTTTGCTTAACAGCCTGCAAAATCCTTACTGCCACCATCTTGAAGCGAGTCACAGAGGGCGCCCCCCCCCATGCCACCTTTTATGTACTATGGCTGTAGTTGGTCTGGTTGCATTAGGATTGTGTCTTCATTAATATTTCATTGTTTTACTTTGGCCCACAATTCTTGATGCCAGCTGAGTTGGGGGAGACCCATGATCACTGGAACCTTAGCCTGTGGAGGTTCAGATTGATGAAAAAATCCACCAGACAGCATATGATACATTTCCTCAAAATTGTGGGTGCTCCCATGATTAGATGGGTGACCTAACCCTTGGTATCTTCTCTTTAAAAAAGCACTGTGGTAGTAAACTGTATAACAGCCCCATCCAAACAGCCTGTTGGGCCAACACATGTTGTCTGCTTTGGCCCAGTGCTGCTGCAAATGTGCCATAAGAGATGTTTGCATCAGCGCAACGGGCCCAAGGCTGATGCAGGCAGTCGCACTGCTGCCTGGACTGCCAAGTACGTTGGTCCTGTGCCTGTCGAGTCTGGCCCGCATGGGGTCATTTCTGGGCAACAGGAAGGCATTTCTGCAAGGAGGGCTGCCCAGGGCCGGGGGGGGGGATCTAGCACTTATACCAGATTTAACCCCTCATCTCTGGGCCACACAGCCTCAATCCAGGCCGTGGCCGGGCCCTCAGACTTGCATCTGCTAAGCAGCAGGTGCAGATCGGAGGAGTCCCAGTGGCCAGGCTGGGAAATACAGGTGGAACCGAATTAGCCATGGATTTTATAGCTGTGGATTTGTCTCAATGTGGGTTCCCTAGACACATTTGGCTCAACCTGAAGCCTTAGACAGCAACCGGAGCTGTGCTCTGGTCGCCTTTGGAAGCTCTTCTGAGGGGGCCTTGGTGGACCTTAGAACGGCTGTTTATCCCCTCCCCATGTTGGCGCATGACCTCAGCAGCTTTCAGAAGAGTCACTGGACCTGACCAGAGTACAGCTGTGGGTGGGGGAAATCCCCCAGCCTTGCTGAGGCCATGTGCAAACGCACACTACTTCGACAAGCCTCAGAAAGCCCTCCAGCCCTGACCAGGGCTGTGATACGCTGGGGATGGGTGGGGGGAAATCTGCAGGTTTAATTATTCATGTATTTTTTATCCTTGAGGGTTCTGGGAACAGAACCCTCGTGGATTAAAAGTCCCCACCTGTACAAGCAGGATTCTTGGAGCATAGGAACAGTGGCATAAAATAATTCAGGGCTGACTAACCAGGGCTGTGTGGGATGCATAGAGAAGAGATGCAGAAGGTGTTGGGGAAAACAGGGTTTCTTGCTTCAGCAGATGACATCCATGACTTTCAGATAAGGTAACCATACCTAGCTGCACCATACATTAAATATGCTTATCCTGAATTAACATACAGCTCACATGTGGAGCAATTCGACTGACCCAGGCTCCCAGCAAGATCAGGTACCCATCACAACAGGCTTAATTAAAGTTTTACTACTTATTAAAATGTTTTATTATTGTATTACGTTGAAATGGCAGTGGGCTCCAACCTCATTAAGGGATACAGAGTAGAAATTATTCAGGGCCTTTGCTGGCTTAAAAAAATGAAAAGGAATCCTTGTCCAGGTTTGATTTAAATGCAAGTTGATTAAAGCCTGCTTTTTCTTTTGGTGGCAGCATAAAAGCGCAGGAAGATCCTGCATGTTCGCTTAATGAATACTTAACTAAATATAACATTATTTTGTGTGTGGGTGACAGAATTGTAACTAGCCCTGCAGTAATTTACCTAGGAACAACTGCAGAGGGGAAAGCGTTTAAATCATTGGGAAATGGAACATAGCTCAGTTGGGGAACTTTAATCTCATTACACATCTTGATTTAATTAAACGAGGGGGAACGTGAGCTGGAGCCCTGCAAGTTTCTCATCATTTGAAATTAACTGTAACCATTTTCTTCTGTGAATTATGGGAGCTGGGCCAATATGCTCTTATTGATGTTCTGATGGTTTCCCAGAGGCACTTGATTACCTTTTGTATTTTGCACTTGACATGAATACAGGTCACAGTCGGCTGGGGAGTAGACGTGGGCAAGTATGACTAAAATTAACAAGACCTGGATTGTGCCCTAGGCCAACGTGCATTCTTTTCAGTGGGGGTTGTGCAGGAGAAGATACTGTTCTCTCTTAGGAGCATGTCTGTCAGGTGAATTCTTAAAGATGGAAAAAACTCTACTTTCAAACAAACCCTGTCTAAGCTTCATATTTTTAAAAAATGTTAAAATTAGCACTAAACATCACAGTGTATCTTTTCTTTAAAAAAAGGCAGCATTAAAGTTGGTAGTTTTCATACAAGTTCAAAATGTACAAAAATGTGCCATCTATGTGCTTGAACATAATATGGTTAATAGGTTTGGCTTTGTACAAGAAAGGAAGGGGAGACTATCTTTTGGGGAAAAGGTTTCATGTATGTGTCATGTTCAATAAAGAAAATTCTCCTTTGAAACATGAATATCCTACTAATTTAATGATCCTTACAACACTACTTAGCTTGGGTTTGGTACTTAAAATCTGCCCTCGACAAACACTACAGACACACTGCTGCATGGGTGAGGGTGAGGGTGAGGCATTCTGCTCTTGGTCTGTAATAGTGCTTTTAACAATTTGAAATACAGAAAACCACGACATGCTACACTACAAAACAGAAAAGAGAAACACATGCTCCAGTTTTCAAAGCCTCAAAATCACAGACAAAACCCTTATCAGGTGAGAAATTGCAAGAAAACGAAGAGCCAAGAGTGGATGCAGCTTAAAAAAAAAGTAATGTGAATTGGAAAGTAACTTGAAAAGTGGAATGTGGTCTGACAGCACACACAAGCCCTTAGGCTTTCCTAAGAGGGTTTGCTGGATTATGGCTACAGTTGTAACACCTATACAAAAGTTCAACCTCCAGCACTAGTGAAAAATCAGCTCAGGCTGAGCAATGGCACAAGAAGAGGGCACAGCGGTTCCGACCAGGACAACACTCACTTGTGGAAGCAAAAGTTATGGTTAGAGTAACATGCAGTTTGGCCCTTACAAACAAGTTCATGATAATATTCTCACAGTCCTTTTACCATAGGTACAAAACAGGCTGCTAAGATGTTGGTTGCCCTGTCCTTAGCAATCTATGCTGCTGTTACACACCTTTACACACAACGGTTATCAAAGACATTGCATTGTGGGGGCTACTACAGAGCAACATTCACCAGCAGATTCACTCAGCAGTAACCTTCATTCAGATCCTCAACACCCTGGTTGCGAAGCTCTGCATCATGTAAGAAGATTTAGGCTGCAGTGCTAAGGGCACTTACTTGGCAGTGAAAATCAAGCTGATTTGGGGTCAAATTACATGCTGCCCTAAACTCATAACATGGCTTGGTGGAGTGGTGTGTTTTCAAATAGCCAGAGGGAGGCACTAAGGAGAGTAGAATTGTGGTGGTGAAGGTTTTGCACCTCTATGTGCTATGTTAAAGAGAAAGAGAGCTTCAACTGGAAGTCCTAAAGCCTCCAACTCGTCTGCCAACATTTTGCACCCTTTTGTGCAATTCCCAGCTATTTTGGGGAAAGAGGAGAAAAAAAAGACTACAGACCAAGCTATGTTGCGTGTTTAGGGTAACATGCAATTTGGCCCGTACAAACAAGTATATGGATTTTGGTAAGTGTTCCAGAGCTTCCTAAAAAAGAAGAGGAATTTAAAAAGCCTAATGACATCACAGGACCACATTAGCAAGGCAGAACCCTGAGCAGAAATTCTTAGGGGCTAGCTGTTGATGGAAAGAGACTACAGTTGGTCCACACAGGTCCTTAATAAGACAACCCTACATGCCCTGGGCTCATGTTCCACCCTGTCCCCAGCTGTACACTGGCCATCTCCTATGACATGTCATACATGCCTGCATGCACAATCTATCCTTCATGAAAAGAAGTTGCAAATAACATTCTACTCGTGCAGAGCTAGTTTCCAGAAGTCAGACACTTGCCTCACCACACATAGAGTGTACAAAATCAGGGTCCTTTGTGAACCAGCTGTGTGTAATCTACACAAGCTCTCTGGAGACATGAAAAAGATGGTATCAAAACAAACCCTCTTGTCACAGTATTTAAGTACAAGACTTCTTTAAAATGAACATTTTCGTAAACTCCTTCGGCATTTTCCACTGTCATTGCTGCAAAGCTAAAGGGTCTCTTTATGCTTTGCCAGCTTGTAAACATGGAATGTTTTATTCCAGAACACTTTAGTAAAATACATTGCATACGAAGACAGGTTGCTTTTGATTCCCTCACAGAAGCGAGGATGCTCTGATGGTTTCAGATCCAGGTCATTTTCCCCAGGACCGTCCATAATCTGCAACAAAAATCACAGGGTTGTTCAAACATCCTTAACTGTTATACATGGGGAAAATCAAAGGACCACTTACACTCCCTACAATGTGAAAGCAGGACACTGCAAGCTGCACCAGCATCATCGCCCAGAGCAGAATGCCCAGTTTCTCCTCCTCCCCTTATGGGACACTCCTAGGCATTCCATGGGGCTTGAGATTAATCCATTAACCCCACCTCAGAAGGCAGAGCTGTCATTCACAATATTCTGTACTTCCTGGTCCACCATACACTCACCCAATCCTAGCTGTCCATCTAAAAGCTGCAGGATATCACAGAGACAGATGACCTACCTAATAGTTAAGCCCCTAATGTTATTTAAATGCAATATGTGTTTTTGGGACGAAAGTTCTTGCGAAGACTTACATGGCCATTTGCTATGTCAAGAAGGTCACGCAATCGACACCCCCTCCTCTGTCGTTTTTCATAACAAATGCTGTCCTCCAGTATGACAAAGTCCGTGCCAAAGGACCTGAGGATCCTATGGACATCTTCCGGCGACCTTCTTGCATATATCTGATAAACCTACCATCAACAGGAAAACAGGTGGAACAATGAGTTTTGTTTATTATTCATTTTTGATGTAATAATGGAGGCAAAGTCCTCCTGTGCCAACTCATGATTGAGTTTGCAATGAAGTTGGTGAGAGTGACACTTCTTTTGTGACCACTGTTTATCTTGAACTCAGGAAGTTCCCAGGATATGGTCTGGCTGACTACGCGAGGTGAAACTGGTCATGGAGTAGTCTTGCATTCCAGCCAATGAAGGGACAGGGGTGTTTGCTCCAATGAACCAACGTTTGGCCTTTTCTTTAAAGACCTGTGGGACCTTCTTTGCCATCAGCTTAAGCGAAATAACGTGAGACTGGCCTGGGTCTTGTGACCAGCACCATGTACCTGAGCAATGGGCTGAGCAATGGGTGAGCCTGATCCACCAACGCTGGGTATTGCAAACATGCTGTAAGATACATTTGTGCCACCTGGAGAGCTAAGTGGCACTGGCAGGGAATTTGGCATAACAGTTTGAGCCTTGGCTGCTGGCAGAGAACTGGTAAGCACTGAATAGTAGTGGGGATGTATTCCTGGGTGGAGGGAGGGTGGAATGGGGGGGGGGGTCTGGTGGAGGCCACCTCCTCCACATCCTACGCCCCTCCTGACACGGAGCTTCTCCAGTCTAGCAGGCTGGGGCTTTACTTGGAGTAAGGTGACAAATGCCCCCATACTCACAAGGAGACCTCCAGTCTGCTCAATTCCAGCACAGGATGCTGAAGTGCCACTGCTCCTGTGCTGGATACAATTGGGCCCCAAATGTATCAGGGAATATCACTTAATTTTTGAATTCCAGTAATGTTACTGTGGAATTCTGGAAAATGATGTGTTCAATTTTTGCCATGACTTGTAAGCAAAAAGAAGCTTATACAGATCCATGGTATGTGTTTGTAGTGAGCCCCAAGCAGGAGACAGAAAGTGGAACCAGCAAAGACTTACTCAAGATGGGCAGAGCCCCTTACCTGTTTTGTCCTCTCTCTTAGGCTCTTATCCTCATAGTGGGGGTGGTTTGTTAGAATTCTTCCCGTACACAGCTTGACTCCTGCTAAGAGCTGCATGCTTCCAGCAATCACTGCTTTCTTTGGGGTGTTAGATCTAAATTGAACATTGCGCACAACTTTACAATGGTACAAGCATAACCGTAGCTGGAGGCTAAAAGGGAATTGCCTACATTGCAGTGACTAGCCAAGGAAAAAATTCCTCTGTACTCACATCTGCTTGCAGAATGGCTACATTTAGCTGCTAGCATTATTTTCTACACTCCAAAATACAAATGAAAATCCTACAAATTGAATGCCTTGCAGGCTCTGCTTAGAGCTGCCCACTGGGGAAAAAAATTGGAGTCTCCTGTAGCCTCTAGACTTGTTTTCCTGAGTAACATTTCAACAAATTCTTGGAAGGTGTTTTTTAAGAGGCTTACAGTTGACAACTCTCTTCACAACAGGAGTATGGTGTCATAATAGCACTGAAGAGTTGGGGACACAGGACTGACCTGGTAGACCTGAACCATCCCTGCAATTACTGCACATGTGGAGATTTCTGCCAACACCAGACCGAAAGAAAATGTTAAGGACACACACAGAGACAATACCATGCAAAAGTCTTAGGCCACCATTAGATTTGTTGTTTTAGCAATGGTATAATGACCATAAACACATACATCTAAAGAAAAACTCTGGGAAGTGCTGAAGGAAGCCTGGTATAGTATACCAGAGGATTACTTCAGAAAACTTCAGGACAGTCTCCCCAAAAGAGTTCAAAATGTGCTTAGAGACAAGGGAGATCACACTAAATACTGACTTTTGCCTGGAGAAGCCATTTTGTTCTGCAAATTGTGTGTGTTTGGATTTTGAGTACATATTTCCTGTATTTTCTGTTTGTATCTTAATACAAACACACACACACACACAGACAGACAGACAGACAGATGATGGTCATTTAAACTTTGCTAAAACAAAGCTGGTGGTGGCCTAAGACTTTTGCACAGTATTGTGTGTGTAAGACATTGTTTAATATTGTTTGAACAAAACTGGCTATAACAGCAAATTATCAAAGCCACCCCCCCCAAGTGTAGCTCTATGAATTTTCCATTAAGTTACTATGAGAAAAATTTGAAAATGTTAAGAGACAACCATAAATGCTTGCTACAGCCCTAAAGGCGATAACTCTTAGAAATGAATGCAAAATGTACAAGCAGCATTTCCTAAAACTTCTTACAGGGCCAGACTAATCTCGTACACAGACAGCAGAGATAATGTTTTTGAGCATGCCATTTTAACTTTTGATGGAAAAAGAGAACCACTACAGTCTCTCTTTGGATTCAAAAGCTGGTTTCTTTTGAAAAAATCTTTGCTCCAGTTTAATATTTTATAATTACATTTAATTTAAAATATTCAAAGTCACAAATGCCATGATGTGAGGTCTCAGCATATGAGTTGCTATAAGAACTTATAATCTCTTGCCATTAGTTAAAGGGTGGAAGACAAATCCCAGATGGGCCTGAAGCCCAGGCCTCTCCCACATAAGCAAAAAACTCAAGGGCCCAATCCTATCCAACTTCCCAGCGCTGTGCCGATGGGGTGTGCACTGCATGCTGTGGTCACAGAGGCCTCCTCAAGGTAAGAGAACATTTGTTCCCTTACCCGGGAGCTGCATTGCAGCTGCCTCAGTGTTAGAAAGTTGGATGGATAGGACTGGGCCGTAAGTGGTTCACATATTGCCAAGTCAGTTTTTTTAAAAAAATGATTTGTGCGCCTGCTCTTCCCACCTGTCTTGTGACATTTGCAATCTGGGACCCATCCTTTGGGAAGAGAACAACTTCTGAAACTGATGAGACTGCCTTATTTCAAGCAATTTCTTCCCTGCCTTTTCTACCCAAGTGCTCAAGACAGCTTACATTAAAAATAGCTTAATATAACAATATGTCACACCTAATTAACAAACGTTACGGGCAGTCAAACAAGAAACTACATCAAAAAGAGTAAGATCAGAAACTATTTGCAAAAGACCAGCCTTGTTCAAGAAAAGGCTCAGGATTATGAAGGGTTCTTATTGTGTCATAATGTTGAATAGGGCATTACATCACCACTGAAAAGAATGCAAGTCCATTTGCCACCTATCTAACCTCTGAAGGGAGGGGCACCTGGAGCACGACTTCAGCAGTGATCAGGATTATCAAAGAGTCAGTATTCGACTGATCCAATCAGCAAAACCAGTAAACAGTTCCTGCCAGCTTCCACCCACCACCTGCCCTAGCTATACTCCCACAATTTGCCACATGGCTTCTGACCCACCAGCTTCTGCCACGGCTCCATATGCCACAACTCTACCCCTCTAAGGCCACTATTTTGATTCCAATTCACTCTTCCAATTCTGATGTTCCAACAGATGGCTGGAAAGATGAACTAGCTGTTTCTCTGTACAGTAATGGTTAAATGGACTCCACGTAGAAACAGCAGCAGCAGAGCCCTAGTTCCAGGGAATGGCCACTGGAGGGGGACAATGAGCCTGTGTGAGGAAGAGCCAGGTATACTGCATTCCTCAGCTTTAAGACTTCTGCCTGATGGAGCCACTGAAAAGCTTAGCCTGTATCTTACACAGCTAATGTGCTTCAAACGACCGAATGACACTTTTCCATTATGGAAAAACGAAGCAATTTTTACAAATGTCTGAACAAATGATGTATAAAATGAAAGGATAATTTGTTTTTATAGGTTTCTGCCAAGCTCCATAACCAGGCTGCCCAACCTGCAAACAATTTATTCTGCAAGAAATGTCACTAAATAATGACAAGGACTTACAGGTCAAACTGATTTACATTATGTAATTTAAATGTCATTCCAGGCAGACTTGATGGCATTTTGAACAAATACTCTCATTTATTTTTGAAGCTCTAAGCTTCAACAAGTTAATTACCGCTGAACTAATGGGGTAAACTGAGCACTATAATACAAAATGGGATCCTCTGCTTTATCTACACTTTTAAGAATTATAGGATTACTACAAAATAACTCATTTACAACAGAAAGCTTTAATGGGAATTACAGAGTTCGATATATGACTTCTGAAGAAAAGGCAAGACTTTAGCCTGCATTGATTAAGATCCTAACAATATGCAAAGCATTTATTTTAACAAAAGTCTTGTGAAAAAACTATTTTCTGATTTTTGAAGGCCTTCATGCTCCTATGGACTCATGATGAGGGAAAACAAGAGGTTTGTGTCCTACAACTGGGTAGCAGATACTACTCGATCATGTGGCTCTCTTGATCAATTAATAGAGCCAATGGTGGATATTAGAGGAAACTTCCTATCCTTGGTCTGTATCTAGGTTATAACTACAGGATGGACTCTGGGTACAAATATTTTAGCTGAGTGGTTCTCAAACATTTTATTTAAAATAAAGAAGAACGCTTCTAACCCTTCCAAGCAATTGCTGATCTGTTTAAAAAAAGAATTATGTAAACATCGCAAAGGCTGTGATCCTATCCACACTTACCTGGGAGTAAGCTTTATTGACTACCATTTTAAGAACTTATACATAGTAGCCTATGAAAAGTACAGATCTGTGACATTTCCCCAAACGTGGTCACATACCATGCCAGCATAAAATCTAATATAGTAAAAATAAAACACATTGAAACGAATGGGGACCCGCCTGAAATTGGCTCACAACCAACCTAGTGGGTGCCGACTCACAGCTTGAGAAACACTTTTAGCAATTCCACATTAAAATCCAATGCTATAAGCATTGTAATTAGTGTTCCCTCATATTGTATCAAACATCACAAATAGAAGTACAACAGGATAAAGAAGAGCCATCTGGTAAAACAGCAAATCTCAATCACTGCTTTGGTAAAACAGCAGCTGAACCAGCTGACAGGTTCTGGGGGGGGGTGTCTTTGGGCAAAATCCTTCCCCCATTGGCACCTCCTGTGCACTACCTGATGGGGCACTGAGTGCCACTGGTATTGAAGTTTGTATTGGGGTCAAGCCACTGAGTGAATCTTCTTGTGATTAGCAAGTGATTCACCACCCTAAATGTATGCACTGTGGTTAAAAAAAAAAATCAAGGATAAGAATCCTTCATTCTACTGTGCTATAAAAAATAAGAACTTGCAATGATAAGTTTGGCTTTCAAATTATATTTTGAGTGAAGCAAACAAATCTTTTTTGTCATTAAAAACTGCAAGCTCAAACAAAAAAAAAGTTACCTGTGCAAAAATCCCTGAATCAGACTAAATGAAGTTCAGCTGAACTTTTAAAAGGGCTGAATGAAAAATGACTGAATCATTTTTGACATCAGGAGCTTACATGGCAAGAAAGTATCAGCCCCGGTTTCAGGTGGGAAGCATAAATTGGTTGTCGGCTGCTGTTAAAGCAAAAGTAATTAACTTCTCTTTACATGCATAACATTCGCTCTCCAACACAATAAATTCTAAACAAAAAAAAAAAAGGCAGCATCGGCCATGATTTAACAGGAAAAGAAGATAAGCAGCAGTTTAGTATTCTCTGCTCTGGAATTGTGTGAAAAATTACTCTCATTGCAACCAGTCAAATCCAGTTTGTGGCTGAAACCAAAGCCGCATGTATATTTTATGTATAAATCTATATATAAAACACTGCATATTGCACTCCAGAGACCAAGGCTATCAAACATTTAGCATCTCTTAATACAGAAGTGGTACTAAAGACCCCTAAAGCTGGGAAACATTAGTCATGAGAACATGTCAATACGGTAGTAAAGGGATGGAGATGACTTTGGTCTGCTTTCAGAATGTTGTTGAAGATTTATACTGTCTATTTACTCCTGAATAATTACACTGTCCTTTAAACCCAACAAAAAAGTCAAGCAAGTGGTATAAAATCCCAGCTGGTGACAGAAGGGTCTGTTCTCTTTTTAAAAAGGAAGTAGTCCATTGTGGCCAATGGGTCACAACCAGTCCTTGGCCTGTGGCCTTGAAATGCACCCTTTGCCAGGTTGGGTGGTGCTTCCAAAATGCTGTCCTGGGATTTGGACTCTTCCAGTAAGGCTGTGCAGGGGCTCAAAATATCCTTCCCCTCCATGCACAGCTGACATTGGCCTCAAGCAGCTTGGCTGGATTGGGTCCATTCCAGGTGGAATGGGCCTCTCACTGAACAAGATAGCAGTAACACTGCAGCACAATGCAAGAGGACAGCAGAGGCCTTTGCACTCTCTTATTTTGGAAAAGAAGTTGATAAAACCCCTGCTAAGTGGGCAAGAGGCACTTTTTCCAGTGGTGTCCTCTTATATTTAGCAGGGGGAGAGCAATTGTCCCTTTTCACCCCAGCACAGTGTCTTTCTCGTGGCTGTTGCTGGTGGTGTTCTCCATTCTTTTAGATTGTGAGCCCTTTTGGGACAGGGTGCCATTTAACGTTAATGTTATTATTTGCCTGTAAACCGCTTTGTGAACTTTATGTTGAAAAGCGGTATATAAATAGTAGTGATTGATTGATTGATAAAATGCCTCCTCTCCCCCTCTGATTCCGGAAACTGCTGATGATGCTGAGGCAGCATCATGGAGAGAAATACAAACTGCCTAAAATGGACAAACAGTAAGAAAAATTACTAAATATATTGTCAACTTAGGCTTAAAGCCCTGCAGCTGACTTCCTACCCTCTAAGAGGTAGGGACAGAACAGGATTAACTGTCAGCCCCACACTGTTGGCAAGCCATTAAACAGTCAACCCCACCTTGTGGAGGCATGAGGGGCTTTCCCAGGAGAGGTTATGGAATGTCCTACCTCTGTCAGGGAATAAGTGGCTTCAGGGGCATTCTTATTTTGCACAAGAACCATTTTAGCCAAGTTGCTTAGGGGCCAAAGGCATGCTAGGAAATAGATCAGCCCCCAGTCTGACTGGGAGAATCTAACCATCTAGTCTGACAAAAGTGGCCATCGCAAACAGCCAACATGGTGTCATTGGGGTACTGGATGGAAATCAGGAAGATCTAGGTTCAAATCTTAGCTCAGCCATGCAATTTACTGGGTGACCCTGGACAGGTCGCTCACATTTAGCAACTCTCTGAGCTTGCTGGAAAAAGGCTGGCTAGCAACGAAATAATAAAAATGAACTAGTAAATCACTTATCAAAATCTATGAGTACAACCTGCAGTAAAAGGCTTTGTGCATAGTGATTTCAATGATAACTGCAGGCCAAGGGCTTTTTTTCCTGTGTTCCATGGCTATAATTTCTAGTGCTGGTCAGTACAGGTCACAGCTGTAACTGGAAGACACCTTAGTTAAGAGCACAAGCTCACAGCATCTAATTTAAATAAAGTGCAAATCCTCTTACTTAATCCAATTCATCAGCTCCACTGTGTCTGGGTCATAGAATTCTCTCAACTCTGAAAGCTCAGCCATCATTCCGGGCCAGAACTGTAAGTTACACAAGAAAAACATGACAAGCAGAGTGTATAAGCCACGTGTCAGATACTAGGATAGAGCTCAATTATTCAACAGGTTAAAATAGTTTTTTTTTTTTTTAAGCAGTGGCAGAAAATGTTACTATTAACATCCCTGACATCTAATGAAGAATGTCTTTGGCTCAGCACTGGCTGCATGGTAGTTTTAAAACATAACTGACCAGAACATTATGGACTAGAAAAGACCTGCAAAATGTCAAATTGTCTTGAGAAGATGCACCTTGAGAAAGATTGCAATGTCTACTGTGTCCAAAGAAAAATCTTGCAGTCAGCAATTGCTTAAATAATGCTTTAGTGTTTGAAGGTATAATGCTTCCATGAGAGGAATCAGGAGGGGTAAAGTCATCTTAGTTTGAGGACAAAACTAAATGTTATATGCAAATAAATGCATTTTCACCTCACGGCTGCTTCATTTATGGGGGAAAAAAATGGAGCAATTTACAGTGAAGCAATGTGCATATTCAACCTCCTTTGTTACCTGTCATTTCTATAAGTTTCAAATCAAACCCTGGTATTATATTCCTTCCTGTGGATTCCAGGTGTGTGTTTTATGAGGCTATATCCAGAATTCCAAGTGGAGAAGAGCAGCAGGAAGAGGGGGAGATTGGAGTGGAAAAACTGGGTGATAGAGAAAGGGTGAAACAAGGCTAGAGCCATCTTGTAGGTTTCATGACATATTGGCTGCATTCTTTTTTTTAGTTTCTAGTACTACAAGTGCTAGAGAGCAGGATTTTTTTTAGCTTCCAGCATGCTCAGGTCACATTCCTTTTTAAAGGTTCTAGTGTCCTCCCCATGCGAGATTTTTTTCTAGCAAGCTCGGAGCTAAAAAAGATGTCTGCCTGCATTATCCAAGGCAATCCTATGACTGCTGAGGAAATAACTGGGCAGAGCCATCTTGTATGACAAGTCAGGAAGACAATGGAGGAGGTGGCTTTGAACTTGCACACAAGGAACCATCCATTATACAGAAGTAAATAATGTTAAGGTTACTTCCATGACTGGAGGCAATGACTAAATGTTGCAAAAACACCCCAAGTACATTTGGCACTATTTGACTTCCAATTTTAAATAAACCACATTAGAACTGAGCTGGAAGTGAACTAGGAATGTCATTTCTGCATTTTTTTTTCTAGCTAAAAAAAGAATGCAGCCATTATATGACTATTCTAAAGTTGGCTAGTGAAACAGCTGCAGCCCAACCAAGCAATGTATCTGGATTTACAGTGACCGCATGCCTACAAAGAGGCTTTCATTAGTTTATTGGGGATTAGGTGACAATTCCCCTCCCCCCCAAAAAAACAACCCCACACCAGTCTGGGTAGATAGCAGCTAATGCATATTTGACTTCATAAAATGTAACCACAGAAGACTATGGAAACTAATTCCTAAAAATCAGATACAAGTGACAGGCCAGTGCAAAGGTTTAAGACAGAGCTGGAATTAGATGCACAGAAACAGGAGGGAATCTAAGGATAGAAAGAAGTTTTCCATGCTTTTAACAGCCTTCTGGATCTATATAGAAGAGAGGACGATACAGAATGTACCCTACAGGCCGATATAGCAGAGGGCACCTCAGTGTGGACACACTGTTTTGATGTGCATAAAAAATTATTTGGCCACCAAGTGTCAATCACCAGCTTTGATGGGGACTAAATTGAGGCATGTCCTTCCCTATCGCCCCTCAAACAGATGGCCATGGCTGTCAGAACTAAGAGTACCAGCTATCTGTTTAGCAAGAGAAGAGAGAGAAAGCTGGCCGCTGCATGGCACAATCTCTGGATGGTGGCCATTGTTTGACATATTTACACAAATATTGGAGGCTGCTACCATTTGCTTCTGAACCAAATGCTAAAAACAGAACACATCTTGCTACAGTTTCTGTTTTTAAAAATGTTGTGACATAACACAGCAAACAGTACAGATGACAGTAATCTTTTTTTTAATCTTCAAGTGGGTCATTGCGCAGCAGGTAGAGTGTATTTGCAGTAAATATTTAAGATGAGGATTGAAGAGACCTACACATTTTAAAAAAAAGAATGGATATAGAACATTATTTGCTTATCTAGTTGTTCATTTGTTTGGGAAATTACTGCTACTCCGCACCCACTGACAGAGGTAGAACAGGATTTATGCTGCAATCCTAAATGCATTTACTAATTAGTAAGTCCCACAACACAGTGAGACTTACTTCTAAGTAAACATGCATAGACCTACATTGTTCAAGTATAACATTTACACAAACATTTAAAATGGAAAAAGGTTTGTAGGTGATAAATTTCCTTTTTGGAACAGGTGATAATTTTTAACTGGACCAATCTTTATATGTACAAGAATATCTAATACACTGGTCTCTTCCTTGGGAAAACCAACTCTTTATCGGCTGCAGAGTATGCCACATTGGTTATGAATGCAAATATTTAAATAGCTGATTCCTAGTTCAGAATTTTCATACACACAGATAAATACCCATGTATTGAAGAAGTGTGGTTTTTGTTTACTTATAAACATCATCAACAGTATAATGCTGGGATATGGAGTTTCAATTCCTGATTTACACGGTTGGGATGAAAAATCACATACAGCTTCTGGTGTAATATAATTTGTACAAATGAACTTCACCATGCAATCACGTACATGGCTGTGTGCAGAAAAATTCGTGCTCCGGCAACCATCTCTTGTGATAAGGCAGCCTTGATCATAGAAATGATATGAGGAAGTACCACTAATGCCCACTAAACTGTTAACGTGTGGTTGTATATATATGTAGAAGACTGCACAGAGAACTCATCAATGAATTGGAACATATTGTTTATATTAAAACTGGCAATCTTTCATAAAAGACACATTCGTTTGTCAGATGAAAAATAAAACGCTATTAAGAAAATGTCCTACCTTGTAACAAAGATATACTATTATGAGGATTGGTGTTAAATATCGAATCACAGATACCTAAGACGAGACAACGATTACATTTAATGAAACAATACTTCTCATGAAAAATCACTGAATGAAATGTATATAGTTTTCTGCACATATAGCACAGTAAAATATTTTGTGCTTGCACAAGCTTAACATGATGTATGGTGTTCTGTTGAAGTCCTTAACCAAATTACTTTCAAAGAGAGAAGTCGTTCACGCAAAATAATTCTCTGACCCTAGAATTTGATTTCTGAAACTGCTTCATAGGCCTCCGTTTTCACTGAATTTGTTCATTAACATTATTCTATGTGTTGTTTATGCCTTTCATAGCTTCTGCAACATCACCATCTAGTGGATTTAAATGGCATTCCTTTAAAAAAAGTGCCATGCTCCCCAAATGAACCCAAAATTCCAAATTAACAAACATACTTTCCTCTGGTACATTACATGTCTGCTTCAAGCACTAGATGATTCACATCAGACTCTGTCTTAAAAACCTAAATATCCATGGATCAATGAAAAATGACACAACTACAAAGAGAATTGTTCTAACCCTTCGTGGTGTATAAAGATGGAGAAGTCTCAGGATCAGTCCCCACATATCACCATTACACAATCCAGAAGATGCAAACACACACATATGGGAAGTCCAAAGATACTTCATCCTGCAAGATTAACATGAAAATTTGTATTGCAACATGTGAAACTACAATTGAAAGTATTTGGCAGCACAAAAGTGACTTTCCCCCAGAAAATGCAGTATTTAAAAGTAGCTATGCAGATAAATTTGGCGATCCAGCAGGAAGAGCTTGAAGTGGAGTTCCTCTATTTTGGGAGGATGATTTTAATGGATAATGCAAGAGGTACATGTATGACAAAAAGAGAACTAAATGGGCAGTAAGAATGATTTATTGTCTACTTTATTTCTACACTGAAGGTCCAGTGATTTCCATGGGGAGAAACTGTAGCTGAAAACAGTGACTGAAAACAAAAATTTGGCATGCAAAAGATCCCAGATTCAATCTCTGGCATCTCCAGCTGTGGTTTGGAAAGACCCCTGTCTGAAAGACTCAGGAGCTGCTGTCGAAGTGCAGACAACACTAACCTAGTGGGACAATGATCTAAACTCGGTGTAAGGCAGCTTTATGGTTCAAGATGCATCAAATCAAGAGTACCTCATTGTGCTTAAAGCTAGCAATCCAAACAGAATGGAGTGAACTAAGTTGTAAGCAGCACCAGGTTTCAGCAGCAATATGGACTTTTTTAGCTTCTCTGTGGGTTTGATGTTAGCAGAACCACTGAGTGAGAAAGAAATAAACCAACAACAACAACAAAAAAAAACAAAACAGAGAACATGGCTATGTTATACTCAGCAATAAGTTATTTTAAAGCAGGACATTTGTATGCAGTTCATAGTAACCTCTTGGTTCCAGGGAAAATAAAACATTCTAAGGCAGTACTAATAGATTTTTCATTCTTGTCGAGTGCTTTGAATATTCCCCTGTGCAAAATTTTCCATTTTCAAGCTGGACTGGCAAATGTTGATACAGGAGTGAAATAAATATAAAAATGAACAATTTTATTTGCACAATATTATACTACAAATGAGGAAAAATAAATGTGCAACAAAAATAAATCCTGACAGCCAACTCCAAGTTTACAGTGAATTTTCTTCCCTTGTTGTAGACAAAATTCTGGTCTGTTGCAAGGGATGAGCAAGTGCTGACATAAAGAATACCTCAAAGAGACACCAGTTTTTTTACACCATCGCCTTAATGCACAGATTCGTTAACTGATCATTTTACTCTGATTCAGGGAGATTTTTCCCTGCTCAAGCAGAATCATTCTTGTACCAATTTGATATGGTCTAAGTAGAAGTATGCCAACTTGCATTGGTGACTAGTGATTGTGGTTGCCATGAGCATGCATTAATCCTGGCAAGAAAAAAGCAAGTGACCACAAGCACAGTTGTCGTGTGACAAACAGTTCACAGCACCAAGGGTCTTACAACTCTTGCTTGGAGGAGTGCACACCTTTGATGCATAATCATGGAATAGCTGTGTCAGTTGGAAAGCAGTGAAGAAGCATTTGACACGGTCTCTCACCAAAGGCTGCTGAGAAAACTTCATAGTCAGGGAATAAGAGGGTAGATCCTCTTATGAATTAAGAATTGGTTGAGGACTAGGAAACAGAGAATGGGGGCGGGGTCAATGGCCATTATGGATCACAATGGAGCAAAATGGAAAGCAGCATGCCCCAGGGATCTGTCCTGGGACCAGTGCTTTTCAACTTGTTCATAAATGACCTGGAGACAGGCATAAGCAGTGAGGTGGCCAAGGTTGCAGATGACACTAAACTTTGATCTAGCTACGCTCTGATGCCACCTCCCTTCTCTCATCATTATCATAGTAAAGACATTAAAAAGTTCCTAATATGTGCAAGGCACTGAACAGCCACTTAAACAAAAGCAGGCGCACAATCTAAAACTGTATGAGACTAAAAGAGAAGGGCACTAAAGGAAAAAGGCCAATATTGCATAAATTGGGAAATAGTAAACAAAAGAAAGAACATACAAGAATGAACCCAAAAATGGGAAAAACCAAAAAGCAGATACCGTCAAAAGAGGACAATGGAAGAGAACAGAGACTTTTAAAAAGTTTCTATACTAACACAATAGGATCCAATAACACAAAAGAGGCCAATCTTTAATGCACCACATGTAGCAAGGTAAGGCCAAAGCCTTCCTTTGGTTAGGCCGGATTTGGGGAGACTCTGAAAAGTACAAGGGCTCTTGTTGAATTCCAAGCTCTTTCTGAGACCTACAGCTCACTAAGGGGCCAAGCATGTGTCTGAGTTTAAAGGTGGGAATGTTCCTCCATACCCAAAATTATCGCCATACTCAAAAGTATCCTATGCTAGCAAACTAGCATAGGACAGAGAAGGCTTCTCGCCCAGACTTCCCTAATCATGCTAGCTTTCCACATCAGATATTGTTTCTGTATCAAGGAGTATTCCATCATGACAACAGAACCCAGTAGAACCCAGATACAGGTTTAGCCACCTCAGCGAGAACTAAGCCTTAGTGGTGTGTGAAGTAGTTGTGTTCCAATCCAGAATAACTGAACTCATTTTACATCACAATTGAATTGTATTACTTTCCTGAAATTATAATAGCAACATTGCTACGATGTTTTGCTTTATTTGCTTTGCTTAAGGATTAGATTGCCACTGACATTTTTTTTTATGCTGAACGTATTTTTGATGTTTTGTGTTCAGAAAAACAATTTTAGTACTGCTATGACATAATCAAATATTTGGCTCACTTCTGCCATGAGAATACCCTGGTGTGGTTCTCTGTCTATGCATTCCTGTTCCTAGTAAAAAGCAAGAAGTCCCCAATTAAAATCTTAGAAGTTTTAAACAGACATACCTGAGATTGTGAAAAGTGACAGCAGCAGCCGTGATGGTCATTACTAAAAGCACAAACATATAGGAATAAAAAACTAATGTGCCTGAAAGTCTCATGAAAGTATCAAAAGGCAGGAGACCAAAAGCTTCTTCACACAGGTACAGGTTAGCATCGAAGTCTCTACAGAAAAACAAGACAATTTATATTGTTAAGCTAATGACACTGAGGTACAAATGTATATATATGCTGTATGTTATAAAGCATTAATTTTTTCATAATCTACAAGTAGGAACAAACCCTGCTTTATATCTATTTTATATTTTCCCTGATTTATATTGATCTTTTCTCTAATTTCAGGAATGTCCAAGGTGGGCTACAAAACTCAAAATATCACAAGAAATACAGTACTGCAATAAATAAAAAACCGAAGCAAAAATAAGTAGTATTGATAATAAAAGAATGTAAAATCCCCACAAAAACAAAAACCAGCAGTACTAAAGAAGGAAAGGCTGAATGAAAGATGAAGAGACACAAAAATTCAGAGAAAGAGGAAAATGACTTTACTTTGCACCATGATGAGTTACCATACCTTGTTGCTCCAAATCCAAACTTTGCTTTCAGGAATTTAAATACATGTTCATCAGACTCAAGTTTGATAACTTTCTATGGGATAAGAAAATTTACAACATTATAGTTTCCTCCTGGCTATCAAATGTAATACTGTATATAACTGCTCCCCTACAGACAAGCCACTGTGATGCTTTGTAACCATCATATTTTTTATTTTGGTTTTTCTTAAAACCAAACATTTCACATTGTTCACTAAAAGGATAATGCCACTCCAATAAATGCAACACACATCAAAAGATACTAGTGACACCAAACACTGTCACTATCAAAGTAGTATTACCGACCTGCAAACTCAGCCTGTTACCTGACACTAAACTAGAAATCTTTCTGGGGAATAGGGGCCCTACTAAGAGATGCCATATATGATTTTACCTATTGGTATACGAATGTCTAGTCTTAAATCTTCACTTAAATGTAGAATCCCTACAGGTTGCAAACCAAGAAAGTTAGTCATGACTTGTCCCATTTAATCAATGGGACTTAAATAAATCACAGCTAAATTGTCTCACTGATTTCAATGGTACTTGGCCACAATTAACTTTCTTTGAACACGAACTATAGTCTCCAGCCATGCTATGGGTTAATTAAATGAGTTAATTAAAGTGTCAGCATGCAACAGTGCCTGGATAGGAATGCACTCCTGGCTTCTTTTATAAACCGCAAAGCTTCTAGTAAGAGAAAGACCACTTGATTTAACTTATTTCCATCTTTACCCTTGTAAATGAGATAGTCTGAACTGATGGAAAGAGATCATGAACATGAGATAGAAGATCCTAAATACAGGTGGGCCTGCATTATCTGTGGGTTCAACATCTGTGGACTTCATAATCCACAGGTGCAGGGGGCCCCCCCCCCCCCCCCGCTCACCTGGACCCTCCGAACTTGACCCGAAGCACAGCTCTGGTCGGGTCTGAAGGATTTTCTGAGGGCTGGGGAGGCCATGCATGATCATGCAGGGCCTCCCTGGCCTTCAGAATGCCTGAAACAGGTGAAAACACACAATTAAGTTGCATTTTTATGCTTTATTAGGTGTTCTGAGATCTGGGGAATCCCTGTGCGACTGTGCTCTAGTCAAGTTCTTTAGGATAGTGGACAAAAATCCACGGGTTGAATACCCGTGAATTTTGTAATCCATGGGGGTTCCTGGAATGGATCCCCTGAGGATAACAAAAGCCCATTGTAGTGGCATCAAGGTCAGCCACGTAAGGCACATGCCATGCCAATCAGAGGGCCCATTTGGCTAATGCCATCCCCTAGGCCCTAAATATCTGATCAGGGGGTGACTGGGAAGTGCAGTGCTTTCCCCATGACCCCCAACACATGACACTGGAGCAGGAAGGAGGCTATCGAAACTCACTGTACTTGGCCACCATGAAGGAAAGCAATGTATTTCTTCTTGTTAATGAATGTTTTTGCAAGTCCAAAAATCTGCAAAATCAGGACCTTTTGGGAATGGAAAGATTTAATATCACGTTTCTCAAACTGTGGGCTGGGACCCAGTTGGTGAGTTGTGACCTTGTCAGGTGGGTCGGGAAAGCTGGAAGAAGCCCTCTTGGAAGTATAACTTACTCTTGCTAGATTCCTTTTGTGAGTATTAACAGTTTGAATTTTCAACGGAGGGTTTTATTTTTACAAATTTCATTTTTAAGTCAGTGTTTTTACGTAATATTGTGTCCCAATCTTGCTGTCAGGTATGCTTCATGGTTGTGCAATTTCTGCAGTCCAAGAATGCCAGTTTGCATTCCAGGAGTGTCATTTAATTTTGTCACAGTGGTGTCACTTCCTGCTTGATGATGTCGCTTCTGGCTATGACATCACTTTCAGGTTAATGGCATTACTTTCGGTGGGTCCCAGCACAAGTGCCATTCTAAAAAGTGGGTCCTGATCTAAAATGTTTTAAGAAGCACTGCAATATCACGAGAGTTAAGAGACAAAAAAGTAACAGCATTTTCTAACAATCCTATTACAATTCAATGCATAAAGCTATAGACCTATAAATTGAGAGCAAGTCCCAACTCAACTCAGTGGGAGCAGCTTCTGATTAGACATGCATATGATTGCACTGAAAGCAACTTAACAAAAATGTTAAGGAACATAGGTGGGGGGAAAATCCACATTTACCCACCCTAATGAAGTTATTTACGAGAAATGTCAAACTTAGCACTGAGAGGACGTGCAAATAAAGCTTTCCAAGTCTACGAAACAAGCCTCCTGTTTTCAGGTTATTCTGAAAAATATAAGCAATTAGTATTTTAGTGTTGAAAACACATCTACCACTTTGCAATTGTACAGTGGTTTTGGAGAGCACAAAGCACTTCATACATATTACCATAATGTTGTCCTTACAGCCCCCCTGCCAGATAACTAAGGGTGCAACCCTAACCTGAACTTAGGCCGACACAAGTCCCTTGTGCTGGCTCAGGAGTGTTGCAAATGCACCGTAAAGCGTGTTTGGACCATTCTTGGAGTCAGGGAGGCTGGCACGTGCCCGTGTGACAGCCTCCCTGACTCCGAGAGTGGTCAAAATATGCTTTACGGTTCATTTGCAACACTTGTGAGCGGCACAAGGGACTTGTCCCAGCCTAACTCCGGGTTAAAATTGCACCCTGAACCTGATTATTCCCATCTTGTGTTGGAAAAGAATGATGACCACACAGGAAGGAAAACATTTGGAAGTGAAGTGGTATTTGGAGGCAGCCTGTCTATGTGAACCACCTTGGGTCTAGGTTAGAGAAATCCTGTGGTGTCATGCACATGCTGTAAAGCATGTGTGCACCAGCACAAGAATTGTTGGGCTGATGCAGGCAGCTGCATCAGCCCAGCACTGCTGCCATAACCGCTGGGTAAGTCGGTCCTGCTCCAGCTGAATTTGGCCGGCGTGGGGCCATTTCTGGGCAGGGGCAAGATGGGAGGGAAGACGGAACCAGGCAAGGGGAGGGGTAGCTTGGGGAAGGGGGAGGAATTTAGATGTAGCCGATACCGCTCGTCAGTCCCGCGCCTGCTAGGCGCAGGTCCAAGGAGCCCCATCAGTCCGGCTGGGGCTTACCCTGGGGCAAGGGGGCAAACATGCTCCGTGGAGGTTCCAGCTGTCTCCCAATCTGTGCTGGATACAGCACAGGTCAGCCGGCCTTTCTGTTCCGGCACAAGAGAGGATTGTACTCTCTTACTCATTATGAGAGTTGATGAGAAAGGTGATATAGAAATTCTGTATAACAACAACAATTTTGCAGCTAGGGAAGGCTGAGGCTAAAAAAGAACTGCCTTGCTTAAGGCCACCCTGTGAGTAGCAGAGGCAAGACCTAAACTGGGGGAATCCAGACTAGTGTTTTAGCCACTATGCTACACCAGTTCTCTGAGCCTGCTTCAACACTACATTTCTTGTTCACCTAATTTTAATAAAATGTATTAATATCCTGATGATGTTCAAAACAACATTTCAGCCTTGTTTCAGATTAGCATTACATGCATACTTTTGAAAGGAGAAGCCACTGATGTTTCAAAGCACTGTCTCTCCTCCAGCAACCATAAAGTTGGTTGTCAGGACCTGCATGTGTCAATGGCAGGCAACAGCAACAGCATGACAATAGAAAGCTTGGAGAAATCATGGCTATGAGAGCAGGTCATACTGTGTGAGTCTCTAAACAGAATGGAGGAGGGGCTTGGCAAGAAGGGCTTAGTGTTGGTACTAACAATTGCCAGGCAGCCAAATGGGTGGAAGAGGAAAGGACCAGCAGTGGTCTCCTGGGACAAAGCCTCGCCTTGTACTGCTATTGCTCAGCCTTCTTTAGCTATTCTTATTCTTCATGTCCCATTTTCTGCTACTTTTAAAACAAATACATATTTTTAAAGCATACCTGAAATCTTCTTGCTAGCAAGGAGGACATATTAAAGCTTACAAGCAAGGAGCCTACTATCATGGAATTAAAGAATTGCAGGAGGCAGACAAGCAACAGACTTGCTATTTGTATTATGTAGATCCAGGTCACCTGCAAAAATAATGTGAAAAGATGCATGTTTGAATCCTAAAAACAAGAAGAAAAACAAATGTATTCTACGTAAAAAAGGAGGCTCCATCTCAGAAGATGTTTCTCATTTTCTAAATCAATTGATTTTTAAAAGCTAAGCCTTGAACTTGCATAATATAACAGCCCCATGTCAGCCCCACAGTCAGGAGCTTGGCATAGGCAGATGGCGAAGGTAGAATGCCCAGCATGATTATTGCGCTTGAGTATACTGGCCACCCATAAACATGTGCATACGTGCTTTAACAACCAAGTGCAGAAAATTGGTTTATTTATTTTAAGTACCCCATGTTTCATTGTCAAAGTTTCAAATTCCAACACAAATTTAAAAACCATCCTGCCAAAAAGCCACAAAAACAAAGGGCTGCATCCAATGAAAGTAAACTTTTAGCCCCATTAAAATTAGTAGAATGTAGTCTTGACCAAGTTGTCTTGTTAATTTCAATGGTGCTTAAGGTCAGGATTCGCTTTCTTTTGACAAGATCCAGGAGCAGCAGGGATAAAACAAATGCCACAACATCCAAGAGTTAAATAAAGGCATTCAGAAACCAACAATGAAAACAGAGCTGTAACAGCAGCAAATAGATAATCTAACTTAAAGTCTAGGAGAACAAAGAATGTTTTTACCTGGCATCTATAAACCAAGTAAGTGCCAGCTGAGTGTCTCTGAGAAGACTGTTCTATAACCAGATGAAAAAGGCCACCTGCCTACCTCAAAAGATGGGAATATCTGCAGCATGACCTTTTATGAAAGAGTAGCTAGATGGAAGCATGTGGTCATTCAAAAGGCCTTTAGCTATTTTAAGATGTGCAATGCTGCTATTTCTGGGCCTCGCTACAGTTGCTGGATTTTACAATGAAATGCAAAATTCTACTGCATACTATAGGACATGTCATCCTAAACATGCATGTATAATCTTTGCAACTAGCACAATTGCCTATTGTTGCAAATGAGACTTAAGTATGCCCAACTGTGTGCCATGTCCAGCAATGAGCTTACCTTTCCCTTAGGAACTAAACTGAGACAATCAAGTGCAAATAGAACCAAGGCTTGGATCAACAGCATAAATTGATTGAACTGCCAAACCAAACTGAAGAGGAAGGTTGAAATAAATACTGCCAGAAGTGTCAGCCTCTGGAAGGAGAAGAAGAAAAAAGACACATACGCACACATAGCAGATAAAAGTGAGAAATAGGAGGTGACAACAGGGAAAAAAACAGTACTGTGTTTGGTTTGGTACTGTGAACAAACCACAATAATTGGCCTTTTCAACACAGTAACCAGCTGTTATTTGCTACCATCCTGTATTTCAACATCTCCAAAAGTAAACCTTTCAGCTCCATGCAGGTACTAGTGGGGGGTGGGGGGGAGGGAAATGAATCTAGCCTTCTTTTCTTCCCTTGAACAGTCTGATTGGAAAGACTGCGGCTTGAAGACTGTAAGCAGCCCTGTCTTCTGGACCAAGCTTGGGAACTGTGTGCTCAGCACCCCATTTGTGCCTGTAATCCCTCCCTCCCCCCAGCTTGAAATACACAACTGAATGTACATAAGGCCCCAAGCTGAATTGGGAAATCTGTGCACAACAGAAGATGGCACGTTAGAACAGAATCAATTATTTTAAATAGCAATTGCATCTGCTATATTCTTGTTTTTTGGCAACTTTGTCAATCCTTTTGCTGTGACATCAAAAATGATTATCAACAAATTTAATCAGAAAACATTTTTCCTATCGGGCACACACAAAAATACCCCCCCACACACACACACACCACAACTTACTTCGTGAATAGGCCGTAAATTAGGTCTGAACAGGAATGTAATTGCTGCTACCTGAACAGCAAAAAATGGCAGTGCCCAGTTCTCTCTTAACGGAATGGTGAATTCCACCCGGGTGGTATCTATTCTGCATAAAATAAAAAGCAAAGGTTCTTATAAATTCCTCCATTAAAAGAGAAACCCTCTGCAAAAATGAAGAAAATCACACTTGAGAATTTTAAACATTATTTTACTAAGTTCAAGTATGTGGGAAAGTTTGGGGTTAAACCACTTAAAGAATTAGAGATTTAAAATGTATTTTTTTAAAAACAAAAGTACAGATTAAACTAGCAACTCTGTGGAGAGGCATTCAGTGCAAACTATGGGCCTGTGTTATTTACTCAAGAAAAAAAATGACCAGCTTCATTGAGCATCCTCAAAATATTATTTGAAGTTAAATACTGTAGCAATTATTTTAATTAATTGATTAAAAGCCAGCTAATTGATAGTTTATCAACTGTGTCACGCCTGTGTTGTTTACACATTGTAGCACACTATTAAATACATGCTTAGCAGTAATAAAGCACCCTGTATTACTTGCTGCACAAACACTGCTACACAACATTGCTACACAAACAGGTGAGTGTTCCTCTTAGGGATAATCCACATTTCAACATCCTAAACTAGATACAGCTTTCAAGCAACATTTTTACACTGAGACTTCATAGCTATACCCTCACTCTGTGACTCTCCCTTCTATACTGTGTTTTCCCTAATAATTGTGCTCTTCACTTTCCAACATGCCCCTTGCACCCCTTTGAGTCAGAGCTGGCCCACCTATGAGGCCAACTGAGATGGTTGCCTCAGGTGGTACGTTGGCAGGAATGGTTTCCACTGCCTGCATCCATTCTGCCACTCCTCTTCCTTGCACTTCCTAGATTCGAAAAGAGGAAAATGAAGTGGGAGAAGTGAATGGTGGTCTACAGTACTGGATATGCACACTTTTCTTCCTTTTCATTCTGGAAGCGTGGTGGAGGGAGTGGCTGGTGCATCTCCAGATAAAGGAACAGCATCAGGTGCATCAAGGAAAGGAAGGGAGCATTTGGTTACTGGCTTGCTTGAAACAGATCCACCTACAGAAGAAATGTTGTGAACAGATCTAAAACCAGCAAGATCTTTGCTAGTGCACACGTTTATCTGCCTACAAATACTGTATATTTTATATATCCCTTTCTATAGCATGGTAGAAACTGAATTATACTAAGGAGTAGATATAAAATTAACCTCACCTGTTAGTAATATACCATAAGGCGGCTAATGCACCTGAAAGCCAAGTTCCACTGAGAAGCCAGCTGGTTACATACAGAGCAGCAACAAAGACTGCCTGAAGGCCAAACAATGTGTAGATGTAAAAATAAACAGGCTCTAAAACTGTCTGTGAAGGAAGGATATATTGAAAAGTGTTAAACACTCACTGCTTCAAAGTTTCAGCATGAAAACACCAGAAACTCCAACAAATTAGGTGCAGCAAATTTCCATAATATTGTACTTGTGAGCAAGGATCAGGTTGGAGCTGCAATTGATGGAGCTTTATTGCCAATTTATAATTAAACACTTACCTTAATATGAAAAATCCTATACAGGATGCTGACGAATATTTCCTGATATACATTCATTCTTTCAAGTATGTTAATCGTCCTCATAGACTCAGTTTTATTGTCATAAATTAAACCATGTAAACCTGTACAGTAAGAAAGAAGCAATTTTGTTTGCAACGTAATGTGTAGCTTATGTATGTTTTGTAATATTCAACATAACTAGGTGACACAATGCTTTGCTATGGAAAGATAGTGTCACATAAAAGGAGGCAGGAAACCTTTTGGAGGGTCAATTTCTATCAGTAAATACACAATGGATATTTAATGTGTCTTCAGATTATTTATGATGTACATGGACTCTAATATAAACCGCTTGTGACTGTACTTGTCCCAGAAGATGATGAACTCTCACAGGTAATGGCCCCTGGCAAAGGGTGAGGTGGTGGATGCTGTGAATACCCCTCCCACCCTGGAGAGAAAGATACAGTCATGCCCTGTAGTATGGCAGGGAATATGAGTGAAAAGGCAACAGTTTGCTAACAATCTAGACGTCTCATGTGGCTTGGGAAGAGTGCGCCAGATGCGATGCTCTATGTAACCAGTTTGGAGGCGAGGTTGAGGATGTAAAACAACTGAATTTCTTGAAAATATTACTTGTGAGGTGGGAGGGGTTATACACAAACGCTTAATATAAACAAAAGATGGAGATCCAGCACTCTCCTTAGTCATGCTATCCCAATCTGTACTTTATGTTGTTCAAAAAATCAAATGGTCCAAAATGTTACAACCATACCTATTTGAATGGATGGGGCCTGCAGCATCTGCTTGTAATAAGAGTAATACAAGCCACATTCTGTCCTGAATGAAATTTCCCGCTCTACCTCCTATATGGAAACAAGGCAATTAAACAGATGCAAGAAGAAGATTCAGTCAATGCTTACCTTAGCATTGCTTGACACTGATATAGTGTCATTATATTATATAGTCTATATATATATATATATATATATATAGAGAGAGAGAGAGAGAGAGAGAGAGAGAGAGAGAGAGAGAGAGAGAGAGAGAGAGAGAGAGAGAGAGACTATATCAGTGATTCCCAAATTCCTATGAGGGAATTGGGAATCTTGCAAGTACTGGCGGGGGCAGGGCAAAGGTTGCAACATGATCCCCAGGATTGTGCTGCTGCTCTTGGCGAAGGGGCTTATTTTACACTTGCCCCTTGCAGCACTGGCTGCTTTTTAATTGCATTTTTAACACATTGCAAGACTTGGGGAGTCCCACAGGGGTGTCCCCAGGACTCCCCCCCCCCCGGAGGCCAGGGCTGCAAGAGGTAAGTGTAAAATAAGCCCCTTTGCCAAGAGCAGCAGAGCGATCCTGGGGATCATGTTGCCGCTTTCCCCCTCTTCCCGCCCCTTAAAGGGATATTGGTCAGTGCTTCCTAGTGTGGTGGGTCACGACCCACCACTTGGGGAAGCACTGGTCTATATAATACACAGTTAGGATGGGAACAATTAGCAATTTATACATCTAATAAGCAAACCATTCCCTACTATCCACCTTAATCCTTACAACAACAACCATAATCAAGTAAGCCTTCATGAAGTAAAATACCATCTTTTTCAGTTTAATCAATGAGGACCTGAGACTTAAGCAATGATGTGTTGATGGCAAAGACTGAAAATCTGAATTTCGAAATAAAAAGCCTTGCTGGTTCAGACCAAAGGCCCATGTAATCCAACATTCTCTTTCCCGCAGTGAGTCAACCACCTGCCTTATGGAAGCCATAAGCTGGAAAGAAAGGCAGTTTTCTCTCCCATCATTGCTACCCCGCAACTGATATTCAGAGGCATACTCTTGCTGAACCCATAGCCAGAGGTAACCCATAGCCATCAGGACTAGTAGCCACCAATAGACCTGTCCTTCATGAATTTGTCCAGTCCCCTTTTACAGCCATTCAGGTGAATGGCCATCACCACATCCTGAGGCAACAACTCCCAGAATGGCAAGGATCTCACATAAAGAACACTGTGCAAGCTAGTCTATGGGTTAACATCAGCAGCAAAACTTGAACTTATTTCCTGTATTAGTATTACAGTACTGCTTTTCTACCAACGTACTCAACATGGTTTACAGGTTAAAATCAAAGTCCCATGATACAAAAGGAAAAACAAACAGGGAAGGAAGAGGAGAAAATGCCATATATTTATGTAATTGTTAAAATGATCAGGTGGAATGGTCACTGCAAAAGTTCCGTTTTTGGAGGGGAGGGACCAAATGGCAGTTGGTTCCAGCTGAACTGATGTAGGAAGCCTTGTTGCTTCACCTCTTCCTTACAAGGTAGCCAACGGAGTCAGTTCTGAGAGAAGAGAGGTCAAATGGAAGTTGGTTCCAGCTGGGATAATTTCTTAAACGTCTCTCCAGTGTATCAGTGTCCAGTCAAGCTCCAAACTAAAAGTATCACTGTGAGCAGCGGGGTATTTTATATATAAAAGCAGAAATGTGCTCCCACCCAAATCTAGAGAGATGTAAGTGTAAAACTTTGAGAATGTATGCCAATGACCACTGAATGGTGCTAGTGTGTCAGCTGTGGAATGCAATGGTCTATTTCAGCATTTCTCAACCAGCAGTACTTGAGGTGGTATCTGGTGGTACCTGCGGGACCCCCAGGACCCTGTTACCCAACAGCAAGACCACCAATGCAACACAGCAAGCAGCAGGAGGAGCGGCCAAGCGGCTTAAAGGGCAGAGCTCCAGCATATGCTTTTTCCATGCTTCAAAAAGCCCTCTCGCCCACCCTGAACTTCTTACCAGAGTTTGTTGTGCTGTGTCTGGCCTCCCAATCTGCAAGTATCTGGCGATGACATAATTGCCAATTACTTTCAATAGGTGGACCATGCGAAGTGGTATGGTAGGGGACAAACATTGAGAAACATTGGTCTTTTTAGAATATAATCATTCTCATGATCCAATCAAATTAAAGCCAAGCCTAACACAAAGCAATGGAGCAAGAGAGAAATACATTCCAACATGTTCAAAAACTTTGTGTTATCCTATGAAAGCAAATTGTAACTCAGAATCACTGAAAAAATGAGACTTCACTGACTCATGACTAATTTGTCCCATTGATTTCAATGGCAGTTAGAGCCCAATCCTATGCAGAAGCTGGGTCAGCCCCAGGTGGCACTAGGCCCAGCACTGCTTGGAGGATGCCATGGAGCTGCTGGCAGTAAGCAGCAGCACCGCTTGGCAGTGCAGCTTTTCAGGGCAGAGGAGGCGGTGGAAATGGGAAGGGAAGGATTGGGCCCAGGAAGAGGCGGTAGCCACCTCTGCTGCCATATCCTGTGCTCCCTTCTGGGCCAGGCAAGCCAAAACCGGCCTCCTCTACTTTGTGCCCATTCAATAAAGGGCACAGCCAAAGAGATCCATTGCTGCGGGCTGCAATCCCTGCAGGGAGCAAACGCAGCAAGCAAACGCTCCCTTACCCCAAGAAGACCTCCAGCAGTATCCCAGTGCCCATAGGATCCAGAGGCAGCCATTTCTGTGCCACTGGAGTTGTGGGGACCAGAAACCATAGGATTGGGCTGCCCATTAGGATTCACTTCCTTAGAATATAAGCCCATCTGCTGAAAAATACTAAATGAGTCAATTACCAATAAAAGCCCATTAAACCACCTGAAATACTGAACACTGGATCTTAGGTTCAATCCATTATAATGACTGAATTTGCTGCATTAATTGCACAAATATATTCAGGGAAAAAATAATTTCCACGTAATATAAATTGGAAGGTCTCTGAAACATTTTGGAATTCATTCTGAAGGGCTGGGCATAGAGGGGGATCTAATTAGCAAAAATGCATCGAACGTGATTAATTTGTAAGTCTGGCACCAGCTGCATTCAACCAAATGCCATACTTTACGAGGCAAATACTACTGCTTTACATCTGTTTCATACCAAGATAACATCTGCTTTCCTCACTCATGACACATTTTCCGTTCTATGGCAATTCATACTTTTCGTAGAGCTTCATGCCAATAAAGTGGCCAAAGTTTCGAGTTAATATTTTAAGAATACAATATTATCTAATATCACATTCTATGGATGTAGTGGACCTGAACAGGAGGCGTTTGATTGAAAAACATGGTGTTTCAAGACTGGCAGATTAAAATATGGGTATAATATACCCATTAAAATATGCTTACTTGAAGGCTGAAGGCGAATTCTGCAAATGTATATGAAAATAGCCTCAGTCATCATGTGATCAACTACTGCCCACTTTGGTGATTGTTGAACAACAGAAGGACGTCAAGTAGAGAAGACTACAGATCAACAGATAAGCTCTAGGAGAAGCCAGCCCTATTTTCCTACCCTCCTGCCCCCTCTCTCTGAAAAAAAGAGCATGGAATCTGAACTCAGCTACCAGAGACCAGAACAGACTGCCACAAACATTCCCAAACACACTCCTGATTGGGTTTCTAATTTGTGAGCTGCTCTGGGACTCAATCTTGGCTGAAAAGTAAGGTAAACATATAGTAAATACATTGGGATATTGCCTATGGCAGTGAAAACCAGGAGATGAGCCAGGGGTTTGAGGTAGTTACAGTGTTGGATGAAATTTGTGTTAAAATGCTTTCTCAGCCATGAGGTTTAGAACTCAGCCAGCCACTATCCTATCAGTCTAACCTACCTCACATGGCTATTTAGAGAATAAGGGTGGTGAAAGAAGGACAACTGCACTGCCCTGAGCTCTCTGGATAACTGGTGGGAAGTTTCAGGGCTGGCTGTGAAAGGTTGGTATATTGCAATGGAGGATGGGAAACCTTACCTCCCTCTCATCTAGGAGAGCATTTCCCCCCTTTTCAGGAGTTGGGTCGAGGGAAGAAATTAGTGGTCTTTTTCCATGCTTCTCTTTCCATAGCCATTTGTGGCTCAGAGAGCAAAGACTGTGAGCTGCTTCTCTGGGCTGCGAATAGCTCTGAAGAAGAGGGGGAGGGACCATGTTATACTGGAGCTCAGGCTCATGCAACACTTAGGATTCCCCCCCCCCCCCCCGTAGGAAAGCCACTGATTCTGTCTTCTCTGTCATCGCCTCAGGGCAAGATGTTTTTTAATTAAGGAGCCCTGCAGTAGCAAATGGAAGGTAGAGCCCCCCTCAACTTGGACTCACCAGGATCTGAACACTGGGTAGAGACTAGGTGGCTTCTTTTTCTTCCCCTATGAACAAGTTTTTCAATGCTCTTATTTTCATCACAGTTTATATTTATACTTACGTGTTTTGAAAAATGTATATCCTACACTTTTCTCTCCTACTTGGGAGACACTGAAGGCAGCTAACAATAGAAAACATTAAAAACAACAATAAAATCACAAACAAAACAGACTTGATGCCTTCACTTGCCCGCCTCTTCCTCTCTTCTGGTTACCACACCTCAAGAAAGAGGGCTGCCAAAATGAGAGGGGTTGCTCTTATCTTCTACGTCAATGCTACAGTATCTGTGATGTTAGGTTGGGAAAAATGTCATTAAGAGGGGGACACGTTTGGGACATAAAACTATGTATGGTGTGGGAAGAGTGGAGAGATAAGCTGTTCTCCCTTTCTGACAATGCTAGAACCAGAGATCATTCACTGAAACTGACTAATGGACATGTATAATGAACTAAAGAGGATTCTTCTTCATGCAGGAAATAGGGTGCAATCCTAACCTGGAGTTAGGCCGGCATAATTAGGCCAGCAAAGTTTGGCTGGCACGACATTTGGACAACTCTTGGACTCAGGGAGGATAGTGTACCTCTGGGTGTTGGCCTCTCTGAGAGTAGTCCAAACATACTTTACATTGTCCCTTGTACCAGCCAAACTTTGCTGGCCTAACTTTACTGGCCTAACTTCAGGTTAGGATTGCACCTGTAGAAGTCATTGCCACAAGATGCAGTAATGGCCACTGGATAAATTCATGTAGAACAGGTCTATAATGGCTACTAGTCATAAGTCTTACCAAGTTTGGGGCAGTATGCCTTTGAATTCCAGTTACAAGGAAGCAATGACAGAAGTAAAGGATTCCTTTCTCTCCTGTTCGTGGATGTTCCAGAAGGAGATGGTGGACCACTGCAGGATGCTGCATGCCGGACTAGATGGGCCTTTGGTCTGATCCAATTTACTTTATGTCCTCTGCTTTTACTCATTACGTTTCCCACAGGATGGCTTTGCACATGTAAACCTAGGTTCAAAGGTGTGATGTGTGTGTGTGCGCGCTCCTTCTTCACAAAGCAAGAATTTTATGAAGCATTGACAAGGTGTTAAGGGAAAAAAGCATGCTGTTTTCATGCATGCCAAATATGTTTAGCTGAACTCTTGGCATGTTAGCACAAATCCTAAAATATTCACAAAATATCAATAACGCATAGAGACATTTTGAAAGGTCCTAAAACAGAATCGTCTGTATGGCCACAATTTAGATTCAACTTTTATTCAATTCATTAATATCTCTATGAAGAATTCTGGATTTCCAGATGGAGGTCAGTCAGGCCTCATCTGCAGAGCTCAAGAGCTTTCTGTGTGAGCTGCTGACAGCTTGCCAACCAAATATTTGAAACTGTTTGGAAAAGGCAATACCTTTTGAGCCACAGAAAAAGACTAATGGTTAAATCCTATTCCACTCTAAAATTTCTCTGGGATTCTACATTAGAATGTAGAATCTTACATTAGGAAAGAGTCTGGGAGCTAGACAAGGCAAAACTGAATTTAATGTTTCAAAAGAACATAGTGCAACACACACAAAACAAATTTTTTTGCCTTTCTATATATGCTGGTTGATAATAAAAGCAAAAATGCACCAGAAAAAAAGAGTATGGTTGTGCAAATGAAACCTAGTTAATGAAGTTGCAAACCATCCCAAGTATAAAAGTGAATGCTCAATAAAGGTATTTGCATCAGCTATCTGCATTAACCTTTTGATATACAGAGGTATCTGCATTAAAGTTTGCCCCAAATGCTTTTGTAAACATAATTAATACACACAGAAGAACTCTTGTCTAGTTAACAGCCAGTCCATTTGTCCAAACTAGAGTGTGTTAATATTCGATGAAGGAAGCAAGTGATGTGCTTATACACAGTGGCTGGTGAAATATGGAAAGGAAACTGGCTCAGAATGTAACTAAAGCATTCACTGGATTCAAAGTTGTATCCAGTCTTGATAGTCTAGGGTTCAATTCTCAGCTTGGATGCAGTAAAATCATTACAGGTGGACCCTGGCACTTGGAGATTTGACTCATAGCAGATGCCAGTGGATACCGGGGTCAAAATTTAAATGCTTAAAGGAAAAAAAGCATTGAAATCAGGGTTCCTACCATTTTGAGGTCAAACCTCATAACTTCCAATCCTCTAGAGTTGTTTATAGGACTGAAAAATCCATTTCTGGTCGTACACAGGTTCCTTGCTTTTCCCAGCTTTCTCCCAGAATGCATCAATGCAAAATGGAACCCCTTTGGATACCAGGGTCCAACAGTACATCAAAGCTCTACAGAACAAACTTATGTGCATTAAACTTATGTGCATAATATAACTTCCATATTATTGTGCATTGGACTGTAGCATTAATTTTCAAGCAAGAGGAACAGATTTAGAGTCTAAACAAATTGTTTAGGGTTTATTATTATTGTTCCCTTCTACTGGACTGGAGGGAATACCCATTCATTTATAGGCATTATAGGCTTGTAAGAACCAGAACAAGCAAAAGACATGTTCATAATAAGCTATCTTGTATAAATCATTTTTCGTTCCTAGAAGGAATCTATGTTCAAAGCCCTGAATTATTGACCCAAATTTTCTCTTGGTAGATTTTCTATCACCATTTGGATCTGATTTATCCTGAAATAGCTGGCAATAAATTGCAACTGAATTTGCCCTAATAGAGTGTTAAAGATAAAACAGCTGCTATTAACACGACATCATTAGATGGAAATACTTTAATATACCACATACTGAATTCTGCTGGTACAGGGTGTTATCCAATTCCAAACCTGCTGGAGTTAGGAATCTCTAGTAGAAAACAGCTGACATGTAACTGTTTGATACTAGAGAATCAGTTTAAGTTTTTTAGTTTATAGTTTAACATTGTGACATATGCTGAGGGTCTTTGGGGGCCAAAAAGCAGCCTACAGATAAATAAATGTAACATCAAAAGTGGCCCTTATTTAGAAGGGAAATGAAGCCTTTAACCTTTTTTCCTCAATCACGCAAGTAATGATTAAAAAGAACCTTGTGTACGCTGCTAGTTGTTTGATTCTACTGAACCTGAATAACAGTGGGTTCCTTCAGATATATTTTGTATTTTTAAAATACAAAACTATACATCAGCGTTGCTGCTACATCAACTGTCTAAGAACTGTTATGTATTAACTCAAATCCCAAGTTCAGATAAAATCAGTGGTTAACTGCTAGAGAACAAAGTGATCAACAATGCAAAAAAAGGCAGAGCTTTGTAAAAGCTTTGATTAAAAAATTGTTTTTAAATACATAATTATCCATTTGTTAGTAATGCCCTAGGAAAACAATTATGCAATTATAGTTATTCTGTTACCTTGATGTTGGAAAACCACAGATCATTTTCATGCAGCGTAGCAACATACAGAGAGGTGAGAATTCCCATAGAAATGCCAACAATTCCACCAGTGATGAATGAAATTTTCTTCCACTGTCTGCCACCTACAGAAAATTGTTTCAGTGAATACTTCACCAAACTGCTTAAAAAGGACTGCTGTTCATTCTCTAGATCAGTGATTTTCAACCATTTTCATCTCACAGCACACTGACAAAGCACAAAAATGGTAAAGGTACACCATCAGTTTTTTTGATAATTGACAAGGCACACTGTGATGCCAGTGGGGGAGGGGGGCTCACATCCCCAATGGCCCTACTAATAAAAGACTCTCTTTGAGTCTTTTATTAGTACACCCTGTACTTTCTGCAGTACACCCGAGGACCATTCGTGGCACACCGATGTGCCAGTGGTTGAAAATGGCTGCTCTAGATTCTGGGCCTGTTTATTTTTAAAACATTTATATGGCACTTTTTCTAACTCAGTGTGCAGGTCCAAGAACTGCATTAAAATACAGCAACACAGTGATATAGTAATGAAAACTAGCAAATAGAAACCAATACAGAGAATGTGCAACATATAATCATATGTAAACAGATTTTTGTTAGGGAAACTATAACATGTGGAACACAGAACCAAATGCTGAAATACTGGAAAACTGAGTGGAATCAAAATATTAGAACTCTGCCTGCCTTATCAGTATAGTCTGCTTTGAATAAATTTATATTTGTAACGTGCTATTCCAGTGCTTCTAAAATATTTTAGTACTGGGACACACTTTAAAAAAATGACAATCTATTATGACCGACAAGAAAAACAGAGCTCTAGAAAGAAACTATGTTATTATTAATAATAAATTATTAATAATAATCAGAGTCCTGTACTCCCAAGGCTGCTAGAGACCTTACATATAGTATGTATGTGTAGACATTTGCTAGACTCTCCCTAGAAACAGAGTTCAAGGATTGTTTCCCCAAACCTTTTCAGTCATTCCAGGCTACCCAGAAGGCTGAACAGGAGAGCAAGATGTGCAGTTACAGATTTCCAAGCCAGACAAAAGGCTGATTCACACATTATCTATGGCATGCCAATTGCTAGAGAAAATAGGAAAACACAAAATTTTAATTTGGGGTATGAAAATTATCTCATACCAGATAACGATTTTCTTCTGCAAACTAGACAAGGTTTCAAGAACTTTTCATGATCCACCTGAAGTCAGCTTGGCAGGTCCCAATCCACAGTTTGAGAAACACTGCGTTATTCAGTTCTGCGACATTTAAAATGTAGTTGCAAATTCAAGTACTTAAAAGTTTTTTTCAGACAAAAAAGGTTGGAGGCCAGAAACAACTGATCAAAACACAATACTTTAAATAAATACGCAGATTTGGAAATGAATAGAAAAGTGAAAATAAAGCTAATTTCAAATATGGGTAAGGAGGAAGCTTTATTAGGCATAACCACTGTCAACATCAAATCAACATCAAGTTCAATGAAGTTTGAAAGATGAATATTCTTGATGTTTCTGATTTTTTTATCCTAAAAAATAATCACATTTCTAACTGAGTATAGTGCACAAAGGATGCTTAGACATTTTAAGTAGTTGTTTGTTAATATGACTTACCAGATACACATTTCTTATTAGATTTCCAGTTTGTCTCCTGAAACGAACACTCTTCTGGAAGTTCTGTGGCTTTTGTTCCCTTTCTCTGTCTAACAGCTGTCATGATGCCAGTAACGTTCATGTGTTATACTTCAAGCTGGTTCCTAAATATATATGCACACAAAGTAATAGAAAAGTCTCATGCAGGACAATCCTATGCAGATCTACTCAGAAGCAAGTCCTCCTACGGAGTTCAGCAGGAATTATTTACAAGGAAGTGGGTACTGGATTGCAGACTAAGACATGCAAAACTTCATAGACTAGAGTCTAATTATTAACAGCCCAATCCTGAGTTGCCCAGCTCCTGGAGGAGCCAAAATGGCTAGCACTGCATCCTGTGGAAGTTCTTGGGGGAAGGGGACATTTGTCACTTTCCTCCAGGGAAAGCCTCTGCCCCTGCAATGGAGCTACTCAAGTCTCCCCTGGCTATTTTGCTGGCGGAGACTGGACCAGCTCTTGGTGGGGTGTCCAAGCCTAACATAGGGGTTCAGGATGCGGTGGCAATATCTGCTGCCAGTCCCACCCCGGGACGCTCCTCCTCTCCCTCAAAAGCCTCTCCACAGTGCTGAGGCTATGTCCAACAGGTGCAGGCCCAGTGCTGGGGCCCTCGATGCGGCCACAAATGTGCTTTACTGCATCATTGCAACACCAGAGCCAGCAGTGAGAGCTTACCGCTGGCATCAGGACTGGGCCCTAAGTTACCAAAAAGCCGTTTAATCACTTTATCTTGCAACTATGTAACTATAAGCATTCTCTCAACATTCCCCAACAAACGCAATAATATCAACCAATGAAAAGGCCATGAGCAATTTGAGATAATATTGTGATCAATCTGAAAGGAGGCAAGATAAAACATAAGCTCCTTAATTCACTTTGTGTCTAACTCCTGTTTATGTATAGGATGGAAATTGTAATCTATCTATATAAAATCGGATGTATATGTGGGTGGGTGTTTGTGTGTGTGTGTGTTTGTGCCGCATAGGCTCCGCAACGCCTGGAGCGACGCGCACCAAACTCGGCACGCGCATGCCTTGCGGCCTGGCGACAAACACTGCGGGGGCAGGCCCCCCTAGCACCCCCAGGGGTGGGGGTGCACAGGGGGCCCCACGTGAAAACGGTCAAAAATGGCCAAAATCGGCGTTGAATTCGTAGTTTCCGGGGTAGCCGAGATGAGCGGCGCCACACCCGACGCCATTGGAGTCCAGGTTCGGCCCCCGTCGGCGTGGGGGGCGAGAAGTGGTGCAAAGCTCAATCTCTGGAAGATCATTTTGTTACCCGGGCAACGCCGGGTAACAAAAAGCTAGTGTGTGTGTATGTGAACGTATGTATGTATGTTCCACATACACTCTGGAACGCCTGAAGCAATTTACACCAAACTTGGTACACCTATGCCTTACATTCTGGAAAGAAATACTGCTGGGGTATGACACCCCTAGCACCCCTAGGGGTGGGGGTGCAAAGGGGGTGCCATGTAAAAATACTCAAAAAAAGCCGATATCAGTGTCGAATCCATAGTTTCTGGGGTCGCCGAGACGAGCGGTGATGCTCCCGACGCCGTTTGAGCCCGGGTTCGGCCCCCATCGGTGTGGGGGGCGAGAAGGTGTGCGAAACAAATTGTCCACCATGACCCGCTGGAACGCCTGGAGCGATTGACACCAAACGTGGTACACGTATGCCTTACGGTCTGGTGACAAATACTGTGGGGGTACAACACCCCTAGCGCCCCTAGGGGTGGGGGTGGGCAGGGGGTGCCATGTAAAAATAATCGAAAACCGCCAACATCAGTGTCGAATCCTTAGTTTTTGGGGTCGCCGAGACGAGCGGTGACGCTCCCGACGCTGTTTGAGTCCGGGTTCGGCCCCCATTGGCATGGGGGATGAGAAGGGGTGAAAAATGAAATGTCCAAAATGACCGACAGTGTCAAATCCATAGTTTTCGGGGTCCCTAAGCTGATTGGTGACAGTCCCGATGACATTTATGCTGAAGTGTAGTCAAATAGAACGAATAGAACTCTGTAGAACCTTCTGGAAATTTTTAGAAATCATTATGCCCCGGTCGTGGACTCCAATCAAATGCTTGCCATGTTACCAGGCGTAGTCACTGAATACAAGGCTATCAATACCATAGTAGATGCCTATGAGGTCGCCAATTTCCCATCACTTGATCTGGCTGGATTGCCACATCGTCTTTTACTTACAGTAGGATCTCCAATTATTTTATTATGGAACCCCGACCTGCCAAAACTTTGCAATGGCACAAGGCTGTGTGTCAAGAAGATGCTGGGTAATGTAATTGAAGCGACTATCTTAACAAGAAAGGGAGAGGGTGAAACAGTTTTTTTTCCCATGGATAACACTCATTCCGACGGATCTTCCTTTTAATTTTAAGAGATTTCCAGTGAGACTTGCATTCTTGATCACGATCAACAAGTCACAGGGGCAGTCTATTAAGTACTGCAGAGTGGATTTAAGATTGCCATGTTTCTCCCACGGACAACTTAATGTTGCTTGCTCAAGGGTGGGTTCACCCAAGAATTTATTTATTCTTGCTCCTGGAGGTGAAACTAAAAATGTTTATAATCAAGTTCTGTGTTAAATTATTATAGTGAATTTGTAAAATATTTCACTTTATAATTTTTATACTTTTAATTTCCTGTACATAAAATAACTTTGATTTTACACTATAGATAGAATTCATTCCTTTTCCTGTCTAATAGAAGCTTGGGATACATAAATACCCGGGCAACGCCGGGTAAGGACAAGCTAGTTTGAAATAAAGCATGACTTTTTATTCAGAAATTTAACATCCTCTGCCCCCCCCCAAATTGCACTTTGCCCCTTCTATGCCCCCAAGTATTTTATTTTATATTGTTGCATGCTATTATTATTATGCTATTGCTATGCATATTATTATTATGCTATTGTATGCTATAGGGACGTGGTGGTGCTGCGGGTTAAACCGCTGAGCTGAGCTTGTTGACAGGAAGGTTGGCAGTTTGAGACCTCACAACGAGGTGAGCTCCAGTTGCTTGACCTAACTCCTGCCAACCTAGCAGTTCGGAAGCACGTAAAAAATGCGAGTAGATAAATAGGTACCACTTCAATGGGAAGGTAATAGCGTTCTGTGCACTACGGCTATAGTCATGCCGGTCACATGACCATGGAAGCTTGTCCTCAGGACGAAAGCCGGCTCTTCAGCTTAAAAATGGAGATGAGCACCACCCCTTACAGTCAGTCACGACTAGACCATTCGGTCATAGGGAAACTTTTACTTTTGCTATTATTACTGCTTTGAATATCCCAGACTGAATCCTTGGCATTTGCAGTCAGGGCTGAAAAAGACCCCTTTCTGAAACCCTGGAGAGCTGTGTTGTCACAGTAATATAGCATAGACGGTGTAGGAAGGCAGCTTCCAGTGTTCCTAACTGCTTGCGCCCAGTTTGATTTGTAAAAGCAGTACCTGTATATATACTTTAAATAATTTTACATATACTGTACACAGGGATGGCAATGGATCGGCAGAAAGGGGAACTGAAGGAAAGAGTTATGATATCAAATGTGTGCATATGACTTCAGGGGTTATATGTTTTGGAATGACAGAGAGTCTTAGCTTAGAAGAGCTTGTTTATTTACACGTGCGCACACACAGAGAAGTGTTGGGCAGTCGAGAGCATGTGCACACTACGAGAAAGTAAACAGTTATAGACAAACAGTTAAATTAAGTGTGTGTGTGTGTGTTTGCGCACATGCGACTTACGGATCTATGCTTTGAAGTTATAAAGAGTCATAAGAACAGGCCCGCTAGGCCAAGGACCTATGTACCAAAGTGGCCCACCAGATGCCTCAGAGAGCACACAAGACAAGATACTTGTATTTTGTTTCCACTCCCCTTCATCTGGCATTCTGAGGTACCCTACTACCATCGCACCTCTCCCAAAGATGACACCAGACTGTGGTTAGGATTTAACTTGGGCCACTTTATGAAACACAAGTGACCACTTTTTAAAACATGAAACCTTTTGAACACACCATCCCTCCCTCGCCAGTCTGGAATAGGCAAAAACGTGCCATCCATGGCCAATTTGGAGGACAGAAAACAAAATTCCTAACCAGCCTTCATGATGAGCAACCAGCTAATCTCAGACTGGACATAGCCATTGCAGCTTGTAACCTCATATCTTAGACAATACCTTATAATTTATTCATATACAGTACAACACAATCCCTTGTATATGTACTCATAAGCAAGGCACAGTGTATTACATGGGACATACACCCAGGGAAGTACGTATAGGATTGCAGCTACACTCGCTGGGGGGGGGGGAAGAAAGGTTACCGAGGAGGAGCATTAAGCATAATCCCCCACACATATAGTCTGGCTACATATAGATACACACAAATACTATGCTGTATACATACAGCAGTTTGTATACATACACTGTACAAAAACAATCCGTACTTTCCTGGTGCCACTCCTGCATAGGCAAAAGGGGGAAAGCTGCCTGTGAGAGAGGAGTTGTGCTGGGCCAGCTGTTTCTTTGGTGGGAGCAGAGAAGCCGTCTATCAGCCAGCAGGAAGGCAATCGTGCGGCCAGAAAGAAAGACTAGACCACGAAAGTTCCATCTGTATGTTGTTGCAGTTCTTGAAAGACAGAACTTCTTTGTAATTTGTAAAAACCCCATGGGAGGTTAGGAATAAAGCCTGCCTATGTAAACTGCCTTGAATTAAAGTCAGAGGAGCAATCTAATGACCAAGAAAGGTGGTATATAAATACTATTAAAAAAAAAGTAAACATGTGTATGCGTGTTGTGGGGTATGTCTGAAACTTGGGGGTCTACGCTTTGAGGGCTTTACCTGAGACAACCCCTTTTAATTTATTTGCACATACTGCACTTTATTCTGAAAGGGTTCTCTCCACTAAGCCCATCAAGGACTCCAGAGCAGAAAACAAGTTGTGTATCTGCCCCACAACACACGCGCGCGCGCACACATTCACTGTTGGACCAGGGAAAGGGGGCGCATCTGCTCCAAGACTGCCCAGCGCCCCCCCCCCCCAATCTCTCCATTATTTTTAATCCACCCAGGATGAGGTGCTGGGCAGTCCTGGGAGCAGACACACACGTTCCCCGTTTTCCTGATCCTCCAGCGAATGCGTGTACTCACCCGCCACACGTGCGCATGCTTGTGGTGGGGCGTGTCTGCGACTTGCTTCGAAAACATAGAGGGTCAGATCCGAGTCAAAAACCCTTTCAGTTCACTCGCACGCGCAGCACGTCAAGGGTCCTCGCCGCGAAGCCCATCCACGGAGCAGAGACCCTCCTGCCGCATGCCCACGACGCACACGTGTTGCACGTGTATGCACTGCGTGGCTGCTGCCCCACGGTCACTAGGGCGGAGTGGGGACACGCAACCTCTCCCTCAGTTTGCAGCCGGCCGGGAGGGGTGCGAGGCAGTCTTGGGAGAGCGCGCGCGCACAGAGACGCGCGTCCCCGTTTTCTTGGCCCGCCAGCGAACGTGTGTATAGGTGCAACACGCGTGTGTGCGTGTGCGTGTTGTGGGGCGTGAAGGCGACTTGAGGGCTCGGTCGCGGCCACCGTTAGAGTCGAGGGGGGCCGGTTTTCCCTCTCCAAAGCTGTGTGTGTGGGGGAAAGACCACCCTGGAGGCGCCGCCGGGAGCCCCCTGGGAGAGGCGGCTGAGGCGAGCTGCCTTCGGGTCCGGGGGCGGCCTAGGCCGGCAGGCGACGCCCCGCCATCCCCCGCGCCCGCAACCGCCATCGCGCCGCCTCAGCCGCCCTCAGGGCCTGCACCGCGCCGCCGCCCGCCCCACTGGGCGTCCTTGAGGGACCCCGCCGCGCCGCGCCTCACCTGCCCTGGGACGGAGAGCCGCCGCGGAGCGTCTGCGTAGGGAGGAGGAGGAGGAGGGCGCCGCCGCCGCCGCTGCTCGTGCCGCCTTCCGCCCTCAGAGCGGCGAGCGGGAGGCGCCTCCCTTCTGGGGTCCTCCGCGAGGGCGGGAAGCGGCGAAAGGGCTCCGGCGGGCGCGCGAGGCTGGGCAGCCGGCGACAGCCTCCCCCCAAGAGGCCCCGCCGAGTCCCGCGGCACTTGCTCCGCGGCCCTCTGCGCGCTTGCGGGGGCGTCGGCCCGCCCCGCCAGAAAACACGCGGCGAGGGGCTTACTTCCGAGTAGGACCACCCCCACGCCCCAGGACCGATGGGGAAACCTTGCGGGCGGCCCTGGGCACACTGGCCTGGGAGGAAGCCCCGTCGTGGCACTCAGCTAGGGCTGGCAGCTACGGAGTGGGACAGAGAGAGTGCCTATAACCGTTGTATTGTATAGATGGGGGAATTGGGGCAGGTGCAGCTTTTGAAACCCTGCCCTGATGAGCTGCACCTGCCCAAATTCCCCCATTACATCTATACAACGGTTAAAGGTATAAACACTCTGTCCCAGTTTGAATGTGGTAGCCCTAACTTGGCGGGACTTACTTCTGAGTAGTCAGGGCTAGGATTGGGTAAGGCTGCAGTCCAGGCACTCCTACCTGGGAGCAGTGGCATAACTAAGGCATCTGGTGCTGGGGTCAACGAAGATTCTGTTCCCCCCCCCCCGCCCGTTAAATTAAGGGTGCCAGCCCAACCGTAGGCTGGCACAGTTAGGCCACCAAGGTTTGGCTGGCACAAGGGACACTGTGAAGTGGGTGTAGACCATTCTCGGAGTGAGAGAGGCCAGCATGCGGACATTCAATCCTCCCCACTGCCAAGAGTGGTCCAAGCAAGCTTTATGGTGGCCAAACTTGGCTGGCCTAATTGTGCCAGCCTAACTCCACATTAGGATTGCACCCTTAAGTAAAAAAATTTTTTCTGGGTTAAAGCTATAACTTTAGCTGCAGAAATTCCAATGCATTTTTATTGCATTCTGCATTAAATTACCTCTCCAAAGATTCAGAACATAATGGTATTATTCATACCTACCAAGGTTTTTCATAATTTTGGCCACTTGTGTCAGGCTCAGCTTGTTGTTCCCCTAAAGCTTGTTGCCCAGTGCAATTGCTACCCACAGCATCCCCTTAGCTATGCCATTGCCTGGGAATTAGCCTGATTGACTAACTTATTTATGAATAGACGTGCATAGGAATGGGTTATTTGGGGGCACCATGTGGAAATTGAAACGCTTTCTAGAGATGATAGCTGCAAGAAGCTGAAAGCAGAAGCCTATGCAATCCCATTGGGTTTAATAGGGCTTACTCCCAAAAAGTAGCTCCACAGACTTTGTGAGCCAGGAGAGACTGGCCAGTGATAACATTTAGAGGGCTGAGTTGCCCTCTATAAAGTGCATTTATAGGGTGCCACCAGTATTGCTACTTAACTACCCTCCTGTGCATTTGGTGGTCGGAAAGGGATGAATATCACACTTTACAGTTAATTTCTCCCCTCAGCAATTCTTGTTTCTCCTACAGCTGATAAAGGCTCAGGAGCCCAGAGAAAAAAGGTAACAACCCTTTTAGTAGGGGGAAACTACTACAATGTTTGGGGGTAAGATGCAAGAGGGTAGGGGCTGTGGCGGTGAGAGGTGGGTGACAGCAGTGCTGTTGGCTTAGACTAGAGAATAGTGTTATTAAAATAAAGTGAAGCATACCCATTTTTTCCAAACATCCCAGGGATTGGCACAAAAGGACACGGAACTACTGGACAGACACTGTCCGGCTTCTTTTGTATTCTTAATTCTTCATGACCAATCCAGTTTTCTTTGACAATGCTTCTTATTCTGTAAAGGCCTGGTAAGATACAGGCAGTAGCAATTCTGTCTTTGTAAGATATCACAAACCTTTTGCATACTTAAGGATGAAAAACATTCTTCAATTGGAAAATTCCATAATAGGATGGTTATAATTCAGTATAAGTGCCTGACTGCTCTGGCAACGAAGTACTGGGTTAGGTTAGAATTGTAGGAAAGGAAAACCTCCTCTTACCACTCTCTAGCTTAGATCTACACAATCACCCTGTAAGATTGGCCATTATTATCCCAATAGGTGGTTGTGACTCAGGCTGAGATACAGGCAATTTAGCAAGTTCATAGAGGACATACAAAGAGCCATGCTGGATCAGACCCCAAAGTCTATCTAGACCAGCATTTTTAAAATACTTTTTAAAAGTATTTAAGCCCTGCCCTTCTCTATTCAGTTGGGGGTATTTAAACTGGCTTACAGGAACAATTGAAAGCAATAAAACAGTTTGTACATATATAAAAGCCGAAGCTTCTGAAAAGTTCACCATGAAGGCAATAAGCCTTGTCTGCCATCCACCAACCCAGCAACTAGTATTTATGGCATATGACCTCTGAATGGAGTGGCTCCCATCTAGCCATCATGGCTAATAGCCAACCATAGATACGCCCTCTCATCAATTTTTCAGACCCATTTTGAAGCCCTCAAAGCCAGTGGCTACCACTGCCTCTTGCGGCAGCATGCTCCTTGGGTCAACAATTTTATCAGCTGAAAAAAAGTGTTCTCTATTGTCTGACTTCCTAATTCATAGCTCAGTTACTTTGTCACAGTACTACACATGGTATTTCTTGTTGGGTTCACAACAAGCACCCAACGTGTGAACACTGAAAGCTACATTTACAAACAAGCTAAAAAGCTTTCCTCTGTTCAAACTCTGAATGTTTATGTTATGCAATCAAGACTGCAGAAGTGTTCAACAAAAGAGTTTATTACCAAAATACAGTTAGTCAATACATGACAAAACTTCTGTAAAGCAAAATAAATTATTCTAACAATGTACAGTATTCCGGAAAGTAGTCAAAGTAGTATTACAAAGTTTGCTTCATACTTCCAAACAGACAATCCTAGAGAGAAATTAAGGCATGCAGCTTAATGTGCGGGGAATATTTTATAAAATAAAGCCATCCTATCAGTCAGGTACAGCAAGAAACACAACTGCAATCTTTTTACATGTCAGTTTTCTAAAAGTTTCATATACTTTGGCTATAAAAAGCAGTGCCACAGTATTACAATTCCTTGTCATAAAAAAATATAGGTACCCATGCCCATGAATATCAAATGCAAATTTCTATTAAATATATTTTAACATTACTTTGAGCACCAACTGTATATTTTTTTTAAAAAAAAATGATTAAATAAGTGCTTTAAAAATGCAGTAACTGACTGAATTCCACTCTTTCACAAGAGCAATGTGGAGAGAGCTGAAATAAAAAGATGTGATCAATGAAGCCACGCTTGAATCTAATAGCACATTTTCCAAATAGGTTGCTTACATTGTAATCCAATGGGCTGGTTCTGATGAACCGAGGGCAGGGCAGCTGGACTTGGCAGCGAAGAAGGGACTGGGACTGCACCAACCCATATCACTAACCAGAAGTGCTTGCTTTACCTCCAGACCAAAAGGTCTACAAATTGGATTCAACCTTTGCACACAGCTTAGAAAGCTACACAGTTTTACATATTGGGCTCACAGCCTTATGCAAGCAGAGTTTGTATGTAGATGTTCATTAGGCCTGAAGACACGATACGCACATCTGACAGGCAGGCACGATCCCACTTACCTTTAACCCTCCCCCCCGACCTCTTTTCCATTTAGAATTCAATCTAGAGGAGCTCCCAGTGCTGATCCACTAAAACAGTTTCCCCCCACCTTTGAGTACAATTGGGCAAACTCTGCTTTGTTAAAATACATCTGCAGCACATCTGTTTGGGAGTAATTCCTATTGATTTCAATACAATCTACTCCCTAGCAAGCTTACAGAGGCATTGCAGCCAAAAGTCAAAGCGGAAACTTCATCCATAACAGAACTATCATGCCTAAAGCAAAGGCTGAAATTATCATTCAGAGCACTTAATCTACTCCTACATAAATGAAACAAATGTCGCGATTAGTTTTGTGTGTCTGAGCATTTCATCTTGCTAAAATCCTATCGCAGAAAGGGAAGGAGTGCCAAATGTCTGAGAAGTGCTCTTTAAAAAAATAAATAAAATGAAATCCCTACACATTAACACCTTCCAAGGCAGGCAACATGATCATGATCAGTAAAATGGTTTCAGCCTCAAATCTTCCATGTGTCAAATGTGTATATCTAAGTGTGCAAACAGATGGCAACGCATGGACACTAGAATTAGGGATCTGTCAGTATGACTCTTGCTTGTTTTCTGTGCAAATGACGGTAATGTCAAACTTGAGAGTATAGTCAGTTTGTTTTAAATACTCCACCGTACTATTCAACTGTAAGAGGTAACAAAATATTACATGTACACATGACAAGAAAAGAACATGCCAAATACATTGTCTAGCCTTCGCAGTTCACTTCAATTGCTCCCTGCATGATGTATTCTAGCAAGAGACAAAAAATATCTTCACGTGCATTTAAAAAACAGTTCAACAAGAGTGCCACTCATTTTTATAAGCTCATCACTTCACAATTTCCCTGTAGTGTAGTAAGATTCATGATCTATTATATGGGGAAAAAATGGTTCATGGCAAAGTGAAACTTTTATGTTTCAGAAATGAACCTAAAATGAACTGGAGTTCTTTGGTAACTTTTACCAAGCTTTACACTAGTGTAGCAAACAGGCCTTATAAAAGCGAGGTGTTGGACTGTTAATACATGTTGTTTAATCTTCCATATTAATTGCCCAGTATTGTACGCATGTTGAAACTCCATGCTGAGACTACATGACCGATCTAAGGATTGAATACAACAGGTAATAGTAGTAGCCAAACATGCTTTATGTGACTGCAGTTCATTCTCATCAACCTCAAAAGGAAAACGAAAACCTAGTACAGTACTTTGAATATTGAACGTTTCCTCTCAACTGCCCTTTATATGCCTTAGTCTTCAAGAACAATGCAAAAGCATCCAAATTCTAAATCTTATCGTTTAATGTATTTTAAATGTCAAGCGTAGGGCATATTTTTCATGTACTGCCATGTTGAACTTAGAAGCAATTAATAAGAGGAAGTAAAGATGGAGAAGATTACCAGTTCAGGATGTCAGCATAATGCCTTTAAGCACATCTGCAGTATGTCAGTATTTAAAGTTTCTTGAAAACTACACACACCACCCTTGTCCTTTTGCCCAATTTCACAGTTTGGAAAAAGAACCTTCCTTAAGTAGCACCATGAAAACTGTGAGCTTTTAGCTTATCTCAGTTAACAAAAATATATAAATAGATAATAAATACATGAGAAATATGTTCGGCTGCTCTTCAAAAACAATTCCACCCATGCATACAATGAATAAAATACATACCATGAAGCAATGAGCTACTATAAAGTGAAATGCAGTGACATGACAGGAAGTGAGGGTGTTTTCACCCAGACTGAAGCACGCTGCTGGTGTCACAAGGATAATGTCAGAGACTGCAGTCTTATTAACTCTCATTGACTTCAATGACAGTTAAAGTGGCTGAACTGCATAGAACATTGCAACCAAAGAAATAAGCTCAATACGTTTAGAAAGAGCCCCCGCCCGGGGGGGGGGGATCAGAGTCAGACACTACGCTAATGGGAATGCAATACTTTTAGTGGCCAATTTATAACTATGTTATAATTTATGGTAACTTTAAATCCATTTCAGTGTACCATTAATTGGATTTTGAAATGTCAACACGCTGTTATTTGATTAAAGATTGAAGAGCCATCTTTGAGTCATTTCAAAGTTTGGTTCAAGGTTCACCTAAGATTAGTTGTACTTCCCTCCTACTTCAATTGGGGTACTTCCAGTACATTTGAAAAAACAAACAAATGCTTGTTAAATGCTTGGGTACATATTAATATACTGGTAGTATTAAAATCTGTTGTGAACTGAGAGTTTAAGACACATATACAGTACATTCATCCAGGATTTCTTATGGCAGCATCACACCCAAAAGAGATCTACCTGGCCAAATCATCTGCAAGGTACCAAGTTGTTTTATGTAACCTACGTCAGGCAAAAATTAGTTATCTTTTCTGAGAAAGAAGCAATTAAGCTAGCAACAATAAGGCTTAAGAAGCAATCCTATTTCCCTTTCTTTGTGGGAGTGCTAGGAAACTTGCTGTGTTATAATCTTACAGTCAGTCATGTCAAGCCAAAAAAAAAAAAAAGTTGTTTACCTGAAATGAATTTGACACTTTAAATAGTTTCAAGGCAGGAAGATAAACCCCTTACGTTAACACCTTAGTGTGAATTTCCTATTATACTCTCATGCTTTGGATTAGTAACAGGTATTGAAAATGGTGCTCTTGACAGGGGATAATGGTTGAAATGGACTTTTTCTTTAAAATAGAGCGTGCAACAGTTACTCTGAGAGCTTGCGAAATAATCCGCATCAGTTGTCAACCATTGGGTAATCTTGCTGTGTTTTTACTCACTTTAAGCGAGTATTTCAGGTTATGCTAGGGAAAATGCAGGGAAAACAGCACTTTTCAGAAATTGTCTTAAGCATCAGTTCTGTCTAGCTCACACTCTGAGCCGCGCCGTGGTCCTTGTTGAGGATTATGTTAATAATTTCCCCCTCGTGCTCCTTCATATGGTCCAACAAGTTCTCTTTGTTGGTGGATTCAAATCCACAGATGCAACAGCAGAAGAGCAGAACACAGTACTCGGTGCCGAGGTGGGGCAGGCCAGGGGCCTTATCTGAAGCGCATGAGGTAGTCACTGTGGAAGAAAGGTTTTGATTTTCATCCTCAGAACTCACAGTTTTGTTCACAGTCTGGTTAGATGTGTCTGAAAAAGACAAGCCCTCTGAGCTGTTTATCAAAGGAATTGAACCATCTTCAGAACCATTGGTTATTGGCTTTTCAGGTAGCTGCCCTGTGAATCTAAGAAAGGAAGAAAGCGGCTTATGTTGGTTGCATCAATAACATGTAGATGTTAGTCTCCTGAGCCAAATTCAATTAAAGGTGGCTGCTACAGATCTTCGCACTTCATGCTGCACTCATTCTGCCATATATTTACTACTCCGACAATATCCCACGGATGGGAGTTTTTTTTGCCTACCCCAGACTGATGAGGGAGGGATGGGTGTTCAGTAGGTTATGGATTTACATTGTGCTTAATAAAGTTAAACCCCAACCTCAGTCTGGTGTCTTCCTTGCGGGTGGTGCAAGGGTAATTGTCTACTTTAAAATGCCAGATGCAGGGGAGTGGCAGCAGGACACAAGTATCTGGTTGCCTTGCGTGCTCCCTGAGGCATCTGGTGGCCACGGTGAGATACAGGAAGCTGGATTAGATGGGCCTTTGGCCTGATCCAGCAAGGCTTTTTCTTATGTTCTTAATATCAATAATGACCAAAATACAAATGCACACACCTGCCACTTTGTGAAATCGCATCATTAATTGCTTTGTTCACTTGTTCATAGTTATAATTTTGGTCACTTGCATGTTTCCACATGTGAGACTTTAGGGAAGGAGGGTGGCTACACACATAACCACAAAGGGAACATCTGAAAAAAAAAAAAAAGAGGAAGCAGAAGTGGTTAGAAGTGAAAAATCACCAAATCAATCTATGTCCACAATTTGGACAGAGAAGTGCATGTACGTTCTACACACCCTCTAGTTTCAAACTTGGCTCAGCTTGGTTTAAATTCAGAATATTTAACCCATATTGTTAAGGACAATGTACTGAACCATCCACATCAAAGCCCATCCAGAGCTATGAAAGGTATTTGGACAAGTGCTGGAGGATAAATAATCGCCATAAGGCTTAATATTAGAAATTAAAATGAAAATAGAGCAAATGCAAGTGTGTGGGTGTGAGACTGACAGCCTCATCCAATGATTCCTGGAGTCCATGGCACTGAACTGGCCATCACTGGATCCTATAGTGTGCCGGGATACTATTGGAGACCTCCTTGGGGAAAGGGAGCGTTTGTGCAGCTGGTGGCAATGAGTCTCCTATTGTGCGGGCGTAGACTCAAGGAGGCCCGTATCAGGCTGCCTGGCCTGGAAGGGAGGATAAAATATGGTGGCCAGAGGCGCCTCTGCCACCGTCTCTGCTCCCCTCCTGGGCCTGATCCTCCCCGCCCCCCATGCAGGTCTGCCCCCTACCAGCTTCCCCAAAGGGTCTGGCTGCACACAGCTGGTTATGCACATAATAAGACCATCTGCTTTACCAAGCAGATGCAGTTACCTACTTGAACTGTTCCATCAGCTGCACTGCCTGGTGCTCCTGAGGATGGCGTCTCATATGGCATTTCAAACTATTCATATTTGTGGTGGCAAAGTCACACACTCGACATCTGAACAAACAACAACAGAGTGACTGATACCCGCAACAACCATAATCAATACAGCTCTATGAGAGAACAGTGGGCAGCTTGACAATTGCTCGAAGCTCAGCTGCTTAATCGCTTGTGATGGAATCTTTCAGCACAGTTGACAACCGTGGTGGTTATTCTAGTCATGGCAAGGTGTGAAAGTAGAGAGGCCACTCACCGAGAGCCTCTTGAGGTGTTAACTACCCATTTGAACAAGATACTCTAATTGCATTCATCTGAATGTTGTAAGCAGCGGCGTCATGCAGCCGGAACGCTGGGCGGGAGGAATGGGTGAGTAGCAGCCTGCCCGTTCCTTCCTGCTCCATTTCGCCGTCTTCCCCGACCCTGTGAGGGGCGACGGTGAAGCGGCGACGACGGAGGGCGACGGGGAAGACGGCGAAACGGAGCAGTACGCAACGGGCGGGCTGCCGCTCACCCGTTCCTCCCACCCAGCGTTCCGGCTGCATGATGCCGCTGGTTGTAAGCAATCACATGCACAGTTCACAGGCATTTGCAAATATTGATGGTCTTTGGAAAGTTCCACTTAATTAAAAAGCAGGAGTTATTAATATATCTGGCTCATTGCTTTAATAAGTCCCTTTTTTTAAGCTAATATGAATGACGTGTACGAGAAGTTTGAAGAGACTTATGTAATCTTGCACAGAATGTTGGTGGATTCTAAAGAAGCCAGTGCAGCATGAATCAGTAAAAAATGACACACTTCTCCAAAATCAGGTTATCACCCACAGCTTTCTATCTTTAGAAATGGCAATTGCAAAAATAAAACCTTGATAGTTTATCTCGAACCCACGTTCAAGCAGAAGATACAGAGTTCCTCACCTGTATGGCTTATCGGAGTTATGAATTCTTCTATGATTCCTCACACCAACGTATGTCGTGCTTGTGTAATCGCAAATGTCACATCTATAAAGTTTCTGGACTGAAATTCTATCTCCTATACAGGACATGCAAGACAAGTTACATTTTGATAAGTCCTTTCTTCACAGATAGGTTCCATTTCAGCACAACCTGGCTTATTTGGGTTAGGTTGTAACCTCTGTATATGAGAAGGAACAGTTGCAAAATCTTGGTATTGGGTACCTGCAGTTTTGGTTTTGATTGATATTAGATTTACATTTTTATAAAGCTACCAGGGCCAGGCTAAACTAACAAGCAACTTAAGTAGCTGACCGAGATGGTTAGGGGAGCAGCACGGAAACAGCCTGCAACCCAGGACGAACGCCTGAGAATTCCACAATCAACCCACAGTATTTATATACTCAATGACTCAATAGTTGCATTCCAGCAACCTCTGTGATGCAAGGGGTCGCATGGTTCAATGGTTAGAGATGCCAAGATCTCTTGGACAAGCCTGCAAGCAATGAGGTCTAATCCTAACAAAGTTTGGCTGGCACAAGGGACACCTTAAAGTATGTTTGGACCACTCTCAGAGTCAGAGAGGCCACCACACAGACATGCGCCATCCTCCCTGACTCAGAGAGTGGTCCAAACGTGCTTTACGGTTGCCCTTGTGCCAGCCAAACTCTGCCAGCCTAACTCCAGGTTAGGATTGCGCCCTAAATCATACGGCAATGAAGGAAATAACATTTGTTGGCAAATATACTGCCTAGCCATACACACCGAATCACTAACAATCCCGTATTTTACACACAATTATTTGTATCACTAGCTTCGATTCATTCTTTAAATGAACTGCAACACATATCTTACAGTGTGTTTTAGTCAGGTTGATAGGTTGGGAATGATTTTTATTTCAGGGAAATAAAGAGGCAGGGCAAACTGAGGAGTTTAATGGAGGGACCAATTTCAATCTCACAGCAAAAGCAGGTGTTTTTCTAATACTTCTTATTACAACCCTCCAACAATATTAGGCATTTACATTGCAATCATATGCAGCACACTTCCTCTAACGTTCTAGCACAGCCATGATGAACAGGGGCACTGATGATTTTATGCACATGGAGCGAATGTTCCCGCTCCGATAACTCGCATGCAAACAGATGCTCCGCCATAAACTTCTTGGGCTGGGGCTGTTTTATGGAGGTGGCATCTGTTTCACAAGAGGACTTCCTTCCTGCAACTGTGCCATAATTTGACTGCAAAGAGTTTCCAAAATACTTTAGAAAGCTTAATATTCTCACTTAATGAGTGCTATTAAAAAGGAGAACGTTGCCACCCAAATCATACCCTCAACTCCAGCTTTTCAGATAAGAGACGGCGTTCAGAGTTGAGGCAAAGAATCTGGGGGTTTGTTTGTTTGTTGAGCCATATAGGAGCAAGAAAAATTGCAATCATCTCCTCCCGATTCCAAGATTCTAGACCTGCAAGAGCAGTTTTCCCAAGGCAATGTGGACAATGGGAAAGGGAGATGGGTGCCACTTCCTAAATTCTGCCTGTTTAGTTTCACAGCCTGGCACTATGAATGAACAAAAGCCCCATATTCAGATTGCCAAAAATCTCTTTCTTCCCACAACACTCCGTGGAGCAAATGTAATGCTTAAAAGCCCCTTGCTGCTTACACAGCCTCAATGCTTACATGGCACTTACATGGCACTGCTGCCCCTTCCCAACGGCAGCAGAACTGATTCTCAGACTCTGCATGCAGTTGAGAAGATTAACGGTATAAGGGGCTTTTACATGTCCCGCTTACTACTGGGAGTGCTGTCATGGTGAAAGGTTTCTCGGGAACCTCTGCATGGGGGACCCAGCATCTCAAGTAGCCCAATGCTATCACCAAGGGAGGCAAAAAAGACAAGACAGTACCAACTCGTTCCTCCACTTCGCTGCACGTCACTAGTGGGTCAGACGACGGGGCTGAGCATGTTTCTGGGAGGCTGTGCTGCTCTCTTTCGTGGCTTCGGAGCTGACTCTGGAACGCAAAACATGGCGTTATGTTTACATGCAGCACAAGCAAATTCCTCCACTGTGCTGAACTATGGCATTTCCTTCTCAACCATGGTGTACAACTTCATGCTCATTAGCCAAAACAAATGGCAATTAAAAGATTCAAAAGAGAATTTCTAGATTGTAAGCCTTTGGGGGCAGGGACCTGCTTTTTCCTCTACCCCATACGAAGTTCCATTCACATGGATAGTGCAATATAAATAAATATTTAACATAAGGAGATATCTGATGAACTGGACACAAGGGAACAGAATGCAGATCCTAAGGCAAGAGAGAGAAAGAATAGATGGCAGGGATCCCGTTTAGTTTCCTGCAGTGTGGAAGGAACGTAAAAAGAGCCCTGCTGGATAAGACCAAGGGCCCATCCAGTCCAGCTTGCTGTATCTCACAGTGGCCCACTAGACAGCTCTGGGAGCACACAAGACAACACTTTTCCTGTATCCTAGAACCAGTTGTGTTGGTTCTACAGGACAAGAGACCGTAATTATACTATTCTCACAAAAAAGGCTTCCAATGCAACGCTATGCATGTCTAAAGGTAAAGGTTTCCCCACGACCGAATGGTCTAGTCGTGACCGACTGTAGGGGGCGGTGCTCATCTCCGCTTCAAAGCCTGTAGAGCCGGCGTTTTTGTCCGAGGACAAGCTTCCGTGGTCATGTGGCCGGCATGACTCTATGCCGTAGCGCACGGAACGCCGTTCCCTTCCCACCGAAGTGGTCCCTATTTATCTACTTGCATTGAGGTGCTTTTGAACTGCTAGGTTGGCAGGAGCTGGGACAAGCAACGGGAGCTCACTCTGTCGCGCAGTCTTGAACTCCCAACCTTCCGGTCGGAAAGCCCAGCAGCAGCGGTTTAACCCGCTGCACCACCACATCCCTTTTATGTCTGCTCAGAATTCCCATGATGCCCACTGTGTGGCATCATGTACAGGACTGCAGCCTTAGGGCTTACGTACACTTGGATTCAATGGGACTTACTTCTGGGTAGAAATGCACAAGATTGGGCTGTCAAAATCCTGACCAGGGCATCTCAAAAATAGCCTCACCTGTTACAAACCTGTCCAAGAAACCTGCTCCACTTCTACAGCCTTTTCTCATATTCCTCGGCTACCAGAGGGGTGACAGATTTGCATAGAAATGCAACCCACTCATTCAATGGGGAGTACTTGCACACACCCTACAACTAAGCCTTACTTACCTTACAGGGTGATTTGTAAGGATTATATCAAGATAATGCTCGTGAAATGCTTTCCATGTTAAAAAAATGGGCTCTATAAACATCTATTTCTATTGAAGCTCATTTTGTTTTGGCATGTCTTCCAGGGTTCTATGAGTATTTTAATGTACTGATTTAAAAATGGTGTTACTATTATCTAAAATCTCTTTTGTAAAACACCTTGACAGTCCACACTGAGAGTGCAGCATGAAGAGGGGAGGGTTTTAACCCCACTTCCCCCTTGCTATTTGCTCAGTTTCTCCAGATGTAAAAAGCAGCTGTGGGGGTAGGAAAGAAAAAGCAGTCCAGATTGGGACCACAGCGGGAGTGAGATTTTAAAGCCTCCTTCCCCTGAGCCATGGTCTCAATCAAGTTTCCCCCCCACCCCAGCCATTTCGGAGGGAAAAACCACAAGCACCCTAGGACTAAGCACATGCTTGTTGTAAGGTTTAGTTTGGCACCTGGAAGGAGGTTCCATTTCAGCTGTTGTGCACTCGCATACCTAAAGTGTTCTTTTGTGCACTCGCATACCTAAAGGCTGAGGCCCAAGTTCCATTTGCCTTATCACCAACTCCAGCACCAAACAAACAGGAGAGCCTAATTCCAACCCAGATCCCTCTTGATGCCTACCTCCGGAAGAAGCATATGGGTTGCGACACAATTCAGTCCCTTCCTGGAGTTTGAAGCAGTAACAACCAGGGCTATAACGGAGCAGCAAAGCATCTGCTCTGCATGCAGAAGGTCCCAGGTTCAATCACTGTCAGCACCTCCACATAAAGTGGGGAAAAACCCTGGAGAGCTGATGCCACCAATCAATGCACACAACAATGAGCTAGATGGACTACTGGTCCGACCCTGGCCATTCTGACCAGGACTATGGAAAACACAAAAGCAAAAACGTTCACCTTGTAATGAAAGGACTCCCCGCACTGCTTACACTGGTACATTCGGGTTTTGCAGTGGTTGATCATGTGGCTTTCTAAATCCTTACTGTTGTCGGCAATGTGCTCGCAGATCGGGCACTGATAGGGCTGCCTCTGGCGATGGACCCGCAAGTGCTGCTTGATGTAACCCTGGTTGCTGCTGCTGTAGTGGCACAAGCGACACCGGAAGGGGTGGTCTGCATTGGGGATGTATTCGACCAGGTTACTCCCCAGCCCGTGGGCATCCGTGGTGGGCTGGCACTGTACGTTGTCTTGCAGCTCCTTCAGAATGTCATCATCAGAGGCATTCTGGTCTGTCCGCTCTTTCAGTTTCTCAATGACAGTGAGCAGCGACATGCTAATGCCCATTTTAATGGGGCCTTCAGCTAGCTCTGGTCTATCCTTCTGTATTTCCACCAAAGTGCAGTCGGTTTGGTCCAGGCTCGACAATTCCTCTGTTTTAAGGGAAGTGACCAACTTCGAATGGGCTGTGTAGTCTCCGTCGGCCTGCCTTTGCCCAGCATCAGAACCCAGAGCATTAACCTCCGCAAAGGCCCTGAGGCTCGACCGGGTTAGCTCCGCAGCTCTAATGGGCATCGTAACGAGAGCTTCTGCAGCCAGTGAATGCAACCTCAAGGACTCTGAATTGGTTCTTCTCCGGGCAGGAGGGGCATTTTCATCTGCAGCTTTGGCTCTGCTAGGGTTCACATCACCGTCTTTCTTCTCTGAGCTACTCCACCCTATTATTACTTCTTCAAGTCCCACCACATTTTTGTCCATGTGATAAACGTCCCCTGATTCATCCCGTGCCACTTGCGTTTCCTCGGAGATCATTTTTTTTCTCCATCTCCATATCTGCGTCCATCGAGTAAGGCTTTTGCAAGACGGATTCTTCCACACTCGGCAAACGTTCCACTATGACATTAACGTGACCTTTCTTATTTGGGCTGCAGCTAATGATTTTCTGGGCTGACGAAAGCAGGGAATCGGTTACCAAATTATCTTGTTCCACATCTGTGTCCAATATAGTCTCCTCTAATAGTTTTTCTGCGGGTGAAAGTGCCGCTGATTGACTTTGGACTGCCTCCTCTTTTAGGGGTTTGTCTGCTGCGGAAGGTTTGTACGTCATTTGCTCGGGGCTACAAATATGGAGCTGAACGGCCTGGTCACTACAGAGACCCAGGTCGTTATTTTCTAACGAAAGAACAACTGTATCAACATTATGAGAAACACCCGATACAGTGGAATCTGGCAATATTGCTTGCTCATTTTCTTCCTCAAATATAGGATAGGAGCAATCGACTTCACCCGCGTGTTTCCAGGCATGTGTTTTCAACATTCTTTGCTGGCCACAGGTGTAGCTACAAATCAAGCATCGGTACATGCCATATTGTTCATAGGTGTACCATTTTTGCCTTCTCTTCTCAGCCAGATGGGAAGACTGAAGTTGGACCACCTGGTCAGTTCCTACCTTGACAAGACTTTCCACTGGCCCGTACAAAGTCGTACTGGAGAGACTTGTGCATCGCTGTTCTTTTGATGGCGCATGGGCTTTGTCATTGTTCTCTGGGTGATGTTGGACATGAACTTCAAACTCCTCTAGGCTCTTTGTGGCAAAATTGCATATTGAGCACATGAGTATTACTTCGTTCTGCTGACCATGTTGTTTTAAGTGTTCTTTTAACAGATGAAGAGTGGGAGACAGAGATTTACAGAGACTACACTGGTAGCAAACCATTTTCTTTCTACTCTGTGGAGGACAGTCCGTCACATAATAATCTTCTATATTTATTGTGCCCAAAGGAGGCAATTCAATTGTTTTAGCAGGGACCTCCGGAAGATTCTGCGAGTCCAATGGCAACACAGATGCATCAGGATGCAAGCGTTTCTTCCCTATCAATAGGCATTTCTGTGACTTCTCACTCTCAACTATCTTGCTTAGCTTTTGAATGACCTGGATGAGTGGATCAGGATTACACTTCCTTTGGTCTCCGCCACTTTCCAAAGAAGGACCAATGACTGCTTCAGAGATCAGTACAGTCTCCTGTTCCCCAATGTTTGAGACCAGTGCTGTGATATTGCTGCCCTCTTCCATAATATCTGAAATAGAGAAATTAACAAAAACACTTTTCTTATAAAATGAAACATCGGGCTTGTAGAACCAAAGGGGGGGGGGGAAGGATAAATGCAACTAACAACCCAATCCTAAACCTAATAATTTGCAACTAAATCCTATTAATGTCAGTGGAACAAAAGTAATGTCATTACTTACAAAAGATCAGGATAGCCTCCTAAGAGACTAATAAGCAATTGCTGTTCCCTTAGTAATTATTTTACTAACCTTCTTTTTGACTATGGATTTGGAGCATCCAAGCATTTGGTTTATGATGTCCTGCTTTGGCAGCAAGTCACAGACTTGCTACCCCATTCTGCCACATTGCTGACAACTTGGCACAACCATTCTGCATACCCTTACTTTGCATGGCTGATGTATTGCCGTTTGTCACATTTGGTGCAGTGCTGAGGCTACAGGTTTCCACGTGCCATTACTACTGTTTGAGAAAGGATTCCATTCCCCACCACGATTGTTTATGGGCCAACATGAGTTTTAGGAAGCAGGCAAATGTGAGACAGAAGAGAAACACGCAATTCTTACATACAGCAAATCCCAGAAACTACTGTGGAAGACATGCACCTTTCCGTGAACCAGATGCATAAGTTATCCTCCTTCTTTTAAAATCTACTTTGCATCTTAAAAGATGCTCACATACCTTCAAAGAATGACATGCCACACTCTGTAGGCTTCCTGTTCCCTCATCAGACTTCTATTTGTCAAATGCAGTTGCACAGAAGCAAAAAGGCCATGTTCCCCTTGTCAACCCAGCACTTGCCTCAGCTGTGCTTGTGCTCTATTAGCAGAGGCAATTAGGGATGATGTCATCCCTATGCGCCAAGGCAGAGTTTCCTTGATCTGAACATCTGTCTGTTGATCTCTTGCAAGCGTCCTGGGAGTTTCTTCCCCACAGCTAATTGAAAAATTTTCACAGTAGGCTGTAAACTGTGGAAGAAGAACATACATTTGAGACAGGCTGAAGTTGATGATCACTGAAATACTTGAAAGAATTTGCTTAAGTATTTCTAAAAGATGTATCTGCCCTGAGCCGAGGATAGCTGAAAATCAATACAAATGAACGAAAGACAATGAAGTTGGTAAGAAGACAAAAACAGACATGACTCCATTCCTCTGTGATTGTTTTATTTAGGACAGAACCAGTGATGGGATCAGCTAACGACTCGGGGGAACGGTGGGCGGACAGCAGGAAGGCTGGGCGGGACTTCCGGGTGATTGACAGCCCGTCCATCTGGGTCCGCCACCCGCCCGCCGCATGGGCTGCCCCCGGGTGGCACGCCCTGCCACTGCGCGCCCTGGCACCCAGCCCCGCCCCCCCCGTTGAGTGGGCGCCCACTCCGAGGCCAGGGCAGCCCGTGAGGCGGGCAGGCAGGTGGCAGACCCAGACGGACGGGCTGTCAAACACCCGGAAGTCCCACCCAGCCTTCCTGCTGCCTGCCCAGCATTCCGCCGAGTCGTTAGCTGATCCCATCACTGGACAGAACAAACAATATAACACAGATTTGATATTTGTGGGTTTTTTTGTGAACACAGAAAGCTGTCCTACACTGAATCATACCACTGGCATACCGTCATAGCTCAGCATTGTCTACTGGTGGGAGCAGATCTCCAAGGTTCCAGGAAGGTCTCTCCCACCCTACCTAATGTGATGAACAGTGTCAGCAGTGCGCGTGCGTGCACGCTCTCTCTCTGCGCTCTCTTTAAGCAATTACTCAGCTTGGCGAAGAATGCATTTCATTTTGCAGGCTGATTTCTTGAAAATACAATGCTCTTAAAACAGAAGTTTTCAAACTGGGGCGTCGTGAAAGCCTCTGCCCCCTACCTTTGAGAAGTGCGGACAGGGCAAAGGGAGCAACGCAATCCCCAGGCCCGTGTCGCTGCCAGGGGCAACAGGGGCTGCAAGTGCCTTACCTGTCACTGTGCTGGGCTCCGAGGGGTGGGGGGGGAGCCCTGTGGAAGCCTCTGCAGTGCTCCCCATACGTCTGCGGGAGTTTAAAAAAAAAGCTATTGTGACCCACTTCTCGTTTCACGATCGCATCCTGGAAGTGGGTCACTATCACTTTTTTTTTTTTTAACTTCTGCAGACGTTTGGGGAGGTTTCGGCAGGGCACCCCTCAGAGCCCAGCACAGCGACAGCTAAGGCACTTGCAGCAGCTATCATCCCAGGCAGCAACGTGATCCTGGGGATCATGTCGCTGCCTTTGCCCCGCCCCCATAAACACTTACAGCAGTGCAAACTCCCCCTGAGAGTTTGTAAACCACTGCTGTTAAATAATGTCTGCCCATCCATCCCCCATATGGTGCAAAAACCACAGAAAAGTCTCCAGCTACAAACATCGTCATTTAGTTAAAACTGCAACAACAACAAGAAGAACGGGAGGTCAGGAATAAAATGACATTATGCCATCGTTTTGTGAAAGAAAATGCTGGATTAAACCCCATAGTACAAGAACAATGTCACAATTCCTTCAACAGGTACAAACTGAGCAAAGCTTCCCTGGTGCATCCCAACGATTTTCAAAAGCACATCCTTCTTTAGAGCATTTGTTGCATCTGACAGAGAAGGGTGTTTCCAACAAGGGCCTGCGCTAACAAGTCCGGTAGACTGCAACCCTGTGCATGCTTCCTAAAAAACTGAACTCAGCGAGATCAATAGCTCCTGCGTGTCAAAAGATGTAAAGTCTTCAAAACCTGTCCAGATGATCCCTTTCAGTTGTTTAGAGGATAATTTTCCAGTGTTATCACATACAAAAGAAAAAAAATATATATCAGAGAGAACCTGGACTTGTTTTACGATAGAGGGCATTAACATTTAGTTCATGAGAAAAGCCACTTCAAGGATTTATTCAGCAGGAAGAGAAGCATGCCAACTCTAAAATAAACAAAGGAGTGGTTATTTTTTTTTTTTTAAGTAAACACAAGAGAAGGGTTGCTGGCTCTGACTTTGAAAAAGGGGGAATGACTGGTTTCCCTGCAGGTACCTGATCTGTTCACTTTAGTGGAATATGGTGATGCATGACACACCTTGGGAGATCTTCAGGCATATGCAAAGGTCCACACTTAAATATAAGGAGCGCATTTTCACTCTGAATGGCGACAATCTATCATTTCTGACACATGTTGATAGTCCTTCCTTTGGTGATGGCAATTCAGGAGAAAATCTACAAAATTAACCTTTTGCACATCACAGGGAGAAATGCATATTGTTTGGTTCTCCTCCCAACAGACCTGAAGCAAAAAGAAAAATCAAAATAACTGGGGATGGCTTCAGGTTATATAGAGGACTAGCGGGTAAACAATATCTGCAATTGTTTAATGCTTCCTTTTCCAGCTATCCAGGCACAACCGGTCCCTTCTCAATCTGCCTTTATCCACAAGAGATAAAGGAGATGAGCATTTTGTATCCTTTATCTCTTGGGAACACAAGAAGTGGAAGTGAGAGAATGACAACATTTTAGATAGACAAATGACCAGAAAAGAAACAGTTAAAACAGTTCCCCCCTCCTTTTCTCAACTTGAATCCACCCATATCTGCTTTTTCTGGCAAAAGAAAGTCTTCCAAAAGAACCAACTAAGGGACTGATAATCAGCACTGATTTCAGTAGAACTTAACATGCAGAATTGTGGTCACTAATGATATTAAAGGCCTAATTCTGAGAAAAGACCTATATGCTTTCAGCTCTATACCTGCAATACAATACCCACCCACACAGTTCTAACCCCAAGATCAAATCCAAAAATGAATATTTGCAAAGTGATGGCAGCTGTGACATCAGATTAAAGAACATACCCGTCAAATGAATCATCTTATCTCCTACACTAGCACACATCCTTTTGCATACCAATTTAAATCAGAATGGTAACAGAAAGTTATACAGTTATTATAGTGTATCAGAGGGAGTCTTTATCAGCAAAATGTCACTTTATACAAAAGGAATGAACTTTCTGCTTAATCTCAAGAAACGTACTATTGACACTGCAATCAGAGAGCTTAGCGTGATAAGAATTTGTTAGCTTACTAGGACCTCCAGTGTTGAGAAGAATATTCACTTTTGAAATGCTCTTGAAAACCGAGTGCTAGAGAGAGGGTTTCCAACTACAGTACTTCACATGCATTTTACAGCTCCACTGAGATAGCAAAACACAAATCGCATTAGTGCGGTACATGTAGAGGTCCTACTGGGGCCAATGGTGGGGAAATGTTTACTGCTAAGTGGGCAATGAAGTACAGAGATAAAACAGACAGTTGGATAAAGGGTGGGGGATCAGAAACCTGGGGAGACTGTAGAACCTTCTCTCAAACCCCAGGGCTTGAGGAGGATGAGACTGAGATTATTAATAGAACAGGCTGGATAAGAGGCAGAAGTGGATTTGAATAAGGAATCAAAAGCAAAAAAAAAAAACCCTCTTTGGAAATTCATGTAATGGTTCTGAAAAAGGTGCAGGTGTGTGTACACACGTTCCTAAAAATTAGATTGGGAAGAGTTTATAGGAACAACTACAGGGACTGAGGTCTAACATTCCCACTTAGCTTTGAGCTACATCCCCTTTCTCTTCACCTGTTGTGAGAATCCGGTATGAATCGTGTAGGTAACTGATAATAGGAAGAAACAACTACTGAAATAGAGAGGATCAAGGATGTGGCAAGCCTTGGGGAGTCTTTTTTAGCCTCACAGAACCAAATGGGTTGAAGAGAAAAGGAGGAGAATAGTGCTTATGATTAACTGGCTCTCAAGTGACAGGGATAAGAGAAGGAACCAACATCTGAACACAATCCTTAGCATCAGGTGTTTTTACTGGAAGATACAGCTCTTAATGCTGCCACAGAGGATGTGTGTGCAAGTTCTTTGATTGCAAGCCCCTCAGAGCAGGGACCTGTCTTTTTGTTTGTCCTCCCACATCTGCTTTTTCTGGCCCAATACATTAATGTGTTGATGGACCAATAGCAAATGAATCCACAGCAGGATGACTATGGGAATTAATGATAGCTATCCTAATGAGACTGAAAGAAGAGGGAAGGAGACCAGCTCTTCTTCATACAAGGCTGATGATGGGGCTTTTTGAAATAAACACACCTTAGGATACACACCAAAGTCTGGAAACCAAGGCTTGTGAGAAACACTTAAAACAGTTTGCTACGTTTAGCTGGAGAAGGCATGCTGGGAGATATGATAGTCAGCTTCAAGTATCTTAAGTGCTGTCACGAAGAAGAAGGGAAGGACTTGCTTTCTGTGGTTCTTAGGGGCAGGACTAGAACAGATCCATTAAAACTCCAAGGAAATAGGTTTAGGCTAGACACAAGGAAGCATTTTATTTCCAAGACGCAAGAGCTATCTAGCATTGGAACAGTCTGCCTTGTGCTGTTTTGAGCCCTCCCTCACTGTACGTTTTCAAGCAGGGGATGGATGGCCACCTGTCAGAGGTGCTGCTGCCACATGCACCAAGTGGTGGTGGGGTCAGCCTAAACGATCTCCAAGATCCCTTCCACCTCTCACATTCTATGGCATTCCAGAGTAGGTTTGCCAGGTTAGCCCGTTATAGCAAAAGACAAAGCCACAAGAGGTACTCTTTAAGAAACACACACACACACACACAGACGAAATCATTGCGGCAGGAGCGTTGGTGGATTTGAGGCACGCCGTTTAACCCTTTGCAGAGGTTAACACGCACACGGGTAAGAAAACAGACAAAACAAGCACCCTACCCAAGATCCTGAAAATGTACCTCTCTGATCTTATGACTGTATAGCGGCCAACTGTGCATAGCAGTGGACATCTACACACGCCCCTGCCCCAAATGAGCATTTAAGGCGCCACGACCTTTTAATTTTTCTTCCTTGTCACAGCAAAAGGGGAGAGCTGAAAGGGCTGGGAAAGAGCCTGATCCGTCCGGAGGATGCTTGTCTCCCCTCCCCGCGCCTTCCCCACTCCGCCTCTCCCTCGCTCCCCAACCCAACACCCGTCCTCCCCGCCACCGCCGCCTACCTGCAAGGCCCCAACGGGCCGCCCCCTCACCGCGCGGCCCGCTCACCCACCTTCCTATAGGGACACAGCGAGAAAGGGGAGGGAAACCCTCTCTCCCTTCTTTGGCGGAGCACCGCTTCAAAATGGCGACGATGGAAACGGAATCACGTGGCCTCCGGAACCCGATCAGGTGACCAGAGAGTGAAAGTTCCGTCCTTGCTGCGCCGTATCCCCCTCCCGCTTGTTACCATGGAGACCAATGCTGTCGGATGAAGGCCCGTAGAAGGCCAGTCAGTCAGTCAGTGGCGCAACACAGTTGAGTCCCATAAGCACCCATCGTCCAACGAGGCAGTTATAGGCAGGGGAAGGGGAGGAAGGGATGCCCCCTTTGCAGCATGGGCTTGGGTAGCCTCCCTCCCCATATCCTGCTCTCCAGCTCCCTGCCAGTGAGCGGGCTTATCAGCCCCACAGTCTCCAGAACTGAGCATCAGTTCCTAGATTACCACTGAAGGCAATCCTGGAATTTTTGTTGTACAGCAATTTCAATTGCAATTGAATTGCTCCAGCAATTTCCAACAATTACATCAGGTTGCAGGAAAAACAAAATTCCAGGAATCGCTTTGGTTAGAGTTGGCTTGGCGACCCTACGCCCAGCCGGATCACCTCCAATTTGCTGCCAAGAAAGACCAGGCAAAGAAGCTGGCAGAGATAGCCAGCCTGCAAGTTCTGGCAGAGTGGCGGGTAGAGTTGCCAACCCACCAGGACTGGCCTGGGGTCTCCAGCAATCAGCACTGATGCCCTGAAAGCAATCCTGGAAACTTGTAACAATTTTTGGTGGTTCGTGAAACTGACAGGGTAGATTAGGCTATGTGCATCAAGGATTGTTACTGGAAGGTGTGTGTGTGTGGGGGGGGGATCACTGCTGCATAATCACCATTTTAGCCACGGAGGCTTGAAACTAAGTGAAACTTTTAGGTGGTTCCCGAAGCAAAAAGTTTAGGAACCATTGCACTAGGCAGTGAGACAGGGAGGATTGGGCTCAGCAAGGTGTCTGCTTGCTGCCAGTCTTCCATCTCCTGGCAGTGCAGTATGAAGGAGTGGTCTCTCTAGGTGCAGCCCCACTGCTGCTCTGCCTAGACGAGAGAGCGCTATTGATCCGGAAGAGGCATTAGCTTGCATACTCTATTGGCTGGCCCTCAGGATCCAGTCCTACCTGCTGTGTTGCCCCAGAGAATGCAAGATAGTAGGGTTCTCGTGACCTGCTTGCGTCCAGGTTTTCTAGAACTTGGCCTACTGATGTTGGTTTGATGCTGCTACATTTTATACTGATTTTGTGAATTTATGTTTTGATGTAATGATAATTATAAAGGCCTTCTAAATATTGCAGCACTGTGTTTACACTTGTAAGCTGCTTGGAATATATTGCATGAACCCCCCCCCGAAAAGTTAGATGTATGAAGCTGCAGGGTAAGATTATTATAATTCTCAGCTGCGCATTTCCTAGGACTCTGAAGTGGTTGCCTGGGCAGATCCACATAAGAGCAACGAATGCAGCAAAATCAGATCATTAATTGGACCACAAAGTGCTCAGTGCTATAAAATATGTCATTACTTCTGCCAGCATTAGGGAGATGTAGAGCCACTATTTCAGAGAGGAACTACCAGGGAGTAAATTGGTTTAAATTTTTTAAAAAGCCATCAGCTAAATGGGGTGCAATTTTGGAAGTATTAAAAAGCATTAATGTGTATGAAAAGATGCTAACTCTGAGTTTTGAAATTCGGTTGATGTGGACACCCCAGTAAATCAATCCATAACAGAAGCCTACATATAGTGTCTTGGTGATAAACAGTGAAATCCTGACCCCATTTGAGTCAATTGGAGTCCTGCTTGTGACCTCAGTGGAGTCAAGCTTTCATCCACAGTATCTACTTATTCTTTGTGTCCCAGGTTCAAAGCATTTTTCAGTCATTAAGATGAATGGGATGCTTTAATGTTATTAATGAGTTAAGTAGCAGTGAGTTCCTCAAGAAACACAAGATTAAAGGATGTAATATATTTTATGTATGGTTTTGAGTCATAAATTTCCCTAGCCCATGCATTTTCTGCACTTGGGGACGTGAGTGTACCGGAACCCCTTCAAACACTTTATAACAGGCACTTTATTATAAATGTAACACTTAATTGGGGTTCCATCCCTCGTAAATTTGCTTCGCAGTGTGTTATAGAGTATGCTGCTAGGAGATAGTTTCAGCTCTAGAGTGCACAGTGCTGACACCTGCAAGCCACTTGAGAATGTGTGGTTGATGGGATGGAGGTTCAATGTCAGATGCAGGATTATACAGTATCAGAACTTAAGCAGCATGGACCAATCTTTCTCTTTGCACTGGTCCAGGATTCTGCAAGATTTGATGATCTGAGGTTCCCTGTGGCCCAATTCTCTAGTTCAGCAGTTCCCAAACTGTGGGTCTGGGACCCACCAGTGGGTTGCAACCCAATTTTTGGCGGGTTGCAAAACTGACAGATTAGGCTATGTGCATTTTGCTGCTACTTTGCGGGGCGGGAAGCACTGCTGCCCAATGACTATTATAGCCTCACCCCTCAGCATTTACAAATCAGGCAGCAGCTTCTAAGGTCTCTAAAACAGTGGTTCTCAAATGTTTTAGCAGTGGGACCCACTTTTTAGAATGACAATCTGTCTGGGATCCACCAGAAATGATGTCATGGCTGGAAGTGCAGTCATCCTGGGAATGCGGCAATAAGTTGGGTTGGGCAGAAGATTTAGCCGAGAGGGTTAATGCCTCCGTTTGCCCGAAGATAACACCTGAAGATCTCAAGGTCGTGAGCTCAGGACTGCCGGAAGTCTCTGCGAGCAGCAGACCTTGGAAACTGCAGCTGATTAAAAGCTGAGTTTCAGCTGCCTCGTGGGAGGAGGAGTGTGCTGAAATCAGCTGCATCTCTGGTGGCAGCAGGGAAGCCTCATCAGCCAGCAGACGACAGACGGGTGGCTAAAGAAGAAAGGCTAAATCCAGAAAGAAAGATCTGTAGGAGTGTTGTTCTTGGAAGATAGAACATTCTGTAAATTGTAAAAACCTTCGGGTTTGTGAGAAAGTCTGCCTATGTAAACCGCTTTGAGTTCAATCATTAGAGAAATCTAGTGATATTAAGAAAGGCGGTATATAAATAAATGTATTATTATTATTATTATTATTATTATTATTATTATTATTATTATTATTATTTATTTCTCAGTCATTTTCCAATAGCAAAGTGAATCAGAAAGAAAAAAGCCTATTTGACACAAGCAAAACAGCCACACGGCCCTTCCCCTTTTCAGCATCCCATCTTCCCATATTTTCCATTTGGCTGCCCTAGGTGCTTTGTGACCCACCTGAAATTGACTTGTGACTCACTGGTGGGTCCTGACCTACAGTTTGGGAACTACTGCTCCAAAAGCTTTGGGAACCCCTGCTTTTTTGGTTTTCAATGCCAGCATCTCTAAGACTGCATTCCAATCCACACTTCCCGTTGAGTGAGCTCCATTGAAAAAAGGGGGACTGATTTCCGAGTACACATGTCTAAGCTTGTGCTTTTCCTTTTTCCTTTTTTAATTGTTGGATAATTAAAAAAAATGATGCAATAAGAATGCAAAGCAACAAAAAAGAAAAGAAATAAAGGGGGGAGAAAAAAGGTTAAAAAGAGAAACGTATATATGTATATGTATATAATACACAATATTTTCAGGAAACATACAAACAAGCCTGGCCATCTGTAAAATAGTTATACATAAACTTCTAAAAAGAAACCGTATTGAAGTCAACCTCAACTTGGTTGTTCTTACACTGTTTGAGCAATGACAAAGGTCAGGGTCTAGATCTAAGGACCCTAGGGAGGTCTTGTCACCCATCCTGGATATTATTATTATTAATAATATTATTAATATTATTAATATTAATAATAATAAAATACTATCAATAATAATAATTATAATTATACATAGTATATGTGTGTGCATATGTACAATAAAGATTTAGGCTGTGGCTGGCAACATAACTGGTTGTGTATGGGTAGGCAGAGGACTATCAGAAAGCTGAGAGAGAAGAATTTACAAGAAAGTGTAGGGGGACTATGTGATATTTTGCTGGGATTGAGCCTCACATCTGCTTGGTTACGTTGAAATGGAGAACAGTCTCTGGATGTAGAGGTAAGGTCTGATGAAAGCTACATCAACAGCCAGTACAGCAATTCAAACTCTTTGTCTTCTCCTCTGTTTGCAAGCTTGGGAATTCTGTGTCCCCTGTGGCAAGCTGGGTCATGCTGTAGATATCAGACTTGCCTGCCATTTGATGGGCATCTTGCTAGTGTTGTATATTGGTGTGCATTTAACATGTGCGAGTCACCAAAGGAAGCTGCCAACAGAGTTTCACCTCTCTTTCGGTCATGACTTTCTGCCCATTCCTTCCTTGCCCATTTCTGAGTGATGGAATTCATTCATTTGTTGGATGTTGTTTGTCAGGTGAGTCACAGAGGGGAATAAAATCTGCGTGATGACATATTTGCTTATAGCTCTCGCTCTGACTCATGCAGAGGCAGATCTAAGGGAGGGCAAAGCTCTAAGTTTTGCGAGAAGCCTTTCCTTGCAATGGAAATCACTCCTCTCCTGCACCGTTTTAGCCAATCCTCACAGGGAAAAGCAACATCTTGGCGTTGCTTACTGGCTACAGCAGCAAGGGAGAGGAGGGATTTACATGACAGGGTAAGGCTTCTTGCAACACTTAGAGCTTTGCCCTCCCTGTAGATCCGCCTCTGGACTCATGTAGCTGCTCCCAAGGCTGGGATCCATCCTGGGTGGGTGCTGGCATGGGTCCTGGGTCCTCAGTCCCCACCTGTGAACTGATGTTCCCTCACTCTGAGGAGAACTCCAGCAGCTTCCCTGGCCCCATAGGATACAGCGGGGATACACAGGCTATGCCGTTATACAGCTGGTCGCTGCTTAGGATTGGGCTGCTAAGAGATTTGTGTTTCTTTATTGATTTGATATACTGTTGACATGAGTTATTTTTAATGTAATGTTAATAAGTTGCACATATGGCCCATCTATTCTGATCTACTGATTTCATGGTGATTTTCTTCTGTTTTGTAAACCGAGTTGGGCATAATATATTATGGACGGGCAGCATTTTAAAAAAAGAGCATGATATGCATAATCGCTTATACTTGTACAAAGAACCACATTTTCGATTGGCCTCTCAATATGCACACCTTTGCCTATGTGCTCTCAATATACACACCAATCAATAAAGCACCATTGGATGGGTGCCGGCTGAAATTCAACATCACACTTTTCCTCCGAGACCTTGAGGTGGCAGCAGCACTGCGTTCAACTTCCACTCGGCAGTCCAAGTATGTGTGTGCAAAAAAAAGAAAAAAAGAAATTGCCCTAAATCAAGCGATCCTGTTATCATTTTACAGCCCAAGTATTAAGTCAATAAAACTTATCTGGGATGTCATTTACATTGTATACAATTTTGGCTGGTTTATCAAACTATGTTTTAAAAGCACGTTTCCAGCAGCTAAATGAAGGAAACAATGGCTCAAACAGGATGGAAAACGGGGGGACTCGAGGAAAACTGGAAGGCTCTCTTGGAACTATTTTGTTTTTCAGAGAACGTTTGATAGCACCATAATGTCTGCTGTCTCGACTAACTGTAGTTAATATCCTAATGTGTGATTAAACATTGTCCCGTTGGTTGTCGGACCTTTTCTATTCATGATCAAATGCTCGAAGGTCATCTAATTATACGACTTTCTTTCAGTTCGGGAGAGCATGTTTGTTTCTCTTAATAATGAGGAATAATGAAACTTATTTATGCAGATGCCAGAGAAATTTATTGAAGAATTACCACGCATGGAACACGAAAATTAATAATACGAAAACCACTTTTAATCGTGTTTTCATTATGACAGAGTTTGCCCGTAATGAAATGGCCGTAAGAAAGTCCTGGTGCTGCAGGATGCAGTGATAGTTATGTCAGTTTCAGGACTTGATTACTATGCATTTCTTGCTTGTCAATTATTATTGGATAGAGCAGATTATAATTAGATAATTAGTTAAGATAGGGGCAATAATGTGAAAAAACAATTTTTAAAAACCAGGCTTTTTTTTTTTTTGGTAATTTCTTGCTGACATGGGTCTATCTGTCAGGAGGACACATAGATCATTAGGTCCAATGTGCTGCCTTACAGTTCTGCACTTTGTATAGAAGATAAGTGCTGGCTTGGATCAAACAGTTTAAAGCAGGCAGTTCAAACTTTTAGGGGTGCAAATAGCTCTTCTCCAACCATCTTTTACAGGGACCTTCACTGCCACCGGACATGGCAAATGTGCACAGGGGTAGGTGGCTTGCCCCACAGCTGGGGCTCTGCTGCACAGCTGCTCTAGCCGTCTCTGCTTCCAGTGCAGTTGGCCCAGGAGAGGCATGATATTTCCTTGGCCCAAGGACAAGCAATGGGAGGTGTTAGAATACAGGTCAGCCTCCCCAGCACATTATATAAAGGTAAAGGTTTCCCCAGGAGCCGGTGTTTTTGTCCGATCATGTGGCCAGCATGACTCTACGCCGTAGCTCACGGAACGCTCTTAACTTCCCACTGAAGTGGTCCCTATTTATCTACTTGCATTTTTTAGGTGCTTTCGAACTGCTAGGTTGGCAGGAAGCACATTATATGCAATGTAGTTATTTTTCACATTTTTGTACTGCCTAAAAGCGCAGGGTGGAATATGCAGTTCCTGTCTTCCTTTTTGTCCTTGCAACAACCAGAGAGAGAGAGAGAGAGAGAGAGAGAGAGAGAGAGAGAGAGAGAGA
>JAJKFI010000011.1:5830956-5947582 GCA_029204185.1 Lerista edwardsae | reverse complement strand
AGAGAGAGAGAGAGAGAGAGAGAGAGAGAGAGAGAGAGAGAGAGAGACATTACATCATCCTGGCCAGTGTGAAATACTGGAAGTTGGACTAGATTGGGACTCACTTTTTAGAAAGGCACTTGTGTTGGGACCCACTGGAAGTGCTGTTATGGCCGGAAGTGACATCATCAAGCAGGAAATGCCATCATTGTGACATAATAAAATGATTCTCCTGGAATACAAATTTGCATTCTTGGATTGCAGCAATTGCACAACATCCCTGACTAAAAGTAAGATTTGGACAAAATCTTACGTAAAAGCACTGACACTAAAAACAAAATTAAAAAAAACAAAAGTGGGTACTTACCCACAGTTTGAAGAACACTGTTCTTAGAATTCCAAAACCCTGTAGTTCAAACTACCAGGGAACCCACATGGCCTGTACACGACTTGCTGTATTCCTCTGAACCACTGGAGTGACGTACCTTTTTGAAAACGGGGTGGAAAGCTGCTAACCGTTTTGCCATTGCTTGCAATAGCTCCTCCTGCTTAAAGTGCTTTGTTAATGCTGAAAAATGGGGCGCGGGCTCATTTTGACACTGTGCTCGTTCAGTCCGCCGCAGCAAAGACATTTCTTGCATTCATACATTTGAGCTCAAGTTTGCTTATAACGTTGAAATATGCATATTGCTTTATTTCTATTAGCTTTGCAACACTTCTAAAAGTAAAATCCTTGCAGTCATCCAAAATGCATAAAACACGGCAAGAATGAGACAGTATGATATACAGGAACATTTGGGAGAAGTTATTCAAAAAAACCCAAAAACCTAAGGAAGAAAAACTAGTTAAATAAGCATGCATTGTGAGAGCTTTAGGGTGTGCATGTGTGATGAGGAGACCCTGCAGTGAACCAAGAGAAATCTCCTATTCAGCTTTGTCTGATAAATGCTGAGTCAGCCCCAAATCTGTAAAATGGGAATAATAGGGCAGCCCTTGTAGGACTAGTGGGAACATTATTGATGGATTTCTGTGTCACCCTTCATTGAAAAGATGTTGGGATGGTGTGGAGTGTAAGACACACCCAGAAAAAAGGACAATACATGCATATATATAGTAAGACCAAGGCTGGCCTTAAACCATTGTGACCAATGTCATCACATTAGTCCCTGCACTTTGGGTGTGTGTGTGTGTGTGCTGCACCAACCAAGTGAACATATTGCCTGCTGCTGCAGCTGGGATTTCTTTGAACTGTAAGTCAGTGGGGCAAGCAGAGCAGCTTTACTTTGGCCCTCCCATCTGTCCCTGCCTCTGAACTGCCCAAAATGGGCCTCCTGGAAGCAATTGGAGGTGATAATGTCACCACCAACTATTTCTGGCACAGCACCACAAGTGCTTTTCTTGGTGAGTGGGGGGGGGCGTGGGAAAGGTGAGGGGCCCTGCAGGCATGCCCCACATTGGACCCAGCCTCTCCTGAGTAAGACTGTAGGACAACAATAAAATCACACACACACACACACACACACACACACACACACACACACACAAAATGGGAAGGTATCAGGTGGACCAACCACTCATTTACAAGAGTCATTCAGATTCAGTCATTCAGATGGGCAGGACGTCTAGCCAAGAGGGTAAAAGCCGCCATCCTGCCCGAAGATAAGCTCTGAAGGTCGCCAGTTCGTAACCACCAGAAGTTTCCGTGAGCGGCAGACCTCGAAGAATGCGGCTGACAAGATTTGAGCTGTGTCTGACTGCCTGTGGGAGAGGAATTGTGTCGGGCCAGCTGTTTCTTGGTGAGAGCAAGAAGTCATTTATCAGCCGGCAGGAGAGCAATCATGAAAGAGAGAGGCTGGACTTGAAAGTGTCATCCAAAATGTAGCAGTTCTTGTGGGATTAGAACTTATTGTGATTGTAAAAACCCTTTGGGTTTAGAAATGCATGCCTATGTAAACCGCCTTGAATAATAAAGTCAAAAAGAGCAATCTAATGACCTAGAAAGGTGGTATATAAATACTAAGTATTATTATATTATTATTATTTTCCTCAGAGGCTCTGCTCTGGGTTTCCCTTGCTTAAGAGATGCTGTAAATTCTGCATCAAATGATATAACATGATGGGATTATTCCTAAAGACCATGATGGGCATTTACCATTTTGGGCAGTAATTGTGCTTCCCCCCCCTTCCCTGAGTGCATCACAGTGTGGCCCACACACCCCTAGTGACACCACTGGGCAGGACTAAGAAGGACGCCACCTGAAATTTGCTGCCCAGTGCTGACAATACTGGCTTAGATGCACTAAAGGTCAGGCATAGTGTTGGCAGCTTCCTATATTCGAATAACATTTCTTGGCAAATTGTATGGTAGGAACACGGAGACAGTCTCTTTAGGTGCAAGCAAGCTCACTCCTCTTGCCATTGCCAGTAAGAGTAACTGTAATCAGACCATTATTCCTTCATTGGTGGTGGTGGGGGGGAAGGAGATGGTGGTTGGTTGTTTTTGTACATTTATTCTTGGCACAAGATCCACAGTGTCCAGAAGACACTGTTGATCTTGATGGATAGTTTCTATGTTATGGGAATTCATTTGCAAATACAAGCCCAATGCATTCATAGGATGTACAGGGTGTATTTCTCCATTTATTTTCTTTTGTCCTGCTCTGAGAGACCCTTCTGTTCTCTTCTTGCAGGCACCAGTGACTGGAGACATTTAGGGAAATCTCAAACATCCTGATCCCATGCTTATTTACCAGAAATTAATTCCATAGAATTCAGTGTCAACAATTTCAAATAAGCCTGAAATCCTACACAGGATAATACAGTCTAAATAACTGGTTCTCAAACTTTTTAATACTGGGACCCACTTTTTAGAATGACAATCTATTCTGGGACCCTCCGGAAGTGATGTCACGGCCAGAAGTGCCATCATTGTGACCCCAGAGCCTGCTGCTTTTCTGAGGATGCAACAATGAGTTGGGTTATTTCTCAGTCATTTTTCAATAGCAAAATGAATCAGAAAGAAAAAAAGCCTATTTACAACCTTGACACAAGCAAAACAACCACACAGCCCTCCCCCTTTCCAGCATCCCATCTTCCCACATTTTCAATATGGGTGCTTTAGGTGCTTTGTGACCCATCTGGAATTGGCTCATGACCCACTGGTGGGTCATGACTCACAGTATGGGAACTGTTGGTCTAAATCCTATCCTTTCTGCCCCTTTGCTTTTACAGCCATGCCAAAGACAAATCAGCTTTATCCAGAGGGAGAGGGGAGCAGGAGACTTCAGAGGGGAATGGGAATTTAAATCCATTCACACCTCTGTAAGCCTCCTGCCCCACGGTGGGTCTCTTTGGGCCCATGCCAGTTTTTTGATGGTGTAAGTCCAAGGAGAGAAAGGATGTAGAGGGGCTACTGCTGCTGGAGGTGATAGGATCCAGTGCATGCCATTGCCACAGGATCCATCCCCTTCTGTAGCCTCACCCATCTGGCAATGCACGCAGGAAGCTAATTGGCACGCTTTACATGGTCAACATGAAATTAAAAGACGTTTACTTCTTGGGAGGAAAGCTATGGCGAACCTAGACAATGTAATAAAAAGCCGAGGCATAACCCTGCCAACAAAGGTTTGCCTAGTCAAAGTGATGGTTTTCCCAGTTAAGTAGCAATGTATGGATCTGAGAGCTGGACCATAAAAAAGGCAGAGCGTTGAAGAATAGATGCTTTTGAATTATGGTGTTGGAGAAGACTCTTGAGAGTCCCCTGGACTGCAAGGAGAACCAATTGGTCAATCCTACAGGAAGTCAAGCCTGATTGCTCCCTGGAAGGACAAATCCTGAAGCTGAAGCTCCAATACTTTGGCCACCTCATGAGAAGAGAGGACTCTTTAGAAAAGACCCTCTTTTCTAAATCTTTAGAAAAGATTGAAGGCAAAAGGAGAAGGGGCTGAGAGGAGGAGATGGTTAGACAGTGTCGCCGAAGCGATGAACATGAAATTGGGCAAACTCTGGAAGCTAGTGGAGGACAGAGAGGCCTGGCTGTGCTGTGCTGTGCTGTGCTGTGGTCCATGGGGTCGCGAAGAGTCGGACATGACTTAGCGACTGAACAACAACAACAACATGGTCAGCAGCCAGTGTTGGCAGAATGCACGTTCTGCCAGGGCGAAGAGTCCGTTGGATTGGGTAGTAAATCAGTTGGAATTTAGTGGAACTACTTCTGTGTAAATATACAGTAGATCAGTCTGCACATGTGCTTAAGGTCCTTGCAGCTGCACTGGCACGGGACAGTTGGATAGGATAGGATTACTCTAGAGTTAGTGTAGCCTTGTTATTGTGATTGTATATTTTGTTGTATTATTAATTATTAGTTTTAAGATACATTGAGAGAGCTTTTGAGCCGGAGTAAAATTCCATGTATGGTGAAATTCCAAGTATGGCCAATAAATTTCTATCTAATTCTATCTGATTGGGCCCCTACTCTAGACTAAGGGCACAATCCTAACCAACTTCCCAGTACTGGCATATCAGTGCTATGTGCTGCATCCTGCAGTGGAGCAGTAGTCATGGAGGCCTCCTCAAGGTAAGGAAATGTTTGTTCCCTTCCTTCGGAGCTGCATTGCTCTTACCCTGGTGCTAGAAAGTTGGTTAGGATTGCGCTCTAAGTGTGCAGGATTAGTTTTTAGAGCAGTGGAGGCTCTGGAGTTTTTAGAGTTGAGGAACCAGAGGGTTGTCACAAAGGTGTCAAGAGAAAGGTGGGTTTTGAGCAGCGGCGTCATGCAGCCGGAACGCTGGGCGGGAGGAACGGGTGAGTGGCAGGCTGCCCGTTGCATTCTGGTCCGTTTCGCCGTCTTCCCCGCCCCGGGCGGGGAAGACGGCAAAATGGACCGGAACACAACGGGCGGCCTGCCGCTCACCCGTTCCTCCCACCCAGCGTTCCGGCTGCATGACGCCGCTGGTTTTGAGGGAGATTCTGAGGGAGATTCTGAAGGGGTTCAGGCACACATACGGGTGGCATCATCAAAAGAACTGTAACAAGATAGAAAGATTGAATCCAGCACAGATCAACAACTGCCCAGCTCAGCAGCACCACCACACATATTCTTACGCCTTTCTCTTACACACATCCTTTGCACCTCAACACTTTTCCTATCAGGAGGGTTGAATTGACTTTTTTTCGGAGATGGGGGGCACTCTATTAATGCCATTTCTGATTGGCTATTGAGCGGCCCTGGTCTCTCTTTCATTCACTGTATTTGTGCAGCAACTGCAATATTGATTCGATGAATTGCACAAACTGTACACTTTTTTTAAAGGGGGAAAAAAAAAACCCCAGATATGGATAATTCAGCAAAATGGGTCTCTTCTGAAATTACTCCTGCTATCAAGAGGAGATTAATTCCCCCTTTGATTCCCTTCTTTCAGCACATCTCCTCTAATTCATTAATATCACAGGACAAATTAGTGCCCTACATAACCGAACAGGATGATCTGGCAGTTGGACATTGTGCTGCTTCTGTTATCTGAAAATAAAATAGCAGATGGCTTTTGTTGTTGTTGTTAATGAAATGTCTGTGGGCCTGACTTGAAAGTCAACACAAATCCAAGCTATTCTCTTTGCTTGGATGGTGCATGTAATTCGATAGCCAGACCCCACCTCCAGTCTTTGATGTAGTAAGATATTGCTCTATATGCTGCTGTTGTTGTTCAGTCGCTAAGTCGTGTCCAACTCTTCACGACCCCATGGACCACAGCACGCCAGGCCTCCCTGTCTTCCACTAGCTTCTGGAGTTCACCCAATGTCATGTTCATTGCATTGCTCTATAGTAGTAGTACCTAAAACCTTTATTGGCATAATACATCCATGTGCGCAATACAGTCACATCCAAATTCAGATGGGGAAAAGAGGAAAGCAAGTTTAGCACTTGTGGTAAGTTTGGGGAGAGATCTTCATGACAATAGTAGAAACTCAGCTACTTGATTGGTGATAGATGTCGAAAAGTCACTCAAAAGTATTGGCAAAGGATCAGAGAGAGGGGGGGGGGAGAGAGGAAAGAAGCGGTCCCAGAAGTCTATTACGAGGGGCGGAGTGAGCTGGACATCGTAGTAAGATATGGTCCAGAGAGTCTAGTTCAAGGGCACAAAAATGGCAAAGTCTGTTGAGACATTGCTCTCTATATAACTGGTTACAGCAGGGCCTCCAAACTCTGGCCCAAGGGCTGAATGTGGCACCTCCCTTTTCCTTCCCTGGCATGAGCAGCAGCTTTCTGCCGGGGAAGGTGTGAAAGACCCCCTACTACAGCTCCCAGGGGTCTTTACGGCCAGCTGCTTCCAGGATCTGCTGCCCCAGGAAGCTGCATCCCTAGCATTCCGTGTGTGTGTGTGTGTGTGTGTGTGTGTGTGGCTGGAAGCAAAGACCCCTGGGAGCTGTAGTATGGATGTTTCACGCTTTCCCCAGTGGAACGCAAAGTGCTGTTCTCGCCGGCAAGGTTTTCCCCGCTGCAGTGGTCTCCACTTTTTCATGTTGTGACCCCAATAGCTAACTGAAGTATGAGACTGGGGACCCACCACCAATCCTGCCCCCTTCCTGGGACCTGCTCTGCCCCATTTCCCCTGTCTCTTGCATCTTCACAACAACCCTGTGAAGGAGCGGCCTAAGCAGAGCTGGTCTTTGGGGCTGAAGGCCCCAAGACAGCAAGAAGAAGCGGTGCAGGATTGTATCAAGAGCACCGTTTTGATAAGGCAATATCACGATTGGCTTGGACCCGAGCGATCTCTTGCACAGGCTTTGACAGGCTGCCACAACCCCACAAATGAGCCTTTGTGACCCGCAGGTTGAATAACACTGGGTTAGAGGATTTGAGAGGGGAAGGAGGTTTTGAAACACTTCTTAAAGAGCCGCACTTAAAGGATTGTATCTTTGTTCAGGACACTTGTGAGCCAGTTTGGATGATGAGCCTGATGAGCGCCCCCCCCCCCCGCCATATGTTGAGGGATGTGAGCACGGATATCGTAGGTGGCACCAGAGTGAGGGCAAGCACTGTCCTTCCAGCTTTCGTTCCCTGCTGTTGCCCCTTCATTGTTGGGCCTCTGTGTTAACTTGAAAAGCACTTTGCACATGTTCAGAGTGTTATGCTGGTATCGTATCAGCACCTCTAACCTGGTATCACTGCTGAAAGGGCAGCCTACATGATAACTGGGCCCTCCCATATCTTGAAAATATGATCAGGATTTGCACGTTTTCTCCTCTACTTGCAGCTAAGTGAGAAAAAAAGTGCTTAATGACATCGCATCCTGCTTTATGACATCACTTCCGGCCCTTAGCAGGCATCATAAACGCTATTCGGCCCGCTGTATGAAATGAGTTTGACACTCCTTCCTTAGATGCTAGCCCCCTGACACCCCCTGCTCCCCACATTCAGCAACAACTTTCTTTGTCTACGCACCATCTGCGAGAAGAGCAATTTCCTTAAAATGGAAAAACCTCTGATTTTCGTTTGAAAGGCTTTAGATTACGGAAAACATAATGGATTGTGTCTGTATGCTGGCGATTTGTTTACCAGCATTCTATGTGCTTGCATACAGTCTCTTGAGCTAATATTTCTCGGGAAGACACAACATGCGGAGTTTCCGATGGAACCCAACAGAGAGAGGTACAATTAAGAATGTCGTGTAATAATGCATTCTTCCCCTTATGCGCAGCGTGTGTGGGAGGGAGGGGTTTTCAGAAACGCAACAGCCCAAAATGCTGAGCTCTGTACTTTTTATTTTGTCGCTGTTGCTGAATGAAAGGGGGGAAGTTCTATGCCATTGTTACTAGGAGATGCTAGTACAACTGGAAGTCAAGGGAGCCAAAATAAGAAAACAAAACGAAGCAAATTGCTTCTACCTAATTAAGAGCACAATCCTAACCTGGAGTTTGGCCACCACAGTTAGGCCAGCACAGTTTGGCTGGCACAAGGGCCACCATAAAGCACGTTTGGAGCACTCTCGGAGTCGGGGAGAATGGCAGATGTCTGTGTGCTGGCCTCTCTGACTCACAGAGTGGTCCAAACATACTTTACAGTATCCCTTGTGCTGGCCAAACTTTGCTGGCCTAACTGTGCTGGCCTAACACCAGGTTAGGATTGCACTCTTTTAAGCAGGGAAATATCTGCCTTGTCCAGAGCTGGCCTGGGCTGTATCCTTTTCCCAGCATGCCCGGGGCAGCTTGATGAGCTCCTACTTCCTGTTGTGGGCTGTGGATCCCCTCCCTGCCCCTGAGTCCCTAACCTTCCCTTTTACTGCTCTTCTTCCTCCTTTTTACTGCTCTCCAGTTATAGGTATGTGCAGCACAATCTATTAGTTTTTTATTTATTTAAACCCCGCCTTTCTATGAAGCAAATGCCCAAAGTGGCATTTTTCAATGGGGTTTTTAGAATGATATTCCGGCCAACAATGAACCGCATATATGATGGTGGTCCCATAATGGAGCTGCGATTGCCAAACTGTGGGTGGAGGAAACCATCTGACCAACAGAACAGGCTGGGGGGTGGGATTGGGAGTGCTCAGGGGGCACCTGCTAAACTCATCCTTCCTTGCAGGCTTGCAGCCTGTTTGCTCATTGACTCCCTTCTCTTCTTTGCCCCCTTTGTCTTTCTTCCGTGCATTGCAAAATCATTTTGTGACTCCCTTTACAGTATTGCAAAAACATGATCTTTCCTCTCTATCCCAAAACTCTGGTGCATTCTCTGGTCATTTCTGGCCTTAATTAATTCAGTCTTTTCCTTTCCTTTCTCCTATTGTTTCCTTCTCTCTGTTCAGCATTTTGCTACAAAAAACATCCCTTTCAATCTGGTTGCCCTCCCTGATCATACCACACCCTGCCCAAGTAGGGTAGCAAACTTTTTTTTAAAACTTTGTCTAGCTCCAGTGCCTTTTCATTGCAGCTTGATCTGCTGAAATTAACAAGCGATAAATGCTGATTTCCATTTTGTGAAAATGCTGTGCCTGACTATCAATCACTGCAGATCAAGCTGCTTTTAAGGGCACGAGGGGCCTTTTTATGAACATTTGGCAACCCCAGTGACATGAAGGAAAAGAGAATAGGGCAGCTGTACCTTTTTTAAATCCTGGCATAGAACTGCAATAGGTGAGGCTGTCCTTGCTCAAGGAAAATGTGTTGTCTGAGGCAGAGAAGTCCTAGTCTTCCTTAGTTACCACAAAAGCATCTGCAGAGGCCCAATCTAAACATGCAACAAAATAAGATGGTAAAGTTCTGTACCACTTCAGAATGCAGTTGGGGTGAAGTTCTGAATATCAGCTTGCATTAAAAAAAACACAAAACCTCTCCTTGCAAGTTGAAATCTAGTGCATTAGGAATGAAGGTTCTAGTTCAGGGAAGGTCACAGAATGCAGTCAGTTGTCTGGAATGGAAAATGAGAAGACTAGATCAACAGGCAAGGACAGTGGACCTATTTCACTTTTTCAAGATAGGGTAGGAGTCAAAGGCAGTTGGACGTGGTGGTGCAGCGAGTTAATCCGCTGTTGCTGGGCTTTCAACCGCAAGGTTGGGAGTTCGAGACTGCATGACGGAGTGAGCTCCCATTGCTTGTTCCAGCTCCTGCCAACCTAGCAGTTCGAAAGCACCTAAAAAATGCAAGTAGATAAATAGGGACCACTTCGGTGGGAAGATAATGGTGTTCCATGCGCATAGGCGTAGAGTCATGCTGGCCACATGATCGGACAAAAACGCTGGCTCTACAGGCTTTGAAACGGAGATGAGCACCGCCCCCTACAGTCGGTCACGACCAGACCATTCGATTGTGGGGAAACCTTTACCTTTACCAAAGGCAGTTAGTTATTTCAGTACCCTGGACAGCTCCCATGGAGCTTATTCCAACAAGACTTGATGGTAACTGGGTCCTTATACTCCCTGACTGAAGCCTCATCCCAGGCTCCACTGCCTTCTTGGGGAGTGGAAAGGATTAAAGAGCCAGCCTTCTGGGCTGAAACCCCTGATGCCACTCCATTAGCTCTCTCTTTGGGCACATTGCCTGCAGTGATGAATTGGCTCAGGAGGACACAAGTCCCTTTGGGGTGATGATGCTGATTCCCCAGTCATTCTTGCCTCAGGGGTTTCCAGTCTCCCAGCGAAGTGGGTCCTTGGCTTTCTGTTCTTGGTCCTTTCGGAGTTTCTGACCCAGTTAGTCCTTTTTGGGCAGAGTCGGTATCCAGATAATTGCTAGAGGGCAGGCCCCTGGCTTGTTATAGATTTCTCTCATAAGAACATAAGAAGAGCCCTGCTGGATCAGGCCAAAGGCCCATCTAGTCCAGCTTCCTGTATCTCACAGCAGCCCACCAGCGGCCCACCAGGTGCCCCAGAGAGGCATGAGACAACAAGATGCTTGCATCCTGTTGCCAGTCCCTTGCACCTGGTACCCGTAAGCCCACCACCTTTGTAAGGAGGTTGCACAATCCATCATTGCCTATAGCCCACGATGGACCTTTCCTCCAGAAATCCATCCAATCCCCTCTTAAAGGCATCAAGACCAGATGCCATCACCACCTCCTGTGGCAGAGAGTTCCTCCCTCTCCAGGTGTGTGTGTGTGTGTGTGTGTGTGTGTGTGTGTGTGTGTGTGTGATTTTGATTTAAAAGGATGCTTTTTCACATAGGGGAGCATTCAAAACAGCATTGCCTACCTGTGGCACGGAGCGGTATAGACCACCCTACCGTCTCATTCCTCTGAATGTGCAGGCCAGACTGGAATTGCGCTGGGAAAGGGGCTCTGAACTGCATTGTGTGTACAGACAATAGCATCTCCTACATTCTGGCCTCTTTTATTGTACTTTGTAACCAATGTGTACAGTTGGATAAACAGTTTAACTATTCATGAGTATTTTTATGGAACGGAAAACAGAACGAAAGTGCACCCAAATGGATAATGCATCTTACTCCTCCTGTGCTTGGGGGGGGGGCTGAAGCCGGGGGGGAAGGAGAGAGAAGTCTGGCAGGGACTAGCCATTCAAGGCCATCAGTGAATCAGTGACGTGCTGGGGTTTAAAGGAGCGCATGAATCATAAGTGTAGCATGCTTCACCTGTTTTGTTGCTAGCTTTATGATTTCATGCTGCCTTAAGCATTATGATTTTGTGATTGAACTGTCCGTTTTCTGCCTGTATGCTGTAATAAGATGACAGTGAGGAAGGCCCTCCCCTCCTGCTTTGAGCAGCTTTTGAATACATCAACATTTAGTCCACAGGCTCGCAGTGAAGGATGCCACGGTGCCACCACCCAAAGAATTTTTGCAAGGCCTGTCTCTCGCGGGCTGCATTCATTTACCCTGCCAAAGCTTGGCCTGCACTCACTGCAAAAGCCAAGAGGGCAATTGGTCTGTTGGGTGAAAGATATATGCAGCATGCTAGCTGTACAAAATATACATCAGTGGCTGAATGCGCTTTAAGAGTCCTTGCGTGTGCACTTCTATGCATGAGCACTAGAGAGGAGATACCGCCACATGCCACTTGAGGATTTGACTTCCAGAACCCCTGGAGAGGGAGTTTAAATTTTTTCAGGGCTCAGCAATAGAACCTTACACTAATAAGTGAACAGGGCATCCCACAAAGGCAAAAATTAAGGACTAATAAAGGAGGGACATGAAACTGACCACTGGGAGTGTGGTCAGTTTTAAGCCAATACAGGGCTGAGGCATGCTGAGGAGCCTAGATGGAAAGGCAGGTAGTCTCCACCCCCCCCACCATTGCAGGACAGATTCTCAAGATTGGGAGCTGTCCCTGGTTAATAGTGCAGGACAGAAGGATGAAATCATTTTGCATTTCACCAGTATGGAAAAATGCGGGAAGTGACTTCGTTGTCTGCTGGTGAATCAGTGGCGCTCCCATTCCAAACGTGCTTTCAGCCTGATCCGATGCAGCTTGAGACAGCCCTAAGCTTATTCACCTCCATGCAGAGATGAAACCGAGCACCGAGTGCGCCCATGGCAGGGCGACAAAACCACACCCCCTGCACGTCGCCCCGCCCCTGCGCGTCACCCCGCCACGCCTCCCTGCGCCCGGAATAGCTCCATTTTGGAGCGAAACGAACACCAGGGTGGGTGGGCCAAACAGCGCAGGTTAGTGCGAGGTTTACGCTGTGCAATGGCGCCCTGCCGCCCTGCCGCTGCCGGTGCCCATGGCTTGCACCACTCTGGGCTACACCCACACTTCGCCTCTGCCTCCATGGGCTTGGATGCGCCTACTGTAACTCTGGTTAGGATCAGGCTGCAACTTGAACATGGTGCCAGGTCCAGGCTGAAGGAGGCTTGGAGCAAAGGTTCTTCACTGGCTCCCTCAGCTATCCGGTAGCTTCCATGTGTGGCAGGTGGTAGCTGTCCCACCCTCTCCATTGGTAAACGCTACGAGTGGCTCATTTCCCTCCCAGCCTCAGAGGAGGGTCCACTGCTATATCCCACCACTATTTGTTGATGGTGCTGAAGCATAGGGAAAAGAGGAGTTGACATTGCTGAGTTCCTTACTGGGGGTGGCAGCTCCTCCCTGCCTTCCCGATCAACTGGCCAAAGTAGACCTGAAGGGCATGGTGAGGCATGGTGTCAAACCAAGCCATTTAATGGGAGAGAGCTGAGAGTTGATCTGTTTTGCAGACTACTGCGTTTATTCCTATGGGATGCCACTTGGAGCTCTCTGGTCCACTCTGTAGGCACCAGATCCCCTCTCTAACAGGGCCTTGCGTACTCCTTTTTCAGCAACACCTAAAAAAAATCAATCTAATGGTACAGTGCATGCAGTCGTGCCTCTCTCGTGGCTGTTGCTGGTGGTGTTCTCCATTCTTTTAGATTGTGAGCCCTTTTGGGACTGGGAGCCATTTAACGTTAATGTTATTATTTGCCTGTAAACCGCTTTGTGAACTTTATGTTGAAAAGCGGTATATAAATAGTAGTGATTGATTGATTGATTATGCACTGGGATTCCGTTCTGGAACTTCCAGTGGATACTGAAATCAGTGGATACTGAAATCAGTGGAAAAATAGCATTAGAGACCCACTTCCAGATTTCATGCTCTTCCATTGTTGCCCTAGAATACACTGGTATAGATGCTATACCACGTTCAGACACGAGATGGTGTGAATAATGGAATTTAATGGAAAGTAGGAAATAGGTTTTAGCCTTTTCCCCCCTTGTTACAAGGCATTTAAAGATGGACTCCTATATCAGTGGTGAGTCAAATCAGGGCACAGTCCTAACCTAGAGTTAGGCCGGAACAAGTTAGGCCAGCAAAATTTGGTCGGCACAAGGGCCACCATGTGTTTGGACCACTCTTGGAGTCAGGGAGGATGGTGCATGTCTGTGTGCTGGCCTCTCTGACTCCAAGAGTGTTCCAAACATACTTTATGGTGTCCCTTGTCCCTTGTGCTGGCCAAACGTTGCTGGCCTAACTGTGCCAGCCTAAATCCAGGTTAGGATTACTCTTTCAGTGGATGCCAAAACAAAGTCTTGATGCACTTTACTTTGATTCCCAGGTCTCCACTTAAGATGTTCTCAGGAAGGCAGGGTATACTATATTGGACCCATGATGTTCTGTTTTCAGTGGGCACAGAGCGCCCTTGTTCATGAGCAAGGAAAAAAAAACAGGAGATAGAGATGAAAGATTGCAGGTATTTTCACAAGGTACACCATGTGATAATGAAACTTCTTTTCCTTTACCAAAAAAATAAAAAAAAATCCCTGCTTAGATTTTGACCTGGTCTCGGACCAAGGCTTTACAGTTATTTAAGTTGCCCAGATTCATGTGATGATGGCAGCTTTCCCTAGATTGCAAATCCCCAAGCGACAGAAGCAGAGATATAATAATTATACTTTGATATAAGCAACAACCTCTATGCAGCCACTCTTCTGTATTATTAAAGTAGAAATGGGGGGGACAGGGATGTTGGCAGGGGGGGGTGAGAAAGAAGGGAAGACAAAAGAAAAAAGCAGCTGCTTGGAGCCATCTGAAAGAAAGATGATCTCTTATCCTTGCCTCCCTTCGCTGAATAAAACGTGATGCGATCAGGTCACTGCATGGCAAATGCTGTAAGAATGTGATGTGCTCTTCATCATTATGAAACTCAAACATTCTTGAACCTTTTTATTCCGCCCTGTTCATATTTATCTTCTCAGCCCTGCCTTCAACGGGCACCACATTTGTATTGATAAATTGCAGGGATCAGGAGATGTATTGATGGGAAGGAGACAGTTCAAAATGTAGAAAGCTGTGGCTTTGCATATCATTACACCTAGCTTGCTCTTTTGCCTCTTGAATGCTGTCGATTTGGGCATTATTGCTATTCAGGCTGATAAATGACAGTAATTGTTCTTAAGTTGAAGAGCTGCCTTTAATGTGCTGATTTGCTTGGGAATTCTGAGCACTAGGGTTATACTAGTGCTTGGCTGGTTCTCACAAAATGGTCTTTTCCAGCCTAGAATAGATACTTAATTAAATTACTTTTCATGCATTTTGTAGTCAGGCACTTGGGGAGGGGGGAAGGGGAAAAATCATAACAAGATCAGGGAATTCAGAGCAGTTCAGGAGAAGGCTAGCAACAGCCTGTGTTCCCACTTCAAAACTGCCCCTTCCTCAGTTCCCATTTGGGTGCAATTGCAAGGGGGGGGGAGTGGTTTAATTCTACAGCTTTATAGGCAGATAACTAAACATAAGGTATAAAAAAAGTGGGTGGAATGAACTTATTTTTTTCAACCAGGAGGAAAATCTGGAGTGCCTTCCCACTGCTATGAGAGGCCTAATTGCATGTTCAAACAGGTGAGGAAATTTAGCAGGCCAAAGACCCGTCTAGTCCAGCTTCCTATATCTCACAGTGGCCCATCAGATGCTTCTGGGAGCTCACAAGACAACAAGACGCCTGCATCTTGTTGCCACTCCTTTGCACTGGGCATTCTGAGGTAGCCTACTTCTAAAATCCAGGAGACTACACATACAGGCTAGTAGCCTGTCATGAACTTATCTTCCAGAAATCTGTCCAGTCCCCTTTAAAAGGCATCTAGGCAAGGCGCCATTGCCACATCCTGTGGCAAGGAGTTTCAGAGACTAATCTCACACTGTTTAAATAAATATTTTCTTTTGTCCATTTTAACTCTCCCAATGCTCAATTTTAGTGGATGTCCCCTGTTTCCTTAAAGGGATAATGATTACATTAGTTCCTGGTTCCCCATGGAGAAAACAGATAGGTGCCTTCCTCATTGATGGTCCCTGAAAAGAGGGGATATTCAGCCTGCTTTGTTCCAATAGTGAAATGTTTCCTGGAGCTGATGAGTGGTTCTCCGGATTATTTGGTCTGGGGTTTTTAGTGGTCTTCGGAGAACTGATGGCTCTGGAGGGGGAGGGGCAGAGCATCTGCAAGGGACTTGCTGCTTCTAAATAATGAACAAAAAGCAGATGGAAGTTGCTGGCTCACAAAACCTTTCTGGTAAGCAGGGAGTGATTTCTGCATGTTGCTTGCCGGGAGGCCTGGTGACGTATTAAAAAGCTGCTTTTGTCAGGGTGACATGTTTGAAAATGCTGATCCCTGCTACCCTCCCTTGGTGGTGGTGGGGAACGTTAAAGGACTTTCTCCTTTTAGGGTGCAATCCTAACCTGGAGTTAGGCCAGCACAGTTAGGCCGGCAAAGTTTGGCCATCACAAGGGACATCGGAAAGTATGTTCGGACCACTCTCTGAGTCAGAGAAGCCAGCACATAGACATGCACCATCCTCCCTGACTCTGAAAGTGGTCCAAACGCACTTTACGGTGGCCCTTTGCTGGCCAAACTGTGCTGGCCTAACTCCAGGTTAGGCTCGTACCCTTAGTCACTGACTTACTGCCTTTCTCTGTTTTCACAAAGGCACAACTTTTCACCGGTAGGCTAAACCACCATTTTTTGTCCAGGTGGTTTTTTTTACAAGTATTGTTCTGGGAACCTTCAGTTCACCAGATGTTTCCATCCAAAGTTCTGTTTCCTGTTTCCTGTTTCATCCCACCTCCTGGCTGTTCCAGGCCCTTCCAAAGCTTCACAGTAGTCACAGTTTACCTTCGGTTGGCCAGTTTTCCAGATGTTATCCATCTCTAGCTGCTTTCCACAGTGCATTTTCTCACAGTGCCTTGCCGTGAGGTTTGTCAACTAACTCTGGTCTCCCATCCAAGGTGAGATGTTCCAGTTTAGCTTAGTTAGACAGGTTCAACCTTCAGAGCACATCTCCTTCACTTGTAACCCATTATAATTACACTTTGATCCTCCACGGTTGTTTCTTTTTATTTTTTAGCTGGTGGATCCAGCCTGACTTGAATCTTGTAACTACCACTGCTCAGAACAGAACCCAGAGCTGCTTTGAACCACAGCGTGTCAGACCAGGATGACTGGGCAAGTCCAAGATCTTCTGTGTAGAGACTGTGGAGTCCCTAAAGCTTTTATTTGTACTTGAAATGGTGTCAGCTTCTTCTCCTTGTGTCACCTGGTCAGTGGCTAGAACTTCCAGGGGTGAAAAGAGGGTGCTCAGCAAGTCCCCAAAATGGGGGCCCGAGAATATTTGGTGCAATTGGCAGCATTAAATGGAGTTATTTATGTAGAACCAAACCTGGGAACAGAAGTTAATAACTTTTGCACAAAGCCATAAAAATGTAATAGTAATGCTAAATGGACACCTTGGGCAATATCAAGTTAGCAGTGTGCATTTTGATTGGAGTCTGGTGTATAATCTGAACAAAACCTTTTCCTTTTGCTTAGGCTCATTTTTAATCAGTAGATATAGAGCAGGCATGGGAAACAGATGGTCTGTCAGCTGCATGGAGTTCTTCAATCCACTTTTGTGCTGACTATGGATTTTTCTTAGAAATGTTTGGAACACTGGAGTTCTCCCTTTTTTCGTTTGGTTTCATATGGATACGGAAAAGCACTTGGCTGAAATCAAGGCTATTGCCCAGGCAATTGGGTCTGTTTCCACGGTCTCATGCTATGCCTGATGTTAAATTTAGGACTCTAGACATTTTGAAATGTCAGTGGCTTCAAGGATTTATTCTTTGTACTTTATCCCCGTCATGGTGAGAAGGTGGTATTGAAAAAGGTGAAGACAAACTGGGTCTGCTGGAAGCCGTTAAGCCAACTTGCTCGGTCAGTAACAAGGATCCAGGGCCATGTCTTCCAAACAAGCCTCTTTAAATATGTTATGTGAATGCAAACAAATGCTCTCAGATTGTGCTGCATACTGATGTTGCAGTTGCCATGAAACTAGATGAAATTGGCAAGGCTTTACTTGGCAAAATGATGTGCAGTGAAGTCCAAGGCTGGGGAATCACTGTAGGTGGAGATCAGTGACCCGGAAGTACGGTGGTGATGTCATCAAATCATTGCCAAACTTCCGGGTCACCGAACTTCCACATTATTTTTATGCAGTGCCATCTCAGTGGCGGCTGAGCTTTCATTGCCACAGCTCTAGTCTCTGTGCAAGCATAGACCAGAGCTGCAGCAGATGAGAGTGCAGCCTCCCCTGCGATCGCACAACCATTGAGAAACTGGGTGGGGTGTGTGCACGGTCACAGGGAATCACACTGCATGCACGCTCCACCCAGTTTGAGCGGTTGCACATCACCTGGGGCTCCTTGGAGGAAGGACGGAATAAAAAGGTGAAAAAATAAAGGTTTGCATACCATGACTGCACCTCTGTTGCACGCAGCGTAGTATAGAACTTTTGCATCTTGCTGCTGGGGCAGATTTGTTCTATTTAAGTGATAAGGAAATGCAGTAGAACAAGAATGAGTCGTTTGTGCGCTCTCACTTATCTCCCCCCCCCTTATCTCATTTGCATTTGGAGCTACTCGCAAATCCCCTTCAGTGGGTTGGGTATAAAAGCTGTTCTATGCAATGCTTGGTTTTTAAATTCTAGTTTCCAATTCTTTAAATCCCAAGAAGAATATTCGAAGGTCACACTACCAAATTAGACTGTTGAATAGGGACCTGTTTTTGTGCTGCTGGTTTGGTGTAAGGCCTCCTGTTGTGTTCATTGTGGCGTTCATTATATGAATTGCCAAACCATTTGACTTGCTTTCTCCCATTTTCCTCCATGGCAGAATTTGTGACTTGTTCCAAAAAACAAAAACAAAAAACCACAACACAGCAAACACCCCAAAACAACTTGCTAGTTTAGTTAATGGTAATGATTTGTTTATCTTTTTACTGGAATGGTTTATCTCCTGCCATTCTCTCTTTTTAAAAATCGGCACAAGGTGGCTGACAATGTGAAATAATTAGAACAATAAAGCATCATAATATAAAACACCAATAAAAATGTCAGGGCAGTCCTCTCCAAGCGATATAATTAAAAATATAAAAGCTGCAATCTAAAATACGTAATAAACATGCAAAAGCTGCAGCTTAAAAACGGAGAAAAGTGTAAGTGAGCGGGTGAAATTACAAGCCGAAGGCAGAAATGGAACCTGGTGGGGCCGCTGTGAGATACAGGAAGCTGGACTAGATGGGCCTTTGGCCTGATCCAGCCGGGCTCTTCTCATGTCCTTATGTACATGAAAGGTCTTCAACTCCTGGGTTTTTTTTTTGTAAAGCAAAAGAGGGAAATCTGATAAATGGGGTGGTTCACCCATGAGGTCAGGTGAGCTGACTGCTTGGGGAGGGTATGGACTGGAGTTGCACCCTATGCTTGCTTAACACATTCACTTGTCAGTCCACTTTGCCCCACCCCTTATCTTTGTCCCACCCCTGCTAACTGGGCAAGAGGCACTTTTTCTAGTGGTGTTCCTCTTATATTTAGCAGGGGAGAGTAATTGTCCCTCTTCACCCCTGCACAGTCTTTCTAGTGGCCGTTGGTGGTGGTCTGCCTTTTTCTTAGATTGTGAGCCCTTTGGGAGAGGGAGCCATTTCACTTTATTATTATTACTATTTACCTGTAAACCGCTTTGTGAACTTCGTGTTGAAAAGCGGTATATAAGTACCTGTTGATTGATTGATTGATCTTTTTCTCACTCGCTTTCCTAATTGAAAGGGGAATGAGAGAGAAGAGGATGGGGGGGGATGCTGGGAGTGACCCACTTCTTCCTCCAGTGCCACTGGAGTGGAGGAGGATCGGGGACTCCTGCGGTCCTACATGCACTCTCCTTTTGAGAATGCAATCCAAAGAATTTTGCCACCTTTTTGCCTCCTCCTCTATTAATTACCTGCCTGCTTATTCTGAGCAGGCTATGCCTCTCCATCCTGGGTAGAATAAGCAGCCAGGCAACAGAGAAGGTGGGAGGTGGCAATAGCAGTGGGTGGGTGGAGTCCAAGATATGAGACTGCTGATGCACAGGCTTAAATGCAGTGATATGACTGCCGCAATCGCATTAATAGCTGCCTAGGAGTGACACCTCTCAGGAGGCGTTCAACGTATTGGATGTCACTTAACACCATTTTCTACTAATGATGCGTTAGAGCAACACTGGTAGAAATGCAATCTCCAGCACATCGTGGTAGAAAATGGCTAGGATGGTGATGGGCAGTCCAGTTGTATTCAGTGCCGGTGCAGTGAAGCTGCACAGCCCCTTCTGTATCCAGGGCAGGGAGGAGCAGGCTGAAGGGCTCCACGGAGTAAGGAGGCACTCATCCCTTGGAGTAATGCCAGCCTGTGCAATGGGGCTACTCGGATCTGTGCCAGCAAAATCACTAGCGCAAGTCCGAGAATCCCCTGTGTCAGACTTTCAAACCCGGGAGGGGAGCTAGGATTCAGTGTGTACCAGGGCCACCGATCCTGCCCTCTTCTGGGCTGGATCCATCCCCTACGCTCACCCAGTTACACCTCTCCCTGCCTTCGCACTGCCCAGTGGGAGCTTACCTGCTCTTTCAGGTGCTGCTCTTGGATTCAGTGCTGGCGGGATGGTGCAGGCCTTTCCACTGGCACAGCTTCCTTTCTAGGTGCTGCAAACATTCTTCACGGCACACTTGTAACATGCCAGCATGCCAGTGACTGTATTGGTGCAGTGTGAGGTTAGGATTGCACTGTAAGAGTGCATGTACTGCTTTTCAACAAACCGAAAAAGGGTTTGCAAACTGGGTGCCAATACAAGCAGTTTAGAAAATATCTCACCAGGATCTTGGTTCCTGCCAATTCGCGATTTGACAATACCCAACATCCAGTGATGTCATGCAGGGGGTACGCGGGGGTACGCGAGTACCGGTTTCTAGGATTACAGCTGGCCCCGCCCATTCGCCCGCCCACTCGTCAACTCCGCCCTCTGCAACGTTGGAATTTCCTGCATGTTTGAGTTGCCTGCATGTTCTCAGAGCCAGGCAGGCAGGCAGGCAGCGAGCGGAGCCTTTCCTTTCCTTGCCACTGAAAAATGAGTTGCTCTGGGGTTTTAACATGATGCCAGGCCTCCTTCACATGTTCTGGGGGTGCTGTGGAATACTGTTGCAACTGTTGGGTCAGTTTAAAATCATCTGAGGCCTCAAAAAGGGCTTTTTTCATGTCACTTCCTGCCACAACATCACTTCTGGCTTATGACGTCACTTCCGGTGGGCGGGTCCCGACACGTGCCAATCAAAAGTGAGTACCTGTTCTTAAATCATTTAGATGACACCACTGCCAACATCTCTTTGGTTTGCTACATTCACAGAGTGGTCAAGAGCCTTCCTAAACGCCAGAGTTTTGTGCTGGGCAATCTCCGCATCAATTCCTCTTACTCTAGATCCTGGCTCTCAATGGGCCTGGCGTTCTCTTCTGTTCCCACAAGCAGCTCTATGGCACAAAGCTGACCAAATGGCACGGAGAGGTTCACTGCTGTCATTTCTATGCTTGCCTTCGTCATGCCTTGGCTATGAATTACCTTTGTGCCCATCTTCTAAAATACCTGGCAGGGCTTTTTTTTTTTAACCCATTAGGAGGTATGGGGGGACGGCGGCAAAGGGTTTGATGTAAAGTCTGTAGTTTTTACGCCACAACCAGATTGTAAAATATGAACTGAATTAATCATAACTGCAAAAAGAGTAATGGCACATTTTCTCTTATTTTATCTTAGGGCCTTTCAGATCATGTTTTAGAACCGTCTACATCTGGCACAGAGAATGAGGCAGCGGCTTTGGTAGTGGATAGCAAGAGGCAAAGGTCAACCCAGAGGCTGCACAAATATTGCGGCTTGGATTTATTGTTTTAATTAAGAGTGTGGCAGTTCATCATAAACTGTTTATGGTGTTTTTGCACACTGCAGCGTTTCGAAATCAGCTGTTTTAATGAAAACATAATGTCAAATATGTCAAAGTTCTAAATATTTTTGGGAGTGAAATATGGAAACATGACCTTTAATTCTGGGTTTACTAGGATTAGCTCATTGAATTATTATTTTTTTGTTTTGAAAATCCCTTAAGAGTGTCATGGTGTGGGTACAATATAGTTTCATATTTGTGTGTGGGAAGGCGGAAAGGACCGGAGGTAATGCAGCTTACTGTTAAATGCAAAGACACAGGCTTGGGGAGGGGGGGAAAGAGACTTGGAATGTATAGGAAAAAACCCCAAAAACTCTTATGCGTTTAGAGTGGCTGATTAAAGAAGCAATCAGAGTGAAGACGCCCCATTCATAATGCACAGTCTATGTCTATGCCTTCCATTGGAAAACTGAAGGGGTGGGGGGAGATGGGAAGAGAAGAACTGCGGTAGATAATACGACAACATGATCTTTGGCTTCAGCAGTTTAGTTGCTAATTATTTACAATAATCTCAAGATTATAGGTTTGGGTGAACCTACAGCATGCAGCAGTTTCAGTTCCACTCTCGTCTTGTGTCCAGACCGTTTGGGCTGCCTTCTATGACAGCGCATGATAAAATATTTGGATAATCTCAACATTTTGTATTTTTTTTCTTAAATGTACTTCTTTGTGGTGCTCTCCCTCGAAAATAGAAATTAAGTCGGTCATTAGCTGACTGAGCAGGATAATGTATGTTCTGTTCCGTGCTATACTTGGTCAAGTTTCATATATATTGTATTCCGCATTATTTTATTAACTTTAATATCTGCACTTCCTATTACCAGACATGCCTTTCATTCAAAGCACAAGGGCACAGTTCTCTAATCAGAAGTGACAAGCGATATACTTTCTTTCAGCCATTATTCGGTAGCCTAGAGCAAGGAGCTGTGTTTCCAAGAAAATGTTTTGAATTGGGTTATTTTTATTGAAGTATTAAAGTAATTCTTCAGATTTTAAGCTATTATTTAAGCACTTTTGGGGGGAATGCAATAACCTCTGGAGTTGTACGGCCTTTATGTTTAACCATGGCAATAGTGGGATGCCAGAGTCCAGAACCTTGACAATATTTAGGTAATTAAACAACATTTATACAGTGTGTTGGTTCCGTTACCGGAGGACAATACTGAAAACGGTGCGCGGTTTTAGCGTGAAACGTGGATGTCGGTATTAAAACATTTGTGCTGGCGTTGGTCCCATTTTCCCCTCCCCATTTTCTCGGACCCATTAGCAGGCAATGGGGACTCCATTTAAGGGGTCACTGTAGCAGAACCAGTCTTGACATGTGCTGATCTCTTTTATTCAATATTGTCATTTTAAAACTAGGGTTTATGGTATTATGTGCTGATTTGGGGGCCACTTTGCTGAGACGCAGATCAGGTGCGATTCGGCTCTTGATCAACTGAGTTTAGACACGCACGCCCATCCTTGGATGACTGGATCATCAGGGGATGACTTGTATGGTGTGAGAGCGCCCTCCTCCTCCTCCTCCTCCTCCTCCTACTTCTACTACTTAGTATTTATATACCACCTTTCTAGGTCATTAGATTGCTCTTTTGACTTTATTCAAGGCAGTTTACATAGGCAGGCATTTCTAAACCCAACGGGTTTTTACAATCACAATAAGTTCTAATCTCACAAGAACTGCTACATTTCAGATGACACTTTCAAGTCCAGCCTCTCTTTCTTAGCCACACGATTGCTCTCCTGCCGGCTGATAAACGACTTCTTGCTCTCACCAAGAAATAGCTGGCCCGACACAATTCCTCTCTCACAGGCAGTCAGACACAGCTCAAATCTTATCAGCTGCATCCTTCGAGGTCTGCCGCTCACGGAAACTTCCGGTGGCTACGAACTGGCGACCTTCAGATCTGATCTTCGGGCAGGACTGCTGCTTTTACCCTCTCGGCTAGACGTCCTGCCCTAAGGTGGCGCTGGGCCAACGCAAGCCACTTGCATCAGCCCAAGGCTGCCATAAAGCACATTTGCGCCAGCCAGAGGGACGCTGGACCAACGCAGGCAGCGGTGTCAGCTCAGCAAAGCAGCAGATGCCTGGAGATGAGAAGACCCTGGCTGGTAGAATTCAGCCTGCGAGGTGGTTTTGCGCGGCAGGTGCAGATCCGAGCAGCCCCATAGGGCTGGATGGCGCTTACCCTGGTGAGCTCCAGTGGCCTCCCAACCTGCAACTGCACGCAGGTTGTTCCAGCCCGCAGGTTGTTCTTTGCCTGTTCCAGCGAAGGTTGTGCTTGTGCTGTGAATCTCCACCACAGCCAATGCTAGCCACTGATAGAAGCGGTCAGCTGTCTGTTTCCCACTTGCTTTAGTGAGAATAGGATAATTCCTTACCATGCCCCTCATGTGATGTTATGAAACCCAGATGTGTGGGCAGTGATGTCATGCAGGGGGAATGCGGGGGAACTCAGTTCCACTAGTTAAAATTAGGGCTGACTCCGCCCACTTCACTCTCCCCCCTCCCCCTCCCAATTCCTCTGCGAAGAGCTTTTCTTCTTGGTTGGCTGGCGCTCAGAGGGTTAAAGGGAGTGACTCCAGATTCCTAGGGGGGCAAAGGGGGAAGGGCTGCAGTGGGGAAGTCCCATCCTGCACAGCCCCCTTCCTCGCTCCCTCCAGCCACACACGTGGAGTCAGCAGCCGCTCTGGTGAGTCTGCAGCCCACTGGGGAGAAGGGGCATCCTGGGGGTGCGGTGGTGAATCGAGGGGGGCCCTGGAGGGGACGGAGGGGAGCTGGGACTTTTTGAAGCTGCCCTCCTGATGTCATTCAGGGGGAACAGACCAGAACGGGCATTCCGGATCCTAACGGGCTCCGTGGCTGGTTCCGGGTTCCCGACAAGTGCCAATCAAAAGTGAGTTCCTGTTCCTAAATCATTTGAATCATTTGAAGCCCCACACTGTGTGTGGGGCTTCCGGTTTTATTTCCAGGGACAGTGTGATAGTTTGCGCTGAATGGCCATTAGGGATGTGGCGCAAGAGACAGATTCCAATTTGCCACATGTTGGCACTGCTTTTCAACTTCCAATTTGAAATAAGTTAAGTCACAACTAACTTATTTAGCCATGGCTAAATATATTTGGGATAGAATTCATTTTATTCCTCAACTTTTGCACTTACATAGCAAATGTGTTTACTGAATATACAATGTATTCTGATGAAGGTAATGAACAAATTCTCTGTTTATGAGATTGGGTAATTGGGCAAGAGATGGTGATTTATCAGCCAGCTTCATCTGATCAACGATGACAGTCTTGTGCTCCCCATTAGTTTATCTGGACTAAATACTAGAACCAGTTTGCTGGCCAGCATCTAATGGTGTGATTCTATGCAAAGTTAGGCATGTCTAAGTTTACTGAAATAAATGGGTGTGGGTATACCAACTATGCACTCAGGCTGTAGAAACACACGTCAATTTTCTACAAAAGTCTATCCATATGAAACTGTTAACATTGAAAGAGACTGTTGGTCCGTCTGGGTCAAAACTGTCTTCATCTACAAAAACTGGACACAGCTTTCCAAGGTTTCAGATGGATGCTATTTAGTCCTACCTGGAGATACCAGGAATTGAATTTTCTGCATGCAAATTTTATCTCTGCCACTAGGCCAGGGATAGCCATACCATACCATACCACTGGATTGGGCTTGTCTAGAATTTGAACCTAGGGCATCTCATACATCTACACCAGTCGTTCCCTAACTTACTGGGTCTTGGTGCCCCTGCAGTGTCTTCTTCCAGGCCCAGCAGTCCAAATAGCAACAGTGATATTCATATCATTTTCAATCCCAGGAGCTTTTTTGTGCTGCAATAAGTGGCACTGACCCCCTTCAATATTCAGAGAAGAGGGTGGCCGACAGTGGGGGGAATAGGTTGTGGTGCTGCCCCCTGCTGGGTGGTGCCTAGGGGCATTTCCCCCCTTGACTCCCCAAGGTACACCACTGGGAGGCTTTAGAGAGAACTGGTAGTAGGGCTACTGGGTACATCTTATGACGCCCCTGTGAGTGAGCCCCAAGGCATTGCAACAAAGTTGGGAGCCTCCACTCTATACCAACAAGCTCGACTAGACGTGCTTCCTACAGTTGCATCCGTGTGTAGCCAATGGAAATCAGAAAGGTCTTTAAATGTATTCCATAGTATTCAGGGGCATTGTCTATTGTTGGCCCCTATGCTGCACTTGTAGACATCTTCTAAAAGTGCAGAGCTTATCGCCATAGCTCTGGAATGTTGGTGCCCTAGATAGTTGCGTAGTTTGCCTTTCCAGCGGTATGTGCCCCTGTCCTCTTAGAACTGGTGGGTCTTGGATGTGCTTAATTTTGACTGGATCATGCCCCTTCACTTCAGCAAGCCAGCAACACCCTATTGTTGACGAGCAGCTTTATGTGACCCCAAGCTCCTCTTGAATCAATAACCCATGAAAAACTACAGCCAGACATTATGGGGGAGAAACCCAGCTCTAGAAATATATTAAGATCTATGTGCATATTGGACATTAGCGCTCTAGACAAGGTACACTGGGAATACATTTCCAAATATTTCAACCATTGTTGACCTTTGGTTATATAATACCAAGCTCAGAGAACTAGATTTGCATAGATTTAGTATTGCACTGTAAATAACCAGACAGGACAGTGCATATTTTTCCTTAAGATGCAGCTTTATAAGCAAGACATTAAATTATGCCCATCAGACAAAGCAAGACAATCTCAACCCCTCTTTTTATAGAGCACATTCTGTTGGGAAGACATCTCGGCTTCTGAAAAGAGCGTGCATTAGTCGCCTGATGACGTGTGGCATATCCAAATGCATTATGGATCTCCCAGGAATAAGAGCAACATAGCAAAATCATCACCTTGGGATCCTCATTGAGTGAATATTTTACAGACACACTCCTTTTATATTTATATAATAATTTAGTGTTATGACAATTTTTTTTAGCCATGTTGGCAGTTTTTCCTCTTTTATAATGGTATTATATTTGTGAGCCTATTAAGTGCACATGGGCTAAACTACGGAAAAAAGTATTTTTCATAATTCCTCGGGGTGCTTGTAGCAAAGGAAACCATATTGGTGGCGGGAAAAAAAATGTTAATAAAAGGTCAAGCAGAACTTTCCAGTGTTTATCATGATATCCGACGCTATTTGGAGCTTTCTGGAATGGGATGTTGAAGGGAGATTTATGGGGAAAGGTGGATGTGGCGGGGGGGGGGAGCCTCATGCACTCCGCGAGCTGTGTGTGTTTGTGTGGGGGGGGGGGAGCAAAATGCACTGGAACTTGTCAGGGGAATGGAGCGCCGTCCTTAGCAGGAAAGGCTGCAGAGTTTGGGGCTTTTTAGAAAATGCAGATAAGGGATGGAGGTCGAGGTTTATGCAATGATGCTTGGTGCAGCAAAAAAGTTTGGTTCCCCACCTTTTCTTGCAACATTGGAACTGGGGGTGTGTGTCAATGGAACAACAGGCATGCCCCCGTATCTGCTGATTTGGCATCCACGGATACCGCAGGTACTGGGACGCCTATTGAAAAGATAATAATAATAATAATAATAATAATAATAATAATAATAATAATAATGCTCGTATTTATATACCCCCTTTCTTAAGATCACTAGATTACTCTAATGACAGTAACTCAAGGCGGTTTACATAGGCAGACTTTTATTCACAAACCCGAAGGTTTTTACAATTATACAGAAACGTTCTATCTTTCAAGAACTACACACATACAGATGGATCTTTCTGGATTTAGCCTTCTTTCTTAGCCGCCCATCTGTCTTCTGCTGGCTGATAAGAGGCTTCCCTGCTCCCACCAGAGACACAGCTGACCAGCACACTCCTCCTCCCACGAGGCAGCTGGAACTCAGCTTTTAATCAGCCGCAGTTTGCAAGGTCTGCCGCTCACAGAGACTTCTGGTAGTCCCGAGCTGGCGACCTTCGGATCTTCAGCTCTTATCTTCAGGCAAACGGAGGCATTAACCCTCTCGACTAAATCTTCTGCCTGGAAGATAGGGGAACATTACACAAATCTCTTTATTTTTTTCACCTTGTTGCAGCAAAGCCACTGATGTTTCCCTATCTTTAAAAAAGCATCCCCAGTATCCGCAGTCTCGGGTATCCACAGGTGGATCTGGAACACAACCCCAGCTTCTGTGGGCTGCATCCACCCCCCCCCGGGCCTTATGCTTGACACCTCTGGCATGAATCTAGCTGGCAGCTGCTCCCCCTTGTAGTTTATTCCCCTTCACAGTATACTGCATATCTTGAAATGCTGGTTCTCCAGCCCCATGAAAAGAAGGGGGCTGCCCAGTTAGGAGGGAGCTCCCAGGTGTCACCTGACTAGGGCTCCCTGGAACTAGTGTCAGACAAGACTAAATGCTGCTATCTTTCGCAGTCCAGCCCTGTTTGTGAAGAGGCATATACAGAACAGTAGAGATTAGCAGATTGGAGATTGGCAAATTAATAGAGAACGGTGCTGTCATCTGTGTCCCTCTTGTTCACCACTGCCATTTCTCCCCCAGGCTTGTTGCCTTTGAAAAAGAAGAGAAAAATATAGCAGAAGAGAAAGAGGAGGAGAAGAGAGTAGTGGGCTAGAGCATCTTTTGGGAAACATTATATGCCGCTATTCTCTTCTCCTCCACGGTTCCTCTTCAGCTCCTTTCTCTTCCTTTTCGACTGCTGTGAGCCCAGGAGGAAGCTGAGTAAATTTTTGCATGTAGTCACCCAGGAGAACAGTACAGAGAGGCAGGTGAAGCATGAGTGGGCACTGGGCAGAAGGATGTGGGGGTGGCATTTGTGCCAAATCTTGGTGCCCCAAAGTCTTGGGTCTCCACTGTTCGTAGATTTGCAGTGTGCAAGGTAGAAGAGCTTTTGGATTAGACTGTATACCAAACAGCGCTCTCTCTCGCTCTCACACACGCACAGCCTCTAAATAGAAATGTGTTTTTTCCCCCTGTGCAGAAGTGTAGATAAAGGCTATTTTCTTGAAATTGATCCAAGCTGGCTCCACAGGAACAGAAGCACTGGCATCCAAAGTAGCTGTAACAGCAGGAAATTCACTTTTCATTGCCATTTTGCAGTATCCCATGTGAGAAGGGTGGAAAAGAGTGCTGGAAAACTACAGGAAATCTATATCAAATTTTCTCAGGGATCCATCTTATTGTTTAGCAATTTTTCTGTTTGTATCCTATTTGCTCTCCATTTAGTATTTCTCTCTTTTTTTTTTGGCTGGCGCAGCATAAGAAATAAATAATAATCACAGTGGCAACATTTATGTCATTGGGGGAGAAGAGAAACATTAGTAATGTGCAAATAGAGGTAAAATACGGATTAAAACCACTAAAAAAAGTACAGGCATGCCCCGGTATTTGTGGGGGTTCAGTTCCAAGCCCCACTGTAGATAACAGAAACAGCAGATACCACAGACACGTTTTTAATAGAAATGGGAAGGTTTAAAATTCCCGTTGCTATTTAAAAAGCGTCCCCGGTATCTGTGGATAACTGAAACCACGAATACCAAATCGATGGATACAGGGATACAGCCTGTATACATTAGCTTAGAAATAATCTGGTAGCAAAAAGATTCTTGCAACTTTCCCTCCTGCTTTTTGAAATAAAGGAATGCATTTGCTAGTTGGTTAATTTTGACTTTAAAAAAAATTGTAAATTATCTGCTATTCATTTTGTAAACATTTGTGTAATGATACGCTGTAACTAGATGGGTTTTCTACCATTCTGACTGGTGTCTTTTCCCATAAATGTCGTTTAGTGGGTTCTTGAGGTATGCATTTGCAAGGAATCTCACTTGCTTCCAAATCTTAATATTGGACTGATTTTAATGTAAGTGTTCATACCTTGATTTCTCTAAATTGGCAACTTGACAATTTGGTGACTTGCAGCTTGAATGTGTGAACTTGCTCATCTAAAACTACAGACAGGTGAACTCCTAACCAACCACCCAGCCCTGGAGTAAGGGCAATGCACAGAGGCAGATCTAAGGGAGGGCAAAGCTCTCAGTTTTGCAAGAAGCCTTACCTTGCAGTGGAAATCACTCCTCTCCTGCACCGTTTTAGCCAATCCTCACAGGGAAAAGCAACATCTTGGCGTTGCTTACTGGCTACAGCAGCAAGGGAGAGGAAGGATTTACATGACAGGGTAAGGCTTCTTGCAACACTTAGAGCTTTGCCCTCCCTGTAGATCCGCCTCTGGCAATGCAACTCTGAAGTAAAGGAACACATATTCCCTTACCTTGAGGAGGTCTCCGTGACTACTGCTCCATTGCAGGATGCAGCACATGCCCCATTGGCACTGCTATGTCAAAGCTGGAAAGTTGGTTAGGATTGTGCCCTAAAGGAGATAAGTGTTAGGTCCAACCATGCACATGGAAGTCATCAGTTGAGGCATGTGGCAGCCATCCAAGTCAAGAACACGCATGTGTGAATTAACCATGTTGTGGGAGCCCAGATGCTGCAGCGGTTCTAGAGTTATAATTGGAAGAGATACGTCAAGCCCCGTCTCAGACAGAAAGCCTCCTGGGTGACCTTGGGCCATTCATACTCTCTCAGCCTCACCTACCTCACGGGATTGTTTGTGAGGGCAAAAGGAAGGAAGGAACCAGGTACACCATCCTGAGCTCCTTGGAGGAAAGGTGGTCTTAAAAAAAAAACACATTGTGAGCCCTTTTGGGACAGGGCGCCATTTAACTATTTGATATTGTCCATGAACCCATTTGAGAACATTTTTGTTGAAAAGCAAAACCTCTTATGTTGAAAAGCAGTATATGCAGTTGGGCCTCGGTACCCATTCCCGGACGCACCATGGATACTATAACCAGCGTACCGGCTGAATGCCGCCGCTAGTTGGGCCCACATTGGATCAAATTGGCGGGTCCAGAATCCATGAATAAGGAGGGCTCACTGTATAAATGCTGCTTATTATTAATAATAATGGTACAAGAGAATGTACGGTTGAAGTGAAAGCTCAGAATTGTTTGTTTGGTGTCCATGCCACCATTATTGCTTGGAGCTCAAGGTTCTGTATCTTGTGGTCTCTCATCCAGCCACTGTTGTAGGAATCCAAAATTTATTTTTAAATTCCATTTTGCTAACTCTGGGTTTGACGGAACTTTGGCTGGAGCCAGCAGACCTCAGGTTCTTCTTATTTTTTCATTTATTATTCCATTTTTCTTCTGTGTTTCACATAGGGGCATCTGGAGTGGACGTGGGGTTCTTCAGTAGACCCCAGCCAGGTACTGACCAGCCCCAGAACTGCTGAGGTTCGGCAAAGTGACCACAGTATTATGCCTTCGGACCGCACCCTGGACTTGATCATACTCCTTTGGGGAAAAAATCCCCTTGGAAAAAGATTACATCCTCCTTTTCAAGCTAAACAAATCAACCAGCGAAACAGCTTTGCATTATGTCTCAGATTATTGGTTCCTCTCTACCGTCCTTCCCTAGTTGTCTGTGTCTTTGAAATGCATCCAAACCTCTCAGCTGACAATTCCATTTGCAGGAATAAAAATTATTCATGTGAGGAAAGATAGCAGGATAGGGACCCTTCCTTGACGGCGACATAAATAACGTACCACTTTTTTTCCTTTTTGGTATTTATACCAGGGGACAATCCAAGAATGATGTGAAGCTATTTCGCGAGTTTATTGCTTTTCAGTGATTGCACATTGATTCTTACTGTACACTGCTATTTGCAGCCGAGGAACGGGTTGGCAACTGAGCTTCTAGCTTAGCAGGTGGCCAAAAGCTGGAAGAAGTGATTGTAGCATCAGGAAGGCCTTGAAGGGCTGCAACAGCATAAATGTGGGGGGAAGGGGCCTCTCCCCACCCCGCAAAGGCCAGAACTGGATTTCAACTTTGCTGTTTTCCTTGCATTGCAGCCTGAACCACTTCCTTGCTAATGTGGCACAAGAATGTTCCGGCATGTCATTTCCTGATTTGATTTGCAAGTCAGACTGGGCTGTGCATTTGTGCATGGGCTACCCCATCTCCGCACCGGGTGTTTCCTTGCTAGCTCTGCTGAGCCATTGCCAGGGCTATCTTGTCTTTAAGGTGGACGGATGCACTCCCCCGACCCAGCCAATGGGTTGCTGCCTGCCTCCTCTTCCCCTGACACCTTGGTTTTGTAAAAGAAATGAGGAGCAGATTGGAAGAGGAAGTGTGAAGGAGAAGACATAGGACATTGAAGAAAAGCGCAAAGTGACTTAAAGCTGTGAGGCTTAGGAAAGGTCCCAAGGTTGCAGAGCTCAAGTAAGGAATCACTCCGAGACTTAGGTTAGCAAGAGCTTCTATATTTCCAGCAGTAGTCTTCTTGCAGCAAAGAATAGCAAACAGATAACACATACAGTAAAGCTTCTCAAATAGCAGTTCCAGCAAGTTCTGCAAACAGCTACTGCAAGTCCAGCAGCAGCAACACACGCAGAGAGAGTATGTGGAGAATGAAAGCAAGAGAGCAGAATGAATGTAGCAATTGTTCCTGGGCTTGACTAAATAGTCTCCAACATTCCATCCAAGATCACATGACCTCGTTCCCAGGCTAATGCAAAGTCAGAATGACTTAGCACTTTATTGCTGGTCTGCTAGGCCTAGTGATAGGCCTTTCCATTCAGGCCTGTAAATTCCCAGGGACTTAATTCAAGATCCCAACAGACATTCTCCTTTTCCTAGTCAAATCCAGGAAGTGGGAGGGGGAATGGTTGAGCCTGTGGCAGGGCTGCCACTGATGAAAAGGGGTGGCATTTTTGCACTCTTGAAGAGGCCGTGGGTAGTCCGGTTCTGCAGTTGGCTAGAAGTGGAACGAGAACAGCAGCTCCACACAACACTGCAGACTGTGTTGTTTCCTCACAACCACATTGCAAAGGGTATAAAATGCCTGCTTGTTTTTTGATTAGTAACAGGGAAAGCACAACTCTTAACTTCTTTTGGTGCACAATTTTATGTTTGCCCATCTTTTCAGTTGGCATTCCAGGAAGGTCTAAGCAGCCTCCAAAACTTTTTTTTTTATAAATGCGTTTTCCATTCCTATGGATTTAAAATTTGTCCATTTAAAGTATGCATTCCATGCAGTGTTCTAGGTTCTGTATTCCCCAAGGTCAACCATTTTAGACTTGCTTACAAACTGTTGTCTGCAAAATCCTACCTGTAATTCACAAATATAGCAGGCTATGTTCAGGGTCTTCAAAGTATCCTTATACAGCAGCTTTGGGTTTAGTGGAAGATCACATTGACTAGTAACTAGAATATTTGCAATTTGTTTTTTTTTCCTATACCATCAGTCGTTAGTTGTCTATTTTAATTTGGAAATATGAAGATTAACCCATATGACAGTTTAGCATTCCAACTACAAGAGCAGTCTCTCTATTCAGATTGCAACCAGCTGCAATTTCTTCTGCAAACTAGGTAAGGGTGCTTGCAGTATGTTAAAAATTATTTCAGAAACTGTTTGTGACCCACCAAAAATCAGCTTGCAACCCACTGATGGGTCCTGGCCCACAATTTCAGGAAAAACTACTCAATACAGTGCCAATAATGCTCTTGTGAATGCCAATGTATGAATAGCATTGTGTTTTTTTTGAGATGAGATCAGGAAAAAAACCAGAACTCTCTCTCTCTCTCTCTCTCTCTCTCTCTCTCAAGCTTTGCTTCTTGTGCAACATGTCTTACAATATTGTAAAAATAACATTTACAAAGCTACCGAGTAAAGTAATAAGGAAAAAAAGCATGTCTACATCAAAACAGTTTGCAGTGCAAGGAACACCCACCATCTAGCTACCCGCAGTGTTGAACCTGACAACCCATTTTACGCACACAGGTAATCATCTGATGCTGCTGTCAACTGGTGGACGTGCAGGTGTGAATCAACTCCATCTGCAGAGAAAAATCAAGATGTGCGAAGATGTGCAAAACGGGGCCTGTTGACTGAGTGTTTGAACCTCTTCCACTGAAAAAGCAGGGGGCTTAATGACTTTCACATCACCTAATGTCACCTTATATTAAGGACTTTGTTTCCTGATGCTGTTCAATGAGGTGCTTTCCTACTATATTGAGCATTGTGGGAGGGGAAAGGCAGGGCAGAGATATTTTAAACAAACAAATCCATATGGTTTGAGCAATAGCTCCTATTATATTAGAGAGAATAGAAAAGCTGCATCATCAATTGATGGGGTGGAAAAAGGGTGATAAAATTACACATAACATCACTTTCTGCATGTCTCATTTTTGGGAAAAAAAGAATCCCAATATCTGCAAAACTATTTTATTTGGTTTTTATTTGTTATTTAATGGGGTGTGTGTGTACGTACATGAGTAATATGTGGCTGCATCTGCTGAGACTATACCACCAATATTACCTACCTAGTACAACTTTTAAAGCAATTATAATTGTAATGTAGATTTTGAAGAAAAATGCACTCTCCTGCTTTCTGCGCTTCTATCTTTGGAAAACACTGAAATCAGCGAAAAAATAAAACCATTTTCTCCCATCTCTACCAGTTGACCAATGTGAACAGGTAGGGAGGCTCACCAGTACAGTAATTCCTTAAAGTTTCTATCCTTCAAGAGTCTAGTGTCTTAGAGTGCACTCCTAACCTGGAGTTATGCCGGCACAAGGCATAATGCATATTTGGATCACTCTCGGAGTCAGGGAGGATGGCGTACATCAGTGTGCCCACTTCCTTGACTCTAAGAGTGGTGCAAACATGCTTTATGGTGAATTTGTGACGTTCCTAGGCCAGCAAAAGGGACTTGTGACAGCTGAACTCCAGGTTAGGATTGCGCAAAGTGACTCAAAGGCAGAAGTTGTATTGATTAGGTATCAGTAAAGAGTTTTCAGTACAAGAACAGTTGGGACAATAGAACTAGATGATTGGGGGCAAATAGCAGGATGTTCCCCTCTGGAGTCCACAAATAGAAAAATGTGAGGACACTGATTGGTCCTTGAAAACGGCAACCCTGGCGTTACTGGGCCACAAAGCTCCCTTTCCCACTGAAATGAGGCTGGTCCTTATCCTTTTGTCCGATCAAAATCTCGAACAATAAGGTTCATTTTGTACATCTTGTGCTTTCTTAGCTGCATAATCTTGGCCAGAATGTTCCCAGGTATTTCAGAGCTGGAATCTTGAACTGATGGTCTTTTGGTTTCTGGCTTTGCCATTCTATGATCTGGCAGCCACTCTTTGAAAAGTTAAGATTTACAAATTAAACCTTAAATAAGGATTTAAGAGTATAAAAATGTTCATTAAAAAAAAAAAAACAAGCGTGAAAATACAGCTGCTCTCTGGCTAAAATAAATACACACACACCCTGCTGTAGCTCCCTTTGTTTGCTTTAGGGTAGAACAAAATGATACTAAATGCTCAGCAATAGTTTATAAAGCAATTTAGGAGTAATGTAACCTGCATTATGGGGAGGTGGAGAATAAAACCAAGGCACGTTGCAATACACACATTGGCCTGTTGGTGGGAGTGTAGGCACATGGAGCCCGATAGCCAACAAACTTAAATGAGGCCACGGTTGACCTTTGTCAGGCAGAATAGCCTTTCATTTATCACTGATCACAAGAGTGGAATGAACATATTTACTTGTGTTTTACTTTCCACTTATAATATCCAGTGGCATGGGAGGAAAATGAAAACAATTGTTCATATGGGAAATTTATGTGCTTCATCTGGCTATATGATTTCCACAGTTGTACCGGTGCCACTTAGGACCTGGTATTGCATTTTACATCTTTAGGCAAGAGAAAGGGGGGGGGGGGCTTTTCCATCTGCTGTGAAAACCTCTAATAACTGTTGTCTTGTTGTGGTTTTGGACTGCATGGGAGTGTGTTTGTTGGAACTGCAGTTGTTTTGCAGCTTCTGCAGACTCTCCTGTGCAATCAGAGAACTAAATTTGTGTTTTGAACACTGGCTTTTGTTGTAGCCATAGCAAACCCCAATGCTCCTGCCTGTACTTCCTAATAATTCCTGCTGCATGTTAGAACACATGTTAATTTAACCAGGCTTCCTAGGCCAGCAGTGATTGGTTCCTGTTATTTCCAACATTCCAATTCCACGATTCTAGCCAAACTAGGGAAAAGGACACTGCATGTTTTGTCTAATGCTGATGATAGCATAATATTACTGGAATCTAGCTCGTAAGACACGCCTCTTTCCAAGATGCAGGTCAATTGTCATTTCTTCTATCTATCTTTCAAACTTAAAAATCGATTCCTGTTCCAGCATGTAGGAACATAAGTTCAGCCTTGTATTGCTCCATGTTGATCCAAAAACGTGCATGCAACATCAAATATGCACAACGCTCCACATATTCATTAAAGCCTGCCTAGGAACATTGGTAATGCTTGTTTGCTGCTAAAAGGAAATCAGGATGCTAAAGCAAATAGTTTCAAACTGTAGAAAATCACATTGCCTGGAAAACGATACTGTTTGCATGAATTGTATGCTTTCCATTTGAACACCTAAATGAATGCTCTGAAGAATCTGCTGTGAGAAATGAATATGTTTTCAGAAGGCTTTGCTTAACTTTCACTTGCAAAGAAATAATGGAAACTTCAATTAGGTGATGTTTTGAGTTTAAAAAAATATGCCTATAAGGGGAAAATAAATGCATCTTGAAGATGGCAATACAATAAGATAGAAATTATACATGCATATCTAGCATTTTTTTCTGTTTTAATGGCTGTAAGAGTTTAGAAGTGCTTTTGTACTGGTGTCGTGAATTTGACAACACCTTCAAGGGCAGCAGTTTGAGTGACTGGTGTAGCAGGATTTTGTGCTCATCTTTAGAGTCTAGACTTAAAAACTTTAATAATTACTTGCTTTTTAAATAGTGGGGATATGATCTCCTTTCAGACTTCTCATCTGGAGATACGTTTCATGAAAAAATGCTTACATTGTACAGTGCAAAAAGCAATACAATTCTGCATTTCCAGTGAGAACTGGTGTAGTTTCAATATGAAGAACTGAGGAATGTTCCAAATAGACAAATTTCCTAAATAGTTCCCACACCTCCGAACAAATGGCACTTCTCGGCCTGAAACCCAATTGATTGGGAAACATTATTATCATTGTGCCCTCTGTAAAAGATGGTGCATACTTTTGCTTCCGACTTCAGAAAATGCACACAGTTTCTCCTGTGCAAATTATCCAGGCAGCCTGTACAGTAGGAAGACTACAAAAGAAGATAATCAGTTTCCTTTTCATAGCCTAAGACTTTACGAGGGGCTAAAACCGCAGGAAGACTTAATTTACCCTCGTTCTTTGCTTATAAATATTTGCAGTTATGGTCAGAAACGCAGAGGAATGTCCCAGTTTGCGTGCATTCCACCTTATTTGTGAGTCCAAAATCTGCTTGCTGGTCTGGGGTGGTGCAGCTGTGTAGATTTGATACTGCCATTTTGGACATGCACACAGATGTTTCCCCCTTTTGTAGCATGTACCACCTTGAAAAAGCAAGAATGTTAAAATGATCCTCTCAGAAGCCTTGTGCATAGTCTTTCAGATGAAAGTAGCAAGCTTTCCTTTGGCTTCTCAAGAATGTTGCTTGAACAAAGGTGTGCTCTATAGATACGTTTGGGTGTGATCATCTGCCTTGCACAGAGAGAAACACAGCAAATATATTCTTACATCTGTCTTGGAATTCTGAATTTACCGTTCCCCTTGCTCTTAAGTTAGCTCTAATGATGTCTTTTCAGAAAGTAAAGTGTTTTTATCCAATGTTGAATGTTTAAAATGTTAATCTCTTTTTTGTTTCAAAACTTGTATACAAAATTGCACATTTTAGATACAGTACACAGTATCACACATACATACTTATGAACCTCTAATTTAGCTTATATTAGTAAACTCCATTCATTATGCAATTAAAATAAGGGTTGATGTAAAGTTTCAGAATCTTGATAGGGAATCTCCAGCAAAGTGGCTTAAATGTCCATAAAATGCCAACTTGTGCATTTGTAGTAACCAGTAAATTGTCCCTGAGCTATGTGTATTTTTCCCAGTTTTCTTACATGCTCAAATGTATTGTGTCCTGCCCCCCCGCCAAGAGAAAGGGGGATGAAGTGTGTGTTGTGGTTTTTTTGTACTTGTCTTGCAATGAATTAAATTTCTTAATTGCAGAACAAAAGACCCTCTTGGTGATAATTTGTAATGGTTCTGAAAAACTAACTTTTAGATTACAAAGTCTACCTTGGCAATATCCGTTTAGCAAACATGATAAAACAGGGAGTTGTCTGTGGGAGAACTTTCTGCAATAAAAGTAGATTCTTCATGTACATCTCTAGATACAGTATATATATAGCCACTCCTGGAATTGGGGGAGAGATGTACTATAAACCTAATTGTACAAATTATTCCAAGGGGCTCTTAGAAAAGAGTTAAAATATTTTTGCCTTGCATGTCCCAGGGTGTTTTTATGGTGTTTTTTTTTTTTTTTTGCATTATGTGGTGATAAAGGCACATGGAAGAATATCAACAGTACAATATGGGCTATTTCACTAATCATACATTTAAATTTGGAAGTCCTCTTATTACTTGAATTTCAAGTTAAACTTTTTAAATAATTTATGGTCGCAATAATGCATGTTTTTGTTATTGAATTCTTTCTCTATAGTTCATCCAGTGAACAAAATCCTCCCTCAGCTAATTATAACTTACAGTATTTTCCCAGCAGTCTCACAATCAAATTATTCAAAATTGCATTTCTTTATTGCAGATTGCTAAAACCTGAGACAAGCAAATATCAAGATAATAAACAATTATTTATTGGAAATTATTACCTAATATATAAGATTAACAGCTTGTAACTATTAAGATTAATATGTGCGGTAAACTGTATTTATTATACTTATTTTGCCATAAATATCTTTGTACAAAACATATGTTTATGTACTGCAATTAATGAGAAAAAGTGTAAGATTAACAATTTATGCTGTGTTTTGTGTTAGATTTATGTGTACTGTAAAACTTATTTATTGCACTTATTAAAAGTATTTAATGATGGACTTTTAGGTGGTATATTTTAATGTGCAAATATAAACTAAAGGAGTATTAAATTACAAAATGGAAAATTATAACTGAAGTCCAAAGATCTAACTGTGTCCTGCTGTAAATCTGTTTTTAAAGTGATCATCATTGGAGCTGCAGAATCTTAAAATCGTATCCTTTCTCTAGTTCATAATCAGTTGTAATGTGTAATCCCTTTTAAAAGGCTCTTTGCCTCCATTAGACCAAACTTTACCATTTGGTTTTTTAAGATAAATACAGTACATAGTATAAACATCGGTGTAATTTCTTTTTATGACAAGATGTTAAACATTTTCTAAAGGAGAGCAAAACCAGATGACTTGGGGCTAATCCCTGCAAAACGAGAAATGTATTTTTTGGGGGGGGGTGTAGAGTGGGAAATAATGTTTTGGCCTGTTGCAGCAAAATCTACTCTTTATATTTTTTCCTCTTTTACTTGCATTAGCCATCACACAAAATCAATGTGTCATAACTTATTGCAAGGGGCTTTAGTTTCTGAAAGGCAGGCTGGAAGTTGGCAATACAATTGCTTAATACTTTGCTTATTAATTTAATTTTTAAAAAATCCCCCCGTGGTAATAATTGCAAGAGTTTTCAACCCGCAGACAGGCCAATTTGGGATTTAAACTGATCCACATCCACACCCTAAATAGCCTAGTTAGGATTCAAATAATTGTACAGCTAGTTTCCATGTGTCCAAGGTAGGTTTACCCAGTGGTGTTATTCTACCGGAACGCTGGGTGGGACATCCAGGTGATTGACAGCCCGCCTGTCGCGTTCCGTAGCGTTACGCCGTTTGCGTAACGTACGCAAGCGGCATAATTGATTACGCAAACGGCGTAACACTGCGGAACGCGACGGGCGGGCTGTCGATCACCCGGATGTCCCGCCCAGCGTTCCGGTAGAATAACACCACGGGGTTTACCCTTGAATAGCCACACTTCTCCTGCCAATGTTGCACAAGAAACTGTTTTTCACATTGAAGGGTATTTCAAAAGCAGTGTGGAAATGCACAGCCCAGGCCAGGACTGCCAAAAGACTACCACTGCATCCCGCGGCAGGTGGGCAGCCACTGGGGTCTCCCCGGGAGAAGGGGATATTTGTCTTCTTTCCCCGGGGAAAGCCCCACTGCCTGCAATGGGGCTCCTTGGCTGATTCAGTGATTCGAGCAGCCCCATCTTGGTCTGCCTGGGCCTCTGCCAGGGATAGGATCCAGTGGTGCCACTGCGCGGGTGGTAAGAGCTTAACTGCCTGCGCTGCATGTGCCTTACGGCACTTTTACAACACCAGTGTGAATGGTATACTTGTACAAAAGCATGCTGGGGATCCAGGGAGTGTTTTAGGACTCCCACTGCAATTCTGATCCCAATTGGAAGAGCCAGGTTCAAATCTCTGCTCATCCCAGAGGCGTTTCTACAGGGATGGCAAAACTCTAAGTTTTGCAAGAAGCCTTACCCTGTCATGTAAATCCCTCCTCTCCCTTGCTGCTGTAGCCAGTAAGCAACGCCAAGATGTTGCTGTTCCCTGTGAGGATTGGCTAAAACGGTGCAGGAGAGGAGTGATTTCCACTGCAAGGTAAGGCTTCTTGCAAAACTTAGAGCTTTGCCATCCCTGTAGAAATGCCACTGGCTCATCCATGAAGCTTCCTGGATTATCTTGAACCAGCTACCATCCCTCAGCCTTGCCTACCACACAGGGTTGTTGTGAGGATAAAAGGAGCATGAGCTGCTAAGGCTAACAGCGCAATCCTATACTGCGCTGGAATGGCGAGGCCGACGGGCCTGCACCAGTGATGTCATGCAGGGGGTACGCGGGGGTACGCGAGTACCGGTTTCTAGGATTACAGCTGGCCCCGCCCACTCGCCCACCCACTCGTCGACTCCGCCCTCTGCAACGTTGGAATTTCCTGCATGTTTGAGTTGCCTGCATGTTCTCAGAGCCAGGCAGGCAGGCAGGCAGCGAGCGGAGCCTTTCCTTTCCTTGCCACTGAAAAATGAGTTGCTCTGGGGTTTTAACATGATGCCAGGCCTCCTTCACATGTTCTGGGGGTGCTGTGGAATACTGTTGCAACTGTTGGGTCAGTTTAAAATCATCTGAGGCCTCAAAAAGGGCTTTTTTCATGTCACTTCCTGCCACGACATCACTTCTGGCTTATGACGTCACTTCCGGTGGGCGGGTCCCGACACATGCCAATCAAAAGTGAGTACTGTTCTTAAATCATTTAGAGGACACCACTGGCCTGCACCATATCCTAGTGCAATATAGTGGAGTCTGGAGCCTCCCCGGCACAAGGCACGGATCCGCGCCTGCTAAACAGCAGGTGCAGATCCGAGAAGACCGTGCGACCCGAATCGGGGCCACGCAGCCTCCCGAACGTTATGGCTGAATCCCAAGCCCGCCCCCCTTCCCAGGCCGGCATGCCCACAGCCCGTCCAGTTACACCCTCCCACTCCCACTCCCTTCCTTGCACCGAAATGGCACCTGTCTATGATGTAGCATTGGTGCAAGCCAGGATTGCGCTGTAAGAGGGGTATAAAAATATGAAATGTATATACATCAATGGCACATCCTTGCATGCTGTTTTTATGGCGGGGAGAAGCTTTCCTGGGCAGCACAATCCTAGTGTGCCCCTTGCGTCGACACGATGTCATCATGTCGACGCAAAGGGCGGAGCGCTGGCGTGCAGGCACCGAGTAGCACCCCTGCGTCGGCTTCAGAGCGCCGACGGAGAGCCTTCCTTGCGCCGACCGAAGATGGTCACCGCAAGGGATTCTCTGCCGAGTATCGGGACACGGAGGGGGTGAGGCGGGAGGCGGGACTTGGGCGGGCTTGGGAGGTGGCCGTATGGCCACATCCTAAGGCCATCAGCGAGGCTGCGTGGCCCTGATTCAGGCCGCACAGTCTCCTTGGATCTGTACCTGCTCTTTAGTGGGCACAGATCCGAGGAGCACATAGGGGAGGCTAGAGCCTCCCCTATGGTAAGGGAGCGCATATCCCGTCCTAAGCAGCACTGGATATGACGCTGGCCTGTCAGCCTTGCCTGTCCGGTGCTGCCTAGGATTGCACCCTGAAAGACCATGAAAGGCTTTTTCCCAATTGTAGCTTGTGGGGTTGCTATGTGGTTGGATGGAAGCTTGTGGGGGGGAGACACAACTCTAAAATCCCTTTGTCCCCACAACAATTCCCATTTGTCCCTCTTCCCAGCATGCCAGTTACAACTCCCCCCCCCCCAACAACCTATGGGGTCAAGTTATAGAATTTGGGTAGCATCCAGTTTGACCCTTTTAAAACATGTTCACTTGGGATTAGAACTTGCAGTTTGTGTTGTACATTCTTACAATCTTATTTTTGTGCCTGGAGATTAAAAAAAACCCACACCTATCTGGTTTTACTCTGCTAACTTAGACTGAGCAGAGACTATTAAAGCAATATTATTTCTCTTTTGTCTTTAAAATATGTATATGGAAAAATGTAGGAAAAGGATGTGTATAATTTAAACTTGGCTGTTTAACCAACAGAGTGAAACGTGAGAGCCAGTGAACCAAAAAATTCAGGTTTCTACAATATTTGCACACAAAATGGCTTCAAGTTCTTTTTTTTTTTTGTTAAAACAAGTACGGTACATGTTAATGGGATGTGTTAAACCAGAATCATCTTGTAATTATGTGCTGCCCTGATAGAAATTTTAAAAAGAAAATCCCAATTTTGGTTGTATAGTAGAACCTATGTTAGGACTGATGTGAGAGTGAACATTTGTTTCTAGTTGCCAGAAGTAATAAAAAAGTTAAGCCTGCGTAAGATATGGTTCTTGGAAATCAGGTTTGTCCACAGTGGCCAGGGATGTCCTTGGGTTGCTCATTTGGGTTGCAGTCGAGGAGCAACAGAGCTCTGGGATTCCTTCTATGGCAGGAATAATGGTTTCATCAGCAGGCGTACTCAGCGTCGTCATCCACAAATGAACTCCCGGAACGCTGGGAGGGACGTGGGCGGGACTTGCGCGTGATTGGCAGCCCGCCCGTTTCGTTCCGCGGCTGCCTTGGCCTCGAGGGGGGGCTGCCCCGGTTGGCGCGGGCCCCCGCTGCTTGCCCAGGCACCCGGCGCGCCCCCCACCTGTCTCCCCCAGTGAGCAGGCACCCCTTGAGGCCAGGGCAGCCACGGAACGAAACGGGCGGGCAGCCAATCACGGCGAAGCCCCGCGTAAGTCCCTCCCAGTGTTCCGGGAGTTCATTTGCGGATGACGACGCTGGGTGTACTCCAGTGAAACTTTTTTCACAAGCAGATACAACAGGCTGAATAGGAAGCAAACTAAGGCCCAGTCCTGAAGGCCCTATCACTGGTACTGCGTACTGCTAGCTAAAAATGTCGCAAACTTGCCATAAAGTATGTTTTGGGACACATTATTGCTCATGCTGGGGTGACGCTCATTCAGTGCCAGACCCCAAAGTAAGCGGGTGGCCAGTTGGAGCTCCAGCAGTGCTGGCCGCCAGTAAGCCTGTTTGGGGGTAGGGGGGATACAGGGAGGAGGGAGGATCTGGGAGGGGAGGAGTCAACCACAAGGGGGTGATATATGGTGGTGGCTTCCACTGACGGGTCTTATCCCTGGTGGTGGCTTGGGCAGCCCGGCACAGGATTGCTTGACTCAAAATTGCTGGCAGTCAGCCAAGGAGCCCCATTGTGGGTGACACAACTTTCCCTGGAGGAAGGGAACGAATGTCACAAACCAAAGTTCAGGAGGATTGGGCTCTAAGACATTTACCCTGTTGGGATCTTTCAAGTCTTCTTTTGGGAGACTTAACATTACAGCCATTGTCGTTCCTTTGTATCTGTGGGGGATACGGTCCCACTGCCACAGTAAGGTAAGGAAACCTCAGATGGTAGTGAACCCTCCTTATGATGCCACTGCAAACAGAAACAGACAGGAAGCCGGCAATAGAGATGAATAGGAAGTGGGCTGGAGGGCCGCAAACACATGTACAGGAAGTAGACTGGACTGCTGTAAATGGCACAGGAGCTGGACTGCAGGACAGCTCAACACTGCCTGAGCGCAGGAGATAGCACAGGAGGGCTGCAAACAGGAAGAGATGAGTCATCATGAGTGTGGTGGTGGTGACTGAGTGCAATGGGGGGATTTGTGAACTGTGGATGACTGAAACCATGGTAACAAACCCCACTTACCACGTTGCTGCGAACACATAAAGGCAGGAAGTCAGCAAACAGACATACAGGAAGTGAGCTGGATCGCTGCAAACAGTGCAGGAGCTTGTTCCGTCTACTTCTGATAGCACAGGAAACCATGCAGGAGGCTGCAAATAGGGACAGATGAGTCATTAGTGCGATGGGGGTGACGAAAGGCAATGGGGAATTTGTGAACGGTGGATAACTGAAACAGCAGATACGGGACCCATGGATATGGGGATGGGAGGGCTACAGTATCTGGATAAATGATACAGCAGTGTCCCAAGCTGTTAGTGTTAAATTCACAAGTGAAAATCCTTCCATAGTGCTGTTCTTCCAAGCCCCCGTTTTCCTTCGCTTTGGAGGCTAATCCTTCCCTTTCTTTAGCAAGTTTAAGATCTGTCTCTCTTTCTTGTTGATCTTTATTCATGTTAAGACTTTTGTGTGCACAAAGAAACATCAATATCAGCCTCCATCTGGCAGGCCTCTTCTCCATAGATCTCTCCAGAAAGGCAGTTTCTGATTTGGCAGTATGAGAAGCAATGACACTATCTTTATGTGGCTTTAAAAAAAAAATAAAAAAATCGGGAAGGCAAAAAAAGGGGAGAGAAATGTCACCACTGTGAAGGTGAACTTCACTTGCAGTGTCTAACACAGTCTCCACACCGGCTTATCTTTGTTAAGCAAGTTTAGATCGTGCAACAATTGTCCAAAGGCAGATAAATATGCATGTCACAGGGCTGGGCTTTGTTTGCTCTCAACATTTCAAGCCTTGCTCTCTCGCCGAAAGCCGTATGTGTGTTGTAACATTCTGTTGTAGTGCGGCTGAGCTGGTTATTCTATTAACCTGGGATATTTGCTCTTGCTGTAAAAAGTCACAGCACTGTAGGGAGGTGTTGGAAACTGACACACTCAGCCTGCATAAGGGCCAGTCATGGCAAAGCTGCAGGCCTCTGAGGAACTGTCCACGGTGCTGAACTGCAGACTCCTCATTACCCTTGCAATGTCTGAGAGACTCAGTACATATTCCTGTTGCTAGATTAGCCTGAGGTCGCGTCTAATGGTTAATAGTTAACATATTCTCTTTTTTCTCCCCAATGCACTCCTTCAGCAGGCCCAGAATATCTTTATAGGAAAAACCAGAGCTGCCTCTAGGAGACCGTACTATTTGTCAATTTATAAGCTGCTCTGACATGACTTTTTTTGCAAAGCAAGACAAAGGCTGCACTCCCATGCACACGGACCCGGTGTGTGTGTGTGTGTGTGTGTGTGTGTGTGTGTGTGTGTGTGTGTTAAGTCCCACTGAACTCCATGGAACTTGCTTCTGGGTAGATGTGTACAGAGTTGCACTGTAAGTAAAGGTCTTTAAGGGCCCAATCCTATCCAATTTTCCAACACCAATGCAGCCCCAAGGTAAGGAAACAAATGTTCCTTTACCTTGACAAGGCCTCTATTACTGCCCCCCCCAATGTAGGATGCAGTGCATGTCCCATTGGCAAAGCCACAGCGGCTCTAAAAAGTTGGATTGGATTGGGTTCTAGGACTGTGCGTGCTTTGAACTGGAGTTCCCAGTTCTCTGGTTCCACTGCCATACTTTCGGGATCCGTGACATCTTATCTCCTCTGCGGACTTGGCAGAATAAGCTTTGTGCAGCAAGAGCACGGACAGCTAAGGCTGCAATGATGGTCAACTAGCCCCACAATGCAAATCCCTGCTCATCTAGACTGATAAAGCCCTTTATGACTTCATATGTGTTAGCCACTTGTTGCAACAAAAGTCTCACGGCAAGCATCTAATGCCCTGCTGTGCCCCAACCAGACTGGGGATGTGCTCTTTGGACTTGGTTTTGATCTACTCTACCTCTTACTCCTGGGACACTGATCCTAACTATAGGTTAGGATTATGCTTGTAGCTTCAGTTTCATGGGTAGCAATTAACGTGTTCTTTTTTCTTACTCCCCCCACAGCAAAATTGTTGTTTAGTCGCTAAGTCGTGTCCGACTCTTCGCGACCCCATGGCCCAGAGCACGACAGGCCTCCCTGTCCTCCACTAGCTTCCAGAGTTCGCCCAATTTCATGTTCATCGCTTTGGTGACACTATCTAACCATCTCATCCTCTGCCGCCCCCTTCTCCTTTTGCCTTCCATCTTTCCCAGCATGAGGGTCTTTTCTAAAGAGTCCTCTCTTCTCATGAGGTGGCCAAAGGATTTGAGCTTCAGCTTCAGGATTTGTCCTTCCAGGGAGAAATCAGGCTTGACTTCCTGGAGGATGGATTGATTGGATCTCCTTGCAGTCCAGGGGACTCTCAAGAGGCTTCTCCAACACCATAATTACCTTCTCCAACAGCAAAATTACCTTTCCCCTATATTTTGTGTTGCCTTTTTGATTTCTGCTTGCATTTGAAATAAACTCTTGCATATTCTTAGGAATATGGCCCATCCCCCCCCCAATAAACCAAGTAAACAAAATACAAGTTGGAATGATCCCACTGTCTTCTTGATCAAGCTAACTGTGTACCGTCATCATGCCTTTGATGGAACGTTGTGCTTTTAGTAGACCCGTTTGACCCCCAGCTAGACGTTTTGCCATTCCAAAAGCTGAAGAAAGCTTTTTTTTTTGATTGAGCATTTAATATAGCTATAAATCAGATTGTGATTACAGGGGGAAAACTCCTTTAATTAAATGTTGATGATGTGTAAGCTAGGAGTTGGGGGACTGATGAAAACCCTTTGCAAGAAGGTTTTATCGTTTGATCGGCTTCACAGAGTGTGGAGAAAATACTTGTAGAGCTGAAATGCTTGTATGTTTCAAGCTTTTAAAATGCCATGGAGTTATGATTTGTTTCATTGTTTGTTCAGGAATTTGATCCATATGGGTGTAAACCTGATTGGCCTTATCAAATGGCAGAAGCCATGTCACAACAACCAAGAATGACATGCTGAGTTAAGATTTCATGGTGCTCGAAAAGTTTCAGGAAGTAACGCACCTGATATTCGGTGTGTGTAGGAAATGAGCACGTTGGAGGAAATGTTTTAGCACAGACACATCTCTGATTTGTTAGGGCCTGATCCTAGTAGGCATAGTGTGGGTAGTACAAGCCTACTGCCCGCACAACTGTCACGCAAGACACGGTAAAGTGCCTCCAGTGCCAGTGGTAAGTCATCGTCACTGGCACGGGGGTGATGCTATGGTGACACTGTCCCTGTGTGGCCCTGAGGGAGCCTGCAAGCTGGTAAGCAGTGAGTCCACCAGTCACCAGCGTTGCTGCCTTTCCAGGTGGGGGGTGGTGGTGTTCCAGGGAGGGGGAGGGGAGGAGCGGGGGTGAGATTCCGACCTCCGTAGAGGGCCCCATTGTCTTATCCAGGTGTCCTTGCTTCTGTGCCAGCTAAATAGCTAGCATAGAGGTGAGTGGACCATTCACCCGCTCTCCGCCCTAACCATGGGGAAAGGGGACGAACATCCCCTTCCTCTGCAGAGCTTCTCGTGATTGCTGCAGGATGCAGCGGTAGCTGCCTGGCTTCTGCTGGGCTCCCGGGTGATCAGGCAGCTGAGGATTGGGCTGCTTGTTTACTTGATGACGGGTGTAATTTGTTTGCATGGGGAAGGATCAGAAAACTCACCCCACCCCTGCAGCCCTACTCTACAATTCTTATCACCCCACTCTGCAGAATGTGGAGATTGGATCAGATTGCCTGTTGGGTCTGGGCTTCCAAATCTGACAACATGGGAAGAAGCTTTAGAGAAACAGCCCAAGCACATCTCCGGAGACATATGAGGTCACCCTTACTGTTACATTCTCACGGTCACTGGTCCGTTCTGAGGCAAACTGATGGTCTATCTATACTGGGTGGCCAACCTTTCAGCTTCACTGATCCTGGACCTCTCACAGATTGTCATCTGGTGCATGTGCTGAAATTCCCCACCCCTACACAATTGTTAAAGGTCCAGGAGCCCTGAAGGTTGGCCACTCCTGACCTATACACATGTCATTTTTCTAACTATGCCTATATCCTGTTGCCTTCTCAAATCATAACAATGCTAGAGACATTCCGGAATGGGGAATCCATTTCTTTTGCTGTCTTGTTCCAGGTCATGGTCAGAATGGCTATGCTATAGCTACCTTAGGGAAGTTATGTAGAATTGGGTCTGGCCAATGCTTGGATTGGAGTCCCCTTTGGAGTCCCACCTTGTATGCTGATTTGAGCTCAGCATACAGTGAAAGGAGAGATGGCATATAAATAAATACCATTTTTTAAGCTATTGCAATAGTAAGCCTGCAGTGCAATCCTATGCATGCCTATTCTAAGCTCTGCTGTAGTCCCATTCTTTCGCCCAGGGATACGTGTATAGGACTGCAGCCTTAGTGAGTTTTGAGCTGTTCCTTGACATATTGGCAGGACATGATGAACTTCAATCAAAGCTGTTCCTTTGGCATAATCTCATGATCTAAAACAAAGGTAGTTTTCCAGCTGAAATATTTGCTGAGAGTTCTACTTGTGCCTCAAACTTGACCCATCACACCTACTCAGAAGCACTTTCTGTATGTGCAGCTGTGTCTGTGAATATCTCAGAAAGGAAAGAACTCTCTCTTTTATATGTGCTTTTATATGTGCTTAAATGGATTCCATTTTAGCCACTCTGATGGTAATTTTTACTGCTTTTTTTTCCAGTGGAATTTATTGACATGGTGCCTACCACAAGCTCGGCTGCATTTTTTTCTTTTGCATCATCCTTTTGTCTGCAAGCATATTCACCAGCCGCTTAATTTGTCATAGCCCTGGAGGTATCAAAACTAATGAGCTTTGTTTGAATAGACTTTTTCCAGTTCATCTAGCACACTTTGGGGTAATCATTCAGTTTCTGTTTGCGTCTTGATGTGGAGCATTGTGGGATCCGTATGAGGGAAATCATGGTGTTAAAAAAAAAAGTTGCATATGTTGCTAATGGCCGACTCTCTTGTGCAAACCCTAAAGACACACTGTATATAGTTTCACTATTTACTCAAACGTTTGCAGTTGGCTAAGTACAATCAAATCTTCGTTGTGTGATCTTGCAAGAGACTCTGATGCCATTGTAGTGCTTTGTGTGCCTACTCAGAAGTAAGCCCCACCAAGTAAAATGAGACATTCCCAGGTAAGCATGGATAGCAGGTAACTCTATCGATATCAATAGGGTAGGAATTCAATTAGCTGTGAGTTTGGGAAAAAATAGATATGCAATTCATAGGTAACAAATCTTTAAACAAACTAATGTTTCTATGACTTAGAAGTGGGAAATAAAAGAACGACTGTCTCATAACGGCACCAGGAGTTGAAGGCATAAAAATCTATTACCGGGCTTACGTACGGGGCTTGGAATGGCTTTTATTGGTCAGACAATTGCATTTTCATTTTTATAAAACCATTCCCTTAGATTTGGTATTTATACCAGAGACATATACATTTGAAACATGCAAATCGGCTCCTGTACTGCATAAGTAATTTCTGAAGGTGTCACACTCTTGGTACAAGGCAAGCTTTTAAGCCGGAGATCCTAGGTAGCTTCGACCTGCCTCCCAATTAGGGCCGTTCTTGCTTAGGTTATTTTGCCACTGATGTTCTCATCTCTTTAATGTATAGGAAGCTTCCGATTACAGACAAAAAAAGGGGATTTCAAGTGTCTCTTCCAGCTAATGGAATGGAGAGCCTGTCCTCCCCCCAGCCAAATCTTGGGTTTAGTCTTGTCTTAAAAAAAAAAAATACACAGAACAAACAACAGGTGGGCAGTGTGCAAAATGTGATTGCTAAGCAGCTTGGTGAATCATTATTTTTCAGCAGTGAATAATAACTCAGACTTTTTGTCTGAACCCTTTTCATCGGTTGGAATACGCTTCCTCCGCATATTTATATGTGCATACATGTTGACATGCATCCCGAGGACATGAAGGGAAGAATTGCTTATCTGGAGCAGACCCAAGTCAATCTGGTCCTGTACGTTCAACAGTGGGCAGCCAGATGCCTGTGTGGAAACGCTGGTGCAGACTATGGGCCAGCGTTGTCATGCAGCCGGAACGCTGGGCGGGAGGAACGGGTGAGTGGCAGCCCGCCCGTTGCGTTCCAGTCCGTTTCGCCGTCTTCCCCACCCACTATCTATCCGCTGGGGATGTCCCTTTGAGTGCTCATTTGGGCTGCAGACGAGGAGCAACAGAGCTCTAGGATTCCTTCTATGGCAGGAATAATGGTTTCATCAGCAGGAAGACGGCGAAACGGACCAGAATGCAACGGGCGGGCTGCTGCTCATCCGTTCCTCCCGCCCAGCGTTCTGGCTGCATGACAACGCTGCTATGGGCCCAGTCTTTTGGGTCTGATGGCCAGCATTGCAGTCGTACCGCCAGCTTTGGGTGTCGTAAATGTGCCATAAACCACGTGTACTGCACCCAGAGAGTAAGTACTGCCCTCGCTATATGTCAGTGTGGGTGGTACAGCTGCCTGGTGCTCCAGCAGCAACAGCCAGCAGTAAGTCCTGTTGGGGTTGTGGGGAGGTTCTTGAGCATCTTGGAGGAATGGTGGTATAAAAACGTGAAAAATAAATATCTGAAAGTTTATCATGGAAGATAGTGGCAGAGGTGAGGCCAGGTGGGGACCTGAATGGCATAGAAGGGATTGTTTTCACTTCCTTTTACTGCCCACTTTCCAGAGTGAAGTCCTGCACTTTGTCATGAAATACGTAAAAAACTGGAATGTTGGTTGTGCAGAATCACATGACTGGACTCGCCGCCACACCGTTTTTCACATTCTCCATTTGAGTTTGGAAAGGGCATTGAACTTTCCAGAGAATAATTCATCCTCCTGGCTACATCTGATCATCCTATTCTGTGTTGAAATGTGGCCTTCTCTTCCCACTCCGGAATGAACTTCTAAATCTCATGGGGAGACGATATACTGGGAATCTAGTCCTTCAGAATAGGCTGTTTTTTTGTCTACAACGTGTATGCAAAGATTCATGTAAAATGTCACGATGGGAGTGGTGCTCCACCAGGGCTGAGAATCAAACGCGGACTTCCTTCTGCTCTAATCACCTTTCTGTGCTGGCGTATTTATTGGCATCCTAGTTGAACTGGAGAATTGTATGTTGAACGCGCTGAAGTTTGAAGACAGGCCTGAAAGTGCAATGCTGCAACACATAGAAAGCTTGCAAAACATCAACACTGTATTTGTGTTTATAAATATTAAAAGGCTGGTTTCATGAGAAAAGTGTGCTAAAATATTAAATGAGGTTGTCTGTTCCTTATCACAACATGTTTTTAATGCACTTTCCGTTCCTCTGTCTGTATTCCTCTTTTGAAACATTTACTCGCAGCACTTTGGAAAGATGGTTCTGTTTTGGCGGGGGAGGGGGGGAGAAAGAGGGTGGTGCAGAGGATCAGTTGGAAACTGTCACTCTCCGACTGTTCAAGTGGTGCATGAGGGTTCTTCAGGCTATTTCCTATGCTGTGGAAAGTAACTTTGCAAGAAACCCCGCAAAAGTTGAGGCCGGATGCAGGGAAGTGACAATGAGATGCAGGTATCTACTTGTCTTGTGTGCTCCCTGAGTCATCTGGTGGGCCACTGTGAGATACAGGATTAGATGGGCCTTTGGCTTGATGCAGTGGGGCTCTTCTTATGTTCTTATGAGGCTGAGATCCAGTGTGCTTGTGCAGGCTCCTATGTATGCATAGGTCTAGTCTGATTATTGTGGCTGTTGATTGCATGGTATCAGATGTCACTCTCAGCAGGTTGATAGGCATGTCCCTTTGAATCCTGCATTTGGTCATTTCTCCAGAGTCATTATTTTTGAATGCAAGGTTGTGAGCACATTGTGAGCACAGCACAGTCATGCCTGAGTATCTCCAGTAAACTGATGTGCAATAGCCATCCAGAAATGATGTACTGATAAGGTGACTGGAGTTGTACATGAGATGCATGAGCTACCAGAGATATCAATTCACAAGTTAACATTGCATGTGCTTGCAAGTGCCTCTGTATGCATACGTGTGTTTCTGCAAAAGGTGATCCAGAAAGAAATAAGATTTATATTTATTTAAAAGTAATTTATTTATTTGAAAAAAGTCTCAATCAATTTCTTATAACCAGCCAGCCCTAATGAACAGCCTCAAAGCTTGAAGGGCTTAGCTATGTGATCTAGTCTTCGCCTGCCCCCCACTATCTCTCATTGATGGACTTGGAAAACAAACACACCAGAAAAAAATATGCTCAAACATTTATATCCCTGTATTGACACAAGCTTGCAAACTGCAGGAGCTCATCTGTTTGCAGAGCAATCAGCAGCTACCTTGCAAACTATTCAAGGAATGTCAAAATTAATACAACTGAGCTATGGTTCACTTACAGTGCAATCCTTGGCATGTCTACTCAGAAGGAAGCCTTTTTGAATTCTGTACCTCCTTACCCTCCTTAAGTGTGTGTCAGGACTGCAGTCTTAATAGATCTCCAATGGTCATTAGAATACAAGATTTATTTCGAGACGTAACCTTGCTCTGCTTGGAACCAGCAGCCTTTTAGCCATGCTGAATGCAACATGCTTTAGCAATTCTGCGCTGTGGCCATAGCTACGCATGCAGGGCTCAATCTTTGGCATTTCTGCTCTGGGCTGGGACAGACCCTCTGCCTGATGTTCTTGAGAAACACTGCCAGCTTGTGTTACCAGTACTAAGCAAGATCGATCAGTGGTCTCTCTCTCAGCAGAAGGCAGCTTCATGCAAAGGCAGATGAAGACATCAGGCTACTTGTATTCGGTATGCGCATTGGTCAAAGAGTGGCTCTGCTTTCACCATATGCACAAGCAGATGTATTTTTTTTACAGTGATTTCAAGTGCCTTGCCTTTGCAGAGTGCCTTGCCTTTGCAGAGTGCCTTGCCTTTGCAGAGCTCCTCACTGCATGAAGATGGGCCTGTCTGTGGTTGGTACTCTGATTGGTAACCATGCAGCCAAGGCTGGCTCCAGGAGTGGTGGGGCCCAATGCGGAGCACTCCCACGGGGGCCCCCACCCTTCCCGTGGTGCCCCCCACTTGCCAAGAAAGGGACCGGAGTTGCCTGGAAATGATGGTGACATGATGACATCACTGCCAACTGCTTCCAGGAGGCCCATTGTGGGCACTTCAGAGGCAGGTGCAGGAGGGAGAGTCCAAGGTAAAGCCACCCCAGTAACCTATAGTGACCTGACAAGCATGGGATATCTCAGCGAGGTCCCTAACAGGAGACAAGACACCTTCAAAGGCCAAATTATTGCCACTATTGCAGCTGAAGCTGTGGGGGAGGGGTGGGGTGTTCCATAGTGCGCATTCTGCTCTGTTTATATGAGAGTGCAATCCTAACTTGGAATTAGGCTGGCACAGTTAGGCCAGCAAAGTTTGGCCAGCACAAGAAACACTGTAAAGTGCATTTGGATCACTCTCGGAATCAAGGAGGATGGCGCACAGCTGTGTGCTGGCTTCTCCGACTCAGAGAATGGTCCCAACATGCTTTATGGTGTCCCTTGTGCCAGCCAAACTTTGCTGGCCGAACTCCAGGTTAGGATTGCGCTCTGTGACGCATTGCACCAGGGCCGCCTCTAGGAGTAGTGGGGCCCAATGTAGGGCATTCCTGTGGGGCCCCTCCCCCTCCCTGCGAGGCCCCCACACACAAAGAAACGCAGTTGTGGTGCTGCATGTGGCACCTGGAAGTAGTTAGTGGTGGTGACATGATGACATCACCACCAACTGCTTCCAGGAGGCCCATTTTGAGGCATTTGGAGGCAAGTGCAGGTGGGAGGGCTCAAGGTAAAGCTGGTCTGCTCGCCCCACTTCCCTACAGCCCATAGAGATCCCAGCCCATAGAGATCCCATCTGCTCACTGCACTGGTGTGGGGCCCCCGCCCCAAAGTGTGCCCAATGTGATGACATTGGCCACAGAGGTTTAAGGCTGGCTTTGCATCCCACAATCCTTTGCAATGTGCAGAGATTCCATGGCACATGCCTTGGGGGGGGGGGTCCTCAGCAGATAATGTGAAAAGCATGTAGGTAGACATGTAGACATGTAGTGGTTGGCCCACAAGAGACATCTTCCATTCTGCTATAGTGTCCCCAGTGTGTTCTGAGGACAGGGCTTTGGGAGTGCCCTCAATCATGCTCCTCCAGTTCACAGACACTTGCTCTGGGAAGTGCTATTGCAGCGGAATGTTTGTATCCGGGAGCCTGGTCCTTTCACTCGCTCAGGTTGCGTCCGCTGCAGATATAATAGAGTGGTAGCCTAGAGAAATGAGTTAAACCCTTTAATCCAATTGCATAAAAATGCAAATTTAAGGCAAGCAATTAAAAATAGATAGAAATTAGAGATTTGACTTTTCTTCCAGTGGCAAGCCTTCTATAGCTCCAACCCCCGATTACGATGCAATTTATCTGGATTCTGCCAACGATAGTCAGGCTAGATTTTGATAAAGAACTGCAAACCTGTCCCTCCGCAGCGCCTCTGACTTGCCGCAAATTTCATTCAAGTTGAAGCATCTGTACGATCCCTTGAATAATTTGGAGTTAATCATTTGTACTTCACAGCCTCTGATAGGCCTTAGACTTGGGGGGTGGGAACAGATTTGGCTTTTTAATCGCCTTGTATATTGTGCAGCGCGAGATAAATGACACCGACTGTCTGAAATCTACATTCTTGCTTCTGATGCAAAACCGTAATTAATTTTGTGCAGTGTTTCAGAATTGATCGTGGTCACTTGAATTCCTAATTTTTCATCCACTTCAAAGACCTTTCCCCCCTCTTTAAAGGATGTGCTTTCGACTACGGAAACGCTCTCCAATGCACATGTTCTAAATGACTGTTTTACGCCTCTTTTTCGATAAGGTGAAACGGAGGTCAAGGCTTAAGACGGGTGTTTATCTCTGTCTTGGCCTGCTTCGGGACAATTTTTTTCCCTCCTGACTTATAGGAAATACAATCAAAACTTATTAAATTACGTCTAAAGACTTAGCTAGTCAGCCTTGCCTTCTGCATCGTGCAGGAAAATCCCGAAGACTTCATTCATGGCTTTCTATTCAGCATAAAACAATTAGGCACAATATAGACAATAATTACCCTAATTAACGATACTCTGTTTGTGTTCAAGATTATTGAAACATTGTATAAGTTTTCTGTTTAAACAAGGTCTTCCTAATTTCTGTGTCTTGATCGTTGTGGCATGTGGGTTCTTTTGTCTGGAGTATTTCACTGTACAAAAAAATTTGTCAGTGAAAGATTTAACATTATGAATGAATTTGATTATGCCATTGTCAAAAAAAGCCCCATGCATCACAATTTCTTGTTTTTAATCACTACTGTAAACCTCACAGCCTGGGGGCATAGTTTTAATTTGGGTGCCTTACTAATGAAAAGAAAAAAAATAATTGTTTTGCTAGGATTTAATAATAAGCAATAAAATCAGCCAACCAGATTTTACCTCTGCATTCAATCTCTTTTTTATTATAAAACATTTTTGTCCCCCCCCCTTTTTTTAGATTACAGGCGCAGATACTGAACATTTTACTAATAAATATTTCAGTTTGCTTATGAAGGCTAATGCTGTCATCTGAATATGGAATTATATTTCTTTCATGCTTCATTATCATTTCATGGCAGTAATGACAGTGAGGCGATGGAATATTTACCGGCTTTTCAGAAGACATTTATCCAATACATTTCCCTGAAGGGCACCTAGGCTTAAAGATACATTATCCTTTTATAAAACACTGCCCAGAATCCCAATTTCGGCATCAACCAATCAGAACTTGTTTTGGAAGCAGTTACTGATACAAGAGAACCCCCGAAACCCTCAAGCCACAAAAGTATTAATTCTGCAATGCTGTTGTAGAGGCGGAGGGGGGGGGCATTTAGTAGTCATTTTTAAACCTAGGAGTAGCAAATATTGTATATTTATATTTCAGTAGTGCTTTTGGTCTGTCATAGTGGTTGAAAACTTTCTACCTGCAGGTAATGCTTTCTGCACTTGTCTGCCGAGGGAGTCCATGCATATTTGCCACAGAACCTCTTCACGCTGCAAAGGATTCTGGGACATGCTTTCGGGCTAGGCCTCAGACCTTTCATTGGCTGAATCTGCACTTGGCATGTCTCATATTTGGAATTTGCTGCAAACTGAAGAGAGTACATAACTCTGCCAACAACACTGTTAAGCATCAGGACAACTGGGCACAATGGACTGTGTTGCTCTTTAACTGTGAGGAAACACAAATCATACAATATCGAACTCCGCGCCACCGTGGTATAATTATCTTCCCACCTCTTCAAGGTAAGGACCTCCTAAGGTTGCTTGGCTGAAGTACAGAGTTTATTGTACTGGCTTACACTCCCGTTGCAAGAAACTAAAAGGAAAGATGATTTATTGAAGAGCGTCTAATGTGTTAGATATACAACAACATTATATTTTAAAAACCCTTCCTTTCAGATCCCCAGAATTAGCGCCAACACCAATTTTGATGGTTGTTCTTCCATTCTGCGCCTTTGTTTTTTCTCTACCCTGGGTCTCGATCTCCCTGAATTCCAACAGAACGAGGAGAATTTTATTCTGAAAGTAGAGCATTCACACGTTCCTTTTGCTGTTAATCCCTTCAATTCATTTGTGTATTTTTGCATGCACATGCAAGTTGAGAACATACTTCCCCTAAAAAAGAACCTTGATGTGATTGTAAGATACGATTGCATCAAGATGACAACATGCTATGCTAATGTTTTGTGATATTGTTGCTGGCGTTGTACTGTATTTTTTAAAAAATGGCTACCCAATTCTTGGGTGGTTAAGTGGCAAGTACATGTCTTCAAATAAGATTATTTCTGGGTAGTGCTTTCCTGAGTCACATATGCATTCTTATGCATAAGACTATAAGAATAGTATCAGGATGAAGGTCCATCTAGTCCAGCTTCCTGTATCTCACAGTGGCCCACTAGATGCCTCAGGGAGCACATACAACAACTAGATACCTGCATCTCTAGACTCAAGACAATGAGATCCCTGCATCCTGTTGCCACTCCCTTGTATCTGGCATTCTGAGGTAAATTTTTGAGGTAATAAAATAGAATTTTCTATCCTGTCTGTGGGGAAGGAGCTATAATAACCTGCAACCCAATCTGGGCCTTAAAAACCCCATTGGAGAGGCCAAAGGCCCATCTAGTCCAGCTTCCCATCTCACAGTGGCCCACCAGATGCCTCAGGGAGCACACACGACCACTAAATACCTGCATCTCTACACACACTGGTGAAAGAGCTTAATTCTTAAGGACCTCTGATCTCAGGTGTTGCATAGCCTTTTTAATGATGGTTCAAGTAGCCTCTTCATGAGGAAGCCATGGTGTAGTCTTCCTCATGAAGAAGCTGCTTGGACCAGTCATTGAAGAGGCCATGCCATATCTCCAAAACTAGACGTGAGAGGGCAGAACTGACATCATTTTTGGAATCAGCACTCCATGTATACCAAGTATATACAAGTATGAACTTTGAAGGCAGCAAAATGTGTGTTGGCCTGTGGAATTGGTGGATAGATTCATGTCCAGAAGACGGTCATTTTGGCCACTCCATGGCATGAGATCTCCACTCTAGTTCATCATTCTCCCCTCCTACACAGTTCCTTTTGCTCTGTTCCTTATTCTTTTGAAATACCAGGGGTTGCAATACTGAAATACTGAGAGCGCTCAATGACTCGGCACAAGGGACTTGTGCTGGCCCAGTGTCACTGCAAACATGCCGTAAACATGCCATAAAGTGCACCGACAACAGGGGTTGGTTGGTGTGGTGGTGTTGGGAAGGGCGGGAGGGCGTGATACGAAGGTGGAACAGAGCAGGGAAGGTGGAGGACTGGCAGTCCTGTGGGTGGACTGGCCTGGGGAGCGGGTGTTGACAGGATCTAGCACTTGGGGCAGATCTTAACCCCCATCCCTATCTGCTCGGTGCAGCTCCAAGTAGCCCCATTTGGGCCACTGCATGTTACCCAGAGGAAGGGGAATGTATTCCCCCTGCCCCAGGTTGTGCCACAGCCAGTCCCAACCCCAGCCTATTCCAGCTCAGGGTTGCCTATTCCCGCTTGGGGTTACGATTGCGTTCTGGGTAAGGCAAGGAAGGGAGCAAGTGGAGTCAACAGCCAAGCTAATTCACTACCTGAAGCAGCTGCCTTACCACACCTCATTAGCGGGCCAGCCCTGTTCTTAAAAAGTGAACCCATGTCTACTGTGAAAAATGAACCCATATCTAAGATATACTTAACAAATTAGTCTTGGAAGTGTTGGATCTTCAATTAATCCTGAGTGCATTTAAGCTTTGATCTTTGACCCCACCAGAGAATCCTGCTTCCCTTTCACTGCTGAAATCCCTTTGCTGAAATCCCTTTTCCGGCGATGGTGGCTGTGCTTGGAATGAACCAACGCTGCCGTTCATTTGTCACGATGGAAACATTTCCACTGTGTAAAAACTGGCTTGCCCCAAAACAAATCTGTTTACCCGGCTGAAGGATCACGGTGGTGTTAGCGCTTTGAGAACAGCCTGACCCCCTTTTTAAATTGCTGTGGCTGGAATCTGATAGAAAGCTTACTTTTTCCAAACATACTTTGATCATCGAGCATTAACCAAAGTGTTGACAAAAAGGTCATTTGCCTTCAGGGCAGAAACAGAGGATTTCACATACATAACACATGGCAGGGTCATTATAACAAACTGGATGTCTGATGGATTTTTCTCCCCCCCCTTTTTTTGGCTACTCTGCAGCTTTGAACTTGGCATGGAAATATGTGTGCTGAAGCAAGACTCCGCCCTCCAGTGATCACATGATCCCCTGTGAATTCGCGCTGGGCCCGGCCGCGAGTCCCCACTCAACATATATTTGAGGGCATATTTTTTTGACACCGGGACTTCAATGGCAGAAATGCTGATGACTGGTGCAAATGTATCGATTTGTTTTTTCCTCAATAGACTGCAGTGTTTGTAGTTGGAGGAAGGGAGGAGAAAGGGGGGGGCGAGGAAAAAAAGAAAAAGAAAGGGAAGCTGTTGAAACAGTGTTGAATCTACTTCTTAGAAACCTGGGTTATCAAACTCATTAATCTACATGTCAAGAGGCTAGGAATGAATAATTGTGTGTAAGAATTTATCTGCCAACATGATAGCTACTTTTCAGCTCTCTCTTTAGAGCTCTTTCATTGTGCCCTTATTATATGCTTTGTCTTTTCGCTTGCAAGTCTGCTGGGGAGGTATAGAAATATGTACCTCAGCACCATGGAGGACAGGAGCTTTGAAACATGGCACTCATTCAGCCTCTGTGCACACATCTATTGTTTCCGCCGTGGCGGGGCATTAGCATAGCGCATATAGCGTTATAAATAAGTTAATTACTTTTTAACGGTCTGAATATGCATGATGTATGCGCAGAGACACACGCACACAAAAATCACAGAGGTCAGCATTTTAATGACTCTTTTTGGCACCAGTGTCCATACCTGGTTTTCTCCTTCCAAAATAAACACATTGAAAAAAAGAAATGCCAAGACAAAACCGGTTTTGAAATCATGGGGGAATGGACATTTTTTGAAAGGATAGCCAAGTTTTCTTGAAGGGACGGCAAATGAATCTAGCTATGTTATGCCCATAGACTTTCTCTTCTGCGTCTGATAAAAGGTTGGGAATGTGGATGGGAGTGATTTGAATGGGCCATGGAGCAGTGGGGAAGTGTTCCCTTTGAGCCACCATGTAAGCCAAATAGCTTAAAAATTGACAAATGAAAGTCTAATTTTTGAAATAAAACTTTCAAAAATGTTGACATAAAATTTGAAAGGAGTTTCAGTCTCAGAAACCTCATGCCATGTCTAGAGCCCTGGGATATTGTGGGTATGAAAGTGAAGACTATGGAGCTGTATATTAATTCAGTTAAACTATTTTAGGGCCTAATAAACATATTAGGGGCTGCTCCCAAAATGAAAATCTTGTTTCAGTTTCTCTGCTTTCCCTTATGTAAAAAGGTAAAGGTTTCCCCACGACCGAATGGTCTAGTCGTGACCGACTGTAGGGAGCGGTGCTCATCTCAGTTTCTAAGCCGAAGAGCCAGTGTTGTGTTTGTCCTAGGACAGTGATGGCAAACCTTTTGGGCTCAGTGTGTCAAAACTTAAGAAAATGCTTAATTTGACTCTGCTGGTGTGTCAACTCCCCTCTCAAACAAAAGAGAGAATTTTTTGTATTCATTTATTTAGACAAACAATTCAATCATATGTGGTGCTATGTTTTATATAAAGAAACATCAATTAATTACAAAAATGAAAGGTGAGTAAAACAAACTTAGTTTTTGTCAAGTATTGGTGATTGCTGGTGTGTCACCCCAAACGTTGCGGTGTGTCACCTTTGACACGCGTGTCATAGGTTTGCCATCACTGTCCTAGGACAAGCTTCCATGGACACGTGGCTGGCATGACTATACACCAAGGCACAAGGAATGCCATTAACTTCCCACCGAAGTGGTCCCTGTGGTCTCGAACTGCCAACCTTCTGGTCAACAGCTCAGCGGTTTAACCCGCAGCGCCACCAACCTTGGGGGTCCCTTATGTAACACATAGTAAAGTATACCTCTGTCTTGCAATAATGTATTGTATTATTTGTTAATGCTATTGCTGTTATGGTGCCACCGCTGTAAATAGAGTTGCACAGTGGCTGATATCTTGTGCAGATCAACATGGAAGTAAATCTTACTGAATTCAATGGGACTTACTCCCAGGAAAGTGTCCTCTGACGCAGCAACTACTGTGCTAGCCTAGAATGTTGTAAATGTTCCATAATGTACATTTGTGACTACTCGAGAGCCAGGAGTGTCTCCAGAAAGGCCTGTCCTGGCCCGCCAGCACTAGCCTCAGACCTCCAGCTGCCAGCGGAGAGAAGAAAAATGCTGAGCAGCGCAGGGTCTTGGGGAGGGCAGTATGGAGGCATAGAGGGGTTGTTTCTGGGCAGGGGAGGGCGGAACAGGGGTGGATCAGGCCTGGGAGGGGGTCAGGATTGGTGGATGCCCTATACGAGGCTGTTCAGATTTGTGCAAGCAATGTACCTAGTGCAAATGAAATAGTCCTATGGGGCAGGCTGGAGCTTGACTCGGGATAAGGGGAAAATATCCCCCTACCGTAAGGAGACTCCAGCCTGCTCCTTACCTGTGGTGGATACAACACCTGCCATGTGGCCTGGCTGCACCAGCACAGGTTAGGATTGGGCTGCCTTCCTCTTTGGAAACAATAAAATTGTCCCAGGTGTCTCCAGGTCACCCATGTGTTTTCTTTTGTTCTTCGGCAATTGTGATGGGCCCTTGCAGTTGAATATTTGACACTTCTCCTTTTCTTCACAGTTTGGTGGAGAGAAGCTGTCGACAGTCCTAATCAGGGCTTGGCAAAACGGGGTGATCCAAATGAGTGTTAAGTAATTGGTTCATGTTTAGAATGTGAATACCTGAAGTGAAACATAGTAACATTTAATGGGATAGAGCGAGTGCATTTCGTTTTCTGAGACGTATCCGAGAAGAAAATGTGAAACAAGGAGGGTCGAGGATTCTGCGCTGCGTCTTTTTGGCATGGCTCAGCACACGGTTTGCAAGAGTTGGAAGTGCTGCAGGTATAAGTGGTTTCAACAATGTGGCTCGCCATCCCTGGAGCATCTGGCCCCAGCTTCTGCCTTGTCAGCCACATTTATGATGTGTTCATAATTAAATGTCCGTGGTGCTCACAGTATGTTGACCACAGAGGGGCCGTAAGCAGTAAAGATAAATGAGAGAGAGATGTAATATTGCTTCACTAGTGGGCCTCGTCTGATGTTCAAGATTGTCACTGATAATTATTAATATGTGACCTGGTTGAGTCTTTATGTGAACCATTTTAATAAGATAGCAAACTTCCATCTCTGTACAACTCCATTGTTGGCGTTTGGCTCCCTTTAACGTTTTAATTCTTGAACATGGATGTGGATTTTTTTTTTTTTGAAACTGAGTTTTAAAAAAGCAACACGAATTTGTGGTTCAATAAGCGCTGAGTGTGCCCTGTCTAAAAAATCAAATCAAAATTGTGGTAGGCATGGGAAATGCAGCCGTGATGTCACGGCCTATTTTGTTATGCTACAGAAAATGAGGAAGAGGGAAGGGAGAAAAAGGGCCAGTGCTAAATCTGGGGACCAAAAGAGCCCCCATGTGTGTTGGGTTTCCCTTGCATGTGTACTAAGCCCTCATGTGTGTTTGGTCTCTATTGCATGGTTCCCCCCCCCCTTTCCTTCACCTTTCCCACCCCCTTCACAACATACTAGGCTGGTCTCAGCCCATCAAGCATTTTATACTTTTTTGTTTTTTAGTAGCTAAGACCATGGTTCCCAAACAGTGTGCGGCAGCACCAAAAGGTGCTGTAGTAAACTTGCAGCGGCCCCCTGGAATATCTTCCTGGCTTTCCTGGGTGCCGCCATCTTGATCATGTGAGAATTGCGTGATCCAAGATGGCGGTGCCTAGGAGAGTCAGGAAGAAGAGGTTGCTGAGAAAGGAGGGTGGCGTGACCATGGTAAGTTTGGGAACCACTGAGCTTAGGTGACCTAACGGTCAGGGCCATCACAGTCAAACAAAATAGGGAAGGTGTAGCTCGTCAAATGGAGTGTCCAAGTTGTGCCCACCGCTTTTCCTGTCGAATTGATCCATTCTTCCATCAATGTCAGCATGTCCCTCATTGGCAGGAATTCCCCATGGCCTCACAGAGGAGTCTTTCCAAGTCCTGCTTAGAGAAGCCAGGGACTGAACCGGAGGTCCTCCACATGCGAAGCAGGAGCCGTGCCCCTGTGTACAACCTTCTCTTCTGTGGGCCATCTTTGCCTTCAAACTATTAGAAGCCTTTTTGCTTTTGGTCACCTGCTGTATTCCTTCCTGTGCCTCTGATGTCCTGATCCATATGGATGGGATGTTTGAGGCCCTCATCATCATTCCAGGGCATTGTGAGAAAAAATGGCAGCCACACTGCCATGAGGTGACCATCGTTTCCCTCCCCCCCTACTCACAATGTCCTGTAACCACAGCAAGCCCAAGACGTCCTGACACCCGAGGCAGCACGTCACATGCGGCCCTCTTTACCTGATGATGCCTTTGCTCCTCCCACTCCCCAGTGCTCCAGCTCAGCAGTCTCCTCCCCCCATTTCCTCTTATCTGTCCTTCTTCCTTTCCCCATCCAGAAATGGAAGGAGAAGGAGGAACAGTGGAGGAAAGTAGGGGGCAGAAATGGGTGCTCCCTCATCAGTCGCCTGCTGCAGGCAATCACTTTAGTTGTTTCCCAAATAGGTCAGCCCTGTCTGTAACAATGCAACGTTAGGATCATTTTGGGGGGGGGGGAGATGTAGTTGGCACCAACAAATTACCACCAGGCCAATTCCTCCCTCAGGGGACCTAAAGGTGCTCATCAGCAGTGGGCCCTGATGGCACGTGTTGTGGCCCTGGCAGTTGTCCAAAAGTGCAACTTTTGATGCCAGCCCTGTTTGAATCAAGAGGCAATGCAGGGTGAAAAGTTAAACATCTGGACAGATGATCAAACAAGAGAAAAAACAATCTAAGCATTTGTTGTTGTTGCAGCAGGGTAGAAGAGATAACTTTCTATCCCAAATCAATTTTGGTCCCCAAATTTTGGCTGCGGAACTGTTGTGGAACTTTTGATGGGTGGTGGATATTATAGCTGTTTGAATCAGGTTGCAGAGATCTTCCTGGCTGTGATGTGCTATTTGTTGGCATGAATAATTGTGGAGGGAGCATAAGCTTGTCTCCCGTTCAGTCTTTGGCACAACAGCTGTCCCAAGTGGAACAACTCGGCAAAATGTGCAGTAATGATCTACAATGATATTACCCATGGGCAACATAAGAATGTATGAAGAGCCCTGCTGGATCAGGCCAAAGGCCCATCTAGTCCAGCTTCCTGTATCTCACAGAGGCCCACCAGCGGCCACAGGGAGCACACCAGAGATGCGTGCATCTTGTCTATTTCCTGGGTACCACCACCAAGATCTTCATCCCAGGATCTTTTCATGATACAACTAAACTGGACAAATATTCCCCTTTGCAGAGCTGCAATTATTTGAAATAAATAAGAGATAAAGGCATTTTAAAAATTCAGTGAACAGTTTTAACAGTATGTCAGTCGCAATAAAATCATCTATTTACCTTCAAATTACGTAAAGAAAAAACAGTGTGATTGCAGCCTCCCTCTAGACTGAATATTGAATGCCATTGTCTTGTCCAGCTTCTGATGTTGTCACTGTTTTTCCTCTAGTCAGCTGCTGATTCTGCTTCTTATGTTGGTTCCATGGCTAATCCCACATGCTTGGGGTCATGTATTGAAAGTAAAAATAATAAAAAGGGTAATTCAGTTTGGGTAAATGATGACAGAGCAAATGAAGGCAAAGGGAAAGTAAAGGTAAAAGGTAAGGTAAAGGTTTCCCCATGACCGAATGGTCTAATCATGACCGACTGTAGGGGGAGGTGCTCATCTCAGTTTGTAAGCCGAAGAGTCGGCATTTGTCTGAGGACAAGCTTCCATGGTCATGTGGCTGGCATGACTATACACCGAGGCGCAAGGAATGCTGTTACCTTCCCACTGAAGTGGTACCGAAGTGGTACTCACATTTTTACGTGCTTTTGAACTGCTAGGTTGGCAGGAGCTGGGACAAGTGATGGGAGCTCACTCCTTTGCGTGGTCTTGAACTACCAACCTTCCGGTCAGCAAACTCAACAGCTCAGTGGTGTAACCTGCAGCGCCACCAAGTCCCCAAAGTAAAGGTAAATGATGGCAGTCAGAAATAATAAGGCAGGGGTCTCCAGGGTCTTCAATACGAGGGCCACATCATATATTTTATAGATTGTTGCAGACTGAAAAAAATCAGTTTTATGAACGAATGAATTAAATTTAAATGAATAAGTTTTACTTGGATCGTTTTTGTAACCGGCATGATATGATTCAGAACATATCGTGCAGACTCCCTGGGCCTCAGAAAGTCTCAGAAAAGCACCCAGTTGGCCCCCCCTCAAGGCATAGTACATGGGACAATGGATCTCCTGCCTCCCTTAGATATGCTATTGTCCTTGCTAAAATCTGGCCTCATTAATAGTACACGTTTCAATGGCTACTTACAAAGTCTGTGCGGTGCTGGAGTGGGGAGGTGGGAAAATATAGCAACAGCTGGATAAGTTAGGTGGAAGGAAGTATGGGAGAGTTTTGGAGGTTAATGGATGGATCAAAGACTTGGAGTGAGTTGAGAGGGGTCATTTTATTTGTGTGGACGGTAGGCTTGGAAATTGACTCAGATTGGCTCAGAAATAAGCCACATGATTTACTGAGGGGAACCCGCTCGGGCCTAATCCGGGAGGAGTTCTCCTATCTTTACTGCAAACTGTTCCCATTGCCCAATCAGTGTGATTAGATGAAGGTGAGAAGCTTAACTGCCTCTTTAAAAAGAAAAAACCCCCCAGAAAAAAGCCTTCCCCACTTCAACATGACCACTGCATGCATAATACTAATGATACATATTTAAGCGATGTGCACATATATCAAGCGCAATAGTAGCTTTATGACGTGAATAAAAGTAATTATGCTCATTAGCATGATGAACAAATATGCAAACAAACGTTATTAAATGCAGTCATTTATCACAAACAAATAGTGGGATACTATATCTTGGTCTGGAAGAGGAGGTCCAATGCATTATGTCAAAGTTGGGTTGTCAAGTTCTCGTATTTAAGCTTGCCCAATTGACACTAATTGGGGGGAGAGGAGGTGCTGGAAATTTAGAACTATAATGCAGAGGCTGAGATTGAAATTCTGAATCGGCCCGGTGCTAATTACAACTATGTGAATAACTACGTGACAACTAAGTGTAACTGCGCACTTTTCAGAACGGGGCTTAAGTGAGGGAAGCTCATCGAGTTCATTGTCCTCCAGGAGTGCCGAGCAGGTACACAAGGGGAAGGTGACCTGTCCAATCAATATTTGTAGAGCTGAATGAATCATGCGCGCTTGACAAGACATAATTCAGTGTTATTTCCGCCAGGTCTACATGTATCCATCTTAACATCCACTTTAAATACAACCCAGCAAACGCTTTTCCCTTCCTCTCAAATTCATTATCTCACAATAAACAAAGACAGTTTAATTTCCATGACGTGTGGGGCGGAAACAGTGCGGTGATGTGCGCTCGGTACCCTTGTTTCCCCAAGAATGTTTCTGTGTTTCTCTGCTAAAATGAATGCGGCCTGTCTCCTGCTAGTCCTCTTTGCGTCGCATGTATCCTATATATGCCTATCAGAGCCTTTCTTTGTCCTGTCCACCCATAACGAAAGTACAGTTTCAGTGTGGGTTGTTATGATAGGTGCATCTTGTAGTTCCCTTAAAGCAGTGGCGTCATGCAGCCGGAATGCTGGGTGGGAGGAACGGGTGAGTGGCAGCCCGCCCGTTGCGTTCTGGACCGGAATGCATCGGGCGGGCTGCCGCTCACCCGTTCCTCCCGCCCAGCGTTCCGGCTGCATGACGCCGCTGCCTTAGAGAGCCCAATCCTATCCGCACAGGAGCAGCGCGTGCTAAACGCCTGCCACTGTATCCTGTGCAGTGTGCAGGATACAAGCATGCTGAAGTTCTCCTTGGGGGGGGGGAAGGGGACATTCATCTCCAGTAAACCCCAGCTTGCTCAATGGGGTTTCTCTGCTGTTTAGCAGGTGCAGACTCAACACGCCCAGTGTTGGACTTTCAAGCCTGGGAGGGGGTATATGAATCAGTAGAAGAAGCATCCACCGGCTCCACCCATCCTGGGCGCCTCCCTCCTTGTTCTGTCCTCCTTCTGCCCTGGAATGCCTTCTCCATGTGCTTCCTCCACTCTCCCAAGCCCCTGCATCACTCAGAACCTACTGGCTCGCTGCTGGCGGCTGAGGCTTCTGCAGCAGGCTGGAGCAAGTCTCCCTACCAATGCTGCTTACTCCTCAGGTGGTGCAAACTTGCCTTATGGCATGTTTACGACACTCACTGCTGGAGCTGAAAGAATCTGAAGGTGTGTGTGTGTGTGGGGGTAGGTTAGGTGCATGGACTGTAAGCCTTTGCTCATCCCCCATTCCTCACAGCTATGGTAGCTCCGTTGGATCATGCAACTTTGCCTTTCTTGTCATGTCTACTTTGAACCTAACCAGGTCAGCAACCAGGGCTGTTTTTTTTTTTTATTGGTTCTCAAACTAGGGCTGTGTTCATTGGAGAACCAATAAAAAAAAATGAGCCGAATGAAACCCATTTGGTTCATTTATCATTTCTTCTGAACTGAATGACCAGAGCTCCAAATGAATAATGAATGTGTTACTTGTTTGTGATCCATTCGTTATTCATTCAGAGCTCATTTAGGTTGGGGGGGGGAGATTTCAATATCCTGCACCCCATAAAATGATTGCCGTGCATGAAAAATCTGACAGTGGCTTCCAAGATTTCAGACAGAGGCTTTTTTCCCAACCCCACCTGGAACTGGTAGGATTTGAACCTGGGACCTTCAGCCAAGCAGGCAGTTGCCCACTCCTTCTTGGCCACCTCTGTCAGCCACAAACCTGTGTTTCTCATCCTTCCCTAACTGTTAAATAAGAAGCAGTCATTTAGGATACATATCTTCCAGTTGGAATCATTTCTGTAGGAGATGTAATATTAGCCTGTCCTACTTAAGTGTTGATGTGATAAATGTTGCACTAGCTGTTGTAGTTTGTGTTCTAGCTCGGGCACAGTGATGTAATGGAAGTAGAATAGCACAAAAGTACATCAGAGATGTCATTCCCTCTCAATACTGAGTTCATAATTCAGCAGGTAAGTGCATGACTTACCCCTTTTCTCCAACTGCGATTTGGAGGAAGTCATGTTCAGATTGTTTGATGCACATATGAAAAGAAGAAAATCTACCATATATACTCGTGTATAAGTTGATCGCATGGATAATCCAAGGACAAATTTTAAGCCAAAATTATAGTTTGTTATGACTTGAGGATATGTCGAGGGTAAAACTTGGGGTTTTAAAAAGTGACATTCTTTGAAAATGAGTTACCAGTAATTGTTCTGAGGCAGCAATTGATAGCCAACCCAAAAACAGAGCCATTTCACTTTCTTCTGAGGCAGCACAGAAATGGAGCTATTCTCCAAACAAGAAGGAAGAGAGATGAAGGTGCTTATGGGAGTTGTAGGGAGCTGTACTAATGAGAGCTGTACTGTATTTGTGAGGAATACAGTACAGCACTTCCATAGTAGCAGCTTTCATAACAACTACAATTCCCATAAGCAGCTTCACTTCTCTGTCTGTTTGGAGAAGGAAAATCGCTATGGTTTTTCTTTGCTTGCTGTCTGTTGGCACCTGAAAACAATTACTGGTAAGTAAAATTGTTCCTTTCCCCCCTACCCCCTGCTTTCTGCTTCTTAGCCCACCCCCTTAGCTGCTGTTAAAAGCTTTAACCATATTGAGCCATGGATAAGTCAACCCATGTTTTCAGGGTCAATTTTCAGGTATAAATTTATAGACTTATGAGACTTAGAATTTATGAGTGTATAGGGTAAATATCATTCGTCATCAACTTCTCCAGCTTTGCAACTATAGCTATTGAACCCCCTCCCCTTTAGGGAGAACTCATTGATCCTTCAGACGCAGCAGATATTTTTGGTCATGAACAGACAAGTAAAAGAGTTTTCCCTTTTAGGTTTTTGGGAAACTAACAGTTTTGGAAATTCTTGTTCCTTTCACTGAGTTCCCCCTGTCTGCTGTGCTCATTTTTGAAATCTCACCAGTTTGGAAGTTGAAAGCAGTTGGTGTTCCATCATCAGTCTTCTTCCTTCTCCTTTTTGTCCAATTTCTGTATGGGTTGTTGCTTTCCTTTGTCCTTCAGTTAAATTAGTTCATTTAAAATAATTTTATATTGCTTTTCTGGTGCTTGAAGCAGTTCACAACATAAAACAAAATAAATCCAGGTTTGGGTTGCACCCTTACTGGTGTTCGTTGCATTGCATCTGGCCACCCAATCAAAATATAACTGGTGATAAGATCCTTGCCAGTTACTTCCAGTGGTACCTCCAACAGGTGAACCATGCACAGTGGCATGGCGGGGGACAAATGTTGAGGAACGCTGTTACAGGACACCATAAATTCTTCCCCTTCTTTGCAACAATGCCACGGCTGGGTGGGATGAGTTTGATGAACAGGTGTGATCTGATTTCGCATTTCCAAGAGTGGCCTTTCTTTCATGCCTTGTTTGCAGTTAGCCTTAAAAAAAAAAATTGAATGTGACTCTTTGGTTGACATCGAAGCTTCATTTCTCTTTCCACAGGCCCAGAGAAGGACGGTTTCCTTCAGTAGCACATTTTGTGTCTATAGGAAACGAACAGATGCTGAGCGCACGAGGCTTTGTGGGTCTCTCCTTTCGTTACCGCTATGCTGATGATCAATTGTGTGCACTTCATGGCGCAGCAGTGCCGGGAAGGATGTTTCAATCAAAAGTGATGCCACTGAGGGACCTAAGCAAATGGCTGAGATTTATTTTATTTTTTTGTCTAGTGCAGTCCTGAAGGATGTCACTTGATGCAGTATTTCCACCAGCATCAACCTTCCTTGTATGGAACTTGGCAGTGGGCTTTATTTCACTGTGATGGGAGAAAGCAGCTGCATAAATATATACCTAAACCTCCAGCGGGATGCTGGGAATGAACAGGAAGACCGATGACTCTGTAATTGTTCAGTTTTCCCTAAATAACATGGAACTGGAAGGCAGGGAGGCGAAACGTACTCATATTCAGTATCCTAAAAGGGGCATGCACCTGCATTTGGAAACGGATCGGCAGCCAATATAGCTGATGTCAATGCAGAACAACTTCAGTTAAACTGCTTGGCACTGGTCCAAACCTGTGCAGTAGCCATCTGCACCCACTGACGTCTCTGAGACCTTTGAAAGGTCTCCAAGAGCATCCCTACATGACATGGATATCTAGTCTCAGTGTAACCAGTGCATGGCTTGCTTGTGTATGCATTAGTGGGGAGGGGAAAGATGCAAATGAACTGAAAGCTATGGCCAAAAAACTGTGCGTACTCTAATTCTGAAATTAATGGTAGAATTTTTCTTCGCTAAACTGGAATTAAATGAACATGGCAGAGGGAGTAAAGGAACAAAAGAGGGAAATCTGTTCATTCCCATTAATCATGCACAGGAAGACCCAATCCTCTCCATAAAGACCCAATCCTCTCCATATTTCTAGCACCGATGCAGCCACAATGCAGCCCCAAGGTAAGGGAGCAAATTGCCTCAAAGAGGCCTCTGTGACTGCCCCCACTGCAGGATTCAGCACATTACCCCTTGGCACAGATGCAGTACTGGAAAGTTGGATAGGACCTTTAGAGCTAGAGAATCAGGATGGTATAGTGGCTTTAGTGTTAGATTTGGAAGACCCAGGTTCAAATCCCTGTTTGGCCACGAAGCTTCCTGGGTGACCAGTCTCTCTCTCTCAACCTAGCCTACCTCACAAGATTGTTGTGAGGACAAAAGGAGGGATGGAGGCCACATATAACACTGTGAGCTCCTTGAAGGAAGGTCAGAACAAAAATGTGGAAAATAAATAAAATGCTAGTGTGTTAATTTATTCCACGTGATGATTGTTCCATCAGAATCCACTGCAGTATGCCTCTGAATACCAGTTATGTGGGCACACAGTTACCAGTTACACCAGTAGCAGAGGGGAAGCACGCCTTTTCCTCTTGCTTGTAGGCTTCCTGGCAGCAGCTGGGGGCCCGGTGAGGGAAACAGGATGTTGGACTTGATAGGCCTTGCTGGAGTGGAGAGCCTCAATGCCCCCATTGGAGAGAGGGTTGAGTCTTCCTCGTCAAGGTTGCTGTAGCACTCCAGACACACTGTTCACTTGGAGCTGTGAACACCCCCACCTGCAGACAGGCATGCCATGCTCGGCCCATGCTCTGCCACCATGCCTTCGATCAAGGAGGAGGAAAGGCAGGGACGGGGGCCATGGAGAAGGAAAGGAGACAGGAAGTTCTGATTCACAGGGAAGCTCTTGGCCACAAGCAGCAGCAGCAGCTCTGTGGCCATCTTGTTGACAGAAGCCGCCACTTCAAGAGGCACAAGGCAGTCACTTCCAAGTCCTCCCCTGAGCAGGCAGTGGTGGCGGCAGCGTTGAAACCACCGTAGCGCACACCCTCTCCTCAGGGGAGAACCCAGCAGTGACGTCGGGGCAGTGTGGTACGCCTCCGTGGACCACGGTTTTTCTTATGTGTGTTTGCGTAGCATAGCGGGAGAGGAGACAACTCTTTCCTTCCATCTCTAATAGCAGCCTTTTTCATTTGTGCTTGTCAACATCCTTCCAAAAAGCCTTCAGTCCCCATCCAAGAATCACACAGACTGTTTATTATTTTCTCAGAGATAGCGGCAGCAGTAGGCCTGATTGGCTTTGCCACTGTCAGCAAAGAGCTCTTAGTGAGTAGTGTCATAGGTCTCCAGAGGGTTTATGGATCTAAACTTCCTTGAATTGAGCTTGACTGCATTAGAGGGGAATTACATGACACAGGCATTAAATGACTGGTTTATCTACTTGGCAGTGTTATCCAGTAGTCTAGCTTCCTTTTTTACAGCTTGTTACTTAAAGACGACAGAGATCGTGGTGTGTCAGCTGACATGTCACCGTGTGAGAAATATCAAAATAAGCATAGGATTAAGTCGGGAAAATAACATTACAGAAGGTTCGGTAAAACTGGTTGCCAGCCCTATTGGACAAGCCGTTTACGCTTGACAGCCGTCTTCCCCCTGTCTCAGTGGAGGAGAGAGGCTTGCTGCTCTTTGTGGCTTCGCATATCGGCGGTGTGGAAAAGGAATCATGAAAGCAGAAAGGGGAGCCAGCTTGGAGTGCAGAGTGGAGGAATGATTAATAAAAGTATAACAGCCTAATGGGTGTTAAAAAAATATGCTGCCTTCAATTTTCAAATGAACCCCACTCATTTGCCTTCTCCAAACTTTGTTGGCCTTCCTGGATAATTTTCCTAGGCATCACATTATGTGAAATATTTGATGCTAAACTGTGCAGGCATAAAATTGTCATGTTCAACTGCCCTGTGTATCAGGGAGAGCCCTTAATTTTGGTTCCTGTCCCTATTAAATCATTGTCCCTACCTTGACCTTTGGGGAAAGCCATGTTAAAATGTTGTGTGGCTTATCAGCAGTCAGATTCAGGGAGCACCAGAGCACCAGATTCAGGGAGTTTGCTGGAACATTTAGATAGATGGATAGGTTGGTAGAACCCTTATTGGCATACTCAATCCACGACTACATACTGTATGTTCCATACCGACCCACCTCTTCAACACAGTATCATTAGTGGTCACTAATCAAACTCTTAACAATCACACCAATACACCCTTACCTGGGAGCAATGCCCATTGAATTCAATGGGGCTTACTCCTTGGTAGTCATGCCTGAGACTGCACTGGTAGTGTTGTAGGGGGAGAAAACTCTCTTTAAGGACTTCCGCATTATTCTTTTAAAGAGAAGTGACTGTGAACTTGCAACTGCAAGGGCTGTTGTTTTAAATTAAAGCTCTGAACTTGTAACAAATGCTAAGGGTCTTGTTTGAATATTTTACATGAAGAAGAAAAAAAAAAAAACCTAAGTCGATGTTTGCATTTTAAGTGACATAATGCTGGAATTGGAAGACGGAACCTCCCAGATGCCAAATAATTCATGTTTTGAAAGTTCCAAAATCACATTTCCTAAATGCATAATTTGCTTCCTTCATTGCCTTTAATTGAAATCAGCCCAGATGAATGATTAAGTGGTTAAAAGTTATGCCTTGCCTATGGGGATAGCGAGTGCATTTGATGGGAAGAACATGCCCCCTTCCGTTTCAGCTATAATATAATAGCGGCAGAAGGGAGAGCCACCAGGCACAGGTTACGTGCGCCATATGCAGGACTGGATAAAGACCTTTAGAGGCCATAAGCACCAAAATTATTATGGTGCTCCATATAGATGTGATTCAAAATAAAAACAATACTAAACCGTAAAATAAAAATTTATCTTTCGAAATTAAACGAAACTTACATTAAAATTTATTTATAGTAAATGCTAGTTTTATATTGCATTAAGAATTGTGAACAAACAGGAAGTAGCTTCTGAAGGCTTCTGGGGATTGTTCTGAAGCCTGCAGATTGGGTCTGCAGGCTGGCATCCATCCATCCATCCATCCATCCATCCATCCATCCATCCATCCATCCATCCATCCACTAGTATTTATATACCGCTTTTAAACACAAAGTTCACAAAGCGGTTTACAGGCAAATAATAACATTAAAGTTAAATGGCTCCCTGTCCCAAAAGGGCTCACAATCTAAAAGAATGGAGAACACCACCAGCAACAGCCACGAGAAAGACACTGTGCTGGGGTGAAGAGGGACAATTGCTCTCCCCCTGCTAAATATAAGAGGACACCACTTGAAAAAGTGCCTCTTGCCCAGTTAGCAGGGGTTAGCAGGCATGACCCAGAAGAGCCCCTTTGAGGCTCCTAGTAAGTCATGCAGCATCTGGAATGGCTTCCATTGGAGCCATCCAGGAAGAAGGGTGGGATGAGGGCCCCATCTGGGATGGCGTGGGCTCGCGACCCACCCGTGGGTTGCAACCCACAGTTTGGGAACTCCTGTTATAAAGCCATACGTTTTGCATCCTTATGATCACATGGTGTCATAAATAATACACTCAAAAAAGGATAAGACAATTATAAATTATGAAAAATAGTTTTTTTACTAATTGACTAATAAATTAGTAAATAACACAATATTTAATAAATATTTATTACAATAAGTAGTAATAAATACAATCAGGTGATACACGTTTCTCGACTGATCAGCTAGAAGATTTGATACACTATGATAGAAAAGGCTGTAAAATGTTGTTTAAGAATAGTACGGCAAATTAAGATACGTATTGCATATCATAGAAGATGACTCATACTGTTAACATATATTAACCTCTTCAATACTATTATATTAATAGTAATATTTTTTATTATTAATATTCTTGTATATCTATCATGTGTATGTATAGTGCCTTAAAAAAGTTTTGATTTTTTTAGAAAAATTTTTTAATTGAGAAAGACCTAAACCATAGTGCACAATTACATTGTTTTAATTATTGCATATTTTAATTTAAATTCTTGGATAAGCAGTTCGGTAGGCCTAAAATAGATTTTAGTTGAAAATTGTTTTACCCCTCCTTTGGTCCCCAATATATTCAGTATTAAATACATTAGCAAGTGACTTGATCAGTAGTAATCCAAACTAGCCACTCTACAGCCCCCCAAAAGGAAACAATCTGCAACTACCATATATACTTGTGTATAGGTCAACCACATGGATAAGTCGAGGGTGAGTTTTAAGCCAAAAATCATAGAAATTATAGGGTAATTTATTTTACTCAGAAAAATAAGCATTTTCTTACTCAGAAAAATAATGCATTTTTATGGCAGATGCTTAAATATCTAAGTTAAACCTTAGTAATTTTAATGAAAGACAAAAAATGTGCTTATTTCAGCAGGCTACTAATTGTGTGGGTGCGTGTTTCTGTAGTGTGTGTATCTCTCTCTATATATTTATAGTGTGTGTGTATTTATTTATAACTCCAAAACTAAACAGAGATTTTTAAATTGCCTTTAATAGATGTTTTAGTTCCCACAATGTCAATTGTGCGTTGTTGGTGGGGAGGGAAAAGGCAGTTCCTTTAAAGTATATGGAAATTGTGTATGGAAATCTCCAGTCTGTCTACTCTTTGTTTTATGTTCTCCAGGCGATGCACATTTCACCACCTGCTAGAGGATTTCAAAAGGGAAAAGCGAGTGTGCTGCCTTTCCCCTTACGTTGAAATGGAAGCATACACAAAAAGTCATAATCTCAATATTAGCAGCCACTGGCAAAACCTTCCATTAGTGTCAAACCGTATGTTTTCCCACTGGGCTGTGACACTTGCTGGACTACAGGGCATGGCAAGGGACACTGATTTAGGGTGATTTATGAAACAAATGTACAGAATTCCGGAGAGCCAGTGGCAGTGTAGAATATGGAGTCTGTCGTAATGGATCTCATACACCCCCTTGCTGCTATTGGCAGCTAGGAAGGCAGACAGAGCATGCAAGTGTTGTCCTAACGGATGGGTTCTCTTAAGGATACAGCAGTTAAAAAGAATTAAGCAGGGGAAGCAAACAGATCCTAAACCTGCATGTTACAGTTTGCATCGCCTTTAAGACATCCTGGTGAACTACCTTGAGAATGGACTGCCAAGCAGTGGCGTCTCTACAGGGAGGGCAGAGCTCTAGGTTTTGCTAGAAGCCTTACCTTGCAGTGGAAATCACTCCTCTCCTGCACCGTTTTAGCCAATCCTCTCAGGAAAAAGCAACATCTTGGTGTTGCTTACTGGCTACAGCAGCAAGGGAGAGGAGGGATTTACATGACAGGGTAAGGCTCCTTGCAAAACTTGCTCTGCCCTCCCTGTAGAGACGCCACTGCTGCCAAATCCTCCCCTCCCATTGCTAACCTGAAAGATCGGTTGCTACACTGGTGGCTTGGGGAGTGCTAAATGATACCACCCCAACCCACTTACTCTGCCCTGCCTGTTCCTCTGGCTCCCTGGGTTCAAAAAGGAGTCCAAAAGGAAGAGGAAGTGTGAAGGAGAGGATAGGGGTGGACGACAGTGCCACTTTGTCCTGCGGCTCTCCTCCTTTCCTCTTTTTCAGTTGTTACCCTCTTTTCTATTGCTCAGCTGGGGAGAGAAGTTCAGTAAATACTGCAGGCCCCAAAATGCACCGTGTAAGTGGCGCAGCGGGTTAAACCACTGCTGCTGGGCTTTCCGACCGGAAGGTTGGGAGTTCAAGACTGTGCGATGGAGTGAGCTCCCGTTGCTTGTCCCAGCTCCTGCCAACCCAGCAGTTCGAAAGCAACTAAAATGCAAGTAGATAAATAGGGACCACTTTGGTGGAAGGGAATGGTGTTCCGTGCGCTACAGCGTAGAGTCATGCCGGCCATATGACCATGGAAGCTTGTCCTCTGATAAAACGCCGGCTCTACAGGCTTTGAAATGGAGATGAGCACCGCCCCCTACAGTCGGTCATGACTAGACCATTCGGTCGTGGGGAAACCTAAACCTTTACCTTTACCTAAGTGGCCCCTACTACTGGTCATCTAGCATCAACCCCTGCTAACTGGGCAAGAGGCACTTTTTCAAGTGGTACTTGTCTTATATTTAGCAGGGGGAGAGTAACTGTCCCTGTTCACCCCGGCAGTGTCTTCTAGTGGCTGTTGCTGCTGGTGTTCTGCATTGTTTTTTCAAGATTGTGAGCCCTTTTGGGACAGGGAGCCATTTAGCTTTATTGTTATTTGCCTGTAAACCGCTTTGTGAACTTATGTTGAAAAGTGGTATACAAATACGGACTGATTGCTCTGAATGGCTCTGATGGTGAATGGCTCTGATGGGAGGGGCCACGAACCCAGCACGTTGCGTGCCTGCAGTGCATACTGCTCCACCCCCTTATGGCTATGCTATTGCTGCTTCTTTTTTGACTTCAGGGAGTGGGAATTGTTGTGGCCCTATGAACAGGAGCAATCTATCCTCACTCAATGATCCTAGAGTATCTACCTAGCTTTCATGGCTTTCATATTTAGCAGAGTTTTTTTTTTTTAAAGTCTGTGCTTTACTGATATGATACATTAAGGCAGTGGTTCCCAAATTGTGGGTTGGGATCCAATTTCAGGTGGGTCGCGAAGCACCTAGAGCCAAGCCATATTGAAAATATGGGAAGATGGGATGCTGGAAATGTTGTGTGATTGCCTTGCTTGTGTCAAGATTGTAAATAAGCTTTTAAAAAAATCTTTCTGATTCACTTTGCCATTGAAAATGGCTGAGAAATAACCCAACCTATTGCCGCATTCTCTTGCATCACAACCATGTCCCTTCCAGCCATGACTTCTGGTGGGCCCCAGACGAACTGTCATTCTAAAAAGTATTAAAAAGTTTGAGAACCACTGCATTAAGTTCACCTCCGACATGCTGTGATGTTAGGTGCAAGTCATATCCACAAAAAGTGCTGATGAGAGGCTCAAGTGCTATATGGAGAACAGTCCCCCACTCTGCAAATAGAGGTTGAGATTCTTTGTCCTGGATTTGCAAATCCCTTATGCGTATTTTTGAACATTTCCAATTTATTTCATGTTCCCGTGTTTGTCATTGGTTAAGAAAGGAGTTTGGAAGGGACTGTATTGGGGAGCACAATGGTTGAGAGCCAAGGAATAAGAAAGGAGGGACAACTTGGAACTTTTAATGGCACCAGTTGAGAACTGCATATCAATTTGGTGTGTTGTTACAGTAAGTATTCACCAGGTAACACATTGCCACTCTGAATCAACACTTTAATGAATTGGTTCTTTGGTTGAATATTTAGCCCAGCTGAGTACCTTTTGCATTAGCCCAGGTTATTTTTAGCTTACAAGATCATATTCCAGACTTGTCTAATTTTTGTAGGATTCTTTCCAAGGTGACATGATAATAGAGCAACTTGTAGTGGTTAGTGACCTTCTCCGCAGTAATTTCTTCCTCTGGGCATTGAAATTGATTTTTCCCCCTCATCTTGGCATGTGAAGATTCAAAGCGTGCCCCTTGCCCCAACTCCCAAGAGCATACCGTGGCATCCAAAGCAAGAACGTGTCTGTGAATTGCTATTGCTTCTAGGGCATTTGTCATGGCGGAGGGAGGGCTCCCATTGAGTGCGGAGCCGGCTTCGGCTGTTACTTACAGTATCATGACAATCTGCTTGGAAAAACAGTGAACTCTGTGGAGGTCTGAATGTTGACACTCAGGGCCTCGTCTCCTGCTTCACACAACCAGCAGATGAAGCCATGGAACTGTTCCTGGACCACACCATTTTAGACGGCAGTTGGGGAATCACAGAGGTGAATGGTGCTCTGTGGGTGTATACACAACAGGAAAAATAACTAGATAAGAACATCTCTCTCTCTCTCTCTCTCTCTCTCTCTCTCTCTCTCTCTCTCTCTGTAGCTTAGGCTATGGTGCACTGTTTCATAATGCCGTTTTTTTTCTTTTGTTCTGCCCTCTTCACCAGCAATCTGAAAGTCAAGCAGTCTAATAATGATTCAACTGCCTTGTTTTCTGTTGGGATAAGATGTACAGCGTAGGACTGAAACACTTGGAGGAAGCAAGTTTAGTTACACAGTTGCTCTATACAGAAGGCATTCTGTACTCAAAGCCTGTGGGAAAACCCAAAATCCTCTTCTCAGGGCCCAATCCTAACCAACTCTCCAGCACCCATGTAAGGGCAATACAGCGCCAAGCTAAGGGAACAAATATTCCCAATACTGTTTCTTTTCTATTACTTTTCTAACATAGAAAATGGAACAATGAATTGGAAGTAATTCGTCAGCAAAACCTCCTGGACTTAGAATTCCATGTCTGTTAACCTATAGAAGGACAATTATGAGGACAAGCCATTCCTTCCTAATCCCAGGGAACAATATATGTATAGTTCATAGTATGTGGTTGTGTTGTGCAGTACAATAAAGGCACTTGGTACCTATTCAGAGTCGAGATGCTGCAAATATCCTTGCTTTTCTGGTCCCAAAGGAAAAATATGCATATTTGTTGTCATGAATCCATATCTTTAAGAAGCAACTGAACTGCATATACGGTAATTTGATCTGCAAATAGAAAATAACGCATCTTGCAAGCTCTTGTGTGATTCAGCTATGTACCTGGTCTCCCCTTTTGCTTTTACATGTGTAAAATTGCTGGTTACTACTTTGACTGCTATTCTATGAAATAGCTTTCAAAGGCAAATAAATGATACGTAACCAGACACAAGGTGCAATAGGCAGCCAGTGTCTGATTGGCTCCTGCATGTTCTGGAACAGCAGAAATTGCATGTATGCATTGCAGCAAAAAATGTCCTGCATGTGCAATGTTAGTGTTGAGAAGAATGGAAGCAATAGATGTGTTAAAAAGGTGTAAAATCCTTCTCTACTGTAGCTGGGAGGTACATGTATCAGATCTTCATGCCTCTGATAAGAAAGTCCAGTAAATATCCCCTTGTGATGTTAAAAAAGTCTTGGGTGGATTAGGCTAGGTCCAGGTGACCGGTTAACCTTCTCCATGAGAACAGTGGGGTCAGATGTGCGTATCTCACTATCTTTCACAGAGAAGACTGATGCATGCAACTCATTTTCCCACTTGGCAATCTCCGTCTCCTCTTCTTTCTGCATTTTTGCCATTTCGAAGGGCCTTCCTTGGATTGTTTTCCTGTTCCTGGTTTATAAAAAGAAACGTTTGCTTTTGTTTCTATGCTGTAGCAATTTGATGCCCAGTTTCCTTTCATTCAATTATATTTGCTTTGCCAATGTTTGTGATCTTTTTAAAAATCCTCCTCATTTGGAGAAGACTTTCCTTTTTAAGAGAAACCTTGCCTTTTATGGCTTCCTTGACATTGCTATTAACCATGCTGGCATTTGTCCCCTTTCTAATCTGTGCTATCCATTTTATCAGTGTGGTTTTAAATAACCTCCAGGTTTCCTGGAGATATTGGGCTCTCTAGACTCTCCTTTTCAACTTCCTTTTAATGAGTACCCTCATCTTTGAGAAATTCCCTCTTCTGAAATTAAATGTCACTGCTCTGAACTTCTGGGCAACTTCTCACTTGCAGGTGTTGAATTTGATAGTGTTGTGTTCGCTATTCCCAGGCAGGTTGGTTAACTCTGACAATAAATATGGAGGTTCAATGTAGAAATCTAAATGTACACTTAGGGCGCAATCCTAACTTGCTCCTCCTCCCAGGAGCAGGCAGACTGGGAGTCCTGCATTGCATCCAAGAGGAGGTTAGGATTGCGTTGGAGCTCACCACGGGGCAGCGGGGGAGTATTTTCCCTGGTCCTGGTGTAAGCCCCAGATGGGCCGATGGGGCTCCAAGGATCCGAGTGCACTGCTTTGACCTGGATTGGGGCCATGCGGCCTGGGCACAGGAGTTAGGTTCTGATATAACAGCCAGATTCTGGCTCCACCCCCTCTCCGGGCCATCCCCACCCACAGGGCTGCCCTTCCTCCATCACTTTCCCCTGGCCCTGAAACAGCCCTGCACTGGGGACCAACTTACCTGGCGACTTACCTGGTGGACCCAGTGGCATCACTGGGCCAACACCGTTGCCTGCAACAGCCCAGCGCTTCTTCCACTGGTGTGAAATGCCGAACAGCACGTTTGCAACAGCGCTGGGCTGCGGCAGATGACATGTGTCTGCCCAAAGGGGGGAGGTTAGGATGGCGCTGCCCACCACCTTCCATTTTTGCTCCCAGTCTGATTTCTTTGTACAACTCAAATGTCTCAACCTGTGCTTGAGAGCACAATCCTATGCATGTCTACTCAGAAGAAAGCCTCACTTTGTTCAGTGGAGCTTACTCCCAGGAAAGTATGTACAGAATTGCAGCCTCAGTTGGGTTGTGTGTGTGAAAAATAGTTAGAGATGTTCTTAAACTTTATTTTTTTCACAGATTTTGTCCCCCCCCCCCAAGTAGGAAAAGTCAGAAAGCAGTATTATGTGTTTTAATCCAAGGGTGCATTTTTATAATTGCTTTAAAAGTGGGTAAGGTAAGTAACTAGGTAAGTGATATAGGCAGCATATTGTCAGCAGATACAGCCTATTACCCATGCATTCCCCCAGTCCAGTCCATTGTTTATATTTTTTTTTGCAGATTTCCCAGTTTGTTTGGCTTTTTGGCAGATTTTGGAATTTTATTAGACCAATAATCAGTTCAAAAAACAGTGTTGTGTGTTTTTATTTTGTTACCACCCCCAAAAAATTACACCTCCTAGTAATAGTATGTACCCATCACTGTATAACATTTTTGACCTGTGCTCTTGTGATTGTGTTCATCCTCCTCCTAATTAATTAATTTCTAATTAATTTCACTCAATGCCTTCTTTGCCATATAGAGCAACCCCTTGTGCAATCTATTCTGCCCTTTTGGTAGATGTTATATTTAGGGATATAACTATAACATTGGTCATTACTTCTCTATCAAGTTTCTTATGTTCCCATTGTATCATCTTCCAGCATCACCATATAAGTACCCCCCCCCCGTCTCAATCTCAATCTCTTGATGCAGAATCCTGCAGGTAACATTCTTTACCAGACATACCTGGAGATACCAAGGATGGAAACAGCAAGCTCTGTCGCTGAGCTATAGCTTCTCCCCATCAAGGCGTGCACTGATCTTGCTGAAGATAGTGTAAAACCAGGGCCTGAATGTGAGACCTTCTGAAATCCCCTGTGTATGGCACTGTGAGTTTCATTATGAAAGGAATGGGAAGCTGAGAACATAATAAATTCATTAAATAAAATGCTAAGCTTCAGCAAGGTTGTGGCATTGTGGGTCTTCAGAGATCTGAGATCTATACCACCCATTGAAATAATGGACATTTTCTTTCCCTTATTCCTAATTATCCCTAATAATTGGCATGGATACTTGATGCAGACTGGGAATGACTCTTGAAAACATGGTCCAAAATTATCACATGCTTAACACATTTGATGCAACTGTCAACTCCTTCCCGACAACTTGTGACTTGAAAGACTGTGAATTTGTTGAATAAATTATTTGCTGTGTATTTATTTTTCAGCTTCAATATTTAATATGTTTAGAAATACTCTTTGTACACAATAACTGGAAATCTTTTGTAAGTTTTTTTTCTTCCTCGCAGCAAAGCAAGGATTGGATATTGTGACTATCAGATGTTTAGGATACCTCTGCAAGAGAGAAGGGGGACCTTCTAAAAATAACATTTAAGAAATCATTATATAATGAAGGCTTCCATCTGTTCTTCATTATTCATTATATTTAAATGTTAATATTACTTTGCTTTAACAGCCCTTCACTAATGAGTCAAAATGGAACCAAAAGGACAGCCTTAAAAACTCACAGCTTCTTTTACAAATTCATAAGCAATAGTTTGGTGTAAAAGAAAGAGGTGACACAAATATTCTGGGAGCAGCCAAAGCACTAAGAATGGGCTTTTCTTGTTCTGTTGGTTTCTCCAATTCCTAAGGGCACAATTCTAACCTGGACTTAGGCTGGCACAGTTAAGTCAGCAAAGTTTGGCCGGCACAAGGGACACTGTAAAGTATGTATGGACCACTCTTGAAGTCAGAGAGGCCAGCACACAGACATACACCATCCTCCCTGACTCCGAGAGTGGTCCAAACACGCTTTACGGTGGCCCTTTTGCGGGCCAAATTTTGCTGGCCTAACTATGCCAGCCTAAGTCTGTGTTAGGATTGCGCCCTAAATGCATGAGGTTCTTTGGAACTTCAATTACCCAAAGCTCGCTCAGCAGAGAATTCTAGGATGCTTTCCCATGATAATAGAACTGATTGTGATTTCAAAGGACGGTCATTTGGGGGTTAGGATCCAGCCTAAGTGCTGGATCCATGCTCCATCCCCCTCCCTGGGCTGGCCTGTGCATGGGTCCACCCTCTGTTCACTCTCCCCCATTCCGAATCCCTCCTGCCTTTCCCTGTCCTCCCCAAACCCCCAGGCCAGTCAGGTTCAGCTGGCTTGGGGCCAGCTTACCGGGTGTCCGTGAGTCTACGTGACTCCCTGTGCTGCGCCAGCAGCTTCCTCACTGGTGCAGATGTGCCTTATGTGATAGCTGGCATAAAGGACTTGTGCTGGCCCAAGGCTCCTTCTGGATTGCGCCTTTAGCTGCTTGAGTTCATTATGTCGCCTCCTGGATAACTTACAACGTTTCAATGCAGCAAACATATTAATAAGGGCAAGAGTCGCACCACTAATGCTTTGGTTGTGTGCTTACCTTTGCTCTCATTAACGCTTTTGGTGAAGCTTATACCTACTGTGAGTTTTAGCATCAAATCCTTTGGGTGCAGTTGTTGACCCGGATCATTAAGAAAAACACCCTACCTGTTTGATAATGAGAGTTGTCTTATTGCTTGTATCATGGCAGGTATCCACATATCCATGATAAGGAAGGCTTTGGCAGCATTGCAGTAGTTACCAAGAAATCTGTAAAATCGAGTGCCAGCAAAAGTTGCCGTCACTTCCTCTGAGTCCACACATTAAAGTGAGAATTCTGTCATGCCCCTACACAGACTTGCTTTGAACAAATGAGGACAAAGAAAGGAAACAATATATCTTCACGTCCTTTGATTTCCTGGTGGGAAATCATCTGGAGGCCGATGGAAAGAAGCAATTGGAACAGAAGCGATGGGTGAGGCACAGTAAAGTATGTATCCACTGGCAGTTTCCCATTCAAATAGTTTGATTGGATGTCTGTTGTCGCTTTGGGTAAAACCAGTAACTTTGCCAGTGTGGGCACCACTAAAGGCAGTTGTTATCAGCAGTGTCATGCGGGGGCGGGGAAGACGGCAAAACAGAGCGGTACGCAATGGGCGGGCTGCCGCTCACCCGTTCCTCCCGCCCAGCATTCTGGCTGCATGACGCCGCTGGTTGTCATCCCCCACTTTGTGACAACCCTGTCTCATCTGTACTCATCTAGAGCAATGGGTGGCACCTAGAAGTGATTTGGCCATGAAGTGATGATGTTATTGTCTGCGCCATTCTTGGTCCTGGTGCTAAAATGTTTGAGATCCACTGACCAAGAAGAATGTTTCAAGCAGATTCTTAAAATAAATGTCTATGGAAAAAAACTGGGTATATTTCACACCATCATCCCAAGCCTCTGAAATATAGTCCAAACGAAAGACTGTGGAGTTGTATCCCAAGAACTCGGACTAAGCACCATTGAAATCAATGAGGCAAGTTAGTCACGATGAAGCAGACCCATTGATTTTGATGGAGCTTAGCCAAGATTTGCCATCTTGGAGTACAACACTTGGGGGCCGAGCAAAAAGTAATAAAAAATTGTGTCCTATTTTATAGAACCCACTCTTGCAAGAAGTGTGTGCTCCCAATAAAGAATCAGACAGACTTTTATCTAAAAGTATTTTTTAAAAAATTATTAAGCACGCCTGTTTAAACAAGACTCCTTTGAGTCTCTCTTGTATTCTCAGTTTGCTGTTATGTGGAGTAACTTTCCATTTGCTCTCTTAGTACGCACCGTCCCTTTGTATCACTGAGGTTCAGAAAAAGAAAGGTCACAAAATTGGTCTCCAGAATTGCGACCATCAGCCTTCCTTTCCTCCTTGTAGTTGCAGTCCCACAAGTGGGACAGCAGCCCTGTTAACAGGGCCAGTTGAATGGGATTTAATGAATCATTGAAAACAATGCTCTCTTGCTCTCTCTCGCTCTCTCTCTCTCTCTCTCTCTCTCTGTGTGTGTGTGTGTGTGTGTGTGTGTGTGTGTCATCAATAATGCAAAGTTTTAATTGCAACACGAACATTGGAGCTTTATGAAGATTGTCCTCTGGACTGTTTGCCTTGCAAAATAATTGGTATCTCCCTGTGAGATAAGGGCAGTATTAGGCGCGAGATGTAATTCTGACAGCAAGTTTTACAATTAGAAACCGAAGAACAAAAGGAACGCCTGGTGGAGTGGTGACAGTGTGTTTTGCTTGGCGCGGCGATGCAAGATCTGAGCTCTCGGGGCTGGTGCAAATTGACGCGTTGGTGGGAGGGGTGCGGGATATTCGGCGCCACCCTTGGAGCAAATCCCTGTGTGATCCTGAAGCTTCGGTATTGTTCGAGTAGAGAAAGGAGAATGCTTCGGTTGCACAACTTGAATGAGAGGAGCTGAATCTTGGCAGCAGAGGGCCTGTTATGCGTGCAGAAGATCCCAAGTTCTCCCTGGCAGTGTCTCCAGTTGGGTTTGGAAAGACCCCCGTCCTAACTCCTAGTGCCTCTACCAATCAGTGTTGACAATACTGAGCTAGGTGGTCGGACTCTGTATAAGGCAGCATCTTATGTTCAGTGCATGCCGGCAATTTGAGGAACCTCCTTTTGCAATTCCACCAAGACAGCTCTTTTTTATTTGGATGTTTCAACGTGCACTTTTTTTGGGGGGGGGGGAACATTCAGGGAGGAAGTATGGAAGAGAGTGGTAGGCTAGAGCACGTTTCCTGCCAGTAGGTTGCCACGCGATGTGTGGTTGGTCACAAGTTGAATGCTTAGTGCGTCACCTGCAGACGCACCTTAGTGCATCACTTAGTGCGTCTTCCTGGGAGCTCCTGGAGGCCACTCATGGATTGTGTCTGGTTTACATATGGGAGGCATGCTGGACCCATGGAGGGCAATGGAATGGGTCATAGGCTTGATGTGACCCGGAAGTGACTTTTGGAGCTCCCAGAAAGGCCTTGTGGGTAGAGCACTGAACATTGGGTTGCAACCCACCAAATTGACGAGATGGGTTGCAGTGCTCAAAAATTTGGGAACCACTGGGCTATAGCTTTGGAGGACTGTGGAAGAGAGAAAAGTAGCCAACCACTCTCCTCTCCTCCACACTTCCTGTCCTCTCTTTTACAAATTCAGGGAGCAAGGGAAGGAATGATGACAGCTGGCACACATTGGGTGTGGCCAGTGACATTTGGCCCCACCACCAGCTACTGGGAAGTTTTGGATTAGCCCTGTGGATTAGCCCAGGGCTTGGATTAGCCCTGCTAGATTATTGTCTCTTGGATCTCCACCTTCTGTTTTTAGCATTACTTCTCAACACTGTGTTGTACATTAGTGCTGCTACATTCATTGTATGTATAAAAGCTAGAAATGAATGCATTCTTTAAGACACCTGCTGCCAGATTCCCTGAAAGTGCTGACCAGGTCGTTCCACCATAATTACAGCAGACTAGGAGGAGGAAGTAATGGAGAGTATTGAATTAGCTTTGGGATGGTGGCTGTCCAGCTCTTGGGGTGAAGAGTTTCCCTGCTGATATTGGGAAATTAAGATTCTCGCACTTCAATATCTGAAGCATTTTTCCGCACGTTGCGCTTGAATATGTGCACAAATGTTGCATTATTTAGGTGGTTTCATATTTCTGTGTGCCTGCAGGTTTGACCCGTCACCTTTGGGAAAACGAAGTCACCACAATTTTGCCTTCCCAAGGAGAGCTGTATTGTACTCAGTGTATGGGGATATTAGCAAATCAGTCATTTGTCGGGTGAGGTGTACATAAGTAAAGAGACGGACAATGTGAGTACCCCAGAAGTAACACGGTGAGTTTATCCCGGTCTGGATGTGAACAATCAGACACCAGATGCAAGTTCTTCGCTGTCTCTTAGGACAGAGGAGACATAATGGAGACAAGAAAGGGGGGGGAAATGCAAGTGCGCCACTTACAGCGCAATCCAAGAACTGACGCAGCACTGACGCAATGTTATTGCGTCAATGCTACATCATTAGTGCTGACACTGGGGCACCAATCAGCACTAACGCTCTGAAGCTGATGCTTGGAAATTGTAAAAGCCATGAAACTATGTGCTATGTGTGTGTGATGCTGGGCGGGGGGGGGGAGAGTTAAGCACCTCCTCCCCAGTGTTGCCATTGCAATCAAAATAGCCATCCTTCTCCCTGGGTGCTCTGCTTGTGGCGACCCTCCAGATGCAGGGTTCTACTTGGCCAAAATAGTTACATTGCCCTAAAGCCGGCCCTTGCTCTGGGACTGGGCAGGACGTGTGTGGTTTGCCAGCTTTGCCAGCGCTCACCCAGTCTAGGCAGTGTCTTTTCTGTCGGCTTGGTGCTGTGCTTCCTGGAAGTGATCTCTCAGGCAAGTGCCACAAGTCGCTGGCCTAGTCTGGTCAAATTGGCCTGAAATTGGTCGTGAACAAAGGAATGGAGCAGGAGAGGAAGTGGGAAGGAGATTGGTAGGCTAGAGCATCAAAGATGCTCTAGCCTGCCACTCTCTTCTCCTCTACATGTCCTCTCCTGCTTTGCTCCCATTTTCTTTTCTGAATACAAGGAGTGGAAGGAGCAGGAACAGCCAGGCAGTGTTTGGCATACTGCCAGGTGACAGGAGTGGCATTTGATGTGCCAACTCAGGGGTTAGGAGGTCTTGGTCTAGACCTCCTGAAGAAGGTCCTCCTGTGTTGCAGGTGTCTGGAAACTCCACACATCAGGTTAAGGTGCTAAAAATAATGTAAATGTACCCGATTTGCCTTGAAAATGGGAACTCTTTGGACAGGGTGAAGAAGGAGAGTGTTTTGGAGCACACAGATTCCAGCTTTAACAAGGTAGATTAACAGAAGCAATTGCATTTTGTTTTTGTTTCAATGTGTCAGAAAACTTGGTGATTCAATGGAGCTATTGGGAGTCATTTTCAAAAGGCTGCTTGCCTTGGAAGCAGTGATGAAAACAGTTCGGGCGCAATATATCGGTAGCTCAATGTTGTGTGGGATAATAATTTTAGCTTTGTTTTAAGTGCCTCTGCCCTTTCATGGATCACTGCCTTGTCGTGGCGAAGGGGCTTGAGTAGCTCAATGAAGCTGTGAGCTATGCCATGTAGGGTTACCCAAGATGGACAGGCCATAGTAGAGAGTTCTGACTAAACGTGATCCGCTGGAGAAGGAAATGGCAACCCACTCCAGTACTCTTGCCAAGAAAACCTCATGGATTACAAAACTAATAGGCTAAACGATATGACACTGGAAGATGAGACCCTCAGGTCGGAAGGTGTCCATTATGCTACTGGGGAAGAGCAGAACACGAGTACTAGTAGCTCCAGAAAGAGTGAAGTAGCTGGGCCAAAACCGGAAGGAAGCTCAGCTGTGGATGTGTCTGGAAGTGAAAGGAAAGTGCGATGCTGCAAAGAGCAATACTGCATAGGAACCTGGAACGTCAGATCTATGAATCAAGGTAAGTTAGATGTAGTCAAACGTGAGATGTCAAGGCTGAACATCGACATCATGGGAGTTAGTGAACTAAAATGGACAGGAATGGGAGAATTTAATTCAGATGACCATTATATCTGCTACTGTGGGCAGGAATCCCTTAGAAGAAATGGAGTAGCCTTCATAGTGAACAAGAGAGTGAGAACAGCAGTACTGGGGTATAATCTCAAAAGTGATAGAATGATTTCAATTCGGATCCAAGGCAAACCTTTCAACATCACAGTAATCCAAGTCTACGCCCCAACCACTGGTGCTGAAGAGGAAGAAGTTGACCGCTTCTATGAAGACCTAGAACAGCTTCTAGAATTAACACCCAAAAAAGATGTCCTTCTCATCATAGGGGATTGGAATGCTAAAGTAGGCAGTCAAGAGGTAATAGGAGTAACAGGCAAGTTTGGTCTTGGAGTACAGAATGAAGCAGGGCAAAGACTGATAGAGTTTTGTCAGGAGAACACATTAGTCATAGCAAATACCCTTTTCCAGCAACACAAACGGCGACTGTACACATGGACTTCACCAGATGGTCTACATCGAAATCAGATTGATTACATTCTTTGCAGCCAAAGGTGGAGAAGCTCTATACAGGCAGTAAAAACAAGACCTGGAGCTGACTGTGGCTCAGATCATGAGCTTCTTATTGCAAAATTCAGGCTTAAACTTAAAAAAGTAGGGAAAAGCACTAGGCCCTCCATGTATGACCTAAATCAGATCCCAAACGAATATACAGTGGAGGTGACAAACAGATTTAGAGGCTTAGATTTGGTAGACAGAGTGCCTGAAGAACTTTGGACGGAGGTCTGTAACATTGTACAGGAAGCAGCAACTAAAACCATCCCAAAGAGAAAGAAATGCAAGAAGGCAAAGTGGCTATCTGAAGAGGCTTTAAAAATAGCTGAGGAAAGAAGGGAAGCCAAAAGCAAGGGAGAAAGGGAAAGATATACCCAACTGAATGCAGATTTCCAGAGAACAGCAAGGAGAGATAGGAAGGCCTTCCTCAATGAGCAATGCAAAGAAATAGAGGAAAACAATAGAATGGGAAAGACTAGAGATCTTTTCAAGAAAATTGGAGATGTCAAAGGACAATTTCATGCTAAGGTAGGCACAATAAAGGACAAAAACGGCAAGGACCTAACAGAAGCAGATGAGATTAAGAAGAGGTGGCAAGAATACACAGAGGAACTCTATAAGGCCGATCTCAATGTTCCTGATAACCACAATGGTGCGGTCACTGAGCTTGAACCTGACATCCTGGAGTGTGAAGTCAAGTGGGCTTTAGAAAGCCTCACTAACAACAAAGCTAGTGGAGGTGACAGCATTCCAGTGGAATTACTGAAAATCTTAAAAGATGATGCTGTCCAAGTGCTGCACTCCATATGCCAGCAAATTTGGAAAACCCAGCAGTGGCCACAAGACTGGAAAAGATCAGTTTACATTCCAATCCCAAAGAAGGGCAATGCCAAAGATTGTTCAAACTACCGCACCATTGCACTCATTTCACATGCTAGCAAGGTGATGCTCAAAATCCTACAAGCTAGGCTTCAGCAGTATGTGAATCGAGAACTACCAGATGTACAAGCTGGTTTCCGAAGAGGCAGAGGAACTAGAGATCAAATTGCCAACATTCGCTGGATCATGGAGAAAGCCAGAGAGTTCCAGAAAAACATCTACCTCTGCTTCATTGACTATGCTAAAGCCTTTGATTGTGTGGATCACAACAAACTGTGGCAAGTTCTTGAAGAGATGGGAGTACCAGACCACCTTATCTGTCTTCTGAGAAACCTGTACGTGGGCCAGGAAGCAACAGTTAGAACTGGACATGGAACAACCGACTGGTTTCAAATTGGGAAAGGAGTACGACAAGGCTGTATCCTGTCACCCTGCTTATTTAACTTATATGCAGAGTACATCATGAGGAAGGCAGGGCTGGATGATTCACAAGCTGGAATCAAGATCGCTGGGAGAAATATCAACAACCTCAGATATGCAGATGACACCACTCTAATGGCAGAAAGTGAGGAAGACTTAAAGAACCTTCTGATGCGGGTGAAAGAGGAAAGTGCCAAAATTGGCTTGAAGCTCAACATTAAAAAAACTAAGATCATGGCCACCACTCCCATCACTTCCTGGCAAATAGAAGGGGAAGAAATGGAAGCAGTGACAGACTTTATCTTCCTGGGCTCCAAGATCACCGCAGATGGTGACTGCAGCCATGAAATTAAAAGACGTTTACTTCTTGGGAGGAAAGCTATGGCGAACTTAGACAACTTAATCAAAAGCCGAGACATCACCCTGCCAACAAAGGTTCGCATAGTCAAAGCGATGGTTTTCCCAGTAGCTATGTATGGCTGTGAGAGCTGGACCATAAGAAAGGCAGAGCGCCGAAGAATAGATGCTTTCGAATTATGGTGCTGGAGAAGACTCTTGAGAGTCCCCTGGACTGCAAAGAGGTCCAATCGGTCCATCCTACAGGAAGTCAAGCCTGATTGCTCCCTGGAAGGACAAATCCTGAAGCTGAAGCTCCAATACTTTGGCCACCTCATGAGAAGAGAGGACTCTTTAGAAAAGACCCTCATGCTGGGAAAGATTGAAGGCAAAAGGAGAAGGGGGCGGCAGAGGATGAGATGGTTAGATAGTGTCACCGAAGCGATGAACATGAAATTGGGTGAACTCCGGAAGCTAGTGGAGGACAGGGAGGCCTGGCGTGCTGTGGTCCATGGGGTCGCGAAGAGTCGGACACGACTTAGCGACTGAACAACAACAACAAAGTGCCTCTGGAACAGAGATGTTTTGGGGAAAAAACGTACCCAACAGGAGTTTTCAGTGGAAATCTCAAATTGCCCAATGTGTCGCTGATTTAAGGAATTTGCCACTGCAAAACTTGTGATGGCCGGTTTTAAAAGACATGTTCATGGTCTAAGTGGGTTGCGGAGGAGAACTCTGCTGGAAGAGCATGCCGGGGAAATGCTCTAATGGCAGGGGAAAAAAGGCCCATAAAAGGCAGAACTGGGTTGCATGCAGCGGTGTTATTCTGCCGGAACGCTGGGCGGGACATCCGGGTGATCGACAGCCTGCCCGTCGCGTTCCTCAGCGTTACGCCGCTTGCGTAACGTACGCAAGCGGTGTAATTGGTTACGCAAACGGCATAATGCTGCGGAATGTGACGGGCGGGCTGTTGATCACCCGGATGTCCTGCCCAGCGTTCCGGCAGAATAACACCGCTGGTCGCATGTGATCTAGAGCAGTGGCTCCCACATTGCACACTCTGATGCCTTAGGCGTGTCCTTGGTGGCCTTCCTGCCGGCTCTTCTGGGTGCCACCATCTTGGATTGCACAGGTCTTGAGAGACTTGGGTGCTGCCATCTTGGATCATGCTAGATCTGTGTGCCGCCATCTTGGATATCATGATATTTTGCACGATCCAAGATGGCAGCGCCTAGCTAAACTGGGCAGAAGAGGCTGGGGGGCACAGCCAATAAGTACGTTTGGGAACCACTTGGACCTGCTCCTCTGCCTGTGCCTCCTTCCCACCCGAAGGAAACATTATCAATAGGGGCATTTCAATGCATTTCTTCTGCATGGGAATGTTTTTCCTCAGAACCTTTGCCTCCATGCAAAATGTGAAAATAGGAGAGAATTGCAGAAAAAATTTTTTTTTGGATCAGCGTTAGTCCGAACCATCATGTGACAAACATCTGGTGTTAATGAGAGAGAGGAAAAGCACAAGGCTACGGATGTTCATCTCAGAACCAGCACAGGTTGATAGGGTGAAGGAGGTTCCGAGGTAGCAACGCCAAATTCATCATAGACTGGCATGACAAACCAGCCAACGCTGTTAGTAATTCCCATGTCAAATGACCCTGACTCCGATCCGCTTTGCATTCTCACCATGTTCATTATTAAATTGAGATTTAACATGGGTTAATTGTGCTTGCGCAGCTGGCATGACTAAGCAGGAGCAAATTCCAATGGGTTCCGCTCTGCCTCATGCGTAGACGTTTGCTTTTTTAAAAAAAACCAGGACAGTGGCCGGTCGGAGGCTGGTACATTGCAGTGCATGTGCTGTAGAAAACTGGAGACCTCTGCGGCAGGGAAAATTGACCCTGGTGCGAACGCTCAGCCAGGGAAGGGGCAAACGACCCCAAGTACAGCTCCCAGGGGACCTTGTGGCCGGCTGCCCATGTGCGGAGTGCCAGGTGCATGGCTTGCTGGGGCAGCAGATCCCAGAAGTGGCTAGCCGCGACGACCCCTTGGAGCTGTCGTTGGGGGTCATTTGCAGCTTCCCCGAGGAATGTGAACTACTGTTTATGCGGGGGGGAAGGATCAGGGAGGGACTGGATCTGGCCCATGGGCTGGAGTTTGGCGCCCCCTGCTGTAGCACATGGAGACAGAAAAATGTGCCATGCTCCGAAGGTGCACTCAGGAAATGTACAGGAGAGGGGAAAACAACAACAACCCCAGACTTGAATTGGAAGTTCAGAATACAAAAGAGTTTTCTCAGGGAAGGTTTTGGAAGTGGCCCAGTGCATGCGATTTGGGCAGTGTGCTAGTGTGCTTTGTTGTCGCATCCTGACTGGACAAAGTGTCTATTTCAGTGGCTCTTCCTGTTGCGTCTTTTGTGTTGTTATTACTTTGTGAGCGCCTTTTGGGATAGAGGACTAGGCATTTTACCGTTCCTTTGATTTTAAAATGTACAGCATTTTTTGAACTTTTTGGTGGTATAAAATCAGTATATATTGCAATAGCCTGTAAACCTTCAGCCTTGCATAGAATCTTTTGAATCTGCTCTTTTCAATTAGCAAGGATTGTTAAACTGGAAAAAAAAATCAAATGGCTTCTCTAGCAGTATTATTAGCTGTAGCACAATAAAACCTGATTGATTACTAAAGCATATAGTTACTGTAACTGATGTCTGATGTCATTTTATGCAGGCTTTCCTGGCGTACAGTGACCCGAACAAAGAAATTGCAGGTTGGAAGGGAAATATACCAGTTCTTCTCTGGCTTGATGTTGAAAGGGAATATACAGTACTTAAAAGGTACCCTGATCAAATGGTTGTTTTTTTTAGGACTATTTTTTTTTTTTGTTAAATGATAAACATTCCAAACTGAAATTGAACTGCTTCCTCCCAGGGGCTCATGGTGATGAAGATAGCAATGTTCTCACCTCCTTTTAATCCTTTAGTTACCTTATTAAGCTATCATGTTTGGGTCTGTTGTGGTTGCCAAGTCAATTCCAATGCAGAAGAGCATCAGCAGGAAGGCAGGGGTGTGCGTGAGCCCACACATGGCTGCAAATGTCTTGCCATTCATGTACATGTGTACTGGCCCATTTGCTGAGTTGTAATGCGCTGACAGTACATTACATTACATTACTGTAACGTAATGTAGGGACGTGGTGGCGCTGTGGGTTAAACCGCTGTTGCTGGGCTTTCGACCGCAAGGTTGGGAGTTTGAGACTGCGTGACGGAGTGAGCTCCCATTGCTTGTCTCAGCTCCTGCCAACCTAGCAGTTCGAAAGCACCTAAAAATGCCAGTAGATAAATAGGGACCACTTCGGTGGGAAGGTAACGGCATTCCCTGCGCTATGGCGTATAGTCATGCCGGCCACATGACCACGGAAGCTTGTCCTAGGACAGTGATGGTGAACCTGTGACACGCATGTCAAAGGTGACACGCCACAACATTCTGGGTGACACGCCAGCATTCAACAACACCTGACAACAACTGAGTTTGTTTTTGTAATGATTTGATGTTTCTTTATATAATGCAAAGCCCCACATATGATTGGACTGTATTTTTTAAATGCAGGAATATGTAAATTGCTTCTCTTTTGTTGGGGATGGAGAGTGACATGCAGACAGGGTCAAGTGAGGCATTTTTGGCACAGCAAACCAAAAATGTTTGCCGTCACTGTCCTAGGACAAACGCTGGCTCTACAGGCTTAGAAATGGAGATGAGCACCACCATGGTGGTGGAGCAGTCGTGGTGGAGCAGCACCACGACTAGACCATTCGGTCATGGGAAAAACTTTACCTTTTAATGCACTGACACACTACCACTATTTATGCAAATGCCTTGACGCCTTTCTTCTTGTGGCAATGAATTCCACAGGCTAATTAAGTATTGTATGAAGAAGTAAAGTGGGACCTCAGTATCCATTGATTTGACTCACCACTGATACCAGGGTCCATCTTTAAATGCCTTGTTACAAGTTTAAAAAGGGCCAAAAAATCCCATTTCCTACTTCTTACATTCCATTACATTCCATTATTCACCCCATCTAGTAAATGAATGTGGTGTAGTATCTATACTGGTGTTTCTCAAATTGTGGGTAGGGACGTACTTGATGGATCACGACCTAATGTCAGGTGGTCGTGGAAAGCAGGGAACAGCCATCGTAGAAGCTGAAGACCTGATTCTTTCTAAATTCCTTAACAGTTTGAATTTTCAAGTGCAGGTTTTTTAATCACAACAGTGCACCACAGTGCCTTAGGGTGCTGTGGTACACCCACAGGAGTGCTATGGGATGCCCGCGGTGGCCCCTTCTCCTGGCTCTCCTAGGCGTCACCATCTAATCTTAGATCTTGCAAAATCTTGCATGATTCAAGATGGCGCTGCCCAGTTCTCACAAGATTTTGTGTGATCCAAAATGGCAGCTCCCAGCTGAGCTGGGTGAGCCAGGAAGAAGAGGTTGCAGGGGTGTCATGACCCACCCAAGTCTTTAAACAAGGTGCAACGTATCATGTGTGATCCCTGTGATCCTCCTACATCAGTGCTCTTAAAGAGCTGTAGCCAGTGGTGCAATTCAAATGAATTAACAACTGGTTCTATGACGTCATAGCCAGAGCCAAAAACACCCCCCCGAAGCCAGCCGAGGTAAGCGAGTGGGTGGGGCCCGGCCATTTAACAACCGGTTCTATAGAACCTGGGCGAACCTTCTGAATTTCACTACTGGCTATAGCTCTTCAAGAGTCAGGGCACTGTCCTTTCCACCATAGCAACTAGGCTCTCTCTTCCCCACTCCTCTGAGATGCAGTGGGCAAGAGCCTCCATTTTTAGGTCTATTTTTCACGGCCCTGCTGTGGTCAGTTGCCCAGAGTCCTGTGGCAGATAATTCACAGCAGTTTCCAAATATGTCTGTCCTGCAGCTGCTCTTATCAACTGATTAGCTGCAGTTCCCAGGCTTGCCTGTGTGTAATGTGTGAATTGGTCTTTGGTCTACAGAGAGTACTGATTAATCCTCCCCTGTTTGGCAGGCCTTGTACATACGCACAGCTGTAATGTGGACTGTTCTTAGATATTACTCAGGATATACAAACAAGGGGTATTTATTATCTCCCAATATAGTGTTTGCTATAGAGTGCTGAATAAGGAATTGAGGTATAGCTGCTGTTATCTTTTGAACTAACTGCAGTGGTGTGTTCCGTGACCAGCCCTGGCAGGGCTTTTGTTCCCATGAATGAATAGGCTATAAATCTGTCGCGGCTGACACTAGCAGCACCGCTTGCCAGTGTAAAGGGAAAATTTGCAGGAGAATCTTGTGCTCTTTGCTTGCCTGGAAAATGAGTTCAATAAAATGGAAGTGATCACTGCTTATTTATAGGCCAAGTGGATACATCCAGCACTGGCTGTCAGGGCTTAACTTAGTGCCTCCTCATTTATGCTCACTCTGTGAAGCAAAACGTGGCATGGCGAAATGTTCATGTAATGTGCTTACAGTGGGTTAGTGAAAAAGAGATGGAGGCGAAGGAGAGAGAGAATGCCTGATGTGCACACACACACGCATGTCAAGCCAAGAATCAAGGCAGCAGAAATGGTCCTGAGTTCCCTCGGCTTCAGGAAGCAGTTCCTAGGGGTCTTCCTGTCAGGTGACCGAGCCCTGCTCGGATGCTAATCGCTGCTGAATGAAGCTGGCAGATGCACCTTGTTAATCCCATACAGGAATGAAGACAGAAGGAACATGAGTTGGGCGAAGCAGGCATCCTGCAGGGGGAACGCAACAGACGGCCAACAGAAGGAAGTTTAATGTGATGTGGCTGTTCTGATGTTCCATGAACCATAAGGGCACATGTTGGAATTCCATGCTGCAGGTGAAATCTCAACCTTTTAGAAGCCAGAAGAACGTCTATACCAGTGGTTCTCAAACTTTTTAGCAGAGGGACCCACTTTTTAGAATGACAATCTTTTCAGGACACACCGGAAATGATGTCATTAATCTGGAAGTGATATCATGGCTAAAAGTGCCATCCCTGTGACGACAGAGCCTGCTGCTTTCCTCAGAATTCGGCAATCAGTTGGGTTATTTCTCAGCCATGTGCCAATAGCAAAGTGAATCAGAAAGAAAAAAAAGCCTATTTACAACCCTGACACAAACCAAATAACCACACATAACCTCCCCCTTTCGAGCACCCCATCTTCCCATATTTCAATATGGCTGTTCTAGGTGCTTTTCGACCCAAGTGAAATTGGCTCACGACCCACAGTTTGGGAACCACTGGTCTATACAGTATCCTGTTCTGGGTAGGGCTGATTCTGGAACCTTCCTTGTCCATGCAAAGCAAGTGCACTATGACTAACCTGTGGTTTTGTCTTGTAGTTTGAACCTGATAGAATCTGGAGTTTATGGACTTTTGCTGACCCCAGTTTTGGCCACTTGGCAGAACATGGGTTCACTGACAAGCCCAGTAATACATTGGTTGGTTGGCAACCCTAGGAAATGAATACCAGCATGCCCTGGTATCCGCTGGGGTTTTGTTCTGGATACCAGGGATCCTTTTTTAAAGATAGAGGAATATCAGTGGTTTTGCTGCAGTAAGGTTTTTTCAAAAAGAGATTTATTTATTGTTTTCCTAACAATGGCGTGCCAGTATCCATGGTATATGTGGATAACTGAAACTGTGGATACCGAATCAGTGGATACCAGGGCACACCTGTATCAGGGCAGATTCTCTTCCCATCATAAAAAAGCAGTGACTGTTGCTTATTAGTCACACCAGAGTGATATTCCACCCACAGCTCTTTAATTACTTACCTACAGCTACAACTTCTTAAATACAGTAAATCAGACAGGAAACATGGTAGATGATAATGACAGGGGCAGAATCAGCCTGGAGTAATAAGCTTTTGTACAGCGTGTTCTGAAAGTGTGCACACACGGCTGTGTGCCTGTGAGAAATCAAGGGAATTCACTGGCAAAGAAGGATTCTCAACAATGGGGAAGCTGAAAAGATCAAGGCCTTGACTTCAGAAAAATACCAAAGGCTGAAATTCAATGCACACTTATCCGGGAGTAAGACCTATTGGCAAAGTGGGTCTTACTTCTGAATAAGCAAGGGTAGAATTGCATGATAAGAGTGCACTTCGTTTTTAAAATGTGAAAGTATTAGGAGAAATGGAAATATGTATATATGTTCCATTTTATTTGCACAAGAATTTTGTGAAGTGGGGTAGGCTGAGATAAGGTGACTGGCTTAAGTTCCCCAATGAGTGTTATGGATAATTTGTTCCAGCTTGACTTGGCCATAGTTCAACACTCTGTGCTATACCTTGTTGGTTCTCTTGTGTTCTCCTCATATACACGCACCATGTAACCATTGTCCAAAATAGCATGTTATTGTCCATGTCCTTCATGGTTGTCAGGATTAGTGCCCTGAGCATGGAGTCTGACTCTGAGGAAGTGGTGTACAAAGAGGGTGGCGGGGGGGTTGACCCCAGGTGCCACTCTGCAGGGGGGTGTCCAAAGGAAAGATTCTAGGAAATGGCATGAATGAAAGGGTTAAAGAGTCCTTTCCCCCTCCAGCTCCAGTGCTCTGTTAAAATGAGAGTCTACTGCCACTGCTTTATTGTGGTAGGACAAGTCAGCCTGTTCGATTGTGGTTCATTTGTGTCGCGTGTCTTAACCTTGAGCAGTTGGAATGCTTGTAAATATTCCATAACACCTCCACAGCTGAGAGTGCAATCCTAAACTGAGTTAGGCCGGCATAAGCTAAGACAGCAAAGTTTGGCCAGCACAAGGGCCACCATAAAGCATGTTTGGACCACTCTCGGAGTCAGGGAGGATGGCGCACGTCTGTGTGCTGGCCTCCCTGACTCAGAGAGTGGTTCAAATGTATTTTACAGTGGCCTTTGTGCTGCCAAACTTTGCTAGTTTAGCTTATGCCGGCCTAACTCAGTTTAGGATTGTGCCCTCAGTCAGAGACTAGGCAGAACTCATGCCCGTCAAATAAAGCCAGAGAGCTTACCATCAAGAACTGTGATGGTTTGGAAAACAGCAATCTGCATTTATATCAGTTTTCCCTCCTTTGATAAGTTTATCTGATTTTGAGTGAAATCCTAAACTGGAGTTAGGCTGTCATAAACTAAGCCAGCAAAGTTTGGCCAGCACAAGGGCCACCATAAAGCATTTTTGGACTACTCTCAGAGTCAGGGAGGATGGCTCACGTCTGTGTGCTGGCCTCTCTGACTCCGAGAGTGGTCCAAACATATTTTACGGTGGCCATTGTGCTGCCAAACTTTGCTGGCTTAGTTTATGCCGGCCTAACTCCAGTTTAGGATTGCGCCCTTTGAGGATACAAATTGGCAAGATTGCTATTTTTCTGCAAACCTGTGTCTTCTGCTTTAATCTGATACCGCAATTCATTTCTCCTCGACCGCAAAAGAGCCTTAAGAGATAATCCAAACTTGGCTTTGACTTTGCAAATAGATAGATAGAGAGAGGCCTTATGTGACATGTTTAAACATTCTTCCTTTGAAATGAAATATAGCCTTGGAAAACCTCTCGAGTCTCAAGCCTGTGAAACTATAGGTGGTTAGTGAATTGATTGCTGGTGCGGCTTTTGTACTAAGCAAAATCATTTCTCTGACAACTTTGCCATGATAATGCATCTGCCATATTTGGTGGTAAAGCTGCACTGTTTGCAAGTGGACAGAGTGGTGCAAGTGGACCCTTATTTTTCCTTGGCTCACTCGCCCTCTTCCTCAACTCTGAAGGCCACACTAGATGTATTTATTTTTCAAATTTTTATACAGCCCATTCTCCAAAGAGCTCAGGGTGGTGTACATGGTTGCGTCCCTCCTTGTGTCCTCACAACAACCCTGTGAGGTAGGTGAGGCTGAGACAGAGTGCCTGGCTCCAGGTCACACAGGAAGCTTCATGGCTGAGTGGGGATTTGAACCTGGATCATTCCAGGTCTAAGTCCTACTCCTTAACCACACCACCATCCTGGCTCTCTAGATATTCTCAGATTGTGTGGATCAGGACTGTTGTGTGAAAGCATGGCTTTAATGAGACATTCCTCCATGGTCTCCCATCCAGTTGGTGGCATCATTAAGGTTCACCTCTCTCACTGCGAGAGCTCAGGGCGCAATCCTAACCTGGAGTTTCACCAGCACAGTTAGGCCAGCACAAGGGCCACCGTCAAATGTGTATGGACCACTCTTGGAGTCAGAGAGGCCAGCACAGAAGATGTGCGCCATCCTCCCTAACTCCAAGAGTGGTCCAAACATGCTTGAAGGTGGCCCTTGTGCTGGTCAAATTTGCTGGCAACTGTGCTGGCCTAACTCCAGATTAGGATTGCGCTCTCATTTTGTCACCCCCATGATGGACTCCTCCCTGTACCAGACCATACAGAATAAATTCTGGCTTCATTTGTAAATTTACCTTAAAAATCAACTGCATCTGCTGGTGTATCTGAGCCCAGTATCTTTTTGCTATAGTACAAGTATTTCCTTCCAGAGTAGTCAAGCACAAGTTCTGGGTCATGGGGGAACCAAGGATAGTTGGGTGCAGCCAGTGTTTTTACTGTTCTGGTTAGGCTTGTCACCTGTGCTTGTTGGTTAGGAATGGAAACCCCACGCCGAGACTGGAATGCTCTCCTGCTTGTAAACTAGCACAATGGATTGCTCCTGCTGGGAGCTTGCCAGGCAACACAAATCACTGGAGGAGCTTAACGGGCCCTCTCTGTAACAAATGCCCAATTTAATGGCTGCGTTTAGGTGTTTGAGACCCCACCGCATTTACAACAACAGTGATGGCTCTATTATGATAATGCACGAAGGCGACATTATGAAATAAATGCATTTTAAGGTTTTTCTTGGCAACATAATGCAAGGATCATTCTGCATGTTGGTACTGAAGAATCAAAAACAGCTTAGTAAGTGGATGTGAGCACTGTTTCTTGTCATCCCCTTAATGGATCTACTGTTAAATTTGTGTTCTTTCCAGTTCTCTTGCCTTAATCAATGAAAAATTGTTATTTCCTCCCCTTTCTCAGTGCCACAACACCAGTCATGTTCTGCATTCAATAGATATTCCCCGTCAATTCTTTCAGCGTACAACTATTTGCCAGTTCCTTAAGTTTTAAGTCGTTGGCTTGAGCCTTGGCAATTGGAAAGAGTCCATCTTTCTTGATTAATAACGTGGCATTTCATAAGGGGAAGTTCAGCTGTCGGTGGCATATTGAAGCTTGAACAAATACAAAAGGTTTTCGGTTCACCAATCAGACAGCAAACAGGCCTTTGAATTTCATTTGTGGGTTGGACCAACAGTGAATTTCTGGAATCAATAAAGAGGGCTGGAAGGTATTCAAACAGCTTGGTAACAGAAGCCAAGTCCTCTACAACCGCAGGTCAACCTGCACCATCTTGAATGTTCTACCTCCATCTTTCTGTCTCACCTTTCCTCTTACCTGCTGCCCATGAGGCTGCCCTCCCCCTCCCCATTCCGCCTTCCCTTCGCCTTCCCTCCCAGCTGCACCAGCTGAACCCCTGCACCAGCTGAACATGGCTGGTTCAGATTCCTGGGAACCTGGGACGACCCGGAAGCTGGATGTGGTCTCTGAGGGCTGTCCTGGCCCAGCTTTACGGTACATTTGTGACATCACTGGGCTGGCTTAAGGGCAGCGGTGTCATTCACCCAGTACACTGGGTGGGACTTACCTTTGAGTGGCAGTCCGCCCGTTGCGTCACGCTGCGTTCCGCCATTTTCCCGCCCGCCGGGGCGAGCGGGAAAGCGGCGGAACGCGGCGTGATGCAACAGGCGGACTGCCGCTCAAAGGTAAGTCCTGCCCAGCGTACTGGGTGAATGACGCCGCTGCTTAAGGGACTTGCGCCAGCCCAGGGCAATCTTAGGATTGTGCCCACCGTCACTAAAACGAGTGGTTTTGTAACTATTTACTTTTCACTATTTACTTATTTTGTTTGCTTACTTTTAGGCTTACATGTATGCAATTTTGTAGTAAAATGTGCTAAGATCAGTGATGTCATTCAGGGGGAACGGACCAGAACGGGCGTTCCGGATCCTAACGGGCTCCGTTCTGGGTTTGTTTGTTTCCCAACATTTGAATGTGCCTCGCCTCGGCCGACAAGTGCCAATCAAAAGTGAGTTCCTGTTCCTAAATCATTTGAATGACACCACTGGCTAAGATCCATTTGGTCACTTAACTTGCATGCACATTTGAAGTGCACATAAGATTCCACATACCTTAGCTGTGACCTGGGGTCCCGCAAAAAAGGTTACCAATTGGGCCGCACAGCTCTGAAGGGCACAATCCTAACTGACTTTCCTGCACTGGGGTAAAGGAATAAACATTCCTGTACCTCAAGGAGGCCTCTGTGGCTACTATTCCACTGCAGGATGCAGCACATGCCCCACTGGCGCAGCTATGTCAGCGCTGGAAAGTTGATTAGGATTGCACCCTAAGGCCTGCCCCGCCCCTAAAAGTCATAACAGAAACAGAACCAAGAGAATAAAAAGCAGCTGGTACAACCAGTGAGAAAACATTTCCAGTTGCAGCCTCCCCCTCTTGCCTTTTCATGCAATGTCTTCCCCGCTAGCCCACCTCTTCCAGATTCTTTTTTGTACATAGTAATACGTTCTTGATGCGACATAAAAACTTTACCAAACTCGCGCACACAAAAAAAGAAGAAGAAGTTGGGTGCTGTGATTTGGCTTGCATTGTTTTGTTTCTTTCATTAATTCTCACTGCCATTCTGTATGCTCAGATGAACAATAGCTTTGGCCTGCGAAGATCAATACCAGATCGCTGATAGTGCCTATCTAGTCAAAGAGTAGATTATTTGATAAATGGGGTGGTCCATACGTTTTGACATGTGTTCGCTGTATAGCCCAGACCAAACTAGCCAAATGCGAGTTCTATCATAAAACACCCAGCAGGAGTAAATAGAATATTTCCATGGTGGTCAAAACCCTATCTGGTCTAGCATTAAAAACGGCAAGTAATGGATTCCTTGTGAATGGGATAAGGACGTGCGTGTAGTTAAATTCGGGAGGGATTCTTTGTCTCAGAATCCCTTTGGCATGGAATGACACACCAGGTATTTGTGATATTTTCAAATTTAGCAACTGCCCTGTCAAGATGATCTTGGAAAGTATTTGCTAGTTGGGAAACGGTAGCCGAAATTTCCAGAGCACTCCCTTGGGCTAAAAGCAGCTCCAGGGCTGTCATGGTTGTGGGGACATGAAAGTGTTCAATATCCCAGTGTGAGATTCAGTATCCCAATGGTCTTGACTGCCTCCTGACGCTGGCTGATTGATATTGTGTTGAATGTGTGTGTTTGGCCTGTCTAATTTTAAAAAAAATAATGCTGGGGGGGGGGGAGGGACAGGGTTGGCCCATCCATGAAGCCAACTGAAACAGTTGACTCAGGCAGTTGATTTGTAGGAGCCCCAACATTTGTCCAGTGTTGGGAAAAAAGACTCATGACTCAAATTTTAACTCGAGTTTTGATGTTTTGGCCTGACTCTCAACTGAATCGAGTGACGCGTGTCGTAATTCTCACCCTGGCTCGCTAATTTGGCCACTGACTCACAATGACTCAGCAATTCTAGCAACTCCAGTGTGTATTATTATTATTATTATTATTATTATTATTATTATTATTATTATTATTAATTCAATTTATACCCTGCCTTTCTGCCCCATAGGCACCCAAGGCGGCTTACAAGAGCAAAAATACAATACAATTACAATATTTGAGAATTGAAAATGATAATTAAAAAACAGTATTAAAATAATTAACATTTAAAATTTAAAAATTTAAACAGCCAACCCCATGGATCCTAAAATACATAGAGTGAGTATAAAACCAGCCAACCTGTCAACAATGAAAAGCTTGTTGGAATAGGAAGGTCTTCAATCCCCGCCGAAATGTTGTCAAAGAAGGAGCAGTTCTTAGTTCTAAGGTTCTAAGTTCTATTCCAAAGTTGGGGGGCCACCGCTGAGAAGGCCCTATCCCTGGCCACCACCCCTCTCACCTCTCCTGGTGGTGGCACAGTTAAAAGTCCCCCCCCAGATGACCTCAGAGCATGGGTAGGATTGTATGAAAGGAGGCGGTCCCTCAAATACCCCAAGCCCAAGCCGTAAAGGGCTTTAAAGGTCAAAACTAGCACCTTGAATTGGGCCCGTAAAGGAACTGGCAGCCAGTGTAGTTGCCGAAGCAACGGCTCGACACAGTCAAATCGATATGCCCCAGTAACCACATGAGGAGCCGCGTTCTGTACCAGTTGTAATTTCTGGACCATCTTCAGAGGCAGCCCCACGTAGAGCACATTGCAATAATCTAATCTTGATGTCACTAGGGCGTGGGTCACTGTGGCTAGGTCCACGCAGCTCAGGTGCGGTTGCAGTTGGCGAATCAGCCGAAGCTGAGCAAAGGCTCCCCTGGCCATCGCTGCCACCTGGGAATCCAGGCGCAGCTGTGAATCCAAGAGAACCCCCAAACTGTGGACCTGCTCCTTCAGAGGGAGTGCAACCCCATTCAGAGCAGGGCGATAGTCCAATACCCGAGTTGTGGATTTCCGAACCAAAAGCACCTCTGTCTTATCCGGATTTAATTTCAGCTTGTTCGCCTACATCCAAGCCCCAACTGCCTCCAAGCAATGATCCAGGACCGCAACCGCCTCCTCAGAATCAGGGGGAAAGGAGAGAGAGAGTTGGGTGTCATCAGCATATTGATGGCACCCCACTCCACCCCCCCGGATGACCTCTCCCAGCAGCTTCATGTAGATGTTAAATAGCATGGGGGATAAGATAGACCCTTGTGTAGTTTATTACTTTGTTGCTTTCATGTAAGAAAGAACTTCGGAGGTGTGCCGGTCCAGGGAGGGGGTGGGGCCAGGATGCGGCCATTAGAACGCATCTAACCAGCGGCGTCATGCAGCCGGAACACTGGGCGGGAGGAACGGGTGAGCGGCAGCCCGCCTGTTGCGTACCGCTCCGTTTCGCCGTCTTCCCCGCCCCCGCGGGGGCGGAAATGGAGCGGTACGAAATGGGCGGGCTGCCGCTCACCCGTTCCTCCCGCCTAGCGTTCCGGCTGCATGACGCCGCTGCATCTAACCCTCCATACCCAGGCCGCATGGTCCCGATTCGGGCCGTGCGGCATCCTAGGCTCTGAGCCTGCTATACAGCATATCCGAGGAACCCATAGGGGAGGCTGAGCTTCCGCTGAGGCAAGGGCCCGAACGCGGAGTGCTCCAAAGCTGTGCTGGATACAGTGCAGGCCTGCCAGCCTTGCTGTTCCAGCGCAGCTTAGGATTGCGCTCATTTGCGAATGGAACTTTACAAAAACGGTCAACCATCTCTTCCAGTAGACAGTTTGAAAAGCTGTTCTCCTTTAACCATCGGAAGACATCACTCTGGGAGTGCCACTGTTGTCCCCTGTCTTCAGACCGATTTTTTTTTCTCATTTGCCTCGTGTCTCTGGTATATCTATGAAAACAGGAGTGTTATTAACATATTAATGATCAGATGTTATGTGTGAGGCTTGCATTTTAAAAGTCCTCTTCCATGGAGAAGGATGATTTGACAGTCTTAATTCAACACCAGGCAACAAACAAAGCTTATAATGAAATTAACATAAATCCTTGATGCTAATCATTCAGCATTATTGATAGCCATATTAAAAGGAAGTATCGCAATCCTGGACACGCAAAAGGCAAATGTGATGTTTCTTCCAGCTGTCCTGAGATGCTCTGAGCACATATGGTGCTAGGGTGCTGGTTTCCTTTCTCATTTCCCTCCCCTGCTTTGAGCTGTCACCTACCTCTCTTCCCTTTTCTCTCTCCACAGACTGCAGAGTTTACTTTTTGCCATTTTTTTTTTTAAACACCCAGAGTGCCAGATTTCTGGAACAGGTCAGAAATCTATCGGCATCTGCAGCTGTCATCAGTCATGCAACCAGCCCAGAAGAAGTAGGGAAGCTGCAGCTGATATTCATCACTTTTAATTTGGGAAGCTTTGCTTTCACTTACTGGTTCGGCTCGGAAATCAAAGAGCAGAATCTCGCCCGCTTAGGGTGTCTTAAAGCACTGCTGGGAGATTATGCATTTGGGAGGAAGGAGGGGAAAACAGGATATGTGCAGGTTTGCAGTCAAACCATAGACAACCTGATCATTTTTGAAAAAGACGCACAACAGGTGTGGCCATTTCCTGTGATTTGAGGTGGGAGAAAATGGTTTTATTTTTTGGTGGATTTTGGTGTTTTGCAAGGTTAGAAGTGCAGAAAGCAGCGTTAAGTGTTTTGATTCATAATTTACAGTCAGAGGCGGATCTACAGGGAGGGCAAAGCTCTAAGTGTTGCAAGAAGCCTTACCCTTTCATGTAAATCCCTCCTCTCCCTTGCTGCTGTAGCCAGTAAGCAACGCCAAGATGTTACTTTTCCCTGTGAGGACTGGCTAAAACGGTGCAGGAAAGGAGTGATGTCCACTGCAAGGTAAGGCTTCTTGCAAAACTTAGAGCTTTGCCCTCCCTTAGATCTGCCTCTGTTTACAGTATAAGTGTATTAATTTATTTTTATAACCTGCCTTTCCCATGCCGAAAGCAAATGCCCAAGACTGCTTGCAGAGCTACATAATAACAGTACAATGTAAGACACAATAAGTAAAACACAAAAGAACATTCAAGCACACAAAGAACATTCAAGAACAGGGCAAAACCTGATACAAATCATCAGGCGGGGGGGGGGGGGGAGCAGTTGTCCAGGGGAACAGTCAAGCTACAGCAGTATTCCAGAGGCACAGAAAGCAAACATCCACCCAGCATCCAAAAGCCAGATGAAATAGGTATGTTTTGAGCCTTCTTCGAAAAGCCATGTGGGAAGGGGTGATTCTTAATTCTTCTGGAAGGGAAATTCCATATTTGTGGTGAGAAGACTCTCCTTTGGAGAAGGCTCACCTTCATGGCTACCCACTTCTGCACGGAACTCGGAGGCATGCTGGGGTGGCAGACCCCAGAAGTGGCTTGCCTCGAAGACCCCTGGGGGCTGTAGTCAAGGCCTTCGCGATTGTCCTGGATGGAACGGAAGAAACCAGTTGTGCTGGGATGCTTTTCAACAGTGCAGTGGTCTCCAGTTTGGAGACTGCTGCCCTAAGGCATTGTGACGCACTGCCTTAAGCAATGTTGGTACCAGATTGCTTTGCACCCTGGACGAGCCTCAGAATTGAATTCCCATCCCACCTTATACCTTACGACATGCTAGTGTGTTGCCCTTGCCACTGGTGCAGAAAGTTCAGGGGTTGGTCAACCCAGTAGGCTCTTGGATAGCTGTGAGCTCTTCATCAGATGTCGTCACTATATGTAGCTATTGCAACTGTTCTCCCCTCCATGCTTGTTCTTTACAACACCTGCGAAGAGCTCTAGTCTCTTCAACTGACATCTTATTTACTTTTAATACTATGTTTCCTGTATGCTCAGGGTGGTGTACGTGGTTCCTTGCCTCTGTTTGTACTCCCAACAACCCTGTGAGGTAGGTGAGGCTGAGAAATAGTGACTGGCCCAAGGCCACTCAAGGGACTTCAAGGCTGAGCGGGGATTTGAACCCGGATCTTTCAGGTCCTAAGTCCAATTTCCAACCCACTACACCATCCTAGCCTAACATCGTCTCAGTTAGAAGAACACATATCCTTTATGTAGGCATGATGAGAACCCTGTACAGCAGCCTAATCCCTGGGAGTGACACCCACCCCCTCCCATCAGTACAAATGGGGGGGACACACACCTTAATTTCATGGTTTAAAAAATACTTGAGTTGACCTCCCCTTAATTCCTATATTTTAGCCATTTTGGTGTCTTGGCTCAGTAATCGTTCATTAACTGCAGTGCTTTTCAAATGAAGAGCTGAGATGAAAATTTTTCTTAATGATGACAAGTGATGTAATTTAGTTTTATTCCTGTATTACAGTGGTGCCCGCTAGCGCCACTGTAGTTAAGGGTCTGTCACTGATTCTATTATAGAAAATCCCCCTGTTTTTGAAAGGGGCTTATAATTCAAACTGATTCACTCTGGATTTAAAAGTGCCACTGTAGTCAAAGCCCTGGGGCTTGTTTTCATATACAAATTGGGAAGGGTTCTAGGTTAATTGCCTAAATTGTGAGAATTAAAAAAAAAAACCTGAATGGAGGGTTCTTTTTTTTTTCTTTATGGTTTGAGATATTGACCTGTTGAGATGTCATACAACTTTATATTGGTTCTATATTATCATAGACATATTGCGCTGTTAAAGCAGAGAAATAGACTTATATAGAGCATGATCCTTTCCCTTCTGTGTGTTTTAATTATATTAAAAATGCTTAAATATTAAATGTATTTCTTTCCATTGTTATACTGCCTTCTTGGCCCTACTAGAGACTTTGAGATGATTCATACAATTGGTAAACACACACTCACAACATATCAGAGTAAAAACCATCCCACATTTCCTTAACTCTGCACACTAAAAACTGGTGTTTCTATGTCAGACAGACAGATGTCTTTATTAACGGTCTTTGACCAGCATAAAAGAACAGGAAAAAACCCTACAAATACACACATGAAGAATGCAGACACCCTGTAAATCATAAATTGTTAAACATAATAAATCATATCCCCTTAAATTTCTCCAATTTATACATTAATAATATAAAATACATAATCCCACCCCTTCTGATCCCTATCTTCTAAATAATTCTAAATAATATCTAAATAATAATAATATTCTAAATAATATCTCAAAACTAATTCTAATGTAAAAAGTGAAAGTAGGGCTATCATCCTGTCCATAATTAAAATGTAGGAACACTTCTATGTTCAGCCAGGCAATTTGTTTCCATCACCAGTGTTTTCATTGAAGGCTCTGCCCAAGTCCTAACCGACAGTTTGGGGACCACTTTTGCGGGCACTTACTGGGCCCTTGTGGGACGTGGTGGCGCAGCGAGTTAATCCGCTGTTGCTGGGCTTTCGACCGCAAGGTTGGGAGTTCGAGACTGCGTGACGGAGTGAGCTCCCGTAGCTTGTTCCAGCTCCTGCCAACCTAGCAGTTCAAAAGCACCAAAAATGCAAGTAGATAAAGAGGGACCACTTCGATGGGAAGGTAACAGCATTCCGTGCGCTACGGCGTAGAGTCATGCTGGCCAAATGATCGGGCAAAAACGCTGGCTCTACAGGCTTTGAAACGGAGATGAGCATCGCCCCCTACAGTCGGTCACAACTAGACCATTTGGTTGTGGGGAAACCTTTACCTTTTTACTGGGCCCTTGACATTTGCCCAAGGATGCTATATGCTGGCATCACCTCCTAAACGTACTGCATTGTTTGGAAAACCAACTATAAGGACCAGTCCAACATCTTCCTTTACTTGTAACAAAATGGTCCACCTCATCCTTGCTCCAGTGGATGCAACAGAGGGAGCCATTGCATTATGGGTAAAGGAAAATTGTTGCTGCCAACAGACACCACCTTCCAAAGGGAAGGAGGATGCTGACATTGGTGTTAGGGACACATCCTTAGCACACATTGTGGGAGTTGCCATCTTTTTCACCAGGGTGGTCAGTGTCCATTCACTGACTCTGGTACTGCCTCTTGGCACTCCCTGGAGACCACCAGAAGGAGCCAATGAGATTGCAGAGCACATTTTAGCTGTGCCACAGGAGAAACAAAACATAACATATCACTCAGTACTCCTTAGGCACAGAGATGTATTTGATACATATTCAGCTCAGTGTGAAGAAACAGCCTTTTAATCTGTCTTGTCCCATTGCAATATTATGATGATTATTAATGATGATTATGATGATAATTATAATAAATAAGCCAGCTCTTTTAGGGACTGCCCACATACTAAGGAAATACCTCTGAACTTCCCAGGTCCTTGGGAAGGACCCGATGTTCAGAGTACATCGGTCGCTACACTTCTAGTGACTGTGTGCAAGTACAAGAACAACTAAAAGAGAGCAACAGGAACACAGCAGAAATTGGAGTGGCAAACATGATAACTAGATGAGTTTGCAAAGATATCTGAGAATTTCAAATTGACAACCTCTCTCTCTGTCTCTCTCTGTCTCTCTGTCTTTCTCTCTCTCTCTCATATGTGGGCAACCTCACCCAAACCAAGGTAATATCTATGTGCTATCCAATGGCAAAAATCGCCAAAGAAAAAAAAGTATTCTTTGATAGATATGGGGTTTTCCCCCCCAAGGTTTTAAATTCTCCAGGGCAGTTTGAAACCCATGTTTTTCATTGAACTGTGTCTTTTTGAAATTCACAAGCTTGACATGTCATTGGCATGACGTGTCTCAGCCTGTTACACTGAAATGCCACATTACACTGTGTGACGAGACAGGCCAACAAAAAGGGACACGACACATCAGCCTGATGGGATGTCAAGCTTGAGAAATTCAAGTCGTGCTGCTCACTTCATATATACATTGGAAAGAAGGGGGGGAGAAGAGAGCGAGAGAGAGAAAGAGAGATCTGTTTAGCTTTGATATGAGAAATGGCAGTTTTAATACTTATCTTAAAAAGCTTCCTAGCTCAACAGGGTCCTCTGCAGCCCTCCCAAAATGCTTCAAATATGCCAGCCTTTTGCAGACTTCGTTTTGAAAAAAATCCTTATTGCTCAGTGCTGTGTATGCCGTGATAGTCTTGAGTTCACAGCAGTACGTAATACAGCTGAGCTGAAAAAAATTTCGAAGCAACTTTTTTTCAGTTCTAAATTTCAGAGCGGGGCTGAGTGGGGTTTCCTGACATGAGCTGCCTCCAGTTACCTTTTGCAACATATTGACTTTCTCTTTCTGCTCGTGTGGAGCACCAGGTTTTTCAAAAATACATTGTTTCTTTTCCTCTCTAGACAGGAAACACTGGTTTCTCCTCCTGCCCTCACTCCAACTTGGCTTTGTGATGACCTGTCTGAGTGAGGGCAAAAGAAGGAGACAATGTGTTCAATCCGATGGGGAAGAAAAGCAGAATGATTTTTGAAAGATCAGCATCCAGTGGTAGCAAGAAGGGTGAAAGATGCTGCAAGCAAGTGGGGCAACAACTTCAGCCCTTGTTGGCAGGCCCTATGCAAACAGACAAAATAACTCCCTCCCACTTTGCAGTCTGCAAATGGAGTGAGAACTTGGCAGCATGGGGTGGTGATGGATGTGTTTTTTCTGTGCTCTAGCAAAGAGTGCTGACCTTTGGTCAATTGTCATGTTGACAGTGATACAAAAAATAAAAAATAAAAAAATGACATGAGCAACAGAGGACAACAGCTGCAATCCAAGAGAGCTGTATGGGTTGACGGGGTATCCTTGCCTGGTTGAATGGACAAACCACAAAGAAGAGTGATTTGTCCATCCCACTCAAATTGGTGGAAATTATTTTTTTCCAAGCACCTCTGGCTGGGCATTCAGAAGGCTTTCTAGGTGGTGATCGGTGGCTATTTTCAGTTCCAGATTCTCGAAATGAATTGCAGAAGCCTTCTTGGGTCTCTAGGCTTATGTGGAGATGCCAAGAGTTACACATGGATCATTGGCAGGCAAAACATTTGCTCTTCCACTGAGCTTTGACCCAGTGCCCCTTCTACCTCATTCTTATATTTGCAATGGAGAAGAGGGTTCGGTTCAGCACAGCCGTCTGCGTTTAGGGCAGATTTTAGTTAGGGCAACAGTCTCCAAACCATGGCCAGTTGTGCACTAAGAGTAACATTCCGGGCATTGCAGAGACTTACCATTCCACACTGCAGCCACTGCTTGTTGTGCACACAGACTTGCTCCGGGCAATCGCTTCCATGGCCTGTCACCCCAGAAGGCTCTGAACCCCAAATTCAGGGTGGAAGCAACAGTCTGGAGCGGGTCTGTGTGAAGATCGGGCATGATGACTAGTGGCGGCAGTGTGGAATGGTAAGGCTCCTCACCACTCTAGGAGTGGTGGGGCATTCCCATGGGGCCCTCCACCCACCTCACGGGGCCTCCTCTCACCAAGAAAAGTGCTTGTGATGCTGTACGTGGCACCTAGAAATAGTTGGTGGTGATACGATGACATTACCGCCAACTGCTTCCAGAAGGCCCATTTTGGGCAGTTTAGAGGCAGGGGTAGGTGGGAGGGGAAGGTGGCTCCACTAACTTACAGTCCATAGAGATCTTGGCTGCTGCAGCAAGCAGTATGCTCCCTGCCCTCATGTGGGGCCCCCCAAAGTGCGGAGCCCAATGTGATGACATTGGTCACATTGGCTTTAGGCCGGCCCTAGCTCCCCATTAGCTGTTGGAGAAGACTCTTGAGAGTCCCCTGGACTGCAAAGGAGATCCAATCGGTCAATCCTACAGGAAGTCAAGCCTGTTTGCTCCCTGGAAGGACAAATCCTGAAGCTGAAGCTCAAGTACTTTGGCCAACTCATGAGAAGAGAGGACTCTTGAGAAAAGACCCTCATGCTGGGAAAGATGGAAGGCAAAAGGAGAAGGGGGCGGCAGAGGATGTTATGGTTAGAGAGTGTCACCGAAGCAACGAACATGAAATTGGGCAAACTCTGGAAGCTAGTGGAGGACAGGGAGGCCTGGCGTGCTCTGGTCCATGGGGTCGCGAAGAGTCGGACACGACTTATCGACTAAACAACAACAAAAGCTCCCCACTGTGTACAAGGAAGGCTATACTTGGAGTGCCAGATCTGGCCCACAAACCAGGGTTTGGCAGCTTCTGGTTTAGGGGGAAAAGGATGCAAAGATACAAAGCACTGAACTGACTGTGAGATTAAGGGCTACTGAGATACCGAGATTTCGCCAACGCTCTCCCCGGAAAGCAACGTTTGCTCCGATTATTTATGCTCCCCCATAGTAGCAACAAAAGTATTTCAATAATCTCCAAAGAGTTTAAGAACAATATACTTAATTGCTATGAGTAATTTCAGAGCTAATTAATGTGATAAATCTCCAGAGTGAAGTATTCTTAGTTAATGATCAGCATAAAATGAAATAGGTTAAGGTTCTCCCATGCAAATGTATGCACCAGCTAATGGTGCTCTTGATGTGAAATGGTGGAAATAAACACACAGGCGCAAACACGTGCATTGATAATTAACTCTAAAGGTAGAACTGGTGTAATCCGCATACCATTAAAAGCAAATGTCATACTGTACATCATTAATGTTGCCTGCGTGTAGCTCATTAAATTAATGTATGTTTTAATTTTTAATAGAAAATGAAAAGTAGTTGCGCTATATTGTTGATCTGCCTTTTTATTTTTTTTTAGAAAAAAAGTGAGTTATTGACACCCAACCACATCTAAAACTTTATTCTTTAACTTTAAAGTTATTGAATTTAGAAATATTTTTTTCATGTTTTCATTATTACATGTGGTGGGGTTTCTCTCTCTTTTTAATCTTTGGCTTCCTGCTTTTTTCATGTTGCTATTTGGCATTGGTCATGAACAGAACGTAACTTGAAAGAAATGGACTATACATGCTCACTACTAACTGGGTAACCTAAGACAGTGGACTCCAAAACGTGGACCGCTGTGCAGCAGAAATCCCTTATCCATCCCGAGTGGTGTGGATCGTTCCATCTTACAGCCACTCCATTTTGCAGCCAATCGGCTGCAGAGACACTCTGGGCATTTGCATCTATGACCAGTGTCTTACTGTACAGGCTTGTGGAATGCCTGGGCACATAGACGTGAATGCCTACAGTGTCCCTTCCGGCCGATCAGCTGGCAAATGGAGTGACTGTGGTCAAATGATCCGTGCCAGTCACAATGGGGAAGGCTTTTCCCAGGTGCCGGATGTGGCTCACAGACCATGGTCTGGAGGCCCCTGGCCTATGGTCACCTTCATAAGAGCTTCATAGTTGAGTGGGAATTTGATCTGGGCTCTCTCCGATTCTAGCTGACCCCTAACTACCATACTACTACTGCTCTTGGCATTGAAATACAGCAGTTTCCCAATGTTTGTCCCCCTCATATGACTTTACATTGTCCACCTATTGAAAGTACCACCAGAGGTAACTGATGATGATGTCATCACCAGTTACTTATGGATTGGGGCTCTTCAGTCTAGAAAAAAAGCACTTGAGGGGAGACTTGATTGGGACCTACAAAATTATGCATGGGATGGATAGAGTGGATAGAGGGATGTTCTTTTCCCGCTCTCACAACACCAGAAACAGGGGATATCCAGCAGGGCTCTTCTTATGTTCTTATTGGGAGACCAAATTCCATTAGAAAACAAAAAAAACCCATTCCATTAATTAGCAGTCAGCTTTTGTAAAAAGCTTCTCTTACCATGGCAACGTGGCTGCAGCCATTGCCCAGGAGCTTAGAGCAGATTAGTATCCATTAGCTCTGTGATAAGACCTCTTCCCTTTGTCCTGGAGCTAGGCAAAAACATGCAAAATGGAAGTGATTCAACTTCAAGGGTTGAAGAAGGTGGTCTTATCTCAGAGCTACTAATTTTCTCTAAGCCCATGGAGAATTTCTGCAGCCACTTTGCCATGTAAGAGAAGTTTTTTTTTTTAAACACTGACTGCTAATTAATGGCACATTAATGTGTTTGTTTAACTTAATGAGCCCTTCTCTTCTGCGGAAGCTCCATGCAGAGTCAATTTTTCCAAGAAGGACAGACAAATCACTATCACCAATAAGGTGAAAACTCATGGGGAGGGTGGCATTATTTGACACTAGCTGGACCATAGTGTTTCTAAGCTTGGCTTTGAACCCTAAACTGCTAAAACAATTGGACTGAACTGGCTCTTATTTGCTCTTAGCTGTTTTTCTAGGTTCACTGTGGCCCCTAAGCATTGCATTTTCCATTTCTGAAACTTTTTGTCTGCAGTGAAGCAAGGTGTAAGTCAATTTCTTCCAAAGATGCTGGTTTCATGCTTTCCTTCTAAGTTTCTTTCTAATACTTAACTTTTTTTTATTTTACAAGTCTGGGAGTAAGAGGAGGAAGAAGAAAAAAACCACAACATTCTCTCAGTCGATGACATTACTGTCACCTGCTTAAAACAGTATGAAGTTCTTCAAGTATCAGAATAATCTCCAGGGTTCACTGTTTTCCATCTAAGCATTTATTTCAGTCAAAATACTTCACGTTTGTGCTCTACACACTGACACTTCAAGAAGAGTAAAAACATGTCATTTTAAAAGAAGCATCGCTTTTCTGCGCGAAGAAAGCATCCCCCCCCCGCAGGTATATCGCAATATTGAGGCTACAAATCACATCGTCTATTACAGAAGCAGGGTTCAATAAAAAAGCAGGCAGAAACGGGGTCTTATCAAGATTGTAATTGAAATTGGTTGAATTCAGACCTGCCTACAAATTATCCTTTTCACCTCTTTGATTTTTTTTTAATGACTTCTCCTTCTTTTAAACAATACCATCTTTTCGCTTTGGCTTAATACACCTTCCAATTAGCAAGCCCTGTTGCCACAAAAAGGATCTATTTTTTTCTTCCTCCCCTGCTTTGCATGCAAAAAAATTTGTCATGTCATTTGCCCGGTTGTGCCAAGGGAGATGGGGGGCAAGGGAGAAGCCGTCGTGCCCATCTCCTTGTGAAAGTATGACGGACTCTTTTGAATATGCGAATGGAAGACCTGCTATTCCAGATGTCATGTTTTCTCCCCCCTCTGTTGTTAGCCAGGAGACAACATGGAATACTTTGGTTTACCTGTGTAATCCCAGGGTGTCCCAGGTGCCAGGCCTTGCTGTTAAAATCGGCATGTCTCCTGTCAGAAATGGTTGGAGTGAGACAAAGACGGCATGACCACTGGGTGCAACAAGCTACAGAGGTCAGGTTTCAAGGACAGCCAGTGTGGCAGTGATGGGCTAGTGACAAGTTGTCAAGTGAGCAAATATAAAATGGAAACGGGAAGGGGGGAGAAGGAGCAAAGTGGAGGGGAAGGAGAGGAGCTGTTTGGTGGAAGAAAAGCAAAAGTTCTGTTGCTCGTGATGAAAAATTCAGGGAGCAGCTAGTAAAAGGATGGAACAGAGGATGCTTCTAGGTCTTTTTGCTTTGAAAAAGAAGACAGAAAAATAAAGGTGACATCCTGATCTTTGCCTACCTGCAAAGGAGCCCCAATTATAGAGAATTCCCCACCCCAATAATTAAAACATACAGTTTTGTGGCAAAACCTAACCAAATTGTTTCCATGTATATGATCATCCGCATTTTCGCCCAGTGCACAAAGTGAAACCGTCAATAGGCACACCTGTGTTTGCATATGTTGTATATACACCTACAGCACCTATCCATTAGCCTCTATGAACTGGGCAGTGGCACTTTTGAAAGCGGTGGTCCTTTTAGATTTAGCAGAGCAACATCCCAACATCCCAGTTCCTTTCCTATCCCAGCAAGGCATTTTTTTTCTCAGTGGCTGTTTGCTGGGTGATTTTTCTACATCTGCAAATGTTCTACAAATTCTCTGCTAATAAAGATGGTGAGCCCTTTTGGGTGGCAGGGAGGCATTTGTTGATTTACCTATGCAAACCACTTTGTCCACACTCTTGCTGAAAAGCAGGGTATAAATATTCTTAATAATAATAGGTGCTCATGGGAATAGGAAAAAAAATTGAAAACAGCCAAGTGAATTATCGAAGCAAATAACACAAGGATGATGTTGTCACAATGCTCTTCAACTGCGCATTGTCACTGCATGCGTCTTCTGTATGTTTGTGATACGACCTCATAGCAATGCTAAATGGACAAACTTGGCCATGTGATAGAATGCTCCTGTCTGGGTTAAGACCTACTTCCGATATAGTGGTGTTAAGCCTCGTTATAAATTATCATTCAGTCCCCGCCCACCTTGGCCACATTTCCCTTTCAAACTGTTTTTGTTGAAATGTCGCCTTGTTAAGGTCTGCAGCTGAATATCCTGGACCATTAAAATGTTCCCCCATTGACTTCATTACTCACTTGTGGCTTTTTACGGTATTCGCTTCATTTCCCAATGCACAAGTACAGAGCAAATAGAGGCAAATAGCATTTGCTTTTCCTCCACATCAGAGAGAGAGAGAGAAATCCTGCAACATGCAGGGGCCGTTTAATTGAAAAAGCCCACATGAAAAAAGTTCACACAAGAATTGCTCACAGAAAAAAATGCCCTAACCCTAATCTTAACCCATTGAATCCCCCACATTAGCAAACTTGGGCAAACCACACCATTTGGGCAAACTTTTCTGGGCTTTTTTTTTTTCTTCATGTGAGCTCCCCCCCCCTCCCCGCTTACCACTGTATACACTCTTAATTAAGAAATGTTGAATGTTCTTATTGCACACTGACCTCTATGGTCTTCTCTATGATCTTCACCTCTTAAGATGTCACTTCTGGCTTCTGGGAGACTCTTCTGTGCCTCTGTTTCTAGGGTAACTGTCCCTCTTCCTCTGCTTGTGGAGGGAGGGAGGGAGGGAGGGAAGGAAGGAAGGAAGGAACATATCGCTGTGCCCGTGACTTGCACGGCACTAGTTGAAAATCACTGTTCTAACTAGTCCTTTTTACCAGGGGCAGATCCCAGAACGTGCTATTTTGCCAGTAGCAAATTGAGCACCTAATAATTGCATGTCTCTCCCACAAACATGACACAGGTTCTGAACACTGCTAAAAACAGCAATACGATAGTATTGTCTACGCACAATGAGCATATGAGTTAGAAGGGAAAAGTGGTACCCTTTTTATCATCTGTACGATAAAGCATCTGATAATGTGCATTACTCCTAGAACAAATGAAAAATGTATTTTTCTTAACACTGTCATCTCTCCCTGTGACATGCATCTTGAGATGATTTGCAAATGCTCGGTAGTAAGTGGCTGGCAGTGGGAAATCGGTTAGCTCTTAATGTTATGCTGACGCATGGCGGTTGGCTTGCCCCCATTAGTGAACTAATCCCTGATACTCCAGTAAATGTTCTTGCTCTTGTGTGTTCAGATTTTATTCTGGCTAAAATCAACATTCCAGCTGAAGAAAGGAGAATCAAGATGGATTAGGAATCCTTTTATGGAGTGTGTGTGTGTGTGTGTGTGTGTGTGTGTGTGTGTGTGTGTGTGTG